>OY728140.1:359413486-360663486 GCA_963277665.1 Viscum album | reverse complement strand
TAGTTTTGAATCTGATGTCTTGAAGGATACTAAATTCATTTTTGGTTCATCATCCATTTTATTTTTCACTTGTAGTTCCAATTCATACATAACGATTTTACCATTGATTTTATTCGTGATAAAATTACTAATGTCATAGGATTATCTAATGGAAATAGAGGTTCATCTCAATCTATCTAGTATACATATCAAATGTATCATTACTTGATCGTATTTATCAATTTTATTTCCATGTGCATGAATTATATGGACTATTTCATTAAACATGTGATACATTTTAGAAATTGTTTCATCAATATTCATCATAAAAGTATCATATTTAATTAAATAATTATTCAAATTCATTTCTTTAGCCTTATAAGTTTCTTCATGAGAAATAACCAGTGTATCCCATATTTCAAAAATAATAGTACAATTAGATATCCTATTAAATTAATCTTAAAATAAATAATAGTATAAATCATTCATAGAACAAAAATAAAAAAATATACAACATTACTAGAATTAATCCAATATTTTCTTGGAGATTTAGTTATTTCACATTCGTCCTCATAAACAGTCCAAATATAAAACCCCGTACTCTTTTTCTAAATTTTCATTTTTTAAATTCTATTGAACATAGTTAGTTCCACTAAAATAAGGAGGCTAATTAATGGATGTTATATCAAGATTTGTATTATACATAAATATATAATTGTTGAAAGAAGATAAATTTAAGATATTTAGGTAAAACTAGATAAACATTATTTAAAAAATATCCATGGTACAAATGTTTTATACCAGTAGACAACTCAAGAGGAGTGGGGGTGATTAATTGATAGCTTAGTTAAAATAATTTTGAAAATACATTAACTTTTAAGACCAATTTCATAATGTAAATATATATATAAGAATAATTTATTTTAATAATTAGTGTAAAGTTTTGTTTAATAATTATGAAAATAAAAACTATTTTGATATGAAACGGAGAAAATAAATCAAGTAAATCATAAAAAATGAGGCACGATATAATTTTAAACAAGGTGATCAGTATCAATGCAAGACATAATCCCCTCCACTTATAAATCACCCACATAGAAGAAGTTTATTGTAAAATAAAATAATACACAACCTGTATCATACATGACAAACAACATTACAAAATCCGATTGAGGAACAAATCCTCTTCCATAGTTATACATGTGACAAAATAAGTTTCCAGGATAAACTTGAACTCTTCCCCAATTATAAAAGGTAATAAAAATGAATTGAATTGAGAGAGAGTGTCATGAACTCTCCAGTATAGCATAGGATAATGTTTTTTATAGATAAACCGAGTAAAAAACCATAGATCAAAATAATTCTAAAATAGAAAGATAAAGAAACAAGAGATGAGAAAATGTAATGCTATTCAATCTGAATAGCTTCAACTATTAATAATTCCTTGAATATGAGTTTATAAGGATCTAAAAAAATATTCAAAAAAATATGGGAAAAAAGTTTCATGGATGTTGGTTACAGAATCCTTTATTCCAAGTCAAAAATTATCCAGTGTTATCCCACACACATGTGTAGAAATAATTATCATTTTTCAAGTTTATGAGAGTATGCATTTATATTTCCTAGAATGTGTGTTGTGTGCACGAGGGATATCCTTTGGATTTATAGTTTCCATGTCATATTACCATTGTAGGTAAAATAATAAAGAAATACAAGAATCCTTATACTAAGAGACATATCAAATAATTTTGAATGATTCATTTAAGTCAACCATGTATTTTTTAAGAATAATCATTCCTAAATCCATATGCTTCTTTACAAAATTAATTTTATAAAATAAAAAATTGGAGAACTGATGTTTTAATTAATTCTGGAATGATATGGTAGATACTTTGACAACAACTTCACTGAATGTTATCTCTAGATTCTGATGGTATGTATTAGTAGTATCAAAACCTGGTGGTAGCATCAACTTATGGTAGAAGTATGTTTTCCTGGTTGAAACCTATAATAAAAAGTAGAAACATTTACTGACAGCACCATTAATCTAGAAGTAACACTAAGCAACTATAGTAGATTCAGTTAGTAAATGTACCTAACAGTGGTAGTAGCTCCACTTGATAGTATCACAAACTCAATGTAGATCCTGGTGTCATAAAGTTGAATTAGAAGTTTCTTAATGAAAATATTGTAACACCCCAAGATTTCTTAGCACGTTATCTCTTAAAAGTAATTCAATAACTTGTGCTACATGAGACAATGAGTTCGAGCGCACCAAAACTTACCAAACTAGTCGTTCAAAAAGCGGTTATGAATAGTGTTAATTTTTTTAAATTTTATATACACCATATAATTTTATCATCCATATTATGTGTTTTTAGACATAATATAAGATCAAATTCAATTTTTCAGATAAAATAAGTATTTTTCAGAAAATGCAATTTTATCACCTTTTAATGCAGAACCCTTTTGAAATACAATTTTTAACATTTCTAAATTCTATTTAACAAAATAAAAATATTCTTTAAATTCGAGACAAAAAAATTTAGTTTTAATAAAATTTTGGTATTTTTCTAATAACTTTCATATTTTAGTGAATAGTGAAAAATACTACATTTTAATTGAGAACATCTTTTTTAATAAAAATAATTTATAGTGTTAAATTATACATTTGATTGGTTTGGATGTATAATTAGATTATATTTTTATTATTTAATACAATTGAGGCCATTATAAGTAATTTCACATTTAAATTTGATATAAACACATGTCAATCTTTTGATAGTTTTAACTTTATTAAAAACCCGCTTTTTGGTTTTAACAACAAGAATTAATTTTAAATTAATTAATATAAATTCTATGTTTTGAATTTTCTAAAATAGACTTCATTTTTTAATTCCTAATTTCAAAATTAGCTTAGGGTAAATTTTTGGTATTTTTCTATAAACATTCAATTTTTGATGAATTGTGAAAAACATTGCGTTATGGGTTAAAACCGCTTTTTATTTAAATAAATAGTTATTTTATTTAAATTTATACTATTTAAAAATATATACATAATACCTATATAAGTTCAATGTAATTCATTGGAGTCATTTTATAATATGTTTTGATATTTAAAATTTTATTGAACTTGTTACTTTCGTTTACCCACCTCCTAGGAGCATTTGAAAATTCACCTAAAACATAATTTTACTGCTTCTTTGAATTGAATTTTTATAATACGAGAGACACAGTTGATATCAGTAAGTAAAATGTGGATCAATGAGAAGATAATAATTTTTGGTGAATAGTAACTTTTTACTTTTATTTACAACGGTTAAAAGTAAATAGGGTAATTAAAGGTAAATATGATATTATTTTTACCCTAACACATGTCCTAATTCTATTGGATAAGTGTATCTCGGCCAAAAATAACTTTATGAATAAAATATTATCATTAGGGTCCACTTGGATTAGATTTGGACATTTATTATTATTTTATTTAAAAAAGTGTTAAAAGAGTTAAAATTGAAGTTTAATAAATAATCCATTTTTAATATATGGTTACACATAAGATAAATTAGACTATAAAAATTCATTAGAAAGATAAAAATATTTCCCACATAATTTTATTTTATTTATAATTTTTAGATATTTAATAATTTAATTTATTTTTGACACAATGATGATGCAGTAATTACCTTATTAATGAAAGACTTAAATAATTGATATTATAAATATCCAAATAAATATAATTTGAGACTTTTAATGAATTAAACTAATTTTATAGGTTAATATGACATTTTAGGGTTGATTAAATAATTTTTTTGAAGTATTAATGCTGTTATGATTTTCACAAAAATCAATTACCAAATATTGTCAAAATTGACATGAAAGTGTTTTTAAAACAAATATTACATTATTAATTGATATTATATTCCTAAAAATATATGTTTCAGACAAATGACATAGATAAGGTTATATATGTTAATAATGGACCACTTGGGGTTCTCTTGGTTTGTTATAATAATTTTATTAACCATATAATATAAAAATACAAAGAGCCATGGTAAGTGTCAAACTATTCAACTAAGAGTTAAATATAAATGATAAGGTTAGTATGGTGACATAAACCAATCTAAAATCTATCGGTTGAAAGGATTTAGACCCATCCCCACCATATACTCTATGTAAGTCACTTTGGAGCCATTATAAACTGAATATTAATTTATTATAAAATAATATTTTAAGTTTTTCCTAAGGTGCCCCTCACCCCTCTTATAAAAGGGACCTTCTCATTATCTCAAATTCACACCTTCAATGCCTTTTTGGATTGGCCAACCCCTGCCCAAATATCCTCTAAACTTCCCTTAATTCATCTTAGAGGCCTTCCTTTAGTCAGAAAGACAACCTAAGGATCCCTTTTGATCATATCAAAAGGAAGAACCCGAAGAAGAAGTAAATATTTCATCACATCTTTCAAGATCTTTTCTTCTTCCACTTCCTCTTTCTTTGTTGTTTCCATTCTAATATAATAACTCTAGTGTCTTCTATATACTGTGATGTTATTATTAAAATTTTACAACTAGATTATTTATTTTATCAATCCTATGAATGAAAAAGTCACCACACGTGCCTACGTACGGCTTACCATCTCCATGTCAGGGTGTAGTTTGTTATTCAAACACTTTATCATTTGGATGGGTATAATAACGAGTATAAATGATGTAAATAATAAATATAAAATTATAATTATTCTGTATATATGATATAACATCCAATTATATACGATTTAATATCAAAATTATGATATTTTCGCTCCTGCGTACGTACAGATTACCGTCTCCACGAACGCGATGAAATTCATTCCCCATCATATCCATTTGCGACTAATTTTTAATTTGGTGATTAAATATAATTTTTTAGGACTTGATATCATTATGGATATGAATAAGATACAAACTATCCATAAAAAAACATGTCTTATGTAACAAAACATATAAACGAAAATGAGTAAGTTAACACCTGAAACGACGATAATACTAAAATATTATTAACAAATCAATATTAGAAGATAAAATATGATATCATATTTATGTATATGATTCTTTTATAATTTAATAAAAATGAATTAACTATTATATAAGATTTTAACGTACCCTCGTCCAAGGAAATGTACAAGGTAAGGGATAATTCTACAATCTCTTCATTATCCGAGGTTGTTTATACGTAATTTTCTACTGGGACCTCTTTATCATCCACATCCATGTTTCATAAAAATGTAATTCAAAACATTTTTACTATTTACTATACAATGGGTTAAATTCATTTGTACCCTTATTTGACCTTATATGTTTTTAAAAGAATCATTCCGTCATTTTCCAAACAATGTACTTTATGACCTTTTCAACAAAATTAAGGTAAGAATGTTTTTTTAACTTATACGGAGGGTGTGGATATTTTCCACCGTTATAACATCGTCGAAGATTACCAAAAAATATTATAATAATATTTTCAAAATTTATTTTTTCTTATAAAATTATGTGACTTTTAAATGATTTCAAAATAGAAAGAGATTTTTCTATCAAATAGTTTTCATATCATCTATGTCAACATCCTTTGATGGATTTTAAGATTATTTGAAGTTGATTTATTTTCATACAAATCTTCCATATTGTATTAAAGGTTTTTCAATATCTTTGACTATGGATGTGTTATTTTTAAACCATTCTTGGTTTATGGATAAAGTATTGACATTTTGTACGCTAGTTTTAATACGAATGGTTATGTTATATTTAAGCCTTTTCATATGAGAAATGCATTGGACTTAGTAAGAGACGGGTGGAGCCTGCTATTGCTCTTCGATGCATCAGTAGGTCTCAAGAGGCAAACTATTGTCTTGGCACAAGGCCTTGACTATGTGTTTATGAAGTCTGGAATTATGTATTCCATCATTTTGAAAGTGGATATTGATATTGCATGTGATTGTTCGACTAGTAGAATTTATATGGGAATTAGTAAATTGAATTATTTGATAATATATTTTCCATTTTATGCTTAAGTTCAAGATTAAAAGGCTTTTGTTTTAGTCTTATACATTTCCTTAAATTTTTATGCTTATTTATGAACGTTTCCGCTATATTGTTATCCTTACTGAGCATCTGAGCTCACCACTTTCTATGTTTTATTTTTTCCAGGACGTGAAGAAGTATTTTATGATTGACCAGTAGGGATAGTATGAGGGGATATGAGTGTGGTCTATAGAGACAATATTGTTTTAGTTTTTAATTTTATAATGTAATGTAAATATTACTAATGTATCTAGTGTTTCCAAGGCAACTAAACTATTCAGTCTTTTGAGGCTTGATATTTTGTGATCATTCCAATTTTATGTAATAATGCACCAACTTTGGGTAACTGGGGTCGAGGAGTTACAGTTGGTATTAGAGGAAGTTTAGTAAAAACCTTCGAAACTAGATTTAGATAAACTCTGACTAGAGCACATTACCCTAAGATATACTTTGAGGATTAGTATAGAAGAACGTTCGATAATTTTGGTAATGTATAGATTTTGTGAATTTTCTAAGAAATACATCCCTGTCTGGATACAAGCAGGTAAAGGCGGCTCTGGTACAGATGTACCTTGGGGTAAGACCCAAAAACACTACATTGAGCTAGACTCGAATGGGAACTGGTGCATGACAACATGCCTTACTGCACTCTTGGTTACGACACTCCCGAGGGATATTCTTAGGATAATTCACATTTTCATTACAAGCCATTGTGAAGGATTTACGGGTAAATACCTCCTCAAAGAAAACATTTTATGATTATTGATTATAAGAATAATCTTTTCAATATTTTGTTAGGTATTTTAAAAGTTTGGAATTATGCATTGTGATTCATAAACTAACCTAGTATATTCAATTGTTTAGAAATGATGCCTAGTAGAAGGAATGAGAATTCCAGCAATACGCATGATCGAAAGATTAAGAAGGATCATATCTTTCATAGTATTAAGAAAACATTTAGAAGGGAAATAGTCTCCCATGTATCATCATCATATGAAGAAATAGTATCATGTGTTAATAAGATAAGTAGAGAATTTTTGAGTCATATGGATTTTAATGGAAACAAGAGAATCAAAGGATGGAAGAAAGAAAGATGGATAAAAGGAAGAGGGGAAAAAGATTTTCCCATAAGTGATAACTGGGGAAAGAATCACCTTGGTAAATGCTTTAAGGGAATGAGAGTTTGTTATACGTGTGGAGAAAAAGGACACCAAGTACGTGACTGCAAGGGTATGGAAAAGGTTTCGAATGTACAATGCTTCATCTACAAGGAGTTGGGAAACTACATGAATCAATTTCCAAATCATCAGAGTATGCCCCCAAATGATGCTATTGGATAATAATCAAGTTATGATACTACCACAGATGAAGAGGAATGATTAGTGTTCTTTTGTTGTTATTAAATAATTATTTCATTTCCGTGTTGTATCGATGATGTACCAGTTATATAAATTATGGAAATAAATAGGGATTGTACTATAGTACTATTTCATTGAGTATTTGAGATTATATTGTACTATGAAAAGTGACTCAACAGCAAGTTAAACTTTTTTTGGAAAATACATGGTTGGAGGAAAGACAAACCATAATATGGTCCTGATACTAATATGATAATTTTGGAATAAGAGATGGTTGATTAGGATAAATAGAATATTTTTGAATTCTATTATATTTTGGAGTGAAAGATGAGTTTTTGGTAGGAATTAGTTAAAGGATGAAACTCTACTTGTCAATTATATTTTTTCATCCAATTCCATGATGAAATTAATCCTTAAAATTTAGGGAAGGGATATTAAAACCAAAAATTTGTTATCCTAATACCTTATTTTTAACCGTTAATATTTTAAATCATCATAAATTGATGGCTTTAAGGCCCTCAATTTTACACTTGTTTGAGATTGATGAACAAAATCACTCAATATAAATATTTACATTTTTCTTCTAATTATGTGTCTATAACTGCCACCAATGTTTTCATATTCGAAAACCCTAATTTGATGGTGAATTTTTCATTTCCCTTTCCCTCTTATTAGGACTAAATTTTATTAACCCAATTTCTGATATGGGAATTTCACAAAGGTGTTTTTCTATTTTTATCCTTTTTTTTCGAAGAAAAATTTCAAATTTCGAGGATTCAATTTATTGAAGGAGGGGAGAATGTAACACCCCAATATTTCGTTGCACATTATCTCTTAAAAGTAATTCAATAACTTATGCTACATGAAACACTAAGTTTGAGCGCACAAAAACATACCAAACTAGAGTGTTAACTGTTTTGAATTTTATATACACCATATAATTTTAACATCCATATTATGTGTTTTTAGAAATAATATAAGAACAAATTCTATTTTTCAGATAAAGGAATTATTTTATAGAAAACACAATTTTACCACCTTTTAATGGATAACCCTGCTTAAATCCAATATTTAACATATTTATAATCAATTAAACAATATAAAATTATTCTTTAGAATCGGGACATAAAAATTTAGTTTTGATAAAATTTTGGTATTTTACTAATAACTTTCCTATTTTGGTGAATAGTGAAAAATCCCAACTTTTAATTGAAAACAAATTTTTTATTCAAAAAAATTTATAGTGTTAAATTATAAATTTTAATGGTTTGGAAGTATAATTAAATTATATTTTTATCATTTAATACAATGTAGGTCATTATAAGTAATTTCACAATTAAATTTGATATAAACACATGTCAATCTTTTGATAGTTTTTACTTTCTTAAAAACCAATTTTTTGGTTTTAACAATAAGAATTAAATTTAAATAACTTAATATAACTTATATGTTTTTAATTTGGTAAAATAGACTTCATTTTTTAATTTTGAATATCAAAATTAGCTGTGGGTAAATTTTTGGTATTTTTTAAAAACATTCAATTTTTTATGAATTGTGAAAAACACTACGTTATTGGTTAAACCGACTTTTTATGTAAATAATTAGTTATTTATTTAAATTTATATTAGGTAAAAATAAATAAATAATTCCTATATAAGTTCAATGTAATTAATTGGATTCATTTTATAATAAGTTCAGACATATAGAATTTTATTGAACATTTTACCGTCTTTTACCCACCTCCTAGGTGCATTTGAAAATTCACATAAAACTTAATTTTACCACTTTTGTGAATTGAGTTTCAAAAATACGAGAGAAACGGTAATAGTAAGTAAAATGTGGTTCAATGAGATGAAAATAATTTTTGTTTAATAGTAACTTTTTACTTTTATTTACCACAGTTAAAAGTAAATATGGTAGTTAAAGGTAAAAATGATATTATTTTTACCCTAACACATGTCATAATTCTATTGGATAAGTGTATCTCGACCAAAAAATCCTCAGGAATAAAATATTATCATTTGGTTCCACTTGGATTAGATTAGGACATTTATTATTATTTTAATTAAAGAAGAGTTAAAAGAGTTAAAATCAACGGTTAATAACTAATCAATTTTTAATATAGGGTTACACATAAGATAAATTCGACTATAAATATTCATTAGAAAGATAAAAATATTTCCTAAATAATTGTATTTTATTTATAATTTTTAGAAATTAAATAAGTTAATTTATTTATGACACAATGATGATGCAGTAATTACCTTATTAATGAAAGCTTAAAATAATTGATATTATAAATATCCAAATAAATCAAATTTGAGACTTTTAATGACTTCAACTAATTTTATAGGTTAATATGACATGTTATGGTTGATTAAATGAATTTTATTTGAAGTAATAATGTTGTTAAGATTTTCACAAAAATCAATTACCAAATAGTGTCCAAATTGACATAAAAGAGTTTTTTTAAAGAAATACTATATTCTTAATTGATATTCTATTCCTAAGAATCTATGTTTTGGAAAAATTACATAGAAAAGGTTTAATATATGTTAATAATGAACCACTTGCGGTTCTATTGGCTTGTTATAATAAGTTTATTAACCATATAATATAAAAATACAAAGAGACATGGTAAATGTCAAACTATTTAACTAAGAGTTAAATATAAATGAGAAGTTTAATATGGTGACCTAAACCTGTATAAAATCTATTGGTAGAAATAATTTCGACCCATCCCCACCCAAGACTCGAAATAAGTCACTTTGGAGCCATTATAAACCAATTATTAATTTAATATAAAATAATATTTTAGGTTTTTCCTAAGGTGACCCTCACCCCTCTTATAAAAGGGAACTTCCCATTCTCTAAAATTGACACCTTCAAAGACTTTTTTATTGTCCAAACCCGGAAAAAATACACTCCCAATTTCCCTCACTTCATCACAGTGGACTTTATTTAGTCAAAAAGACATCCTAATGATCCCTTTTGATCAACTCAAAAGGAAGAACCCGAAGAAGAGGTAAATATTTCATCACCTCTTTCAAGATCTTTTCTTCTTCTACTTCCCCTTTCTTTATTTTTTCCATTATAAAATAATAACTCCAATAAATTCTATATACTTTGATTTTATTATTAAAATGGTACAACCATAATACTTATTTCATCAATCATATAAATGAAAAAGTCACCACACGGGCGTACGTACCGCTTACCATCTCCAAGTCGTGGTGTAGTTTGTTATTCAAACATTTCATCATTTGGATGGGTATAATAATGAGTATAAATAATGTAAATAATAAATACAACATTATAATTATTCTTTATATATGATATAAAATCCAATTATATATTATTTTAATATTAAAATAATGATATTGTCGCTCGTGCGTACATACGGATTACTGTCTCCACGAACGCGATGAGATTCATTCCCCATCGTATCAATTCAATTATAATTTTCATTTGATGATTAAATTTTTTTAAGGACTTGATATCATTTTAGATATGAATAAGATACAACCTATCCGTAACAAACGTAGCTTATGTAACAAGACATATAAAAGAAAATGAGTATGTTAACACCCAAAATGACGATAATAGTAAAATATTATTAACAAATCAATATTAGAAGATCATATATGATATCATATTTATGTATATGATTCTTGTTTAATTTAATAACAATCATTTAACTAGTATAATATAGTTTAACGTACCCTCTTCCAAGGAAAAGTACAAGGTAAGGGTTAATTCTACAATCTCTTCATTATCCGAGGTTGTTTATACGTAATTATCTACTGGGACCTCTTTATCATCCACATTCATGTTTCTTAAAAATTTATTTCAAATTATTTTTACTATTTACTAGAAAATGGGTTAAATTTATTTATACCTATATTTTTCCTTATAGGTTTGAAAGGAATCTTTCCGTCATTTTCCAAACAATTTACTTTATGATCTTTTCAACAAAATTAAGGTAAAAATGTGTTTTTAACTTATATGGCGGGTGTGGATATTTTCCGCCTTTATAACATCGTCAAAGATTACCTTAAAAGATTATAAGAATATTTTCAAAATAAAAGTTTTCTTCTAAAATTATGCGACTTTTAAATGATTTCAATATCGAAAGAGAAGTTTCTATCAAATAGTTTTGATATCATCTATGTCAACATCTTTTGATGGATTTAAAGCTTATTTGAAGTTGATTTATTATGACACAAAACATCCATATTGTATTAAAGGTTTTTTGATATGTTTGACCGTGGGTGTGTTATTTTTACACCATTCATGGTTTATGGATAAAATATAGAAATTTTGTACGCTATTTTTAATAGGAATATTTATGTTATGTTTAAACCATTTCATATGAGGAATGAATTGGACTTATTAACTGATGGGTGGAGCCCGCTATAGCTCCTCGATGCATCGGTTGGTCTTCGGAGACAAACTAGTGTCTTGGAACAAGGCCTTGACAAAATCTTCTTTGTAGTCTTGGCAAAGGCCTTGACTATGTGGTTATGAAGTCTGGAATTATGCATTCCATCATTTTGAAAGTGGATATTGATATTGCATGCGATTATTAGACTAGTAGAATATCCACGTGAATAAGTAAATGGAATTATTTGATTTTATATTTTGTATTTTATGCTGAAGTTCAAGTTTAAAAGGATTTTTTTAGACTTATACATTGCCTTAAATATATATGCTTATTTATGAAAGTTTCCTCTATATTTTTATCCTTTCTGAGAATCTAAGCTCACCCCTTTTTATGTTTTATTTTTCCCAGTATGTGAAAAAGTATTTTATGACTGAACTGTAGGGATAGTCCGAGGGGATATGAGTGTGGTCTATAGAGACAATGTTGTTGGAGTTTTAATTTTATAATGTAATTTAAAATATATGAATGCATCTAGTTTTTTCAAGGCTACTAAATTATTCAGTCTTTTGAGACTTGATATTTTGTGGTCATGCCAATGTTATGTAATAATGCACCGACTCTGGGTAATTGGGGTCGAGGCATTAAAGTTGGTATCATTGGATGTTTAGTAAAAAGCATGGAATCTAGATTTAGATAAACTCTGATTAGAGAACATTACCCTAAGATAGACTTTGAGGATTAGTATAGATGAACTTCCTAGAAATTTTGGAAATGTAGATATTCTGTGAGTTTTCCATGCAATACATCCCTGTTTTGATACGAGAAGGTAGTGGCAGCTCTGGCACAGATGTACCTAGGGGTAAAACCCAAAAACACCGTTTTGATCTAGACTCGAACGATAACTGGTGGACGATAATGGGCCTTGCTTCACTCTTGGTTATGAAACTCCCGGGGGATATGCTTAGGATAATTCACATTTTCATTACAAGCCATTATAAATGATTTAGAAGTAAATACATCCTCAAAGAAAACATTTTATGGTTATAGATTATAAGCACAATCTTTTCAATATGACGTTAGGTATTTTACAAGTTTTGAATTATGCATTGTGATTCATAAAATAACCTAGTATATCCCATTGGTTAGAAATGGTGCCTAGTAGAAGGAATGAGAATTCCAGCAAAATGCATGGTCAAAATATTAATAAGGATCATATCTTTCATGGTGTTAAGCCATCATTTAAAAGGGAAATAGCCTCCCACATATTATCGTCATATGAAGAAATAGTATCATGTGTTTATAAGATAAGTAGAGAATTCTCTGAGTCCTATGGCTTTGAAGGGAAGAAATAGAAGCAAAGGATGGAAGAGAGAAAGATGGATAAAAGGAAGAGGGGAAAGAAGGATTTTACCATATGTGATAACTGTGGAAAGAATCACCTTGGTAAATGATTGAAGGGAATGAGAGTTTGTTATAAGTGTGGATAAAAAGGACACCAAGTACGTGACTACAAGGGTAAGAAAAAGGTTTCAAATGTACAATGCTTCATCTGCAAGGAGTTGGGACAATACATAAATCAATATCCAAATCATCTGAGTATGCCCCAAATGATTCTATTGGATAATAATCAAGTTATGATACTACCATAGATGAAGATGAATGATTAGTGTTCTTATGTTTTTATTAACGAATTATGTCATTTAAGTGTTGTATCGATGAAGTACCAGTTATATGAATTATGGAAATAAATAAGGATTGTATTGAAGTACTATTTCATTGAGGATTTGAGATTATATGGTACTATGAAAAGTGACTAAACAACAAGTTAAACTTTTTTTGGAAAATACATGGGTTGTGGAAAGATAAACCATAATATGGACCTGATACTAGGATAGTAATTTTGGAATAAGATATGGTTGATTAGGATAAATAGAATATTTTTTAATTCTATTATCTTTTGGAGTGAATGATGAGTTTGTGGTTGGAATTAGTTGAAAAATAAAACTCTACTTGTCAAGTATATTTTTTTCCTCTTATTCTATGAATAAATTAATCATTAAAATTTAGGGAAGGGATCTTAAAACCAAAAATTTGTCATCCGAATAGCTTATGTTTAACCGATAATATTATAAATCATCATAGATTGATGGCTTTGAGGTCCTAAATTTTACACTTATTTGTGATTGATGACCACAATCAGTCCCTATAAATATTTACGTTTTTCTTCCAATTATGTGTCTATAATTTCCAACAATTTTATCCTATTCTAAAACTCTAATTTGGTGGTGAATTTTTCATTTCCCTTTCCCTCTTATTAAGACTAAATTTTAATAACCCAATTTCCGATGTGGGATTTCCACAAAGTCGTTTTTCTATTTTTAAACTTTTATTTTCGAAGAACAAATTCAAATTGCGAGGAAGCAATTTATTGAAGGAGGGGATAATGTAACACCCCAAAATTATGTAGCACGTTATCTCTTAAAATCAATTCAATAACTTGTGCTACACGAAACACTGAGTTCGAGCACACCGAAGCTTACCAAACTAGCCATTCAAAAAAGAGGTTATGAATAGTGTTAACTATTTTGAATTTTATATACACCATATAATTATAACATCCTTATTATGTGTTTTTGGACATAATATAAGAAAAAATTCAATTTTTCAGATAAAGGAAGTATTTTTTAGAAAATGAAAATTTGCCACCTTTTAATGGAGAACCCTTTTTAAATCCAATATTTAAACTTTTTATATTCAATTTAACAAAATAAACTTTTTCTTAAGAATAGGTATATAAAAATTTAGTTTTGATGAAATTTTGGTATTTTTCTAATAACTTTCATATTTTCGTGAATAGTGAAAAATACTAAATTTTAACTGAAAAAAACTTTTTTAATCAAAATAATTTATAGTGTTCAATTATACATTTGAATGGTTTGGATGTATAACTAGATTATATTTTTATCATTTAATAAAATTTAGGTCATTATAAGTAATTTCACATTTAAATTTGATATAAACACATGTCAATCTTTTGATAGTTTTTACTTTCTTAAAAACCCGCCTTTTGGTTTTAACAACGAGAATTAATTTTAAATAAATTAATATAACTTATATGTTTTTAATTTGGTAAAATATACTTCATTTTTTAATTCTGAATATCAAAATTATATTAGGGTAAATTTTTGTTATTTTTCTAAAAACATTCATTTTTGATGAATAGTGAGAAACACTGGGTTATTGGTTAAAACCGTCTTTTTATTTAAATAATTAGTTTTTTTTAAATTTATATTAGGTCAAAATAGATACGTAATAACTATATAAGTTCAATTTAATTCACTAGAGTAATTTTATACTAATTTTAGATATATAAAAATTTATTGAACTTTTTACCGTCTTTTACCCACCTCCTAGGAACATTTGAAAATTCACATAAAACTTAATTTTACCACTTCTGTGATTTGAATTTCAAAAATCTGAGAAACACAATTGATATCATTAAGTAAAATTTTGTTCAATTAGATGAATATAATTTTTGGTGAATAGTAACTTTTTACATTTATTTACCATGGTTAAAAGTAAATAGGGTAATTAAAGGTAAAAATGATATTATTTTTATCTAACAAATGTCATAATTATATTGGATAAGTGTATCTCGACCAAAAAAACATTATGAATAAAATAGTATCTTTAGGGTCCAATTGGATTATATTAGGACAATTATTATTATTTCATTTAAAGAATAGTTAAAAGAGTTAAAATCAAAGTTTAATAAATAAACCATTTTTAATATAGGGTTAAACATAAGATAAATTCCACTATAAATATTCATTATAAATCTATAAATATTTCATACATAATGGTATTTTATTTATAATTTTTAGACATTAAATAATTTAATTTATTAATGACACAATGATGATGTAGTAATTACCTTATTATAGAAAGATTAAAATAATTGATATTATATCTATTTAAACAATTCTATTTTGAGACTTTTAATGAATTACACTAATTTTATAGGATAATATGACATGTTAGGGTTGATTAAATCAATTTATTTGAAGTAATAATGCTATTATGAGTTTTAAAAAAAATCAATTACCAAATCGTGTCCAAATTTACATAAACGGGTTTTTAAAAAAAATATTATTTTATTAATTGATATTATATTACTAAAAATATAAGGTTTTTCAAAATTACATAGATAAGGTTATATATATTAATAGTTAACCACTTGGGGTTTTCTTGGATTGTTATATTAAGTTTATTAACTATATAATATAAAAATACAAAGAGACATGATAAATGTCAAACTATTTAACTAAGAGTTAAATATAAATGATAAGGTTAATATGGTGACATAAAACTGTATAAAATTTAGTGATAGAGATGATTTAGACCCATAACAACCCTATCCTATAAATAAGTCACTTTGTAGCCATTATAAACCGAATATGAATTTATTATAAAATAATATTTTATGTTTTTTCCACGGTTCCCCTCACCCCTATTATAAAAGGGAACTTCCCCTTCTCTCAAATTCACACCTTCAAAGCCTTTTTTCTTGGCCAAACCCTGCCGAAATATCGTATAAACGTCCCTCAATTCATCCTAGAGTCCATCATTTAGTCAGAAATCCATCTTAAGTATCCCTTTTGATAAAATCAAAAGGAAGAACCCAAAGAAGAGTTAAATATTTCATCACCCATTTCAAGTTATTTTCTTCTTAAACTTCCGCTTTCTTTGTTGTTTCCATTCTAAAATAATAACTCCACTATCTTCAATATACTATGATGTTATTATAAAAATGGTACAACCATATTAGTTATTTTATCCATCCTATGAATGAAAAAGTCACCACATGTGTGTACATATAGCTTACCATCTCCACGTCGTGGTGTAGTTTGTTATTGAAACATTTCATCATTTGGATGGGTATAATAATGAGTATAAATGATATAAATAATAAATATAACATTTTAAATATTCTTTATATATGATATACCAACCAATTATATACTATTTTAATATCAAAAGAATGATATTTTCGCTCATGCGTACGTGCGGATTACTGTCTCCATGGATGCGATGAGATTCATTCCCCATCATATCCATTCAAGAATAATTTTCATTTGATGATTAAAAATAAGGTTTAAGGACTTCATATCATTCTGGATATGAAGAAGGTACAACCTATCCATAAAAAACACGACTTCTGTAACAAAACATATAAAAAAAACGAGTAAGTTAACACCCAAAACGACGATAATACTAAAATATTATTAACAAAGCAATATTAGAAGATCATATATGATATCATATTTATGTATATGATTCTTGTATAATTTAATAAAAATTATTATATATTATACAGTAGTTTAACATACCCTCGACCAAGGAAAAGTAAAATTTAAGGGTGAATTCTACAATCTCTTCATTATCTGAGTTTGTTTATATGTAATTATATAATGAGACCTCTTTATCATCAACATCCAAGTTTCTTAAAAATTTATTTGAAAACATTTTTACAATTTACTAGATAATGGTTTAAAGTCATTTATACCCTTATTTGACCTTATATGTTTTGAAAGGAATCTTTCTGTCGTTTTCCAAACATTGTACTTTATGACCATTTCGACAAAATTAAGGTAAGAATGTTTTTTTAACTTATACGGCGGGTGTGGCTACTTTCCACCACAATATCACCATAGAAGCTTCCATTACAAGCTTATAAGAATATTTTCAAAATAAATGTTTTCTTCTAAAATTATGTTCCTTTTTAATGATTTTAAAATAGAAAGAGATGTTTCTTTCAAATATTTTTTATTTCATCTATGTCAACATCATGTGATGGATTTCAATATTATTTGAAGTTGATTTGTTATGATACAAAACATCCATATTGTATTAAAGGTTTTGTGATATGTTTGACTATGGATATGTTATTTTTACACCATTCATGATTTATGGATAAATTATTTATATTTCGTATGCTAGTTTTAATACGAATGCTTATGTTATGTTTAAACATTTTCATGCGAGGAATGCATTGGACTTAGTATGTGACGGGTGGAGCCCACTATAGCTCCTCGATACATCAGTAGGGCTCATAATACAAACTAGTGTCATGGACCAAGGCCTTGACACAATATTATTTTTAGTCTTGGAACAAGGCCTTGACTATGTGGTTATGAAGTCTGACATTATGAATTCCATCATTTTGAAAGTGGCTATTGATATTGCATGTGATTATTTGACTTGTAGAATATCCATGTGAATATGTAAATAAAAGTATTTGATTTTATATTTTCCATATTACACTGAAGTTCATGTTTAAAAGGCATTTGTTTTAGTCTTATACATTGCCTTAAATGTTTATGATTATTTATTAAAAAAGTTTACACTATATTGTTATCCTTACTGAGCATCTGAGATCACCCCTTTCTATTTTTTATTTTTCCTAGGATGTGAAGAAATATTTTATGAATGACCTACAGGGATAGTCTGAGGGGATATGAGTGTGGTCTATGGTGACAATGTTGTTGTAGTTTTTAATTTTATACTGTAATGTAAAACATATGAATCTATGAAGTGTTTCCAAGGATACTAAACTATTTGGTCTTTCGAGACATGATCTTTTGTGATCATGACAATGTTATGTAATAATGCACCGAGTCTAGGTAACTGGGGTTGGGGCATTTCAAAGATGGTATATTAGAGAAGTATCTTGATTCAACTAATGGTAGCCCATTTAAACTAACTATAAATGGTGATAGTAGATCACTTCTTACAAAAAATTCAAAATCTAGCCATATAATAATTTACTATCATAAAACATTACATTCATTAGAAACATAACAATGAAGATTTCTGATTATTAAAATGTGGAGGTTATTTGACTAATTTTGAAACATGAGATGATTTTTATATACAAACCAATAATCTTTTTATAAAATAACTTCCTAGTATCTTTAATATATCATATCATGATAAATAAAATTCCAATCCATAAACAGAATAACATAAAATTATATAATGGGAAATAAAATAAGTTTTATATGGAAAACCCTTTCACATATGATAACATGATGATGTTTGTAAATTATTTTTTCCTTAATACTAACCAATATGTTTTTAGAAAATATATAAAATTAATTTCATAAGGTGAAATTTAAAAGATAATTTCATATAAATAAAATAATTTATAGAAACCAAATCAATGATGAAATTAATAGAATCTGAATAAAAAAGTATTTTAGTAGTTAATACTTTATTTTATGAACCAACATCTATAGAAGTAGATGAAAAGCATTTCAACAAACCATTATCCTTATATTCCTTTTGTTTCCCATCAATCATTCTCATCTTTAGTCACACATCCTCATAATGATCCATTCATACATATACAACATTTTCCTAAATTTTTATGAAAAGTGGTCATGTTGCTACCAAGATTCTTTCCTTTTCAATCATGTGACATATTCTAAAACATAAAACATGAGAATCACTTTAAAGATTTTTAATACATTTCAAAAGGTTATTTCTACCACATCTATTATAAAATGAAAGTTTTATTTTCTTACCTTCAAATTTCTTTGATGAATTGTTCCCATTTTCCTACAACCTAGAACTTGTTTTCTAATTATTATCACAAAAATTATAATCATCAAAAAAAATTATTTATATATTCTAATCGTTTTGAGAATGATTCTCATAACAGTAAAATTTATAAGAGGCCAATTCCCTTTTATACCATAATTTCGATCCTAAGTAAAACCAATAAATTTTAAAATCAAGATCCAAAATACATTTTTTTACATACCTTTCTAATATGGTGAAGTTTGTTTCATACAAGACCATGGAGTCTTCCTTATTTTATTTCATCCTAAGTCAAACAACCAAATGAAAATATATCTCAAGGAAAATATTATTAAATGCTTCCTATTACATAGTTCTAATCTCATGTATTTATCAATTATTCTTAACAATCGACCACCATTGATTGAATTCATCTTCATAATGATAAATATAAGGAGTTAACTTTTGATGATCCAAAAAACAATGAATTTGAATTTAATTTCTAGATTTTTAATCAATACCTCATATAACTATGAATAAGAAGATTCATTGAATTTTGGAGGGTGATGTCTCAAAAAATGCTCCACTATTGACATCTTCCACTATGGTAGATCTAGTTTCTCTCTAGCGTGGACCTTAATACTATTTATAGCCTGCATCAATAAATCAAACATATTAAAAAACTACTCAATTCAAATTACAACCATTCTAGGTTAGTAATTTAGAATAATATTTTCCTTTTTATGCCTTCATACTTGATTAGAAATTCCCTTTTTGTTGTATTAAAACACTTTTATGGGAAATTGAGAATCCTCACAAAGACAAACCAAAAACCATCATGCACCATAAGAGATCACTAAAAAATTAAGATCATGTTTGACCCTATTAGAATTATTATCAATATATAATTTCCAATAAAAACTAGTTACCTATGTATATAGGTTTTCCTTGATAAGGTCTCTAAACTGATAGACCATCTTGTCCCATGTCTTAATGTACTCCACCACATTTATCTTTTGTTCACTGAATCCTCTTGTCCAAATAATATTCTTCTTATTGATCCACTCGAACTACTCTTTTTTCGTGTCTACTAAAATTAATATCTCAGTCATCCAGTCTGCATACTCCTTGGAATCCTAAATCTATGAGGCCTTTTCCAACATATGTTCATAAAAATGGATGATTATTACCCATGTAGTCCCCAAATTTGTAGCCTCATTACCTACTTCCCATTTCTGAATAACCAAAACATCGTTCATCGTAATGTTGGGAAAAGTGGTGGCCTCACTATTTTCATAATCCACCACCACATATCCTCCCTACATCGAGTTAAGGTATTCCATCGCAACAAATTCCTTCACTTGTTCTTTAAAATCACAACCTTAATATTTATACTTATTATAATTTAATTCACATTCCATATCCTTGGGTCTCAACTTCTTGACAGGTCATGTTTTCATAGGTCTGGGTAGATAACAGTGATCCTTACTCACTTTTTATTTCATTCCCTTTACAGAATGAGACTACCTATATCCCAATTCTCATTCCACCCCCTTCTCCTCCTTTTGCTGTGAAGCCCTCCTCCATAGACGTCCTCTACATTATCTCTATAAAATTGACTAGTTACCTCATCGCATGATTTCTTCCTAGACAGACATTGTCCTAATATAGACATCCCATCCCATTCAATAACTATTTGATCTAGAACCATCGCTTTATATCCTAGATTTTTAAAGAGGTTTCTATGTTTTATAGCTGACATGATATTTATAAGATTATAATCTTACAATTCTTCTACCCTATCGTCTGAGCCTTGAATTGAACTCACCTAGAATTACATCCCATTGAAACACCCTCAAAAGTCTCCTATGTAAATGCTTCCAAATTAAGATCATTGTTGGAATGATCAGCTTCTGTATAGAAGGCATAATTCTGATTATTGAGGTTAAGAACCAAGGGAGAAAAATCACCCGAACCCTAAGTTTCCACTAAACCTAAAGTATCCAGCACCTTGGGGTCATCTAGATCACTCCTCAAGAGGATGAAAACATCCACAATCTTCAGGCGTGCATTCTTTCATCTTTCCTATTTCGTAAGAGGGTTGGATGGATCTGATCCACCATTACAAACCTAGTTCTATATAAGTGAAATTCTAGTTGAATATTGAATAATAATATTATATTTCCTCTATCCCTCATTATTTCCTTGACAGCATTTTAAAGGGAGATTTCCAAAACACATACAAAAAGACAAACATCTAGCCAAGAATAAAAAACAATAGTTTATTTGCAATGAAACTCTTACCTAATGGTGATATAAATATAGTTCACCGATTGCTTGAAGACATAATATGAAACACCTATATGAGGTAAATTATAATGAAAAATCTCATTCATTCTACAATCTAACAAAGTCAATGTGTAACTAGATTTATAAGAAAAGGTTTAATAGAGGGATTTTGATATGGCAATGGAAGTTAAGGAAAACATAATAAAAGATCTATGGTAGGAGCATTCTGGTTCATGTGCAAGTCATAATACCACAAAAATAGAATGAAATGATTCCCATTATAGATGTAAGAAGCTCTAGACCAAGTAAAAATAAGGTACCCCATCAAATAGAACCATATCATGCAATATTATATGTCAAAAAGACCAATAATCACACTATCCTTCAAACCAAAAGATCCAAATAAAATCATATTGAATGTATCAAATGAATGCTGCTGAGATCTGAATCAATTCACCATAGTCATGTCCTAAAGACTGGAGGCTTCTATTTACATTGAGGATGAGAGAAAAATCTGCGGCGAGCCATCAAAAAGATATGGAACCTTTAGATAGGTTGAAATAACATAAGGGAATGTAGAAAATAAATATGGGTGAAAAAACTAAAGTATGCCAAGAAAGACTCAGAGGAAGGAATAGGAAAAGTTCACCCATCCAACGGGTAGGGGGCCACCGTCATTCGTATGGGGCATCACTAAGAGGAAACAAGAGAAGAGAGATGATTCTCATCAACAAGAAAATATACAGAAATAGATCTTGAATGTTTATCTTATACACTGGTCAATATCAAATATAAGGTAATAGAAATTCCTTTGTACTTCAGCTTCATAATTTGAATTATGGAAAACCATTCCGAGAAGACATAGTTTAGATAAAGCAACACTAAAATCTTTAAATTATATATCATGATAACTACAAATTTTAATGACTCAAGGGTATTTATTTTTTATCATCCTTTCATCTAAAATTATCAAAAAATTTCTTTCGATGCCATCTATAAGTACTCATCTAAAAAAATTACATAATAATGTGTTTTAATTATAGAATTCACTCTCTTTTATTTTGACGATATTTATAGTTTTGATTTCTAGTAAATTAGGTCAACAACCTTACATAAATAAATACATCATAAAAAATTCCAAACATCCACATAGTAGTAACTTTGTCCATAGCAGAGAACTCTTATGATATAATAATATTTTGTATCATGACATATATTAAGATTTTTCATACTTACTTTATCTTTATTCTTATTAATCATTAAAATAGTATGAAAAACAATTTAAAATCTAGGATGAGCCTAAAATGATTAGTAAGGGGCATATAAAAAGAAATTAAGAAACATGCTATTCAATGAATACACATAAAAAATTTTATTATTAAAAATAAAATTTGGGATCAAAATATACATTATGATAGTAAAGAAATCAAATTTTTTACCCATTTATTTTCATAAAATATTTTATATGAAATACAAAGGTGAAAAACTCATAATGTTTTCTTTTAATTCTAGAAAAACAAAAAATAAATTTTATAAAATAAATAAATTTCACCCTTAGGTAGAATATACATTCCTTTAAATAAAATATAATTACATTACTTGTTTAAATCATATGATTTACCAAAAACCAATAAAAAACATAAATAAATCATTTATGTGACCTGGGAATTCTTTTTTATATCACTTTTATAAATGGAATAACTTACCTGGTAAATTAAAATAATGTATTAGGATAAACATAACTTGATAAATCCATCCCATAAAAAAATGCATTATAGATTTATATTACGCTCATCCATTCGTATTTTATTAAAAAACCACCCATCCTTGGTTTATAATATAACCACCCATCTATAGATTATAACAGAACCATCTATTACCATAAACAATATCAATGATCCATAACAAAATCATAATACATGAACGCTTTTAATTCTATCAAAAAATCCTTTCCTAAAAAATAAATACATTTTAGGATATCAAAATATCCATTACATTTAAACCCCTTTTTGAAAATACCCAGAACTAAAATAAATGGAGGTTTATTCATTAAATTAAACATGGAATCCTATAAAGGAATCCAAATATCATATAATTATTATTGTGGTGGTAAAAAATGTTGATAGAGTATACTTTAAAATAGAAAATTCATTTATCCTTTAGTTAAAGTGTCTTATATAAAATAAGTAAAGAGATTCATTTGTAAAACCATTGAAAGAATTCCAAAATTGATATAAAAGTTTCATTATAATTCATCTACATTGATAAAAATAAAAAATTTGTACACCATTTAAATTTTCGGAACATCTCCTATATCTATTTAAATTCCTTGGAAATGTACAAACTCAAGGAGTTGTCCAATACATATTTCATTATGGGATATGAAGATGAATGTTTTGGATTTTTGGATTATTGATGATAATAATTAGAAAATAACAAAGAGTCAGAATGATCTCTTCAATGAGAAGGTATTATGGATAGGAAATAACTTGTCTTAGAAGGAAGTTGAGAAGAAAGAATAAACTGGCCTATTTCCAATAGATCTGATTCTGAGTCCCAACAAGATACTATTTCTAGAGTGTTCGGATATAAGAATTGAATGTTAAGTGGAGAGAATAATGGATTATGTTTGATAATGATATAGGGAAACAGAATCTTGGAGAAGAGATCTAGATGTAGGGGTTACAAAAGATAGATCACTGGAGGATATAATACTATAAGGAGTTGAACCCCAAGTTGAATTATGGAGAGTTACTAGGTTTAGTAAATTGGTTTTGAGGTCATAAGTTTTCATGAATTTCTCACATCTTACAGGTGATGTAGAACCATAAATCTTAGAATAGAAGGTCACTCTTAGTTACTCTAAAATGTGGGAGTCAGTAATGAAATATGAAATTTACACACTAGAATCTAACAGAACATTAGATCTAATAGATTTACTATAGTGTAATAAATAATCAGAGAATAAGTGGATTTCCATGTGAAGTAGGAGGCTGATGGTAGGAAAAAGTATAAGGTAGAGATGGTGGTGTATTTATTCCAATATAAAAAATGTATTAACATATTATAATTTTTTTTTCATTTCTATTAATGCATGCCACTATTTGGAATTAATTAGCAAGGTTTCTACCCAAAAGATAATCATAGAGAATATGGATGTAAAACAATCTTTATTAATTATTACTTATTGTAAGATATTTACATGAAGTAGCAGACATGTTTTAAAAATCATTCAATCAATGACTTAATGTGTAAACTGAAAATTAAAATATATTGTTTGAATTAAGCACCAAGATAGAGGAATCATTAATTCTATGTTTTCATGGACATGTATATTTTTAATTACCACAAAATGGACCATTATTGATAATTGAATATATGGGATGATGGTATTTTCATATTTCTTCTCATATACATAGATGTAATTATTATAACTGGTCTACAAATTAAGAGGATTTCGGAATCAAAGTGCGATGTTTTGATAATTTTCAAGATTAAATATTTCATTAAGGATAATAAAGTATTGGTAATGGTGATTTAAATTGATTATAATGTCAATAATTTATTTATATCTCAATGGTACTACTTCAAAAATATTTTTGAATGTTTTAATAAGTATAGATGAAAGTCATCCTCAACTATAATATCCAAACACCTAAAATTTTTTAAGTTGAAAAAAAATAAATTTAACATGAAGAGAAGTACATGAAAATTATTTCGATTTCATCAGTGGTTGGGAGACTAATGTAAAACATTGTGTTTACTCATTGAAGAAATTACATTAACATTATTGGAGTTCTTATCAACTTTATATTGAATCCGAATAAAGAATAATGAGAGTAAATTAAGTGGATCATATTGTATCTCAAGTGGTAAAAGATACATCTCCTTGATTTAGAATGGATAGTTCACTATAGGGTAATGTTGATGCTGAATTTTATGAAGAATCAGAAACTTATAATATCTTCACATGAATTATGTTCACCAATATAGGAATAATAATTATATGGATTATGTGGTTTCAATCGATAGTTACTTTGTCTAAAATGGAAGCTATGTATGTAGAAGAAATGAAAGAAAGAATGGAACTAGTATAGTTGTTTCTCTTCTTGAAGGATATTGAAGAATTCATGAGGGTGGAGTGTGGTTTTGTGATAATCACAGTGAAATCCATTTGTCTTTGAATCTTGTTCTTCACTAACATATGAAATATATTGTTTTCAAATACCATTTCATACAAAATATTATCAAAGAAATAGTATTATAATTTTGAAAGATATACAGGATGAAAAATCATGTTGGTATATTCACTAAGGTGTTAGTACAAGAAATTATAATGATACAATATGCCTCAGTGTGACTAGGTTAAATTGATGAAGGAGGAGGCAATATAAATTTACAGTAGTGTGTAAGAATTGTTTTTCAAAACTGTTAGATATTTCTCATTGATTCATTGAAGAAATATTTTATTGGGGTATAGTCATAAATATAATACTTATTCAAATTATTATTCAATCAAATAGAAGAATAAATTATGGAATGTATCTTGGTATCAAGGTTTAGAGAGTGGTAATGGATGAATCTATCATTTTTGGGTTGATCAGAAGATGTTATATTGATTTTTTTCCATTGGTTATTGGTTTGGAAGATTGTAAAAATGCTATGAGTTCTACATTAGAGTCTCTATTGATTTTACCTTGAAGTAATATCTTTATGGTTTTTTAGAAAATGGTTTGGAACATATGATTAATTATGAGAAACATTTGGGTAGCTTAAATTTTTAACAAAAATTCATGGGTTATAGATGGACTCTTTAATGAAAACTGATAGTCCAAATACTTAATAGAGGGTCTTCCCTAAATTTCAAATATTGGTGCAACTAGAAAACATTTTGTGACCTAATTTAAATTTTTTCAACCACTTTCATATGTTTTGAGATTATTGTGAGATTACATGTAATTAGTGGTCCTAAGTGATTGTAATTATTGTACCATCTTATTCTAAAAAAATAATTACTAAATTTTTTTCTCATATACAGAAGACAAAATGACTTAACTATATAAAATCACGTTCCCTTTTGTTTTCTAATATTTTTCTTATAAATTTGTTTTGTGAGGATTTGTGTTAGTGTGAACATGTAGTTTGACTTAGTGTGATGATTTTGGGTGTGGTCTTGTCCTCCCAAATATTGGTACATCTTGTTGGGGAGTCCTTCTTGTCAAAGTAGTACTGGAGGTTCTATTTCAACTTTGTGGAACATTTGGTGGATTACTTTTGAAGATAATTACATGGTAGAGTTAATATTTTAATTATTTTTCATTTGTTTTTTAATTATTTAACCACTACCAATTAATAAATTTGAGCTCATTTTCATCATTTTTGTATTTTTAGTGGATTTTTTGTTTAATTGTGAAAATTGTTTAATTTTGAAAATTTATTAGTTTGTTTAAACATATGTATTTTGGGTATATCTTTTACCATTATTATCCAACTGGGATCTTAATGTTTTTTAGGATTAATATTTTCTCAGGATTCATGTTTTTTTGGTACAAAGACATAATTTTAAATACACTAACCCATAAAAATCAATCAATTAGAAGAAGTTTTCTGGAAGACAGAATGGAACCCACCATAGTTAATGAGTGATATCTTGGAATACGTATATCTAAATGAGTTGATTATAGTTGGAAGAGATAGAGGAATCAGAGACTTTTTCTCTCATTATATTTCATGGATGAATTATCTCATTAAGACTTACATTGAATGCAATACAATGAAAAAAGATGAAGATTATTCTCCAGAAGAGAAAGTGAACTTCAATAATTCAATTTTAACTTTTCTATTCTTGTCCAATAGCATCTAAATTTATAGATTCTATAGCCAAATAAATTTCTAACAACTTCCAAGAAAATAATTTGTTGAGTTTAGGAATTCTAGAGGGAATAACCAAAGAAAAAATTTGTTTGAATTATTTTTGAATAGAAATTTTTATTCTTCATTTCCTCTTTTTTCTTTTTTGTAGTTTTTTAATGTCTTATTATTACCCCTTCTCCATGGATACCCTTCATATGGAGGGTTAATCCTATGATTTATTGGGGGAAGAAAAGGTTTTACCATTAATAATGTTTGAGTTCTTGCACTTAATGGTTTAAAATATTTTCTCTCTTTTGAAAAGTTGGATTCATTTTCTAATAACGGTTTTTATTATCATGTATGATTATATTTGGTTTTAGATTCTATTGTTGTTTGTGCTTTTTTAAATTATAATTTTATCTCTATATTAGGTTATTATCTATATACTATGGAATAGATTATGGATTAGTGGTGAAGTACTTGGTGATCGTCTGTAGGTGTGGGAGGGGTTGTGGATATTAATGGTTTTTTGGGATAAACAAGACCCGATCAGAAATTTCATAAGAAAATTGAGGGTATTCACTACAAATTCTTCACATATATGAAGTAGAGTAGATTGATCTGAGAAATTGGCCAAATTTACTCTCACCATAATCATTTAACCAAGGGAGTGAGATGAAACGATCATGGAATCTCAATTTAATCAGCTTAGTATAAGATGATTATATAAATTTGAACTATGATAACATTTCAATTAAAAAATCAATCCTGACCTGATCACTCAATTCATATCACTATTTTCAATCTCTTTCTTTGAATTTTTTTTTTCAATATTTTTATTCATTAATTTATTTTGTTTTGTTACTTAAGTCTATTTTTTAACTCAAAACATTTCAAAAACAATCTCCACTTCTATCTCGGGTTTTAAGGTGACAACATTATTTTTTCACACTCCTCTCTGGAGACAACCTAGGATAACCAACATACTACATTTTAAATTTTTAAAAATTTGTTTTTTTCAAACCCCATGATAGAAACGTGTCAAAACATTAGGCTGTTTCCGAGGAGGTTTTTCCAAAAATATAATTATAACATTTTTTTCAAGGATAAATGATAGATAATGATGACATGGCCCTGTTTCAAATGGTTTATTAACACTATGTTTTGGGAAATAAAATGATGAATTTCTATATCACAGGTATCTCACATCAAGAACTAATGGACATGGTATATTAACTTGAAACCATTTATCAGAGATTGATGTCTAAGGAGGAAGTTACACTGGATAAAGTACCTCAACCTAAACCAAAATTAGTGTAACATACTGAGTTTTAATAAAGAAACACTATGTTCAATATCATAGATGATAGGCTACATCGAGCTTAAACAAACAACTAAATATTATTATTTAAATGTTACCATTATAACCTAACTATTGGAATGTTGGGAATGAATATTATCAACATAATTATGAATATATTGTTTACACATGTTTAAATAGTGATTTTTTGGTTACCAAATTTTTTATAAATGGAAATAAAAATCAATTGAATATAAAGGATGTCTTTTTATGAAACCTTATTTAAAAAGATAATTATTTTGTTTATAAAATCATATCAATCTTTATGGATTTTTTTACTTAATGAAAAACATATTTTATATATTCAATTTAATGATTTACATTCATATTATATGTTTTATAGATATTATATTCGAAAAAATTCAATTTTTTGGATAAAAGAAGTATTTTTCTAAAAATACATTTTTATCGCCTTTTGATGGAGAACCTTTTTTAAATTTTGTTTTTGACACCTTTATATGTTTTATTTGAAAAAATAAACTTCTTATTTAGAATAAAGACATCATAATTTACTTTGGATGATTTGTTTATATTTTTTGGATAACTATCGTGTTTTGATGTATAGTAAAAATACACTAAATTTTAATTGAAAACAAATTTTTTCCATCAAGATTATTCGAATGATTAGATAATATTATTTAATGGTTTTAAAGTATAAATGGAATATATTTTTATTATATAATCCAATTTTTTTATTGGATGTAATCTGACATTTAAATTGGACATAAACACATGCCAATCTTTTGATAGTTTTTACATATTAGAAACCGGCTTTCTAGTTTTGATGACTGGAATTAATTTTAAAATAATTACTATAATTTCTGTGTTTTGAATTTAGAAAAATGGATTCTATATTTGGAATAATAAGTTCTAAATTGTTTCAATAGTTACCTTTTTTGACATTATGAATAGTGACATCATTTATTATTTTTTTATTTACCATGGTTATAGGGTAAATCATGTAAATAAGGGTAAAAAACAATATCAGAATAATATAAAACTACCATAAAACCTGCCTCAATACAATTGGATAAGATATTTCTAGCCATGATCATACATAGGATGAACTTTTGGTATTAGGGAGCCACTTGGGTGTGAAATGACATTTTATAATATTTAATTTAAAGAAAACGGAAATATAACATAAACATGTATCTTAAACTAAATCAATTTTAATATAGGGTTATGTAACTGATATCTATGACTATAAATATTAATTAAAAATAAAAAAATATTCCCAATATCAGGGTATTTTATTTATAATTTTTATAGATTAAATAAATAAATTTATTTATGAAACAATGATGATGCATTGATTACCTTATTAATGAAATATTCAAATAAATGTTATTATAAATATTTGAATAAATCTAATTTCAGAATTTTGAATCCATACACTAATTTCAGGGATGATTATGACATATTATCATTGATTTAATGCCTTTTTTTTGAAGGAATATACTTTTTATTACTTTAACAAAAAACAATTACTAAAGAGTGTAAAAATTGACATAAATGAGTATTTAAAACAAATAATATTTTATTAAATGATATAATAGTACTAAAAATATAATATTCTATAAATGACTTATTTAATGTTAAAAATTCCATTAATTATCCAGGTGTGGTTCTATTGGAATTTTATAGAAACTATAGTAACCATATATTAAGAAAATACAAGAAGACATGGTAAGAGTTAATGTTTTTAACTAATGGTTAAAGCCAAAAGATAAGTTTAATTTTATGAAATAAACTTGTTTGAAACAAATTTTTTGAGAGTATTTAGACCCATCGTCAAATTATCCTCTAAATATTTCAATCTGTAACTTTTAAAATTCTAAAATAATTTTATAATAAAATAATATTTCAAGACATTTTTAAAGTGACCCTCCCCCCTCTTATAAAATGACACCACCTCTCCCCACATAATCACACCACTAAATCCCTTTTTATTTTCCAAATTCTGATCAAATAAGTTATAAAAATATCTCCCTTACGTCTATAAGCCTTACGTTTGGCATAAAGAAATATAAGGAAGCCTTTTGGCTCAAATCAAAAGAAGTTACTCGATTTAGAGGTAATGCCTTCTCTAAAGTCCTTTCATTTATTTTTCTTCTCCACCCCATATGATCTTATTATTATTTGATTAAAAAAAATTAAAAATAATAAATATACTAGTATTTTTTCGTGAAAAGTATTTTAACTACACTTACACACACCTCTATCTAATGGATATGAACATTCTGTTTCATTGTATGACGAACTACTACCTCACGAAACGATGATTGTTCAATTTTCTCCTAACACCTCTCACGGTGGACATTATCATGGAAATATATTTATATATTCTATATATTATATTGATATTGTCTCTATTATTCTATAATTTTATTCACAACAAACATTTACTATTTCCATGATGTGTAAATATGATAGTTTCATTTGAGGAAGTGTGGACTACCGCCCCCTCAAAGTGATATGAGTCATTCATGCCATACATAGAACATATAAAAGATAGAGTTAATGAACTTATATAACACACATAAAATATATAATATACTAGAATTATAATATACCTATGTATCATTTAGCTTTCAATCCTTTAATATGACAATGAAATTAAAGTAGCATTCATGCGTGCGTATGAACCACCGTCTCAATGAACAATGTATTTCATTTATTATCTAAAAATGTTAGGGAATATTATAAATACATATATTGTAGATATATATTATATTTAAATCGTTAATAATATTCTTGAGATTATAGAATTATGACCACATGGACACTTTACATCAAACATGTTCATTTTCGACTCAAGTATCGAATATTGACAAAATGACCAATATGACCTTAAATAATTATGTGATTTTTATAACATGGTAATAAGTGATAGAAAATGAATAATAAACATGAAAAATGTTCTGAATGAAGTATAAATTAACCCATTTTTATTATTGAGTAATATATATAACAAACGAGACAAGTCAGACTGAAGGTAAGGGAACTTCTTAACCGAATTTCCATTCTTTGGGTCAATCTTCTACTTCTTTATTATGTCGTGATATGATTATGTGAGAAATAAGATTTTATATTCTATCTTTTCTTTATAATTTCATTATATTTATTTTTAGTTAATAAAAATAATTGATCTATTTTATTAACAAAATGATATTTGTAATGGAATTTCTAAACTCAATTTATACTCATTAGGTTTTAAGCATACTTCATTGATTATACTATGCCAATATTATGTGTGGAATAATTGTTTATTTATTGATGTTTTAATTTCCACTTCCCTTTGTGTGGATATACTATTTCTACACATAATCACCCCATTGAAAAATTATTATGTCATTTATACAAACTTTGTAAGGTAAATCTTAACTCAAAATCCATTCATTAAGTTAAATATCCATGTCACTGGTTTCGTTTTTCAAAGATTATGTGTGAATTAACTATTATTGTTTTACACTTAATATCCACTTATATTGGGTGTATTTATAATCTTCACACATATTTATGTCATTGAATTATCCTTTATCAAAGGATATGATCTTATTCACAGACTTTGTCTCAATCTTCTTTCATTGATGCATATTTTGATTTTATACACCACCTTCTTTTATATATTGTACAATAAACCCCTTTGAGTTTTAATTTCATTAAAAGGGGATATTTTTTCTACAAATAATTTTACTAAATGAAAAAAGGAATGTTTTTAATGTATCCAACGAAAATGACCTCTTCACCGCCATAAATGTTATTTGATATTTGGCTTCCTTTATAAGCCTTTATATTTTTAAAATGAAAAGAAACATCATATTTCATTTTTAGGTGTTTTGGTATTGAAAATGATTTTTAAAGTTGATTTAATATTTCAATATCTTGAAAGGATTTCTTGTGATTGCAAATGAAATTTTATGAGTGACATGATGATAATTTAAATCTTTTACATGTTATGATTATATAATGGTATTTGGACATTTGATGGGGGTTACATGATAAACCAAAGATGGGGGTTACGTGATATACCAAAAGGGGTGGTTCCATGATAAACCATGGATGATGGGTTACTTTATAAACTCCAATTAATTGGGTATGGGAGTTAGCTGTATGGCTATTCGACTTAGTGATATGTGTGGATATCGACCATATGGTTATTCCATTTATGTATTTTTACGTCCCACGTAACATTTATACATTATAAACTGCTTTCTATGGGATTATGGTAATATTTTGGATTCAAAAAGGGTAATCATTGTTCTTATATTCATTGACGTATATTTACAACTTCTTAAAGGTGAAAAGTATTAAATTATGATAATGTATTCATGGTTTATATTTTTTTAAAGACTAATAGTTTTTATTCTTCACGTATCCCTTTTTGAGTTTTTTTATTCTCTTCCAAAGATTTAAAGTATTTTTTATAGGAATTAAAGAAAAATAGAGTCAAGGATGGGATCAAGGAAAAGTTGTGTTATTAAAACATGAAATGATACCATGTTTCTTTTTAAAGAGTATTTGTTTTATGAAAAAATGGATAGTGAGTAGAAGTGTCTACTTGTAATATTTAAGGTTCTATGTATGAGTTATGACCTAATTGTCTAAAACTTTAAACTTGAAAGGATCCTCAATGAAAATTGTTGACATATCTCAGGTTTATGTAACATTTAAGGTGGGAGCCGTATATTTGGTATCAAAGGATGGTTTAGGAAACTTTTAGGATTATGAGTTTTGGAAAACCAGATGGTAAGTCTCTATATCAGTTCTTTCAGTAAAATCCATGTTTTATGACTTTTTTAGGTCAAGGAAATTTGGGTACAAATGGAAGGAAGAGGATCTCAAACAACATTCTTATCTCTTCTTGATGACAGGCTTGCAATAATTAAGGCAAAGTCATGTTCAGATGATTGTGAAAATTTTTATAGAATACAACTCATTTGTAAGATGTTGTGTGAGGTATCAAACACCTCCACTATACCTCAATACTATCATTAATCATGGGTTGTATTTAATAAAGTCATTTTTTCTCAATATTCTCATATTTTCAATAATGGTAAATATTATCAAGGAATTTTTAAATATTTTACCTTATCACATGATTTTGAAGCATATTATGATTTTGAAAAAATTTCTGAAGGATACCCTTGCACAACCGATTTATATTTTCTTTTAAAATATAATATTTCAGCACATACATATGGTATTTTAAATGGAACAATGATTAGAAGATTCAAATCAAACTCAGTCTAACTGTTTTATAAAAACCATGTTTTACTAGATTTTTTGAAATTATATATCATACATGATTATTTTCTGAAACCATTTTTTGGTGAACACTCATATAACACAAGTTATACGAGGTGTATTTGGATAAAATAACCAAATTATTTTTAAGGATCTGTAAATCATTGTTGCAATGCATGGACCTTCTATCTATATGAATAATATGACAATGAAACCAGTTGAGCACCATGATCAAGGTACGATGTTCTTTCTTTGGGAATAGTTTTATTTTATCATATGAAGGTGGAATAAATTTTTTTTCAATTTTTATAAGACTTCATGAATTAAGATGTTGAGGTCATTATGAGTTGGGGTGAAAATATGAGGTATAAGATAGCCTTTGAGGTTAAATTATGTTAGGGTTATTTTTTCGTTTTATAAAAGGAAAAGCCCAAAAGATGAGGAACAACCTATCATGTTCGACAAGGTCGAGTGAATGAAAGTATGTTTTATTATTTAAATGATTTTATAGATCAAGAATATGTTGATTCTGGGAACATATGTTTTATCAAATGGATATCCTTAATATAGGAAAAATGATTTTGTGATTAAGTGATAAATGTTATTTTGGAAGATGTTCATTTTTTTGGTAACACTATATGCCCAAGGAAAATAGAATACTATGATATTTCATTTGAGGAGTAATGGTTGAATTTTATTTCAGAATTATCTATGTTTTTGTTTTGGAAATATGGGGATTTGGGTTATTTATTGAAATTATCAACCTATCATGGAGAACATGTGATTAAGTTAATTGCATTAAAGTATGAGAATTTAAGAGTAACATATGTTATTTGGAGATAACTATTAAGATTTATCATGGAAGTTTATGTAATCAAACCCTTATGAATATTGGGTTTCAATACTATTTTGGATTATTTTGATGCATTTTAAGGACAATTGATTATTGAATGGTCTTTGTTGAAGTTTGGGTATTATTTTATGAATTTTGGAGAATAAAACTAGTATTTCTTTTTATAAAGGATTATTCTTTTTGGGGATTATATGATATTGAACTAACTATTTTTGTTTTGGTTAATGTCTAAAAGATAGGGAAAATTTATAGTTTATCTTCAGTGGATTATGTGATTCTCTGAAAGTTGATTCTATTGCTTTAGGTGTGACCAAGTCATCTTGAATACTAATCATTTGGAGAAAAGATGATTTTGTGGTTGTAATGGCCTAGACCCTCCTGGTCCATTAATATTCCAAATTTCTAGTTTTTGGGGTATCCGGGGTCCCATCAGTGAATTATTTATGTTTTTTTTTTCAAAAACTCAGTCCCACCAAACAGTTCCACTAAAATAGTGGAACGGTTACAGTGGCACCATTACGTTGGAACCAGTCACGACAGAACCATAACAGTGGACCCGTTAATGGTCTTACAGTCATAGTCACACACCATAACGATGGAACCACTTACGTTGTCTCACCATTATGGTGGCACCGTTATGATGTCTCTTTGAACATTGTCCCACCCTTTTCCAATTATTGTCACAATTTCCTATTTTTTTCTAGTTCAGCCACAGTAACATATATTTTGACGTAAAAGTTTATTAATACCCTTTTTAAATACATTTAAATCCATTAAAATATGTTTTAAACCCCCAAGAGTTGGGTGACCCTTCAGTTACCAAACTATGTGGCCTTTTCCCCGGTATCACACCCTTCCACATACTTTCCAGCTTATCCCCTGTTCTTTGATTTTTTTTCTTTGTTTAGATGATATCTTTTAACTCAAAACTATTATCTACACCATCTCTGAGGATAATTATTAAATAAAAATTAAGACCAATGTTTGAAACTACACAACCATGTGGTCAAGCCATGATACGACTTCATGTACTTTGAAATGACCTGCCTAATTTTAGGATCTGGCATTTTCTTAAGCCGAGATCCTCTCTTCATAATTACTTTCTATTCTCTTGGTATTATCTAGAGACATACTCCAGAGATGAATCATGCACCCATGCTGGAGCCCTTCATGCTCAGCCTTGAAGCCCTCGAGTTTTCCTTTCTTGAAAGTAATGCATCCTCAGTTCTTGACATGAGGATAAAACTTCGATACTTGATCATCCAGGTAGGGTTTTCTTCATCTCTATTTACTATGTATCATACGGGGTGGGTATGATAATGCTTCCCTCAGGACATAGATGAAACCAAACCTCAACAAAGATAATAAATGAACTCTAAATAATTAAGCGGTGTGTTTGTTGATGATGTTTCTATATTTATTTTATCTTCTTCTTTATGTTGTGAATTGTATAGGATTATGCCCATTGAAAATAGTGGTCATCGGTGGTCCTTCCTTGCACAATAAAATACCTCTATTTTTCTGGATAATCTTGTGATTTATTCGATGTAACATCGAAACTGGTTAATCACATAAATTTAGTCAATAAAACTAATTCCCAATGAATAAGAATCATTTTGTGGTCACCCCATTTAACCAAACAGAAATAAGGAACTTGATAAATGGTGTGGTTAAATCTAAGAACTACCTTGCTCTGTTCTGCTAATACACATAGTTGTTCTGCTTGATGCTTGTGTGGTGATGTGGGAGGAGATATGATCTCCTATTTTAACGTTGTTGGTTGTAGATTCGAGGCCATGTGGGGCCATATTTTGGGGATAGGTTTGGTTCCAGTACTTTGAGGGATCTCACAGATCCCTTTTGTTGTTGTGACTTTACAAGAGAATCAGGTGTGAATGCTTAAATTCATGCCTCGATGTTTTCCTTCTGTTTTTGTCTTGGATTGTGGCTATGTCTATTAGTTTCCCAGCAGTGAAGGAATATTTTAATGGAATAACTTGAACAAGATAATGGGAATGGGTACATTGGGGGATTGTTTTTAAAAAATGGGGTATTCTCGAGTTGTGCTGTTGTGTGTTCATTCATGTAGGGATAGTAACGAGGGTGGTTGTGTATGGTCTGGTTGTCTGTTTCAGAACCCTTAGGTTGGGAAGAGTGTTTGTTTAATTATATATATATATATATATAGTTCTTTTGTTTCTTATTCTCACCCCACCCATGTTTAGCACTCCGTGCTGAACACCCCCATTTCTTGGGGGAGGGTGTTTTTCGCAACATTCTTATGAGTGGAGGGTTATTAGCTCTTTTATACTCCCTCTCCAAAGTAGCCCAAGACTCATTTGGTAGGATGTGATGGACCAAGGTATGTTATGACCCAAGAATCTTCAAGAAGGGTGTGTTGTAGTGGTTGTACCAGGTGTGTGTGGGATGTTTTTTTCCCAAGTGTCTTTGGGATGATGCCCAGGTGTCTTCGGGCATGAAAACAGTTGTTCTGGGCCAGGTGTCTTCTGGCGTGGTAGTGGTTGTGGTGGCCCATGTGTTTGCGGGAATGGTTATGTGTGGTTATGGTGGCCTAGGTGTGTGTAGGCGGGATGCGTGATTATGTCCCTTAAGGTTGTTGTTGGGGAGGAAGTGGGACTGTAGTGAGAATTGTGGGGGATGTCTGATGCGTAGGATATCCTAAATAACTAGTGGGAAAGCGATGTAGTGACCCAAATATCGATGTGATATTACTATTACTTTACCTGACATGCAATATTTGGGGAGTGTGCCTCGATGAGGTTGGGTGGGTAGTTTCCTAGCTAGGTGATTTGGTTATCTCTATTTTCTCACGTGGCATTAGAATACCTCCCCACTTATTCACGAGAGATTTTGGTTTTCCCTAATAAGTATATCAGTATAATCACCCTATGTATATAAAAGTTCTTTCAGGTTTCCAAGAGGACCTTGAGGACCGCGATAGACTTTACTTTCTTAGGATTCATGTGTTTTTTCTACTTTTCATTCTTTTGGTACTTTTCATTAGAGTTTTCTTGTACATTGTTTCTATTTATTTTGAACATGCATTTGGGAGTGGATTTTCTTGTTTTTGGATTTACTTTTACATTCAATTTTTTGTGTTGTTTGAGATTTACCATATTATCTCCTGATCCTTTTAAATCAGAAGGTGTATTGTCTTCCATTTTATGTGTGATTCTATACCCTTGGTGCTAGTCGCCACTCCGAGGCCTATTAAAGGCGGGATTCGAGGTTCATTATCTCTCCTTCAAATTGAAGAAGGAAGGGTCTGGCAGTTTGTTGTCTCTTTCCTAATCTTAGTGAAGTCGGGTCATGACATAATGATATCAAAGGTGATGGTTGAGAGATAAGATGGAGTTCAGTGTTAGGAATAGGGAGAATTCAATCGGATGTTAGGAAAATAGTGTTAGTAAATCTTGGTGTGTGAAATAGGCTAGGGAAGACCATCTAGGACACAGGATTTTAGGGCCCCCTGTGATCCAATGCAAGGAATATGGACCTATAGAATTACCAAGTGAGGCTCCACTGATTTCAAGGTAGAGTCCCTAAGAAAGATACATACATCCTATTTACATGTGTTCTTGTGTGTTTTGGGTGTTATGTGGAATTTAAAATGAATAACAGGTTTAATAAAAATTTAAGAGATATTCTACATTGCTTGGGCTTAGGAATTCCATGTTTACCCTGCAGCTATGGAACCTAGACAACTTCCATGAGTAGTGAAGGCGATCGTGGCCGAGGAGGCCATTTTGACTGAATTGTGGGGGACTGATCAACAGGGAGGAGGACAAACAGTGGCAGAATATGCTTCGTGCATTTTAGTGGTGGAACCCCAGAAAGTATGAGGGAAGCCTCCCCGACATGGAGATATAAATCTAGATCAAGGAGTTGGTGATAGATTTCAGCTTGATCCGGGTTATAGTTGAGTACTGGGTTCCTCTGGCCATGAGCCAGATGCGGGGAGCGTCACGTCAGTGGTAGACGCTCTATCTTTGGGAGAAGAAGAAAGCTGAGGTTTCATGGACCTACTTTGAAAGGGAGTTCCAAGAATAATTCCTCTCTTCCAAAATGAATACTAAGAAGGGGTAGAAGTTACTCTCCCTCCAGATGGGGAGTATGTTAGTGAGGGATTTGGGGATCAAGTTCAAGGATCTCTTTCTTTTTTCTAGGGACCTCTTTCCAGATGAGGATTTGCAGGAAATATTCTTAGAGGAGGCACGCCGACCATCCCTTAAGTATGTTGTAACTCCATTAACTCTACCAACATACTTGGAAGTTCAAAAGAAGTTTGAAGTGGTATAGAGGATGCACATGTTGGGAGGTGTTCCGTGAGAGGGGTTCCAATTGATCTCATCGAAGGGGAAGGTCGTTAGCAGTAGGCCTCATGCATCAGGGCCTTCATGTTTTTGGCCGACGGGAAGTATGCCTCAATAGTACCAGTTTCAATCTCTTGATCTGCGCCCTTTCCCTACTAGCCTAGGACAGAGGTGCTTTATTTTTGGAAGACATAGGCATCTCTGGATTCAGTTCCCAGACCGATTGTAGTACAGTGGAGGTGGAAAGGTTCATCTCCCACCTTAGCAGCAACAGTTTCCATCCAGACCTTTTCAGTGGGAGCAACAGGGGCTGCGAGATCCCACACCCCCGAGGGTGGATGGTGCCAGAGGAGGCCGACCCCAGGGTGCTCTTCAGGGGCCTCGACTAGAGCATGGTAGGGGAGTTGGCCAACACCTGAGGGGTAGAGGAGCTGCATATGGGTAGTTACACATCACGAAGGCAGAAGTTCCAATAGAGCCAGAGGTTAATCAATGTACGATCATATTTTTTAGTACTCCTCATATGACTTATTTGATTCAGGAGATTCTCACACCTTTTTTCACCTAGTCATTCCCATTCCTTGAGCGAAGACATAGAGAGACTCTCTAAACCTCTGGTATTGAGTACACCAGTTGGGGATCAGACCAGCCTATTTGACATTTTTCAAGGATATAGACTAATTATAGGGCCGCATCAGTCCAATGGGGATCTCATTACGATACAAATATATCCATACGATGTCATGCTAGGAATCAACTGGATGTTCTCCGTAAACACTATTATTGAATGCATTCGGAGGAGGGTCCTGTTTTCAGATATGGGTGGCCAGCACGTAACTTTCGTTGGTGAGCAAGATTTCCAGGAGAGAATCCGGTGAGTGGAGCTCCTCCATTTCTTATTAGTTGAGCTATCAGTGGAGTCGGTAGACACAGAGATAGTGTATGTCTAGGGGTTCATTAGTGAGTTCTTGGAAGTCTTACATAGATAGATGATGACTCTTACCCATTAATGTGATATTGAGTTTGGGATAGACTTGCAACCCAGTACCCATCCAATTTTGATGGATCCCTATCAGATGGAACCTTCTGAGTTGCGGGAGATGTAGATCTAGGTTGATGACCTGATGAAGAAGGGTTTTATCTAACTGAGCACGTCTCCATGGTGTGGTCATGTCTTGTTCACAGAGAAGGTAGACGGTGGTCTCAGGTTGTATGTAGACTAGTGAAGACAGAATTTGGTGACTGTCAAGAACCGTTACCCCATCTCGAGGATCAACAACCTTTTTGACCCGTTAAAAAGAGAAGTTATTTTCTCTAAGATCGATCTGCGGTCAGGATATCACCAGTTTAGGGTGAAATATGGTGACATATAAAAAACTTATTTCAGGTGTAGATTTGGGGAATTTGAGTTCATGGTTATGTCATTCTGCATTACGAACTCACCATCCATGTTCATGGGGATCATAAAATCCATTTTCCACGAATATCTAGACTGGTTCATATTCATTTTTATTGAAGACATCCTGATCTAGTCAAGATCAGAGGTGGATCATGCCGAGCATCTGAGGATAGTTTTAGAAGTCCTCTGACACCACCAGCTCTATGGAATGTTGTCCAAGTGAAAGTTCTTGACATGGGAGGTTCACTTCCTTTAACACATGGTGTGCTAACTGGGGATAGCAGTGGAACTCTCAAAGGTTGAAGCGATTTTTTCTTGGGTAGAACCCAAGAGCATGGAAGAGGTTCGTAGTTTTCTGGGTCTAGAATGTTACAATTAGAGGTTCATTCTTAAATTCTTTTGAGTTTTAGTTCCTTTGATAGCATTGAACAAGAAATACTAGGATTTTGCTTCGAGTGAGCAGTGACAGACGGATTTCCGTTATCTGAAGGTGAAGCTGGTCAGTGCCCCCGTGCTGAGGGTTCCATAGGAAGGGGTAATGTTTGATGTGTTCTGAGATGATTTAGAGCTAGGCTTAGGATGTCTGATGATGCAGTAGTGGTGAGTGATCTCTTATGGTTCTAGGTAGTTACATACTCACAAGAGTAACTATTCCACCCATGATCTGGATTTGCAATGGTTTTGTTCACGATGATGTTGTGGCTGCATTACGTCATCGGGGAATGCTTTGTGGTCTTCATAGATCAAAAGATCTTCAGGTATTTGTTTTCCCAATGAGACCTGAACATGAGGAAGCATAGGTGGATAGAGTTTCTTCAGGACTACAACTTTGAGATCTCCTACACCTTACGAAATGGAAACATGGTGGCCGATTTCTTTAGTAGGAAGTTGTATAAGGATGTGGTTCGAGAGTCAGTAAATTCATGGAGAGAAATCGAGGAGTAGGCTGCCTTACACCAAGATGAAAAATTAGAGGATGGTAGAGGCTATCTATTCTAGATGATAGTATAATCTTACTTGGTAAAAAATATGGAGGAGTCTCAGTGGGGGGACTTAGAGGCTGAAGTGATGCATGATCACGTTAGATAGGGTAATGCTCATGAAGGATAGTCAGAAGATGTCTAGAATCATAGGATTTTCCACCAGATGGTTTTTTTTCAGAGAAAATGCGCAATGGAGTTTTCCATGAGTTCCATAACTCACCCCTGGCGGTACAACCTAGAGTTTCCAATATGTATTGAGGCTTGAGGGGTCAGTTTTGGTGACCTGGGGTGAAACGGGCAATGGGAGAGTTTTTGGAAAAGTGCCTCATGTTCCCGTAGGTGAAGGTTGAGGACCATGTTTTAGGATTTCTATTTCAGCCTTTAGATTCCCCTGAGTGGATGTGGGACAAAATCTTGATAGATTTCGTCAAGGTACTACCCAGGGTTCATGGAGGCTGCGATGCTATTTGGGTTGTGGTAGACTAGCTGATGAAATTAGCTCACTTCCTTGAAATCAAGGAGTCGAGTGCATTGGATTCCTTAGCACAATGGTACGTGGATGAGGTGGTGCAGATTCATGGAGTTTCAAGGTACATAGTCTCATATTGGGATGCATTGTTTACCTCATGAGTCTAGATGGGATTACAACATGCTTTTGGCACCCATCTATACCTTATCACTGCTTTACACCCCTAGAAGGATGGGAAGATAGAGAGAACCATCCATATGTTGGAAGACATGTTATAGGAATGTGTTTTGGACTTCAATGGATCATGGTTATGGAACTTACCTCTGGTAGAGTTTTCCTACAACAATATATACCACTCTACCATTGGAATGGCTCCCTGCAAATCCTTGTATGGAATGTCGTGTTGTTCGCCCTTGCGTTGGACCAAGGTTGGGGACGCAGGTTTTCTTGGCACATAGTTAGTGCAGAGCATGATGGAGAAGGATTAGCTTGTATGTGATAAGATGAAGGTGGCCTCAGGACCAGCAAAAGTTGTATGCCGATCATAGGAGGAGACCCTTAGAGGTATCTGAAGAGGTGGTTGTTCAAACCCATCTCTTCTCTTCAGGTTTACTCTTGAATTATCGATGATGAGAATAGTTAGAGAGGTATCTGTTGTATTTTCACAGACCCTCCCAGTCCATTAAATTTCCCAATTTCTGGTGTTGGGGTATCCTAGGGCCCATCAGTGACTCATTAAGGAGTTTTCCCAAAAACTCGATCCCACCAGATGGTTCGACAAAAACGGTGGCACCGTGACGGTGGAACATTCAAGGTCATGCCATCACAGTCACATAGCAAAAAAGTGACACTAATTAAAATGTCTCATCATTATGGTGGCACTGTTATGGTGGAACTATTATGGTGTCTCACTGAACAGCGTCCCACCCTTTTTCAATTTTTTTACCAGTTTCCCATGTTTTTTCAGTTCCACTTCACTAACGTATCTTTTGATGTAAAAGTGTTTTCATACCCTTTTCAAAGACATTTAGATCTAGTAAAAGATGTTTCAAATCCCCAAGAGTTGTGCAAATATTCAATTACCAAAAAGTGTGGCCTTTTCCTTAGTGTCACACCCTTCCCTAAACCTTCCATCTTTTCCCCTATTATGTTGTTTTCTCTCTATTTAGAAGATATATTTTAACTCACCTCTCTTAACTCCACCATATTCAAGGATAATTATTAAATAAAAATTAATCTCGACATGTGCATCCTCCCAAACGTGTGGTCAATACATGATTTGACTTCAAGTACTTAGAAATCATCTCCCTGATTTTAGGATCTAGCCTTTTCTAAAGTTGAGATCTTCTCTTCATAATACCTATCCATTATCTAGGTAAACCCTAAATAATTACTATGGAGAAGAATCATGTGCCCATGCTGGATACCTTCCTGCTCAACCTTAATCCCTCATGTTTTCATTTTATTCAAGTCACACATCCTCAGTTATTCGCACGAGGATAAAACTTAGTTCCTTGATCATCCAGGTAGGGTTTTCCTTCATCTCTCTTTACAGTGTATCATGTTGGGCGGGTATAATTATTCTTCCCTCTGGATGTGGAAAAAAAAAATCTTATATAATAATCATAATCTAAAAAACGACAGGATGTGTTTGATGGTGATGTTTTTGTATTTCTTTGATCATCATTTTATGTTGTAAATTGAATGGTATTATGCCCACAAAAAACAATGGCCATTCGTGGTCCTTACTTGTGCACTAATAAACCTATGTTTGTCTAGATAATCGTGTGATTGAATAGATGTAACATGGGAACTAGTTAATCATGTAAATTTGATTGATAAAATGGATTCCAAATGAATAATAATCCTTCTGTGATCACCCCAGTTTAGTAAACAGAAAGAAGTTACATGATAAATGGTGTGATTAAATATGAAAAATACTTTGCTTTATTCTGATAATGCACATGGTTATTCTTCTTGATGCTTATGGGGTGACGTGGATGGGGATGATATCTTCTTTTTTTAGTTGTTTGTTGTGGATTTGAGGCCGTGTGGGGCCGTATGGCGGGGATTGGTTTGGTTCTAGTACTTTGATAGATCTCAGATATCTATTTTGTTGTTGTGACTTTACTGGAGAACTGGGTGTGAATTCTTAAATTGATTCCTGACTGTTTTCCTTCAGTTGCTTTCTTGGATTGTGTCTATGTCTGTTAGTTGCCTTGTAGTGAAGTAATATTTTAATGGAATCACTTGAACATGATAACAGGAATGGGTACACTAGGGGATATTTTTAAATAGGTTGGAAGGAGTGTTTTTTTAATTATATGTATAAATTTTGTTCTTTTGTTTCTTATTATCACCCCACCCATGTTGAGCACTCTGTGCCGAACACCCCCATTTCATTGGGGGAGGGTGTTTTTCAAACATTATTATGAGTGGAATTTTATTAGCTGAATTATTCTCCCTCTCCCAGGTACCCCAACACTCTTCGGGCAGGCTTTGATGACCTAAGTTATATTATGGACCAAGACTCTTTGGATAGGGTGTGTTGTGGTGGTTAGACCAGGTGTGTGCCGTCAGTTTTGCTTCCAATGTGTCTTTGGGATATGGCCCAGGTGTCTTTGGGCGTGGCAATGGTTGTTCTGGACCATGTGTTTTCATGAGTGGCAGTTGTTATGGTGACCTAGGTGTTTTCGGGTGTGGTTATGTCTGGTTGTGGTGGCCCATGTGTGTGTGGGAGGGATGCGTGGTGATGGCCCATAAGGTTGTTGTTGGGGCGGCAGTGGGACTGCAGTGATACTTGTGGGGGAGGTATGATGCGTAGGACGTCTTAAATAACTAGTGTAAAAGTGGTATGGGATACACAAATATTGATGTGTTATTACTATTACTTTACTTGAATTGAATTATTTGGGGAGTGTGCCTTGGTGAGGCTTGGTGGGTAGTTTCCTTGCTAGGTGCTTTGGTTATATCTATTTTCATACATGGCATTTGAATTCCTCCCCACTTGTTCACAGGTGCTTTTGGTTTTCCCTATTGAGTATACCTATATACTCACCCTACGTATATAATACTTATTTCAGGTTTCCATGATGTCCTTTAAGACTAAACTAGAGTTTACTAGCTCAGGCTTTGAGAGTTGTTGCTATTTTTCTTTCTTTGGGTACTTTTCATTAGAGTTTTCTTGTAGCTTTTATCAGTTTATTTTGAACATGCATATGGGAGTAGATTTTTTTGTTTTTAGATTTACTTTTAATTTTAGTTTTTGGACTTTTTTGAGATTTACCATCTTATCTTCCAATCCTATTAAATAAAAATGGGTAATGAATTCCATTTTACATGAGATTATATACCCTTGGTTCTAGTCGCCACTCTGGAGCCTATTGAAGGTGGGACTCAGGGGTCATTATCACTCCATTAACTAAAAGAAGGAAGGGTCTGGCAGTTTTTTGTCCCTTTCCTCATCTCGGTATAGGTGGGTCGTGAAAGTGGTTGATATTTTATAAAGGATGAAACTATACTTGACAAGTAAGTATGTTTTCTTATTTTCTTATTCAAGATCATAAATAAATTCCTCAACTTTATGAAAATGATATTAAAAAAAATTCTGTTCACTTTTCATACTGGTAAATCAATGACCGTTCATTCCATCACAATTTTATGGTATTCTAGTTGTTAAATTTCTCCAAATCATGTTTTCTATAACTCTCCATTAGAACAAGATGGTTATTTTCTCTTCCATATCATTGTTTTCCTACATGGAATCCTATTATGTGCTATCTCGGGTGACCATTGTACTTCTTTTTCTTTCATTAAAAGTGATAGTTTTATTGAATCATTTTCTGATGTGGGATTTTCAATGAACTTAAAAAGAAAAATATCAAAATTTTGAGGAATAAATCTCCAAAAAGGGGGAATGATGTAACATCCAATATTTTACGAAAGAAACACTATGTTGAATAGTAAACATGATACACTACATCAAGCTTAAATGAATAACTAAATATTATTATTTTAATATTACCATTATAACGTAGTCATTAGAATGGAAGGAATGAATAGTATCAACTGAATTATGAAAATATGATTTACACATGTTTAAATAGTGATTCATTTGTTACTACATTTTTTATATTTGGAAATAAAAACCAATTGAATATAAAGGATGGGTTTTTATAAAAACCTTTTTAAAAGGAAAATAATTGTGTTTATAAAATCATATCACAATTTATGTATTGTTTATTTAATGAAAAGTATATTTCATATATCCAATTTAATGTTTTAAATTTATCTTATATTTTTTCTAGATATGATATAAGATCAAATTTATTTTTTTGGATAAAATAAGTATTTTTCTAAAAATGATGTTTTACAACCTTTTGAATGAGAACCCTTTCAAATATATATTTTTACACCTTTATATGATAAATTTGAAATAATAAAATTATTATTTAGAATGAAGACATCAAAATTTACTTTGGATGAATTTTTTATATTTTTCTGATAACTATCATGTTTTGATGAATAGAAAAAATTCACTAAATTTTAAATGAAAACAATTTTTTTCCATTGAGATAATTTATATAGATAAATCATATTATTTAATGAGTTTAATCTATAAATAGAATAAATTTTTATCATTTAATTCAAATATTTTCATTGGATGTAATTTCACTTTTAAATTGGACATAAACATATATAAATTTTTGATAGTTTTTTACTTCTAAAAAACTTGCTTTCTGGTTTTGACAACGAAAATTAGTTTTATCTTAATGACAATAATTCTAGTGTTTTGATTTTTGAAAAATGGCTACCATATTTGGAATCAAAAGGTCCAATTTTTGTAAATATGTACCTTTTATTTTTGGACTTTATGAATAGTAACAGTAGTAACTATTTTTTATTTATCATGGTTAAAGGATAAATCAGGGAAATAAGGGTAAAAAATATCATAATAATATAAAACTACTATAAAAAATGTCTTAATCCTATTCAATGAGATATTCCCAACCTTTTTCATCCTTAGGTTGAAAGTGTTTCATTTGGGTGCCACTTGGGTTTGAAAATGACATTTTATAATATTTAATTTAAGGAAAAGGGAAATACAACATAAACATGTATCTTTAACTAAATCAATTTTAATATAAGTTTATATAACTGATATCTATCACTTTACAAATATAAAAAGATTAACTACATCATGGTATTTTATGTATAATTTTTATACATTAAATAAATAATTTTATTTATGACACAATGATGATGTAGTGATTACCTTATTAATGAAATATTCAAATAAATGTTATTATAAATATTAAAATAAATATAATTGGAACATTTTGATGACATAAAATAATTTTGTGGATGATTATAACATATTTTCTATGATTTAATTCTTTTATTTTCTACAGAATTAAGTTTTATGAATTTAACAAAAATCAATTACTAAATAGTTTCAAAATTGACATAAATGAGTTTTAAAAAAATAATATTTTATTAAATGATATAATATTTCTAATAATCTATGAATCTGAAAATTGACTTATATAATGTTGAAAATGTAATTAATGTTCCAATTTTGGTTCTATTGTCATTTTATAGAAACTATAGTGACCATATATTATGAAAATACAAAAAGACATGGTAAGAGTTAATGTTTTTAACTAAGGGTTAATGCAAAAATATAAGGTTGATTTTATGAACTAAACTTGTCTATATCCTATTGGTTGAGATTATTTCGACCCATACTCAGCTTACCCTATAAAAATATCACTTTTTATCTTTTATAATTCTAAAATAATTTTATAATAAAATAATATTTCAAGACATTCCTAATGTGCCCTCCTCCCTCTTATAAATGCCACCACCTCTACCCACTTACTCATATCTATAAAGCCTCTTGTCTTGTCCAAATTATGCTAAAATAATCATCCAACATACATAAATTACTTATATAAGTCTTACCTTGGGAACAAGGAAATTCAAGCAAACCTTTTGTCTCAAATCAAAAGAAGTTATCCAATTTAGAGGTAACGTCTTCTTTCAAGATCCTTTCATTTATTTTCTATCTCCAGTCCCCATGATATTCTTATTATTAGATTTCATAAAAAAGATTCTAAAATATACTATTATGTTTTTATCAGAAGGATTAAAACTATACTTACACACACCTCTATCTAATGGATATAGACATACTATTTTTGTGTAGGGAGAAGTACTGCCACAAGAAATAATGATTTTTCAATTTTCTCCTACCACCTCTCATGGTGGCCTTTATGATGAGAATATATTTATAAATGATATATATTATATTTATATTGTCCCTATTCCTCTGTAATTTTATTTTCTATATACATATATGCTTTCTATAATGTGTAAATATGATAATTTCATTTGAGGAAGTGTGGACTACCGCCCCCTCAAAGTGATATGACTCATTCATGACATACATGGAACGTATAAAGGTAGAAGTTAATGAAATTATGTAACTTATATAACATATATATTATACTATAATAAAAATATAACTTTTTATCATTTATCTTTCACTCTTCTAATATGACAAAAAATGAATGTAGTGTTTATGCGTACGTAGGATCTATCGTCTCCATGAACTGTGCATTTCATTTATTATCTCCAAATGTTATGGACAATTATAAATACATATATATAGGATATATATGATATTTTAGTCATGAATAATATTCTAGAGATTATGTACTTCTGACCACATGGACAATTCACATCAAACAAGTTCATTTTCAACTCAAGTACTGAATATCGATAAAGAGACCAATATGAACATAAATAATTATGTAATTTTTATAACAAGGTAATAAGTGATATAAAAGCAATTATACACTTGAAAAAGGTTCCGATGAAATTATAAATTAACCTATGTTTATTATTCAGGAATATAAATGTTGAACGAGACAAGTTAGACTCAAGTTAAGGGAACTTCTTAACCCAATTTCAGTTCTTTGGGTTAATATTCTAATTATTTATTATGTCGTTCTATGATTATGTGAGAAATAAAATTTTAAATACTATATTTAATTTATAATTTAATTATATGTATTTATAGTTACTACACATAATCGATCTATTTTATTTAAAAAATGATCTTTGTAAGGGAATTTCTGAACTCAATTTCCACTCATTGGGTTTTAAGCATACATCTTTGATTATATTATGCCAAGATTATGTGTGGAATAAATGTTTATTTTTTTATGTTTCAATTTCCACTTTCCTTAGTGTGGATATACTTTTTACACACATGATCACCCCATTGATAAATTCTTATGTCATTTATGCGAACTTTGAATGGTAAATCTTTACTCAATCTCCATTTATTGAGTTAAATATCTATGTCATTGGTCTTGTTTTTTCAAGTATATTTGGGAATTACCTATGATTATTTTACACTTAATATCAACTTATATTGGGTGTATTTAAATTTGTGACACATATTTATGTCACTGTTTTATCCTTAATCAAAGTATATGATCTTTTTAAGGGACTTCGTCTTAGTCTCCATTCATTAAGGCATATTTTGATGTTATACACCACCTTCTTTCATATGGTGTATAATAAACACCTTTGAATTTTAATTTCATTCCAAGGGAATATTTTTTCAATAAATCATTTCACTAAAAGGCAAAAGGAATTATTTTAACGTATGTGGAAACAATGACCTCTCTACCGACATAATCGTTATTTGATATTTCACTTCCTCTATAAGCCTAAATGTTTCTAAAAGGAAAAGAAACCTCGTAGTCCCTTTTTTGTGTTTTGGTATTGAAAATGATTTTTTAAAGTGGATTTACTATTTTAATATCTTGAAATCATTTCTTGTTATTGGAAATAAACTTTTAGGAGTGAAATGTTGATAATTGTAATTTTTTACATGTTATGATTATATAATGGTACTTGGACATATGATATGTGGTTACGTGATAAAACAAATATGGGTGGTTACATGATAAACTTAATACAGGTGGTTCTGTGATAAAACATGGATGATTGGTCACATTATAACCTCCAATGAATTGGGTATTGAAGGCATCCGTATGGATATTCTATTTAGTGATATGTGTTGTAGTCAATCATATGGTTATTCCATTTAAGTATGTTTATTCCCAAAGTTACCTTTATATGTGATATGCTAATTTCTATGGGATTTATGGTAATTGTTTTGTTAAAAAAGGGTAAGTAATGAGCTTATATTCATTGAGGTCTATTTAATACTTCTTAAAGGTGAAAAGTTTTATATTATGATAAAGTATTCATGGTTTACATGTTTTGACAAGACTAATAGTTTTCATTATTTATATATCCATGAATGATATTTTTATGCTCATCCTAGGTTTTGAAAAAAAATTCACAGTACTTGAAGAATAATAGAGTCAAGGATGGGATCAAGGATAAGTTATGTTGTTAAATCAGGAAATGATACCATGTTTCTTTTTAAAGAATTTTTGTTTTATAAAAAAATGTATAGTGAGTAGAAGTGTCTACTTGTAATATTTAAGTTGTTATTTATGAGTTATGACCTAATTATCTAAAAATATAAACTTGAAAAGACCCTCAATGTGAATTTTTGACTTATCTCAAGAATATGTAACTTTGAAGGCTGAGGCCTTATAGTTGGTATCAAAGGATGGTGTAAACAACTTTAGGGATTATGAGCTTTGGATAACCACATGGCAAGTCTCTATGTCTATTATTTCAGTTAAATCATTGTTTCATAACTTTTTTCGATCAATGAATGTCCATTAAAAATGGAATGAGGAGGATATCAAACAAAATTCTTATCTCTTTCTAGTGACATGCTTGTAATAATTATTGAAAAGTCATGTTTAGATGATTATGAATATTTTTTTAGCATACAACCAACATGAAAGAAGTTATTTGATATATCAAACAACTATAATATACTTTGATACCATCGTGGATTATGGATTTTATTTAATAAAATTATTTTTCTTAATATTTTCATATTTTCAGGAAATGTAAATACTATCAAGGAATTTTCAAATATTCTACCTTATCACATGCTTTTGAAGAATATTATGATTTTTAAAAAAGTGTTGAAGAAGAAGACCCTTGCTCATCCTATTTATATATTCTTTTTAAAATATAGTCTTTCATCACATACTTATGGTATTTTAAAAGGACTATTTATTTAAAGTTTCAACTCAAACTCAGTCCGACTATTTTATAAAAATCACGGTTTATGAGAAGTTTTGAAATTATATTTCAGACATGATTATTTTATGAAAATATTTTTATGTGAACACCCCTATGACTCAATTTGTACAACCGGTATTTGGATAAAGGAACCACATTATTTTGAATGATCTTTGAATCATTTTTGCAATACATGGACCTTATATCTACCTAAACAAGATGACGATGAAACCAGGTGGACACCATGATAAATGTATGATGTTATTTCTTTGGGAATAGTTTTTTATCATATGGAGGTGCAATAAGAAGTGTCAATATATATAAGACTTCATGAATTAATATATTGAGGTCATTATCAGTTGGGATGAAAATGGGAGTTATAATACAACCATTGATATTAAAACATGTTAGGGTTATTTTTGAGTTTTATAAAAGTGAAAACCCACAATATGGGTGAAAACCCGTCGCGTCTTGTAAGGCCGAAGGAATCAAAGTATGAATTATATTTTAAATGATTTTATAGATTAATAATAAGTTGATTTTGGGAACTAGTGTTTTATTAAATGGATATACTTAGTATTGGAAAAATGATTTGGTGATTAAGTGATAAATGTTATTTTGGAAGACGTTTATTTTTTTGGGAACACTATATGCCTAATGAAAATAAAATACAATGGAATTTCATTTAAGGAGTAATGGATTAATTTTTTTTGGAAGAATCTATGTTTTTATTGTAGACATATGGTAATTTGGGTTATTTATAGAAATGATTAACCTATGATGGAGAACTTGTGATTAATTTAATTACTTTTAAGTATGAGGATTTAAGAGTAGTCAATGTTATTTGAAGATAACTAATATGATTTATCGGGGAATACAATATGATAAAACCCTTCTAAATTTTGGGTTTCAATCTTTGTTTGTATTATTTTGAAGAATTTTAAGGACAATTGTTTATTGAAGGGTCTTTGTTGACCTTTTTGTATTGTTTGTTGAATTTTGGTGATTAAGAGTAGTATTTGTTTTTATAAATAATTTAACATTTTTGGTGACTATATGATCTTGTACTAACCATTTTATATTTGGTTATTGTCTAAATGATATGGGAAATTTATACTTCATCCTTTTGGGATTATGTGATTCTCTAGAACTTGATTCAAGTACTTCAGGTGTGACCAAGTCATCTTGAATACTTATAGTTTGGAGAAAAGATATGTTTATGTTAGATATTTATTAAAGGATGAACCTATAATTGAAAAGTAAGTATGTTTCATTATATTATTAGTGAATATCATAAATAAATTCCTCAAATGTTTTAAAATTATATTGAAACAAAAACGTTTTCCACTTACTTTTCATACTGGGAAATCAACGACCGTTTGAACCATCATAAGTTTATGTTTTTCTGGATGTTATATTTCTGCTAATAATGTTTTATATCACTCTCCATCAGAACAAAATGGTTAGTTTCTCTTATATATCCATTTTTTCTTACATGGAATCCTATTATGTGTTATCTCAGGTGACCTTTACACATCTCTTTCTTTTTGTTAAAGTGATAGTTTGGTTAACTCTTTTTCCAATGTGGGACATTTAATGAACGTACGAAGCCAAATTTTGAAATTAAAATTATTCAATTTCCAAATGTGGGTAATGATGTAACATTTCGAGTTTTAAAAAAGAAACATTGTATTCAATAGCATACATGATACCCTACATGGACCTTAAACAAACAACTAAATATTATTATTTAAATGTTACTATTATAACCTAGTCGTTGGAATGTCAGGAATGAATATTATCAACTAAATTACGATGATATGGTTTAAACATGTTTAAATAGTGATTCATTGGTTACCAAATTTATCAGAAATTGAAATAAAAACCAATTGAATATAAAGGATGGGTTTTTATGAAAACCTATTTCAAAAGAGAATAATTGTGTTCATAAAATCATATCACTCTCTATGGATATCTTGTTTAATGAAAAGTATCTGTTATATATTCAATTTAATGTTTTAAATACATCTTATATGTTTTCTAGATATGATAATAGAACAAATTCAATTTTTCAGATAAAAGAAGAATTTTTCTAAAAATGCAGTTTTACCGCCTTTTAATGGAGAAACCTTTTTAAATTTAGTTTATGACATAATTATATGTTTTATTTGAAAAAATAAACATTTTATTTAGAGACAAGACATAAATATTTATTTGGATGAATTTTTGTTATTTTTCTGATAATTATCATTTTTGATGAATAATAAAAATATGCTAAATTTTAATTGAAAACATATTTTTCCATCGAGAACATTTATATAGTTAAATAATATTAATTAATGGTTTTAAATTATAAATGGAATATATTTTTATCCTTTAATACAATTTTAAACATTTGAAGTAATTTCACATTTAAAATGGATATAAGCACATGTCAATCTTTTGATAGTTTTTACTTCTTTTATGGTTTTCACAATAAGAATTAATTTTAAATTAATTAATATATTTTTTTAATTTGATTTTGGGAAAATGGATTAATTATTTGGAATCATAAGGTGAAAATTGTTTAAATAGGTACCTTTTATTTTCAAACAATATTAATACTAACTTCAGTAATTATTATTATTTATTTACCATGCTTAAAGGGTAAATCGGGTAAATAAGGGTAAATAAAAATATCATAATAATATAAAACTACACTAAAAAGTGTCCTAATTCTATTGGAAGATATATTTTCAATAATTACCATCCTTTGGATGAAATCTGGGAATTTGAGAGCCACTTTGGTGTGAAAAAGGACATTTTATAATATTTAATTTAAAGAACTGGGAAATATAACATAAAAATGCATTTTTAATAACACAATTTTAATATAGGGTTATATATCTGATATATATGATAATAAATAGTAATAAATAATATTAAAATATTTCCTACATTGTGGTATTTTATTTATAATTTTTATAAATTAAATAAATTTATTTATTTATGACACAATGATGATGTAGTGATTACCTTATTAATGAGTGATTTAAATGAATGTTATTATAAATATAAAAACAAACATAATTTTAACATTTCGATGCCATACATGAAATTTTTGTATGATTATGACATATCATATTTTATTTAATAACTTTTTTTAAGGAATCATGTTATTATGAGTTTAGAAAAAATCAATTACTAAATAGTGTCAAAATTGACATAAATGAGTTTCAAAAACAAATTCTATTTTATTAAATAATAAAATAGTCCTAAAAATATAATATTCGTACAAATTAATTATATATTGTTATAAATGTCATTAATGATCCACTTTTGGTTCTATTGGAATTTTATAGTTAATATAGTAACCATATATTATGAAAATACAAGAATACACGGTAGGAGTTAAGGTTTTTATCTATGGGTTAAAGGTAAAATATAAGGTTAATTTTATGAACTAAACTTTTCAAACGCCTATTGGTTGAGAGGGTTTTGACCCATCCTCATCTTATCCTTGAAATATTTCACTTTGGAACATTTAAAATTCAAAAATAGTTTTATAATAAAATAATATATCAAGACTTTCCTAAATTGCCTCTCCTCCCTCTTATAAAAGGCCACCAAATCTACCCACTTAATCACACCAATAAAGCCCCTTAGCTCATAAAACTTATTCTCAAATAAGATTACAACATTCATCCCTTACTCCTATTTTCCTTACCTTGATAAGAAATAATGTCAAGGAATCCTTTTGGTTAAAATCAAAAGAAGTTACCCAATTTAGAGGTAACATCTTCTCTCAGGTTCCTTTCCTTTATTTTCATTATCCACTCTCTATGATCTTGTTATTATTTTATTACATAACAAAAACAGTATCCCAAATATACTAGGATGTTTTTATGATAATAATTATGACTACACTTACACACACATCCATTTAATAGATACAAACACTCTGTTTCTGTGTACGGCGAACTACTGGCTCACGAAACGATGATTGTTCAATTTTATCCTACCACCTCTTATGGTGGCCATTATGATGCAACATTATTTATATATGATATATATTATATTTAAATTTTCTCTATTCTTCGGTAATTTTATTTACAAGATACCTTTATACTTTCCATAATGTGTAAATATGATAATTTTATTTGAGGAAGTGTGGACAACTGCCCCCTCAAAGTGATATGACTCATTATTCCATAAATGGAAAGTATAAATTATGGATTCAATGAAATTATGTAACATATATAAAATATATATTATAATTTAATTATAATATACCTATTTATCATTTATTTTTCTTTCCTGTAATAAGATTAAGAAATTAAAGTAGCATTCATACGTACGTATGTCCTACATCTCCATGAACGGTGTATTTCATTTATTATCTCTAAATGTTGTGGAATATTATAAATAAATATATAATGGATATACATGATACTAAAATAATGAATAATATTCTAGAGAAGATGGAATTCTGACCACATGGAAAATTTGCATCACACAGGTTCATTTTCGACTCATGTACCGAATATCAACAAAACAACCAATACGAACATAAATAATATTGTAATTTTTATAACATGGTAATAAGTGATATAAAAAGAATTATAAAATTGAAAATTTTTCTGAAGAAAGTATAAATTAACCTAATTTTATTATTCAGGAATATAAATAATGAACGAGACAAGTTAGACTCAAGGTAAGGGAACTTCTTAAACCAATTTCCATCTTTGGGTTAATCTTCTACTTCTTGATTATGTCCTGCTATGATTATGTGAGAAATGTAATTTGATATCCTATCTTGTATTTATACTTGGTTTATATATATTTATAGTGAATACACATAATTGATATATATTTTTAAAAAAATGACATTTGTTAGGGAATTTCTTAACACAATTTCCAATCATTGGGTTTTAAGCATACTTCGTTGATTATATTATGCCAAGATAATGTGTGGAATCACTGTTTATTTATTTATGTTTTAATTTCAAATTTTCTTGGTGTGGATATACTATTGATACCCAAAATTACTCCATTGATAAATTCTTATGTCATTTATATGAACTTTGTAAGTTAAATTATAACTCAACCTCCCTTCATTGAGTTAAATATTCATGTCATTGGTTTTCTTTACAAGATTTTGTGTGAATGGCCTATGATTGTTTTACAATAATATCTACTTTATTGGGTGTATTTATATTTTTCAAACATATTTATGTCACTGATTTATCCTTAATCCTAGGATATGATCTTTGTAAGGGACTTCATCTCAATATCCTTTCATTGAGGAATATTTTGATGTTATACACCACGTAATTTTATATGGTGTATAATAAAACCCTTTTACTTTTAATTTCATTCAAAGGGAATATTTTTTCTATGAAGTGTTTTACTAAATGATAAAATGAATGTTTTTAATGTATGTGGTGACAACAACCTCTCCACTACTGAACCATTATTTTATATTTGTATTCCACTATAACACTTAATGATTTTAAAAGGAAAAGAAATACCATATTACCTTTGTGGGTGTTTTGGTATTGAAAATAATTTTTTAAATAGGATTTAATATTTCAATATATTGAAATGATTTCTTATGATTGAAAATGAAATTTGATGAGTGAAATGTTGATAATTTCAATCTTTTACATGTTATGATTATATAATGGTAGTTAGACATTTGACAAGTGGTTACGTGATAAACCAATGGTGGGTGGTTATGTGATAAACCAAAGATCGGTGGTTCCATGATAAACCATAGACAAGTGGTTACATTGTAACATCCAAAGCATTGGGTATGGAGGTCATCCGTATAACTATTCCATTTAGTGATATGTGTGGAAGTAGACTATATGGTTATTCCATTTAAGTATGTTTATGTCTCAAGTTACCTTTATATTTTACATGATTATTTCTATGGGATTTATGGAAATATTTTGGTTTTAAAAAGGGTACGAAATGATCTTATATTCCATGAATTATATTTACTACTTATTAAAGGTAAAAATTATTACATTATGATAATGTATTCATGGTTTATATGTTTTAGCAAGACAGACAATTTTCATTTTTATGTATCCCTTACAGAGATTTTTATGCTCATCCTATGTTTTGAAATATTTATCATAGGACTTAAAGAATAATAGAGTCAAGTATGGGATCACGGAAAAGTTATGTTATTGAAACATGAAACGATACCATCTTCCTTTTTAAAGAGTTTTTGTTTTATGGAGAAAATGGATTGTGAGTAGAAGTGTATACTTTTAATATTTACGTTTTTATGTTTGAGTTATGAACTAATTCCCTAAAACTATAAACTTGAAAAGATCCTCAATGTGAATTTTTCACTTATTTCATGATTATGTAACGTTTAAGGATGGGGCCTTATTATTAGAACAATTGGGGGAAGTGAATTCTCCACACATCTTTCAAATAGTGGCGCAAGACTACCTACCCCTACCCAGTGAAATTAAACTCAAAGGGGTAATTTCCTACGAAGAATAAAATGATGTCTAGCCATTTATGGGTGATAATTGTTTTCTAAACTCTTTTCAATGTGATTTTATAGAAGATGAATTGAGTACTAATTCCCTTTGTTTTAAATATTTAGATTTGGACAACACCTGTATTGCCTTGGTGGATGAAGAAGAAAATGATGATGCACCCCATGATGAACATATAGAGATTCCCGAACATGTTTATAGTGTGACAACTAGGTCCCGGTGACAGCACAACCACCCAACCTTAACATGGTCGTCAGGTCCTAGCCCACCAGGTACCACCAGTTGCCCCACAGACACATGGGGACAACCCTAGGGTCCACCCACGTGCCCGAACGGGTCATCTGACTAATGACAGTCCCCACATGCCAACACATGTACTTTCCAGTGTGCTTTTTCCTCACTCACACACATCCTGGGAAACTTCCCAGAAGGTCACACATCCTGATCACTACTACAAGCCAAGCACGCTTAACTGTGGAGTTCTAATCAAGGAGGATCCCGAAAAGGAAGGTGCACCTTGTTTTGAAAAAGGCGGAAATATTCCTTTATAAACCTCTTATTAAAATTCAAACAATGTTATAAATGACTTTAACCCATATTCTTGTAAATAGTAAAAATGTTTTGAATTACATTTTTATGAAACATGGATGTGGATGATAAAGAAATCCCAGAAGATTATTACGTATAAAAAACCTCGGATAATGAACAGATTGTGAAATAAAACCTTACCTTGTACTTCTCCTTGGTTGGGGGTAGGCTAACCTCTTGTATAATGGTGAAATAATTGTTATTAAATTATACAAGAATCATATACATTAATATGATATCATATACGATCTTTTAACATTTATTTGTTAGTAATATCTTTGTATTATCGTTGTTTTAGGTGTTAACTTACTCGTTTTCTTTTATATGTTTTGTTACGTAAGTCGTGTTTGTCATCTATAGGTTGTATCATAATCATATCCAGAATTATATCAAGTACATATATACTATTATTAATCATCAAATGAGAATTATACTTGAATGGATACGATGGAGAATGAATCTCATCGCGTTCGTGGAGACGGTAGTCCGTACGTATGCACGAGCGACAATATCATTCTTTTGATATTAAAATAATATATAATTGGATGGTATATCATATATAAAGAATCACTATCCTGTTATATTTATTATTTAAATACATTACACATCATTATTATACCCATCGAAATAATAATTTATTGAATAACAATTACACTACGACGTGGAGACGGTAAGCCGTACATACGCACGTATGGTAACATGTTATTCAAAGGATGGATAGAATACTGAAATATGGTTGTAAAATGTTTATAATAACATCAAAGTTTATATAATATACTGGAGTTATTATTTTAGGATGGTAATAACAAAGAAAGAAGATGTGGAAGAAGAAACGAACTTGAAAAAGGGTGGTGAAATCATTCACTCTTCTTTTGGTTCTTGCTTTTGATTTGATCAAAAGGGCTACATAAGACGGCTTTCATACTAAAGTAAGTCCAGTAGTATTAATTGAGGGAAGTTGAGAGAGTATTTGGGCAGAGGTTGGCCAAACCAAAAGTCTTTGAAGGTGTGAGTTAATGAGAAGGGAGAGTGCCCATTTATAAGAGGGGTGAGGGGCACCTTTGGAAAAGCTAGAAATATTATTTTATAACAAATTAATATTTGGTTTCTAATGGATAAAAAGTGTAATATTTAAAGGTTAAGGTGGTGATGGGTCTACAAATACTCAACCGATTGAATTTAGACAGGTTTGGGTCATTATATAAACCTTATCTTTAAGTATTAAATCTTAGTTAATTAGTTCCACTTTTACATTGTCTATTTGTATTTTTATATTATATGGTTAATAAACATACTATATACATTCAAGCGACCCACAAGAAGTTCATTAATGATACACCTATCATGATATAAGTCTCTTGACCAAACCTTAGATTTTTAGGAATTTAATATCAATTAATAATATAATATTTGTTTTAAAAACTCTTTTATGTCAATTTTGACACTATTCAATAATTGACTTTTGTAAAAATCATAACAGAATGATTACTTCGAAATAAGTTAATTAAGTCAATCCTATCATGTCATATTAATCTATAAAATTTTTTTAATTCATAAAAAGTCTCAAATTATATTTATTTGGGTATTTATAATATCAATTATGTAAATTTTTTCACTATTATGGTAATTATTGAATCATTATTGTGTCATAAATAAATTAAATTATTTAATATTTAAACATTATATATTAAATATCATTATTTATGAAATCATTTTAGCTTTCTAATGAATATTTACAATCGAATTTATCTTATGTATAACCCTATATTATAAATGGTTTAGTAAATAAACATTGATTTTCACTCTTTTAACTCTTCTTTGAATTAAATAATAATAAATGTCCTAATCTAATACAAGTGGATCTAAATGATAATATTTTATTACTATGGTTGTTTTTGGTCGATATACACTTGTCAAATAGAATCAGGACATGTGTTAGGGTAATATTAATATCATTTTTACCCTTAATTACCCTATTTACTTTTAACCGTGGTAAATAAAAGTAAAACGTTACTATTCACCAAAAATTATTATCATCACATTGAACCACATTTTACTCCTTGATATTAACCGTATTTCTCGGATTCTCTAAATTCCAATCACAGAAGCGGTAAATTTAAGTTTAATGAAAAATTCAGTTTTTAACTACCACTTAGTAGTTTTACTATTCATAAAAAATTGAAGTTTTTCAGAACAATGCCAAAATTTCACCCTAAGATATAGTTGATATTCTGAATTCAAAAATGATGTCTATTTTAGAAAATTCCCAACATATAAGTTTCATTAATTAATTTTATAATTAAATCCTGCTGTCACAACAAATTGCGTGTTTTTAAGAAACAATATATATCAAAATATTGACAATTGTTTATGTCCAATTTCAAAGTGAAATTAATTCTACTGAGCACCATTAGATAAAATGGTAAAAATATATTCTAAGTATACATTAAAACCACTAAATAGTATAACTTATCACTATAAATTATTTTGATTAAAAAAGTTGTTTTTAAGTATTTTTCACTATTCATAAAAATTGGATGTTCTCCGAAAAATACCAAAAATTCAACTTCAGATAATTTCAATATTCCGAATCCAAAAATGAAGTCTATTTTGAAATATAAAATATATATAATTTCAAAACATATGTATTAGTATTCATAACAACTAGTTTGATTGGTTGTGGTGTGTTAGAACTCGATGTTGCGTACAACACACGCTATCACATTATTCAAGGAGAAGCGTACCGTAGAATCTTGGGGGGTTACATTCTCCCCTCCTTAAAATAATTTCTTCCTCGAAATTTCTCGAATACTACCGCTTGAAAAGACTCTGGTGGTTCTTCATCATAAGTTCCTTTGGTTCCCACGTTGCCTCTTCCATCTTATGGTTTCTCCACAAAACTTTTACCAGACGCTTCGTTCGATTTCTCAGCACTTGTTCTCTCGTATCAAGAATCTTGACGGGCTCTTCGCAATAAGACAGATCGGGTTCCAGTTCTAATTCCTTGTAGGTGAGTATATGCATTGGGTCAGGCCTGTATTTCATCAATAGAGATACGTGGAACACATCGTGAACTTTGGAGAGACTTGGCAGCATTGCCAATCGGTAAGCTACAGCCCCAATTCGTTCTAGAATTTCGAAAAGGTCCGATGTACCTGGGACTCAATTTACCTTTCTTACCAAAACTTATGACTCCCTTCCATGGAGATACCTTCAGGAAAACATGATCACTGACTTGAAATTCCAAATCCTTCCTTCGATTATCGGCATAGCTCTTCTGCCTACTTTGAGCTGCTTTGATGTGATTTTGGATTACCTTCACCATTTTCATTGTTTTCTCCACCAGTTCTGGACCTACAAGTTTTCTTTCACCAACGTCATCCCAACATGTTGGTGTGCGACATCTCTTTCTGTATAATGCTTCATATGGTGCCATCTCAATACTCGAATGGAATCTATTGTTATAGAAAAATTCTACCAGAGGTAAATATTAAGTCCAATGCATTCCGATATGAAAAGGTTTAAACATAACACAAACATTCGTATTAAAACTAGCATACGAAATGTTAATAATTCATCCATAAAACATGAATGGTATAAAAATAGCACATCCATAGTCAAACATATCACAACACCATCAATAAAATATGGAAGTTTTGTATCATAATAAATCGACTTCAAATAAGCTTAAAATCCATCAAAGGATGTTGACATAGATGAAATAAAAACTCTTTTTAGAGAAATATCTCTTTCTATTTTGAATCATTTAAGATTCATATATTTATAAAATAAAACATTTTCATTGAAAATATTCTTCTATGATTGTAAAGGAAGCTTTGAATATTTTATAACGGCGGAAAATAGCCGCACCCGCCGTATAAGTTAAAAAAACATTCTTACCTTAATTTTGTCGAAAAGGATAAAAAGCACCTTGTTGACATGAGTCATATCATTTAGTCATTTAAACCTTTATCATTTGGGGATGTTACAATCACCCCCCTTTAGAGCACAACACCCTCGTTGTGGGCCCTACATCTCAACCCAGGCAGTGCACCACGCACTTAAGGCTGGGTTCATCCTCGGATACCAAATGTGACAACCGGGTCTCGGTGACAACACAGTCACCCCGCCTTAACATGGCTGTCGGGTCCTGGCCCACCAGGTACCACCAGTTGCCCCACGGACACGTGGGGCCCACCCTAGGGTCCACCCATGTGCCCGAACGGGTCATCTGACTAATGACAGTCCCCATAGGCCAACACATGTCCTTTACAGTTTTCTTTTTCCTCAATCACACACATCCTGGGAAACTTCCCAAAAGGTCACCCATCCTGATCACTATTACAGGCCAAGCACGCTTAACTATGGAGTTCTAATCAGGCAGGCTCCCGAAAAGGAAGGTGCAACATGTTTTGAAAACGGCAGAAGGATTCCATTATAAACCTTTTATTAAAAGTCAAACAAGGGTATACATGACTTTAACCCATATTCTTGTAAATAGTAAAAATGTTTTGAAATACATTTTTAAGAAACATGGATGTGGATGATAATGAAATCCCAGTATATTATTACGTATAAACAATCTCAGATAATGAAGAGATTACGAAATAAACCCTTACCTTGTACTTTTCCTTTGTTGGGGGTAGGTTAACCTCATGTATAATGTTGAAATAATTGTTATTAAATTATAAAAGAATCATATACATTAATATGATATCATATATGACATTTTAACATTGATTTGTTAATAATATCTTAGTATTATCGTTGTTTCGGGTGTTAACTTACTCGTTTTCTTTTATATGTTTTGTTACGTAAGTCATGTTTTTCATGGATAGGTTGTATCCTAATCATATACAGAATGATATCAAGTCCTTAGATACTATTATTAATCATCAAATGAGAATTAGGCTTGAATGGATATGATGGAGAATGAATCTCATCGCATTCGTGGAGACGGTAGTCCGTACGTATGCCCAAGCGACAATATCATTCTTTTGTTATTAAAATAATATATAATTGGATGTTATATCATATATACAGAATCATTATCATGTTATATTTATTATTTACATAAATTACACATCATTATTATACCCATCCAAATAAAAATTTATTGATTAACAATTACACCATGACGTGGAGACGGTAAGCCGTACGTACACACGTATGGTGACATGTTATTCAAAGGATGTATAGAATGCTGAAATATGGTTGTAAAATGTTTATGATAACATCAAAGTATATATAATATACTTTAGTTATTATTTTAGGATGGTAATAACAAAGAAAGAAGAAGTGGAAGAAGAAAGGAACTTGAAAAAGGGTGGTGAAATCATTACCTCTTCTTTGGGTTATTCCTTTTGATTTGATCAAAAGGGCTCCTTAAGTTGGCTTTCTGACTAAAGGAAGGCCTCTAGGATGAATTGAGGGATGTTGAGTGAGTATTTGGGCAGAGTTTGGCCGAACCAAAAGGCTTTTAAGGTGTGAGTTATTAAGAAGGGAGAGTGCCCTTTTATAAGAGGGGTGAGAGGGACCTTTGGAAAAGCTAGAAATATTATTTTATAATAAATTCATATTCAGTTTCTAATGGCTCCAAAATGGATTATTTAAATTTTAAGGTGGGTATTGGTCTCAAAACACTCAACTAATATAATTTATATAGGTTTGGGTCATTATATTAACCTTATATTTAAGTATTAACTCTTAGTTAAATAGTTTCACTTTTACAATGTCTCTTTGTATTTTTATATTATATGGTTAATAAACGTACTATATACATCCAATAGACCCCCAAGTGGTCCCTTAATAACACCACTATCATGTTATAAGTCTCTTGTCCGAACAAAATATTTTTAGGAATTTAATATCAATTAATAATATAATATTTGTTTTAAAAAATCTTTTCTGTCATTTTTTACACTATTCAATAATTGATTTTTGAAAAAATCATAAAAGAATAATTACTTCTAAAAAATTTAATTAAGTCAATCCTAACATGTAATAGTAACCGATAAAATTAGTTTAATTCATTAAAAGTCTCAAATTATATTTATTTGGGATTTATAATATCAATTATTTTAATTTATTTACTATTATGGTAATTACTGCATCATCATTGTGTCATAAATAAATTAAATTATTTAATGTCTAAAAATTATAACTAAAATATAATTATGTAGGAAATCATTTTAGCTTTCTAATTTATATTTAATATCTAATTTATCTTATGTATAACCCTATATTAAAAATGTTTTAGTAAATACACTTTGATTATAACTCTTTTAAGTCTTCTGTGAATTGAATAATAATAAATTCCCTAATCTAATCCAAGTGAACCTAAATGATAATATTTTATTCCTAAGGTTGTTTTTGGTCGAGATACACTTCTCCAATAGAATCAGGACATGTGTTAGGGTAATGTTAATATCATTTTAACCACAAATTACCCTATTTACTTTAAACCGTGGTAAATAAAAGCAAAAAGTTACTATTCACGAAAAATTATTTTCTTCTCATTGAACAACATTTTACTCCTTGATATTAACCGTGTCTCTCGGATTTTTGAAATTCCAATCACATAAGTGGTAAAATTATGTTTTATGAAAAATTCAGTTTTTTAACTACCACTTAGTAGTTTCACTATTCATCAAAAATTGATGTTTCTCAGAGCAATGCCAAAATTTCACCCTAAGCTATAATCAATATTCCGAATTCAAAAATGATGTCTATTTTACAAAAATCCAAACATATAAGTTGCATTAATTAATTTTATAATTAATTCCCGCTGTCACCACAAATAGCATGTTTTTATGAAACAATATATATCAAAGGATTGACAATTCTTTATGTCCAATTTCAAATTGAAATTAATTATAATGAAAACCATTGGATAAAATGTTAAAAATATATTATAATTATAATTTAAAACCACTCAATAGTATAATTTATCACTATAAATCATTTTGATTAAAAAAGTTGTTTTTAAGTATTTTTCACTATTCATAAAAATTGGAAGTTCTCAGAAAAATACCAAAAATTCAACTTAGGATAATTTCGATATTCCAAATCCAAAAATGAAGTCCATTTTGAAATATAAAATATATATAATTTCAAAAAGTGTGTATTACTAATCATAACGGCTAGTTTGATTGGTTGTGGTGTGTTAGAACTCGATGTTGCGTACAACACACGCTATCACATTATTCAAAGAGAAGCGTACCGTAAAAGCTTGGGGTGTTACATATAGTTTATTAGGGGAAGTACATGAGAAGATTAAAGTGGTTATGCTTGAGTAAATATGGACACAAGATGCTTGATTTTGAAGGGAACAATTTGATATTGATTCTTAATGTTTTGATTTTGTTCAAATAAAATTACACTATGACAATCCCTTTGATTATTCCATTGATGCAGCATACCTTGAGAAATCACTAGATAATGAAGAAGAAGTTGTGCAAGTGAAAAAAGGGAAGAGGATTACCCATTCTTTTTCTTAACCATTTTTTGATTCTTGCGTGTCATCCTACCCCAACAAGAAGGTTGTATATTATTGTACTAGGGGTGGATTCAGTGTACTATACCCATGGTGTACTAAAAAAGGATAATGCATATAATGTAAATAAGTTGTTCTGTTGGTTCCTCACAAAGAAACTCATCCCATCATTAGATTGGGGATAACTAACTAGACCTACCCAAATGGAGGCAGTCAAATCCCAGAGCCCACTTGGGGGATTAAACAATGATCTATCATTATTTTCCCTTCTATTTATAATTTCATTTATTTTATTAAAAATAATATGTTTTCTTATTTTATTTTTCCTGTAGGTTTTCGGTGATCAACAATTGGGATCATAACTTATTGTTTCACTAATAATAATTCAGGTTGTACATCTACTTTAGATTTACTTTCTTGTTGTGATTCAATCAAAAATATACTTTAATATTATGCCCATTTTAATGCATTGAGGACACTGTATAATTTAATTGTGGGAGAGGGAATCTTCGTAGTTTCATTTTTTGTTCGTTTTAAAAAAAAGTTATGTTTTCTCAAATTTTTGTTTGTTTCCTTTTTTTCATTATTTTTGTTTTTTTGATACTTTTGAGCTGAAATTATTATCATTGTTTTTTTTTAAACCCATGTCAATGAGTGAAAAATTTTATTCTATGAAACTGAACATAACTGAATGCTGAAAATGACTTCGTTTCATGTTAAATTTTTGGGAATTTCATGAAAAGTACTCTGATTTTTAAATTCCATGCCACATCTCACTATCTTAATCTCTAAAATCACTTTATTGTAAGGATTCTGAACAATGTTTTCATATTCCTTTTATTCACATCAATTCTTGAGAGAACCAAACCATTATTTCTTTAACCAGAATTTGATTTTTTTCCTTTCAAAATATTAGGGTTTGAGGTACTTGTGTTTTAAATGATTGAGGAATTTCATTGGGGTTTAATCCCCATTTTCATGATAATAATTTTCATTATGTCCTAACTTATACATTTAATCCTTTTATACCATATAATCCATGAATATCCTATTTGGGTATCCACATTGCATGCCAATTTTCCCTATCTAACATGATCTTGAAGTAAAATTAAATGATCTAGTTAAACTTAAGTGTGGGGGGAAGATGTCTGGTATTTTGATACATCATTTAGTGATACTTTGGGTGGAAAATAAAATGTTGAAGAGATGTGTTTGCTATTAAATTTTTTTTGTTGAAATTAATTCCCTTTCTGGAGATTTCAAGAAAAAAAAGTTATGCATTTCTGGAGATTTTTTAATGGTTGATGAAATCTATGCTTATCTGGAGCTTTTAAGAAAATTCATGTTTTACACGATTGAAATTTTCTGCAAAAATGGTTAATGGTTTGCACATTCCTTGATTTTTCATGATTATGGAGATTATTTTGTTCTAAGGGGGGTGAGGAGGATACCATAGTTGAGTGAAATTTTGAATCTTGCGACTTTGCTTAAAAAATATCCAAACCCTCCTCATTCAGCCTGATATTTTTTCACAATAAAATCCTACCAACCAAATTCCATTAAATAAACTTGAAAATAACTCATGATAAACACATGTAATTAACTCACATTGGGTGGAGAAGTAGGAATTTATTAATCCAAGTCTGAATCATGCATGAGTTTTAATGAGAAAATCCTTGTTGAAAATTGATATTTGTGAGATGAGGGAAAATTCATGTGAGGTAGGTGTATTATGTGAATGGGAGGATAAATGAAGAGGAACAATATTCAATGATATAAATGGAGATATTTTAATAATGGTTATTAATGAGGTGTGATATCCATTGGTTTTTTGGTTTGGAATCGGTGGATCTCATTAGCATGTGTTTTGAATTTGCATTGATTCAATTTTTGATTTTGACTTGTCTAGGAGTCGAAGTGCTAAGTGTAGATAAATTGATAGGGTTAATGTTTTAATTATTTTGTCTGTGTGTTTAAATGATTCAATTCCTACCAATTAATCAATTTTATATTATTTTCATCATTTTAGTATTTTTAGTGGATTTTGGGTTTAATTATGGAAATTGTTTAATTCTCGAAATTTAGAATTCTTATGGATCTTATGTATTTCAGGAATATTTTTTACAAATTTGATCCAAATTGAGTGATTAATTTTTTTAGTCTTTATATGTTCATGATATTCAAGTCTTGTTTCTAGAACATGACCCAATTCAGAAGACACTGGACCATAAAAATCAATATGTAGAAAACGTTTTTTGGATGACAGAATGTATCCAACCATAGATAATGAGCCATATCTCAGCATACATTTATTAAAATGAGGTAATTCTATTTGGAGGAGATAGAGGAATCAGATCCCCATTCTCCTATTAAATTTATAGATAAATGAAATCATTAAGTCTTATTTTGAATGTAACCAAATTTAGTAAGTTGAAAAGTCATATTATAAAATAAGTGCACTTCGGTAATTTGATCAAAATATTTTCTAAAAAAGTCTAACATCATTGGAAGATGGAGAGTCAATATAAATTTAAATTTATACCAACTTTTAAAAATAGTCAATGTCTATTTTTCTAGGGATTATGAAAATAGCCATGGAAAACATTCATTGGAAGGATTCTAGAGGAGATATTTTCTGTTCTTCATTTCCTTTTTTTAGTTTTCTAATATCTTCTTCTTCAACATTATTCATGGATACCATTAATATGGAGGGGTAATCCTCTGATTAATTAGGTAAGGAGAGGTTTTCCCTTTTGTAATGTTGGAGTTCTTGCACTTAATGGTATAAAATTTTATCTCTCCATTGGAAAGTTGGTTTCAATTTCTAATAATGGGTTTTATTATAAAGTATGACTGTTTTTTGTTTTAGATTATGTTGTTGTTGTTTCTTTGGTCAATTATAATTTTCTCCCCCTACTAGGTTATAGTCTATATATTATGGAATAGATCGTGTCTTAGTGGTAAAGTACATGGTGATCATCGGTACATGTGGGAGGGGTGGTTAATATTATTGGTTTTTTGGGATAATCAAGACACGACTGAGAATTTCATAACTCAATTAAGGGTATTCACTACAACTCTTCACACAAAGGATGGAGAGTAGATCGAGATAAGGTCTCAGAAATATTTTCTATTGCCTTAACCATTTGACTAAGGTAGTGAGAGGAAGCGATTTTGGAATCTAACTTTAATCAGCTTAGTAAAATATGATTATATAAATTGGAACTATGATTACATTGTAATTAGAAAACTGGTCCCAACCTAATCACTAAATTAATATCGATATTTTCAATCTATTTCTTTGAAAATTTGTTTTCAAAATTTGTTTTTCATTTCATTGTTTTTTTGTTACTTTAGTTTGTTTTCTAACTCAATAAATTTCAAAACAAATCGCCAATACTTTCTCAGATTTTAACGTGATAACTTGATTGTTGTTCACTTTTCTCTAGAGATAACCTTGGTTAACCACAATACATCATTTTAACTTAGGAAGAATTCATTTTTTTCAAAACCCATGATAAAAACATGTCCTAAAATCATTGGTTTTCCCCCATAAACATCATGTTCCAAGATCAGTTTAATCATAAAAAATTATTTCCCTGGTCATTCACTATAGTAAATTTTCTATTTAACCCTTTTTAAGAGTTTAATTACCCAGATATCATGAATGAGCTATGTCAAACTCAAGGAAAAGTTATACATGTTATAACAAATTTCTCTTGAATTTAATTGACTTTAATTTTATATATATATTTATTAATTAAACTAAACCCTTAAAAGATGAGTGTTGTAATTTTCTCCTCCATAATGATTTTTACCCTCAATATTTCATAAAAAACATGAATACCTATTCATTATAAAAATATATGATCATCATTTCAATACAACATTAATCCTAACACACTAAGATTAATTAAAATTTTAAATAACCATAATCCATGTCACTTCCCTCATAAGAACTAACATTTATATCTATCTCATTCACCAAAAACTACTCCTTCACCTATGCATGTGGATTAAGAACCATTTATGTTATTTATACTAAAGGTTTCATGTATAATTACACGAAATAGGTAATAAATAATCCATACTATAATCTTTTATTAAAATATTTTACCCATATTTCATTACAAAATTCAAGACAAAAAACCGAAAATAAGAAATCATATATAAGATTCTAATGATCAAAATTGGTATGAAACTCAACCCAACATTATTTTCTTCTCACAAATATAATCCTAGTAAAATTTCAAATGGAAATAATTAGATACCATCTCCAACCCCCATGAAATCCCACAAAAAATCATTAATTTGTAAATAATCAAATGAATTAAAAATCACAAAAACATGGATGTATCATGGTTTGATTATATGGTTTATAAGCTATATTGAAAAAATGATAAACCACATCCTATATTTCCAAACATTATACGGTTTCAAAATGGTTGAAGTAAAATATTTCAAAACATAACAAACTATTCCATCTGTTATAATCACTTTATTGACACCCAACAAGAAAATTCTATTCTAAAACACTCTGAGTAACCTTTTTATCCATTAAGGGGAAAAATAAATGAATTATTACTTTCAAACCAATATAACCTTTATTAAATGAGTCACACCACAAAATTATAATTCCAACCTTATCACAACATATTAAATAATCACTATGTGTAAAAACATACAAAATTCTAAAATCACACCTAGGTATCCAAAATGCTAACTCAAAACATTACATGAATTCCCTTTCAAATATGACTAAAATATCTATGGTAAGCCTTGTAAAAATAATTATCTTATTAAAAAAGAACTCACTTACCATCAATATAACCAAAAACTATCTTCTCATATTCCTAATGGCCAACATAGTAACAACACACACTCGAATCATATCCTATTAACCCAAAGCTGTAGAGTTGACCCAGTTTGAATATGTGTTTTGATTCCAAGTCCCCAAAATGTTGAAAACAGTTATTAAATTCATCAATTAAACAAAATGTTTCATAACTCATATATAATTCTCAAAAACCTGAAAATAAACTACCATTATTATGTATTTACACAATATCTAAACATCATATTACATCCCAAACACGATAAAACTCCAAAATTCATGTTTATAATACAATTTTTACACTCCCAAGAGATATTAAAACCAATATCACCATTTCCATTCCACTTATACACTATCTTTATCACATTCCATCATACTCAAAATATTCTGATATACTTATAAAAAAACCCTTGATTAGTCAAACAACACATACATGATCCCGAGTCTTTACCATGACACTAAATCAATTATGATTTCATGTATCAATAATTTGTTTAACATTTTTACCATATTTAATCCATAAAAACCCCATTTATAAAATCATGAATCTTATAAGAGAAATATTCAACAACTTTATTTTAAATATAAACCTCATATAATGTTTTTACCATATATATGAAATAATTATTTCTCAGATTTCATTATTTTAGAAAAATTATACCTTATACACATCATAAAAAATAATTATTTAAAATTCAGAAAAATCATGTTAAATCAAATACTTAATAATATAGTTAAATATGTTTTTAAAATTAAATTAACTAAATATTATTTGATATATAATCTATTTAACAAAAAGTTACTATTAAAAAAATCTTGTTTAAACCAATATTCAAATCAATATTCTAGAAAAAATCCATATTATTCAATGTAATAATAATTATATAATTTAATAAACTATACAACCGGGTTATCCTAAATTATTCCATACATTCCATCAAATTTCTATACCCCATATTAGGATATTTTAAGATTTTAAAAAAATGAAAAAACATCATAAATGACTCCACTTCTACATTTAGAGGAGACCAAATCCAAATTATAAAATTAACCCTCAATTAAATTAAAAACTAAACTCCATAATTAAAATAAAAAATCATCTAATAATTCCTTTTAAAACCTTATTTGATCAAAATTAAATGTCTAATTTTAAAAACCCAAAATTTTCACCAGTTTTATTTAAAATGTTCAAATTAACCATTCTTATTCCCAAATTCAAACCCATTAAATGATTTCATCCATAATCCAGTAATCAAAACCTATTCACATCACCCAAAAATATTAAATTTTATAAATGATGACATACAATTTAATATATAAAAATTATAAACATTCATTAAATAATTTTAACACCAAACCATTCCTTAAATAAAAAACAAAAAAAATCATTTCAACAATAAAATTACTTAAATGTTTCATTTAAAACACTTTAAACTAATTCAACCATTTTTAAAATAAATATCTTTCCTTAAGTAAATAAAAAAACCACATGGTAACTCATTTACAAAGCCTTGAATTTATAGCGAGTTAAGCTTACATCTAAATGATCTTTTTAACAATGTTATTTTAAATTTTTAGGGATTTTAAATGAACTGTAATTTTACTATTTATGTAATCCTAAAATAAATTAATAATACTTAAAAATATAAACACTAATACCCTATAGTAATAACAAAAACATCATCTCATAGTCATTACACTATAAAAAATAAATTTAGTGGAATTTTAAACATTAGTTAAAACCCTAACACGACAAACACAATTAACATAAAAACATTTTAGGTTATAATAAATTATTTCATGGGGGATTTAAATCATTAGTTAATACATCCTCGTATTAAAAAATAATTCAATTAAAACATTAATATTAGTATTTGTAGTTTAATATAAGTCCATTAAACACAAAAAAAAACCAATGCCACCATATTTTCACTTAAATGAAATTTATATATATGAAGTATTTAAAAATGTTTTATAAAAAATATTAATGTACTCAAATTACATGAAATCAATAAAATAAATTAAATATATAATAATTCTGATAAAATTAAGAAATAATCCTTAATCAATTGAAACTACTTAATTAAACCTGAAATTATAATTTCTAATTTTTTATGTCTTCCTTTTTCAAAACCATAATATAATGAGACACCTAAAAGTTCTCTAACTTAAATAAATAAATTATTTCACTCAAAATTGAATATTTAATTAATGGAGTAAATTTCTAATACAAGATCATAGAAGCCTAAAATGGTGGATCCAAAGTGTGTCCCCTATAACAATAGACATGAATTAATGTGGGAGAGATCAATTACAAGGGTAGATGATGAGATTTTCATTTTGGACGACTTTGGATTCTTGAATTTTAGTCTTTTTATTACGCCCTTGTAATGCGTGTTGAATATCCACTTTAAAAGATATTTTTAAAAAATCCATTTTTTTAAAAAAAATTCCATAAAACAGCTTTACTATTTAAAATTAAAATGTTAAAATAATATTTTGTCAAAATTTAATTTTCAAATGTATACATTTAACAGTAATACCATGATTTCTATGTACATTCCTTGAAAAATCACCAATTTAAATTATTCAATCACTCTTAAATTCTAACACTCAAAAATTTCTATTATAATTCACAGAACACAACATGTTTTATCATGAAACTCAGATTTTAGTTAGTGAAACAAATCTTATAATTACCCCTCCCCAGTAGGAAATCATGTACGTTTATTAATCCGTACCTTTATTCTGAAAATGTATCATGGGGGATATTTTTTTAAAAAAATAAAATAAACATAAAAATTATATATGACACCCAAAAAATGTTTTTTAAAATAATTCCACAAAATCCAATTCCACCAAAAAATAGAAAACTATCATTACCCATATTATTTGGAACTCAAAAAATTCCCTCAAAACTTAGTGAATAAATCTCACTCACTATAAATAAATTTAAAACTATTTAAGAGTCTCATCATTGTTACAAACATATATAGTCAAACATATATCAAATGTTTAGTATCATGATCCAACATGATTCATGAAATGAAAACCCCATCTTGTCACTTAGTGGGGATGACATCTCATCAAAAAAAAATTATTTATACATGGCTAAACTCAAACCTCACATTTCCAAAATGCACTAAAAACTTGTATCTCATAACAAAGACAATCACCAATCATTTCTATAAGAACCTTATGATTTTTTATCATCTTATATGCATGAAATGACTTGTCATGCACCTAAAAAATACTAATTGTGATAATATTACCCCTATTTATCCTAAACCCCATGTCCGATCACCAGTAATCTCTGACATTTCCCCATCTCAAGAGGACATTCATATGTTTTTTTGTTTTATAAACCATTTAAAGATGGGTTTCCCAAGAAATCGAACTCAAAAACCACATTATAATTATTTATAGATAATCCTACCTAGGGAATTTATATATTGTTTCCAACAACACTATTTTTCCAAATAAGAAATATATATTAATTTTTATACATGTTAAACAAAATACTCATATCCATATATTTCAAGAATTTACAAAACAATTATTTTGATTATCAATTCAATATAATACAAAAGTAATACCATTATTAGTATACTGAAATTAAAATTAAAACATATATGAGTATCCTAGAATTCCTATAATTAGTTCATGGATATGGTCCTCTACCACTTGACTACCAAATGATCCAATGTGAGTTTGAATGGTCTTACCCAAATATTAACTGATAACATGAGTTAATCCACAACTAAACCAATAACTCAATAACATCATTTATATGTGCAGATATGTTACACTTATAGGGGTGGGAACTATGCCTAATGCAGAATTCTTATAAGACTCCCAATGATTTCCATGAAAATAAAACCAAAATAGTATGTCTATTTGTGTTTTTTAAGATGAAATGGTAGGGGAAAATGAAAATATATAATATCATGGGGTTTTAAATAAATTAAAACACCCATACACATATATATAATTTTTTAAATCCCCAAAATGTTTTCCCGCTAAACCAAAAATTTCCTATTTTATATTAATTAACAACATCTACCATAGAGTTTTTGAAATATAGAAACCTTCCTAGACTCAAATCATTATCCATAACCTAGGGAAAATGAATCATAAGAAGGATGAGCTTAAAATATCTATAAGGCTAAAAATAGATATTTACAAATGAATTTCATCAATGGGAATAAGATAAGCGTAAGGGTATGATGAAATAACCAATATGTATAAAAATTGCATAAGATCAATCATACTGCCCAATATATAGATCATCAATTGTAGAACATGGAATTAATTATTAAAAAACAAAATATTCATTGGAATTAGTAATCATGGTCCATAAAATATGAATATTTATAGAAGGATATATTAAAAACTCATTGAATTAATTTAGAAAAAAGTTTTGGTACATTGGAACAACTTTATAAAACCCTTGTAGAACCATCACCATTAGAAATAATGTATCAACAACTTCCATACCCAATAGAACGAAAGACTATCACATAACGACTAGTATTTTGTTAAATATTACCACCCATCCTTGTTTTATAATGGAATCACCATTCCATAATTTTTAACATAACCACTGATCATCATAATCAATACCCAAGAATCATAACTTAAATAAAATACACATAGCTTTCATTTCATCACAAAACTCATAGAAACACCCATTATTCCATTCATAACTTGATTAACCCAAGGAAAAGAAATATGTTCCATGATAATATCTTTTGAGAAAATCATAATACATCTATTGAAATAATAAGGATGGTATCAATAAAAAATATAACTTGTGTAGAATAAGTAACATCAAGGGTTGGGGAACTTAAATAATAGAAATACCATTAAAAAATCATTAAAATAATTCTAGAGGAAAATAACCTTTTAACTTTTAAAATCACTTTTATAAATAATTAAAATACACAAAATATTCTGAAAATAATTTTATTTTAAAAGAAAATTGAAAAGTTAAAAATAATTCTCAAAAGAAATAATTATCCTAATGGATAGAAAATCTGTTCATTTTGTAAATTTTAAAAATAAACGCTCTTAATTGTTTTTTGAAAAGGGTGTAAAAATTGGCCCATTTAGAAAATGTAAAGAAATTCCCTTTTAGAAACGTTTAAAATAAGGTCAAAGATCATTTGAAATAGCTTTAGGAAATTATTTAAATTTAAAAAAGCAAATATTTTAAAATATTTTAAAAAACATGGATATGGAAGGGGATAATTGCTAGTTTAAAAGAAGATATAAGATTACTATCACTTACAACAAATTTTTACTGTATTTAATTAATAATTATATATGTGGAAAAAGAAATTAAACATGTAAAACTCATTCATAACCAGATTATAATAAAAGAAATGTGGTTCAAGAAAAGTACAATATTTGATTTACCCCAAAGGAACCTTGAACTTAATGAATCTTGAAAAGAAATGAGATTGTATCATTAAGTCTTTACCACTTTGGTAACTTTTCAATCACAAAACCCATGAAATAATAACTCTAAATGAATATTTTAATGTCATTTTAGTAATGATATTCATGATAAGACATGTAAAAATTGAATTATCTACACCTATTAAATGAATATAGGTCCACATCATAAATTTTTGTCCTAATGAAAAAAATAGATAAATAACCATTATGAATATCATACCATTTAATTGAGAATTATTAAATGGAGTTAATATGTGTTAAAAGTTTAAATCTATAAATATGAGTGTAAATAAATAATAAAACAATGTAGTGATCAATTAACACATAATCACAGCATGACATATTCAATGAAGAAGAGCTATAATCTAAATAAAGGAAATTGAGTTAAGTAACATTTTACCACTTGGTAGTTTAAAGGAAAACCCACATAGATTAAATTATTCATATTGAAACATAAAATACCATGAATTACAATTTATTCATGTATAAAATGTAATATTTTTATTATAAATTCCATCAAAAATAATTTATTTGCATAACAATATAATATTCCTCAATGAATGTAAATTGAGACGAAATCTCTTACCCCCAATCAAGACTTTCTTGGTAAGTGCATTAAATCATCTATAATAAAATCATATGAACCATTTTATTTTTGAATAAAATTTTCTTTGATTAATTCCATTATCCATATAAAATTTATTTAAATTATTTTAATGAAATATTTAATTTTTTAATCAGTTAAGTTCACATTGGGAATATTGAGGATGTTCGGTTCATAATTTTAAAAAAAATTCAATATGTTGACCTTGATCAAAGATGTAATTGTTATATAATATCCATAATAATAATAATCATATATTTATCATTTTTATACATCCATTTTACTCTTAAAATGAACCATGATGTTTTTTATTAAAAATTAACTATGTTACAATCCTTGAGAGGGTTAGTTGTACATGCGCATGAGTAATGTAACCATTTTTCAACAACAATTATGGAAATAAGGTAAGTGTTATTTTAAAATTACATAATAAAAATAATATAAAAAATAACATATTATATCTTTAAATAAACTTTTATATATCTTCAATTTTATGTGGTGATGAAAAATTAATCAAATCTCTTTGTGGAGGTAGTAGTCCACATGTACATATAAACGACATTATCATTTTTTAGTGAATGAAATGGTAATAAAATCGGTGTTATATTGTATTTATAGAATGATAAATATTTCATTGTTATCATATAAATAAATTTAATACATCATTAAATCCATACGTGAGAGGTGGTGATGGAAAATTAATTACATCGATCTTTGAGGCGGTAGTCCTCCGTACACACTAATGATGGATTCATTTTGTATTTGATGGAGTTTGGAGATTGGTATAAGTTATTAATGTAAAAATTAACATAAAAATATGTTTTATATACTTATGTTATTATCTAATGATAGTCGGAGAATATTTTAAGGAGGTGGAAGAAGAAATAAAACAAAAACACTCGGTCAAGAACTACACCTCTTCTTTAGACAACCACTTTTTCTTTACACATTAATGCCTCTAAAGTTGGTCTTATACCAATAATAAGGCCTCAAAAAAAGTTTAAAGAGGTGTTAATAAGTTATTTGGTTGGTAATTTTATGATCCAAGTATTTACTGAAGTGTAAATAAGTGAAAATAATATGTTCACTTTAATAAGAGAGGGGATGGGAACTTTTGGAAGTCATTAAAATATAAATTTAATATAAATTAGTGGTCTTGAGTAAATGTATTGAAATTTATAATATTATATTCTAGGATGAGTATCAGTTGAATTAAAACTCATATAATAAAATATTTATATTTTAGATAGGAAATTTACTCTTATCTTTTTGTTTTATCCCACTTTAACCCCTTTTAAAAATTACCGCGATATTCACAATTTTTACTCTTTAAGGGTCATTATAGTTACTATAAAATAAAAACTGGCTATTAAATAAACCACCGTAAAAATTTAAAATCTTATCCAATATCTTGGATGAATATATTATTTTAGTTATTTTAAATATTTTAATAAATTATTATTTATTGTAGAATATTATTAATGTCAATTTTGGAACCGTTCCTTTAATTTGACTCTAAAAACTACAAGAAAATAATGTATTAAAACATCCCAAAAATGTTATATTTGTATACTAAATTATTGTATAAAAATATTTATTTTAAATTTTAATACTTATAATATTTTTAAAAGCATTTATTTTATTTTTCAATTAATTTAATAATTTCTATGTCAGCGTTGTGTAAGCTTGTATGGTTATTATTTCTTCACTAAAAAATAAAAATAAATTACTAAGATAAAAAAAATTAATTTATATTTAAAATTATTATTTATAACAAACCATTTTTTATATCTATCCTGATGTGATTAATAATATACTTATTAAAAGAAATAGTTTGACATTTTTGGCTTTATATTCACTTAAATATTATAACTGTCAAAACCATTAAAAATTGAATCAAAAGGAATAAAAAAACTTATAGAAAATTAAGGATGAGATAAAATAATCAAATTAATTTAATTTAAGTGTTATAGTAATTTTTAGTTCGTATTATTTTACTTTTAATCTATATTACCTGATTTAACCTTACTAGTGGTAACAAAAATGAGTAAGGTTGCTATTAATAATGTCCAAAAATAAAAAGGAAATATTTAGTAAATGTCGAACCTCATATTAAAAATATGGAAATAATTTTTCAATGATAAAAAAATATAGGTGGTATAATTTAATTTATTATTATAACAAAAAAATTAGATGAAAAACTATTTATTAGAAAAAAAAACCATTAAAGTGTCAAATGTGTTTATACTAGATTCAAGAACAAAATTCATTTCAAAAACCATAATGGAATTATTATAAATAAAATTTAACTAATTAAAATTATAAAAAATCTAAAATATAATTTTACTTTGTAATTATTATAAATAAAATACAATTTTCAATAAAAATTAGTTTTTTTCTCTATTTATTAAATACAATACCTTTTAGAATATTCTCAAATTGTCACCATAAGACGATTTTGATATGGGGAATAAAAAATGATATTAATTTTACCAAATAAATATTCTATTTTTTCAAAAAAATAATAATAATATTTTCTCACCAAAATAAATAAAATGGTTTTTTTGTAGAAAAATTATTCTCAAAGTATAAAGTAACCTTAATAAAAAACATGGGTTTTATTTCATAAGAATTAAAAAAGAAAGTATTATTGATGAGTTAATTTACATTTAATAAATTATTTAATCATATTCAAACTTTTAAATTTAAAAGCTGGGTTAGAATGGTCATATGGAAATAATAATATTTCATTGTTTTTTTGGGCTTGGTATTGCATATAGTATACACTATCAAACCTAATTTTTTATTTAAAATATAAGGATATTAAATTATCACCATCATTTATAAATGGTTTCCTCCTAATATTATCTTAATATTAGTAATAAAGTGATTGAAATTTGAAAATACCTTTGTTGTAATCCCATATCATAAAAAGGGTTAACAAAACTTTTACTTGAAAAGAGGGAAAGGAAAGTATGAAGGTAATCTGAAATAGAAAAAACTAGGTTTTGAAATATAAGAATATTAATGGAAAATGAAAATATGGACATGGAAAAAAATATTGATATCCAAATAATTTTGAATAGATAAAATGACCATTTTTCACAATAAAGTTAATAATCATAGAAAAGTTAATTACTATAAAACCATAAACCAAGGCTCGTGAATGAGACTATAAATTCATAAAAAAAGATGGTACTGGGATATTTTTTTTATTTCAAGATCCATTTACCATGATTAGAAGAATTAATTTATCATCTAGCCTATGAAAATTAAGAAATAAACTTACTTGAAAAGTGTAGTTTCATCATTTAATCAATTTCCACCACAATCTCAAATTTTTCTATAAACTATGAGTATTCATATTGAATTTTTCATACATGAAGTAGTAGAACCAAATTATAAAAGATCACATAATCCATAAATGAATAAAAATATATTCCTCATGTATATATACATTAACCAAAACAAAATTGGTTGGAATAAGATATGATAATTATAAAAATTAATAAAATTTCATATGATGAAATGCAACATTAATGTTCGAAATTAATACGCAATACCCCAAGTTTAAACTAAATCATTCCAAAAATAAATATCTATAATGTTATTCAAAATATTCATAATCAAGATTAAAGAATGAAATTTAGAATGATTTTATCACATATGAATCCATGATAAATTTTATATTTATCTCCAAAAAACATTAGTCAATCATAAAGTCACATACCCAAAAAGGTGTACTCTATAATCAAATAATCTCCAAAACATGATAATCATTCCCATAAGTAACCTGAATCATAAAAATGATTCATCTATATCATATATTCTTCAAAAACATAATTCATCTATGATTTATAATATAATAATTCTTGTTAAACCAAAGGGTTATATTTACCTCAAACTAATTAAACATCTCCAAAAATATCATTTGTCACCATAAAATTATAGTACATATAACCTCAAAAGGGGTGTCCAATACTTCAGACTTATGATCATAATTAAACTCAAAAAACCATAATGGTATCAATAACTCCTAAGATATCCTCCAATGTAAACATATTAATCTCTAAATCTACCTAAACCATCCTCTAATACCAAATGAAACAACCTCAAATCCACACCCCCATATCTGATTCTAAAAAATATATTTAAGTTTCAAGATTTCATACTGATAAATGTGAAACAATTTTATAAATTGGAAAATTAAAAAATAAAATTAAAATATTTGACCACTTACAAACACAAGGAAATTTTTAGGTTAGATTTTAATTGAATTAGGAAGAATTATTTCACAAATAACACTCATGAAATCAAGAGATTATTGTATCCACAATACCTAAATTTTCATATTCAATATTAATGATAACATAATCAATGTTTAAGGCCATAAAAAGGGAATTCATACCAATAAATACCTAGATCAAAAATCATGGAGCATGTAACAATGCTTTAAAAAATTAAAGAGTCATTGGAATCACTAATAATGATATATGTAAAGAATCATACAAAACCCATAGAAAGAATAAATGAAACATCTATGTAACATGGAACATATACTTCAAATAACCCTTAAAAACCCTTTCAATTGGAATAAATATATGGTCAACTTCCATACCCAAAGCAATGGAGGGCTATCATGGAACTGCTCATAATTGGTTATAACGTATCCACCCATTTTGGTTTATAGTGAACCCAACCATCCTTGTCCTATAATCAAACCAAAAATCATAATAAACTATTAAAAATAACTATAACATAGATAATTTTAAAACAACTTCCATTTTGTCAAAAAACATATAAAAACACTCATTATTTCTTTTATAACATGATTAACCTATGGGAAATAAATTACATTTAAACAATCATAATACATACATAAATAGAATATTGATGGTATAAATATAAAATATCCCAAGTGAAGAATATGTAACATCAAGGCATGTTGATATTGATAAATTAAAATACTATTAAATATCATTAAAATCCTTCTTGAGGAAAATAACCTTTTTAATTTTAAAATCATTTTTAAAAGATATAAATTTCCCAACAATATTATGAAAATAATTTTCATTGAAAATAACCTCCAAAAATTATAATGGATGCTTAAAGTAAAATAGTGGTCTTGATGGATGTAAAATATTTTCATGTTGTAAATGTCAAAATTAAATATTCATTCCATACGTATTGTAATGGGAGTCAAAAGGGACCCATTTAAAAAACGTTAAGAAATATACTTTTAGGATAATTTAAAATAAGGTCATAGATCATTAAAAATAGATTTAGGAAATAATTTATGTTTAGAAAATAATTTTTTTGAAAATATTTTATAAAACATGGATATGGAAGAGAGGATTCACAGTCTAAAACATGATACATTATCTGTATCACTTATAATCATCATTATTGATATTTATATAATAAATAAGGGATTAAATGGAAATTAAACATGTAAAACACATTCATAATAAGAGGAGTATAAAATATTTGAATTTTATGAAATTAATATAATATGATTTACCCCAAAGGATCCTTGAACATAAACATTGTTTAAAGGAAATGAGATTGTAATATAAAGTCATTACCACTTTGGTAACTTTTCAACTGTAAGTCCCACGAAATAATAACATATAATGAATCTTAAAATATCATGAACATAAATAATTTCATGATATGATCTATAAATATCGTATTATATACACCAATTAATGGAATAAAACTATATATCATAAACATATGTCCCAAATAAAGAGAATTTGAGATGAATAACACTAACAAAGATCACACAATTGAATTTAGAAATAATCAATTGGGTGATTATATAGAACAAATATTAATACACCCAAAACAAGTGGAAATAAATAATAAATCAATTTATTTATAAATTCAAACATTATAAGGGAATATGACTGTAAATAAATTTGAGTTATAACCCAATTAATGGAAATTGAGTTAAGAAAATGTTTACCACTTTGTAGTTTCCAAGTCAAATACCCTTGGATGAAATAATTAAAAATAGTGAAATACAATACTATTATATATTAATTATTAATGATATAACTTGTATATAGGTCAGTATATAGACCAAATTAAATATAATTGGTTCACAAAAATAATATATTACTCAATAAATGTAAACTGAGAAGAAATCCATAACCTCTAGTCCAGAAATTCCATATACATCATTTATCTATATATATTAAATTCACATAAGTTTTTTTATTTCTTAATATAATTTCTCGGGATTAATTACGTTATCGTTAAAATATTTATTTAATTTTTTTAATTAAGTATTTAATTACTTAATTAGTTAATTTCATGTCGGGAAATTTCAGGAAGTTCAGTTTGTAATTTGTAAAAATATTTTGGTGTGTTGGCCATTGTAAAGAGGTCATTATTACATCCTATAAATAATAGTAATCAAGAAATAATTATAATTTTTATACATTTATTATACCGTTAAAACCAACCATGAATGATGGTTTAGAAAAATTAACTATATTACAATCAATAAGATTGTAAGGCATATGTACACATGAGTAACGTTTCCATTTTTAAAGGATCATTATGGAACAAGTTATGAATTATTTTGTCTTTAAATAATGATAATAAGAGAATAAATACCATATTATTTTTCAAATACCCCAATACATATAATTCTTATTCCCTCCTGATGAAAAATGAATCTCATTGCTTCATGGAGGTGGTAGTCTACTCAAACACACAAACAACATTATCATTTTCTAGTGAATGAAAAGGTAAGAAAATATGTGTTATATTGTATTTAAATAATTATAAATATGTAATGAAATATATATATATATATATATTAAATCAATCATTAAAACTATCCATGAGGGGTGGTGATGGAAACTTAATTACATTGGTCCGTGAGGCGGTAGTCCGTTGTGGACATGAATGACAGATTCCTTTATCATTTGATAGAAGTTGGAGATGGATATAGGTTATCCCACTAACATAATAAAATTATTGATTATTTAAGATACTAATATTATTAACATAGTATGTTTGGAGAATATTTCGATGATGTGGAAGAAGAAATAAATCAAAAACACTCTATTATGAACTATACATTTGGTTTAGAAAAGGTCATTTTCTTTTCAACTTACGACTTATGTGGTTGGTATTCTGTCCAAAATAATGGCTCTAGAACTTGGATAAGGATACTAAGAATTCATTTAATTAGGTATCTATATAACCAAATGTTTCTTCAAGTGTGAATAAATGATAATAAGAGCTTTTATTTTATAAGAGAGGGGAGGGGAACACTTGGTATTTGTTAAAATACTAAATTAATATAAAATTATTATCATGTAACAATTGATAAAAATAGATAAAATTTGTTTATAAGATGAATATAGGTCTAAAAACACTAAAAAAATAATATTTGGACAATATTAGAGAAGATTTCTACCATTATGGTTTTCTTTTAACCCACTTTAATCCCTTTTTACAATTACAACAATAACAATGTTTTTACTCATTAGGGGTTAATATATTACTATAAAAGAAAATTTTTCCCTTAAATGAACCATGTATGATATTGTAAACGACATACCAATTAATTGGATGAATATAATATTTTCTACGAGTTGTAAATCATTTAATAAAATATTACTTATTATAGAATATCATTAATTTCAATTTTTTGAAATATTTCTTTAAATTGACTTCTAAAACTACAAGAAAACAATGGAATTTGAATATAATTAATTATAACATCCATAAAAATATTATCTTTATCCAAAAATATTTTTTATCAGAATAATGATTGAAATTATATTATTTTTAATATTCTTAATATTTTTAATATCATTTATTATATTCTTATATTAGTTGAATAATTACCGCGTCAGTGTTGCATAAGCTATTAAAGTAAATATTTCTCCACTAAAATTTTTAATAAATATCCATGATAAAAAAAATCATCCAGATTTAAAATAATTATTTATAAAAAAAAATATACTCTATTTATCCTTATATTAAAAATATTATAGTTATTAAAAGAAAGAGTGTAAAATTTTTGGCTTAAAATTTACTTAAATCTTATAAAGGTCCAAGTTAAGTCAAAATGACATAAAAGGACATATATTCGACTTTTGGATGTTTATGTATGATTTATACTCATCTAATAAAACTGATTCATGTTTTAGGTTCATTATTTTCCTTATTATTATATTTTTATCCTTAATTACCTGAATTAAACTTGATCGGGCTAACATAAATTACTAAAGTTAATATTCATAATGTAAAAAAAGTAAAAGAGGAATATTTAAAAATTATATACCCTATGATTCCAAATAAAAAATCTTTTTTAATGATTCAATACAAAGTAGGCACATAATTTAATTTAAAATTAAACTACAATAATGTGACAAAGAACATTTTTTAAAACAAAACACCATTTCTCCTATAAAATATTATTATACTAAATCCAAGTATAACATAAAATGTAAAATTCATAATTGGATAATTTAAAATAAAAATCAACTAATTAAATATTAAAACTAATCAAAAAAATATAAATTTAATTTATATTTATTTGATGATCAAATAAATCGTTTAATAAAAATATGTATTTTTTACATTTCATTGAAAAATAGGACTTTTCAGAAAATTATAAATTGTTTATCCTACTATAATTTTGATATGAAGATTTAAAAAATGAAATCAATTTTATGAAATAAATTTTCAAAATGTTCCACAAAATAATTTGAATATTTTGACACAAAATATTATAAAATTCCATATTTGAAGACGACATATTTTCAAAGTATAAAATGATATTAATAAGAAAATTGATGGATTATTTTCTTAGTGTTAGCAAATAAATTTTTATTGATTAGTACTTTTATTTATGTTTCTAAAAGTACTCAATCCTATTCATACCTGGAAATTTATCAGCTTGGATATATTGGTAATATTTTAATAATAATATTCCATGGTTTTTCTGCACCCAATGCTGCATGTCGTATATGCTATCGAACATGGTTTTCATTTAAAATTGAATGATATTTAATTATTCCAAATTTAATAATTTTTCTATTTTAATTTTAACTTGAACGCCTTAATCAAGGGATTGAAATTGAGAATAACTTTATTAAAATACTACATCATAAAATGCGTGAATGAAAATTCCACAAATAAAGAGCGAAAGTGAAGTACAAGGGTTATATGGAATAACACAAACTAGGTTTCCAAATATAAGAAAATTTTTAGGAAGTGAAATTATATAAATGGAATAAAATCATAAAGCCCAAATAATTATGAAGAGTAACATAGATCAATGATAACAAGAAAGTGAATGATCATTAGAAATTTAATGACTACAATACCATAAACCATTTGGGGTGAAAGAGACCATTGATTCCTGAGAAAAAAATTAATTGGATAAATATTTTTAATATCCTTTTTTAAAAATCTAGAATCTTATAAAATAATTTTTTAAAATATATTTTAATTCATTGATAGATTAAATTACATGTAATTCTGTGTTCAAACGAACCACAATATATTATTAATATTATTATTTAAACATGACCACTATAACCAAGATATTAAATTTGGGAGTATGAATAGAACTATGAAATATTTTATTATTACATATAATGGTTTCATATATTGAAAATAAATTAATAATATGTAATTTTTTAAGCCTTTAGACACATTAAAATACCTTATTCTCAAAAAAGGTTTTTATTGACATTCGTGGTAAAAATGTAAAGTTAATTTTTCCATGAATAGAAAATTTATTTTAAAAAATAAACTTCATTTTTCAAATCAACTTGTAAAAATTATTCCAGCATTATGTTTTGAGAATTTTCCGAAGTGATTATTTTTTTAATGAACAATGAAAATACTGGTTTTTAAGGAAAACTTCCATTTCAAATAAATAATTTAAATGGTTAAATATTTTAGTTTTTTTAAATGTAAAATTAGTTTAATTATATTATAATAATCTATTATAGGTTATTGTATTCAATTATATATTGAATTTAGAAATTTAATATTTCAATACTTATCGAAACTTTTTCGCTAGAAAATCGCTTTTCATCACATCTCCCCATTTAATTTTAAATAAAATTCCTATATATATGTGAATTGAAAATGTTAAAATTAATTCAATATTTGGAATAATAATAATTAATATTTTATTTTAAGGGTGAATTAATTTTTTCTCATCATGAATAGTGAAGACAATAAAAATTAATTATAGTAGTTAAGGTTAAAATAGGTTTACTGGGAGGGGGTGGGGGTTAATCTAAAAATATAAGTGTGAAAATGAATTAAAATATTCTTCAGTTCTATTTTTATTAACATATTTTGACCTTATAACATCTATGGTTTGATAATGGTCCATCTTGTATCCATATGGAATTTAAAAACATGGGCATACATTATCTTCTTATAAACAATTCTATGTTTTTCCTTTCCCCTAGTTACATATGGACACCCCCTCTCCTCCCCTCTTTAAACATAAAAATCTATTTGGTTTTCTGAATCCTTAAACAAATAATGTCCTTTATTTTTGTACTATATCCTAGATGCAATGTTTTGACTTGGAAACCCTCCTAATAAGGCCTTAAGTATAAATATAAAGAGGCTCTCTTAAGAAGAGGTATATCTCTTAACCATAAGTAGAGATTTTATTTCATTACCCACCTCCTTCAAATAATATTCAAATATGATGATTTAATATCATCATTATCTACCATATAACGAGATTTTATTATATTATTATCATAATCTACGTCAATCTCATTTTCCATTAAATTTAGTTCACTTTACGTCACCACATCTCATGACAGGATATAATTATGGATTTAATATTTTTATGTTATATTTTCCTTTATTTCATTTCATCCATAAATAAAATGAAAACAATGTTCATGGGTACGTACGACCTAAAGTCTCCATGAATAAATATTATATTTATATCATGGTTAAAATTATGTATTTTATTTAACCATGTTCAAAGTTAAAGGAAAAAAATACAAAACCAAAACATCCATGAAAAAGTAATTATTACCCAAAAAATAATTTTAACATGGAGTTGTTAATAAACAGTTAATAAAAGGTCATAAGTAAATAATATATGGTATGATATATATGATTATTGATATGGAACATATGTATAATAAATCCATATTTATTCTACACGTGGATTTAATGTGTATGAAGAAAGTCGAGACATGAGGTAATGATTTTTCTTCTCACTTTTATTTCGGTGGGACACATGCCATTATCACCATTTTTTTCTTTCTTGTGGTGTATATAATAAACATGAATTTGTTTTATGATTATTATTAGTAATTTTTTGGGTATAAATATCAATCTATATTTCTTTCCTTCATAGGGATTATGATTAAAAAGATACCAAATTGGTAAGAGTTATGTGTTTCAATCTCATTATTTTTTAGGATTATTTATGACTATGATTTAGAAGATTAAATATTATGATCTACCTCTTATTAAACTAAATAAATTAATTATCTTTAGTATATTTATAGAAATTAGATGATTTCCTCCCATTTTATTATCTTTATGAACTCATGAGTTTAAAATAATTTTAATGAAAAATCAAATTTACTTCTCTCTTTGGTCAAAATCCTTTTTTCTTCCATGTGAATGTTTTATAAAAAAATTTTAATGAATGTTTTTAATATTGTAAAATGATTTTTAATGAAATTTTTATGCATGTTTTAATTTGTATAAAATGTTTTAAAAGGAATAATCTTTTATTTTTGTGAGAAATCATCTCAAAAATTTTTACCAAAAATGTGAATGTAATATTTATTTCATTGTGTATGACATGAGATAAATTTTCTACCATTATGATCACTAAATGATTTCAATATTACTTTATATTTCCATGTTTATTTTTAAATATTTTTTTTCATTAATATTTGATAAAATTTTAAACTATAAATAATTTATTTCAAATCGGAAAGGATATTATCCTCAATAAATGTTCCACGTTATCTTTCAAAACCATTTTCCATCTAATATGACATCATTTAATGTTACGTAAGATTTAATGTGGATATAATCCAATGATTCCAACCTTTGTATTCCTCTATATATTTTATGTTTACAATGAAAAGACATTTATAAAACCTATTACTTTTTTCCATAGGGTATTCTGTAATAAAATGTTGAAAGGTTTATAAAACCCATTTCATATTAATGGGTTTTGTTACGATGAAATGTTTTTCAATCCAATTTATTTTCATGGATTTTGATATGATGAATGTTTTATGATATTTTGTGACACATATGTATGATTTTAATTATTTTATGGGTGGTAACTATATCCCCCTTCAATGCATTGGGTAAATATTGATATCTTCTTTCAACTCGGTGAATAATTTCACAGTTCTTTGAAATCATGGAGTGGTAGTAACATCAAGAAGAAGACATGCCTATTTGAGTTATTTTGGAAGGTCCCCCTTCATCTATTCATAAAAATTAATGTCGATGTAACTTTAAATGGTAACCCAGGTCCCATGGGCTATGGTGACTTGATGGAAAGTAACTTGGATGCTTATTTGGGAATTTTGGTATTTCCTCTTCTCTTGAGGATGGAATGCTTAGTATATTACATACAGTTCACTTTTCTAGACATAAGGTATGGTATAATATCTTGATTGAAAGTGACTCTCCCACTGTTTTCCATGATATTAGAAATGACGTGATCCATTTTTCATTGAATCTCATTGAAATATGGATGAAGGGGCTCTATCTCCTCAAAAAACATGACAATATAATAACTCATGATTATAAAGAATCTATCACAGTGGAAGATAGAAGATTCAAAGAAGGAATCAACAATGATATCACCTAGTTAGAGGAATTTACACCATAATTGAATATTCTTTTTGACAATTATAGTAACAAAATACCATATTTTATAATCTTGTAACCACATTTTACTTTTAATAAATCTACCTTGTTCATTGGATAGAGATTCCCCCAAATTATTGATATATCATGAGTTAAATATTACTACAATGGGGAGTGAACATAGTTCAGTAATGGGATATGTAAGTTATGATAGTCTTGGTAGTGAAGATTGATGTCTATGATAGTCTAGGTCGTGAACCCAATCCACTATGATAGCCTTGGAAATAACCCTTGACTACTAAAGAAATAATTTTTTATGCTTATATGTATGCTACCAATCTATGAATTTTTTCAATTTTATACTATCATTGGTTATGTTCATTGATTTCTTTATGATTAATGTCATATTAACTACCATGATTTATTCGATTAATCTTGTTATATGTTTGTGATGTAACAACCCATATTTTTAAAGAAGGTACTGATTCTTTGTTTTTTAATTTTAATCATTTTCATAATCTTGTTAAATGTGTACTACAACATAGGGAAGGTTTGAGGAGTTTTTGAGGCTTGTTAATAGCATGGAGTTCTTGAAAGCAGGCTAAAGGATTGGGCCACACATTTAGTTTTAAGTATGCAACCGAGGACGCATGGTTTTTTTGAATCATTGTAGCTAAAGACATGGGAACCTATTGTCTGCATGGTTTGTCTAAAACCATTTTGGATAAATAACACTACTATACGGCTGATTACAGGTTTTGGATAGATGGTTAACACATAGTTTGTGCATGATGTGTAAACCATACGACCCCAAATTTTGTGGTGAAATTATCATTTCCACCACCTAAACTTTAACCATTATTTCAAATTTCTTCTCCATCCAGTAGAAAGAAATTAGTGGATTCCACCTTTTTGATATGAAGAAAGATTCAAAGCTAGGATTTGAGCTAGTTCCTCATTTTGGTGTCTGATCTTCGATCAGAAGGAATCCTCGGATCCCTTGAGGTAAGCTCACAAACCCTCTATACTCCTATATAAGTTCTTCTTTCTATCTCTTTCACTATTAGAATGCAGGATCATATGACCTATTTTCATAGTGCTGAATTGATTCTCAGATATCATCCTTCCTACTCCGAATCTGAGGTTAATATTGAGCGAATTTTCATTTACGACTGAGAGGTAGGTGGTCACATTGTTTTCCCATTATGTTTCATCATTTTATAACTATTAATATTGTGCATTATTTTGGACTTTCCTAATAATTTCAATTGAATAGGTTTCGTCATGTATAATTTAACCTATTTCCTTGATACATGTGAAATGGTTCTTTTTTAGTGTCTTAGAGAACAAACTTGCTTTATATGGTCACCCCATGGGTGTTTCAAGGCAAATTGTACATTTTGGCTAATTGGTCCAATTTTCCTAGAACTCAATTTATCTATCAAAGTGCCTTTAAAATGTAATGGACTTTGAATAATGTGTAATTTATGAATCCTCAAACAACCCATAGGTTTTTGGACCCCTTAGACTTGGAATTTTCCAAGTGGTCATTTGACATGTTTCCCATTACACTTTCCTTGACACATGTTCCTTTTGTATGAATTTTCCATGTTTAGGAAAATTGAATGAGGTTTCTTATTATAGGATGACTCACACATGATGGATTAATTTTCATTGAAACGAATTATATGGTCTTGAAATATATAGTATGGTTTATGACATGCCTATTGATTATTCTTTTTTAAATGCATTATGTTAATTGTAATGTTTTAAAATGGAATTTAATATGTCTAATTACATTCATGAGAGGTCCTTGCCTCAGGAAATGAATTATATTTATGTGACCACACATTGATAATTTTTAAATTTAATTGCATAAGATGTTTTTCCTTATGTAAAATGCTATGAATTAATATTCCCTTTTATGTACATATGGGCTACATGCAAGGATATGGATGGGAGTTAATACCACATGCTAGTTATATTTATTATGCACCTTTAAAGAGGTTTCATTACAATGATAAGGGGTGTTGATACAGTATAAAAAACACACTCCCTTACATTGGGTGTTGAGCATTGAGACTCACACCAGTGATATGATATAGGTAATGGGCATAGGAACCACATTCCATCTTAGACTGTTTTCATAGAGGCTCACTCACAATCCATTGTGATGTAGCATGGAGTCTCTCACTCTATCAGGATATAGGGAATGTACCCTATTGTATATGTTTATAGGCTCATAGATTGGATATAGATGTTGGTGAGTTATGACCTCGTATAATCTAGTAGTAATATTCTAGATGTATGGAAATTATGAGTCGACACACACTCAGCTCATATAGGTGGATGTGCACATGATCCTCAACCTAGTTGGTGAAGACTGGGAAAGTATATCCAAGAGACCCGAGTTCAAAACTAGGTGTAGACATAATTTCCATGTATTGTAGCAGTACTATAGCAGGCACTATAGAAGACTATAGCAGGCACTGTAGCTGGTACTATTAGATACTGTAGCATATGGTACTATTCATCTATTTTGGCTTTTGGGCCACTAGTTTGGGCCTCGGGTCCTTTACGGACTTCGGGCCACCCAATGCCTTCAGTCCAGTAAGGCTTTCAGGACACCTAAATGCATTTGAACCACCTTATGGACTTCGGGACACCTCAAGGCCGTCTGGCCACCTGTAGTTGTGCTTAATTACCAGACAGACTCTACAGGGAGAAAACTCGAGATGAGGATTCAAAGCAGGCACATTCACTAAAGCAGAAGCTGAGAATATTTTTGAGAAAGAGAGGGTATGGAATTTCCATCAGTACCAGCATGTGAATGCATGGGAAGCCTAGCCAAACAAGCCATGCGAAGGTGCAGAGCTAACATCACGATAAAGAAGCTGGGGATGATAAGGTCCATGCATCTATAGTCTGTATATTTCCCTATGTCCTACTGGTCATGTAATCTTTAAGCCTATGGTCCATGTAAGGGTTCCCCCTCATCCCTTGAAAGGGGGTTATTGGAAATTAATAAAATGAAGGCCTTCGGGCCATTCAATAATATAGGTGGATGGAATATATAACTTATAGTATATATATATACATATATTTCTACTATATATATATATTGAAAGTTTAGATATTCCTTCCAGCAATGAACCAAAGTAGGTAGAGCCATCAGGTTTCCTCTAGGAACTTGAGTGGCATCTTTATTTATTTCAGCATTACTTTTCTATTAGGCTTATACATGAACACCATTTAGTTATGAGCACTGCTCAGATTACAAGTAATCACCGTTGGTGGTGGCCTACTAAGATTTTATCTCACACCATACTCTATATGCCTTTGGTACCTGAGAATATTATATTGTTGTAGGAATGGATAAGGGAAATCACCCTTCTATATGTTGTTGATTGTATTTTCTTTCTCCATATTATGATAATTGGATCGAAAATGCCCTTGATATTATTATGGAGAAGCTCTTATTTCTTTTGTACTTTTTATATTGCATGACTACATGCCTATCCTTATATTTCCTCATATATCATAACATGCCATGCATCATGTATTGACATCACCATTGAGGATTTTGGTTATATTATTAGATGTTTAGTTTATTCAGTCTTACGATATTGTCTGTTTAAATATATCTTTTTATTTATATGATTTCACTACTGATTATTATTGGATGTATCTGCTATTCTAATTTGAAATGATGGTATAGTCTCCCAATTCTACAACCCTTATACCCTCGATACGAGTCGTAAGCATCTGGAATATGGGGATACACGCTTGAGGCCATGTGACCCACTGTATCGGGGCATGAGTTGAGTGGACCTCAGCCTGAGACTTATAAAGTAGTATCATAGAAGTTCCTTTATTAACATACTATTTAGAGACAATATATTAGAGATTGTGAACACTTGGGACTTGGTTATAATCCGTTCTTGGGTATCGCAAACCCATGTTCAGGGTAATGGCGATGTTTCCTAAATTATAATTGTTATTGATTTTACTATTTGTTATTGATATGACTTCACCATGGGGTGAAACATGTGACTTGTGATGTTATTGATATTTATGTCATTGAAATTATGATTTCATTATTATCTCTGAATGAAATGATTGTTTTTCATTGGATCATTCACTACGATAGGAACACTATAATTAATAGGGCATGCATTCTTTCCATGCCATGTTTATTTTAAGCATGCATTTTCTTGTTACATATTGATCGTGCCTTGAATTTACATTAAATTGTGCTTAAATTATTTATAGGGTTTGAAAACATAATTGAAACTTAAAGTTCACGCATTAACCTAACAATGTTTTCCTAAATAGGTTAAAGAAGAATCCTTAAGTATTTAATTTTGGAATATTGAGCTATTGAACATTGGATGCATGATCTGGAATGTGTTGTTTTGTAGGTTGAATGGATTACATGGTTTGAATCATAAAGATTATAAAAAACTATGCCTTCAAAAAATGTAAAACCATCTCATTCAAACATTTTAAATTGACTCAATAGTTGAACATGAAAAAAATTCAAAATTAATACAACTTCTAAAGTGAAGACACCCTTATTATACATGTCTGAATTAGAAAAATAGACCCAATCTCGGCCTTAGTAATGGGTAGTGGGAGCTTATTCATTTTGAATGCATATTATGGTGAGTTCAACCACCTAGTTCTGGATTTTGAAGCAGGTTAAGAGGTTTGGTCCGTTATATAGGAAGAAATTATACCTGTCATCATTTCTGAAATGAAATCTTTTAAAATTATTAATGTTATCAAAGAAGTTCATTTAGAATTATATCATTATTTCCCCACGGAATCCTCGAGGTGTGTGACTTGATGGAGATGATGACTATGTTCATGAGGGGGCTAGACGAGAGACTCAAATATTGCTCATGTAGAGAATCCTATGGATCCTCTTATTGTACTTGATTTGGGTGACGATGCCCAGTTTCAAGAGGATTTGTTTTGCATATGTTTTATGGTATTCAAGGTGTAGTGCGACCTTCTCCAATTATGGAATACTTGACTTGTGTGTTTCAGAAGAAGCATACTCCAGCCTTTTCAGGGAATAGTGGACCTCATGATACCAAGTATTGGCTCGAGTCTATCTTATCTATATTTGAGAACCTAAATATGGATCCAAAGACGAGGGTCAAGCTATCTACTTAAATTCTTCTCGATTTAAATAATCGGTGGTGGGATGTTATATCTTAGGAAGAACAACATATAGACATGCCATGTGATGATTCTCACAATATATTTTATGATTACTTATTTACCCAGACTTAGAGGGCTGATAGATCTAGAGAGTTCATGAACCTACATAATGAGAATATATAAGTTATTTAATATTCTACTCATTTCATAGAGTTGAATCATTCTTTTACATCTCTAGCATCTAAACATCTCATTAACACCGGGCAATTTGAAGATGGGATGGTTTATGCGATTTTACTATAGGTCAATGTGTTTAGGATGACGACCATTTAAAAAATTTTACACCAGGTATTAATTAAATGAGAAAAACATGGGGGATGTGGAAGGTGAAATATAGGATGGTTAGGAACCCAAAACATACAATAGTTCTTATTCAAGGATAAATAAGTTCTTTGAGGTTACTCATAGAGATATCTGCAATTCGGATCCTCGTGCAGATAAATGTTTCATCTATCGCCAATGTGGGAAGCTAAGGCATGTCAAGTCTGAGTGTCCATAGGATCCAGGCGAGTGCAAAGGATATGGAAGGATGGACCATATTCACTGTTTTTGTCAATCTTCACCTCTAGTACCAAGCAAGCAGGGATCTACACCTACTACTTAGTCAAGAGCTGGGTGAGTAGCATCAAGACATGCAGGTAGCTATAATACCACCGGAAAATTAGGCCAATGTGGAGGCTGAGGAAGAGGTAGTCACACTTATGAATCTCAGCACCAGCAGAGCAGGCCTGCTCAGGGCAATTAGGCAATGACTCAGGCCCGTGGTACATGCTAGTTACATGCATTCCAACCTGCACTAGAGGAGTATTGTGACAATCCATCAACTATAATAGCTACTAATATAATAGCCTACACTTTAGTTTTTCCTTTGATTGAAATAGGAGCATCTCAATCATTTATATTTATGGATCTTTGAATGTATTGGACTCAATGTTGAGAACTTTCATGGTGTAATGATGCTGGATACACCTTTAGGTATCCTATGTGAGGGTTTTCTCCATTGTAAGGAATGTCCACTTGGGGTAGGTATCTACCTTCTCATGTGGAGTCTATACATCTTTGAAATGAAGGGTATTGATATAATCATTGAGATGGACTAGTTAGTTCCCTAAAGACACCATATTGGATGTTATCATTGGAGGGTGACGTTTTAATCACCATATAGAATTACAAACGTGCATAATGGTGAATGGGTTGTTCAACATACATGATCAATACCGAGGAAGCATAGGTTGGGTAGTGTGAAAACACAGATCAATGGTATTTTTCTCGATGGTCATGTGTTACAACACTTCGTCTTTCTTCCTATAGTTGAGTGTTTTAGAGATATTTTTCTTGATGATTTCTTTGGTCTACCTCTAGTGTGATAAATACATTTTAGCACTGAGATTGTGCTAAGAGTAGAAACAATGATCCTTCCTCCTTATAGTATGTCACAGAAATAGCTCCTGGAGTATAAGACATAGTTGGAGGATCTAGTGGTTAATGTCTTTATACAACTTGACACTTCACATTGGGGTTCATCTATATTTTTCACCAAGAAGGAAGATGATACCCTTAGGCTCTATGTGGATTATCGTCATTTTAATCAGCTCACTATCAAGAATCGGTATCCCCTACCTAGAATAGAAGACCACTTTGACCATCTCTAAGGAGATAAAGTGTTTTCAATGATTTATTTGAGGTTGGGATATCAAAAAGTGCATGTTAGGACTTCATACATACCTCACACTACTTTCAATATCAGGTATGGTCTATACCAGTTCTGTTTATGCCATTTTGACTCACGAATGCACATGTGGACTTTATGGCACTTATTAATTGTGTTTTCCACCCATATATGGATTCATTTGTGGTTGTATTTGTTGATTATATATGGTTGTATTCTCTATTCATTCACAACCATGAAACCCATATTGATATTGTACACAATACATCAAGAGAACATAAACTCTATGCTAAGATCATTAAATTCCACTTTTGGATCGATAAATTCCACATCCTGGTTTATATAATCTTAGAGTCATAAGTTTATATTAAGCCAGAGAAAGTGATAGCTGTAGTTTCTTATGATAAGAATAATAATTTATTTGATATTTAGAGTTCTTGGGGATTGATGGATATTATAGACTCTTCATCCATGATTTCTCATGCCTTAGAAAGCCACATATAGGCTTGAAAAGGAAGGATGTGAAATTCATATGGTTAAAAGCATATGAATTAGCCTTTCATGGGTTGATGGTTAGACTGAATTTAGTGTCGATAATGATTCTTCCATATCTAGGAATGACATATACTGTATATTGTAATGTATTAGGTGTCGACTTGGAGCTATTCTAATCTAGGACAAGAGAGTCACTACATATGGTTCATTTTAGTAGATTCCTTACGAGTGGAATGATGCAAGCATGACCCTAAGGTCATTTTTGTAGTTCATTCCTTATGCATATAGAGAAAATATTTACTTAGAGAGTGTTTTTTAGTATTCATCGATCATAAAATCCTCAACTACATCTTCAAACAGTGGGATCTAAATCTCAGGCAGTGTAGGTGGGCCGAGTACCTGAAATCATTTGATTTTGAGCTATCGTATATGTCTGGGAATGTAAATTCCATAATCGATTTTCTGAGCTAGAATACTCAGACACAAGATGTTTAGGAATCCAACAATTAATGGAATTTTATAGACTTATTCTTATAAATTCATGTTTAGAGTCATGAAGACCATGGTCAGACTATCCTCTCATCCTTATTAGTGGATTCTACTATTCTGGATTGGGTAAGGGTGAGACAACTATATAATCATGAAGGCCTTGTCCTAAGGGAAATCATTTTAGATAATGATACATCTTTAGGGTGGTAAATTGTTAGGCCTAATACCTTGTTGTTCTGTGGGCATTCATGGGTCCCATCATACATTAGAGAGGAGATAATGATGTAATTTCATTCCTCTACATGGAAGGTTCACCCTGGTGTCACCAAAATGAACCGAGATCTATATGTCCAACATTTTATCCTATCATGAAACATGATATTTCCGATTTCATCACTATGTGTTACACCAGTCAACATGTGATGAAGGAGAATTTGTGTCTAGAAGGTCTTTTATAATAGTTTTCCATTTCATATTGGAAATGGGATTACATTTTAGTGGACCTTGTGACTGTTCTACCGAGGTCACCTCATGACAATGTTATAGTGTGTATTGTCATTGATCTCCTAATGAAGGTCACACACTTCCTACCTATTTGGGATATATTCTATGTATATGATATAGAAATTATGTAGGTAAAATAGGTTGTACATCTTCATGGAGATCCTTTTTTCTATCATTTCTGACAAAGACACTCTTTACAAATCACAATTTTAGTAGGGGTTGAAAAAAGCCTTGGGTACACCGGTACTTTTGAGCATAACCTATAACATGATGACGAATGGATAGAGAGAACACACAATCCAAATGCTAGAGGACATGCTATATGCATGCATCATTGTATTTGGTTTTTCTTGGGAGAAATAGATCCATTTTTTGAGTTCTCTTATAAAAAAGCATTTAGTATACCATCAAGATGGATCCTTATGAATCCTTATGTGGTAGACCATTCTACACACCTCTATACTGGCCAGAGGAATGGTAGGTAGCTTTGCATGGTCATCATCTCATCCAAAATACTATAGAGCATGCACAACTAATTAGAAAAAATTTGTTTATAGCTCATTCTGGACTACTATTTTATGCCAACAGACACCAATGACCTCTTGAGTTCAAGGTCCAAGATCGAGTTTTATTGTGATTATTTTCTTGCGAGTCTCACCCAGGTTAATCCATGGACATATTGGGATGCAGGGTAGGCTCTCACCAAGGTTTATTGGACCCTTTGGGGTTGTGAAGTAGATCAGACCAGCAGCTTATCAGTTGGAATTTCCTCATAGATACCAGTACATGCATGATGTCTTTCATGTCTCTCATCTTCACTGGTACTATCTGGACCCGAAACACTTCTTTTATCTTGGTGAGGTTGAATTAAATATGGATTAATCATTTTAGGAGTATAAAATTCTTATAGTGGATCAAAGCGTGAGGACACTCTGATGCTGGTCCATTCCTATTACATGTGTTTTATGACAGCACGACTGAGTATAAGATGAGACCAAGGAATGGGATGATGATATATATTCTAAAAGTACATAACTCTTTGATAAAGGTACCCATTTACCCTTATAAGTCCAACTCAGGGATGAGTTTCATTAAGGAGGGGAGGTTTTGACAACCTACATTTTTAATGAATGTATTAATCATTTGTTTTTTAAATTGAATCCTTTTCCTAATCATGTTAAATGTGTACTAAATTATATAGAATTTTTGAACAACATTTAGGGCATGTTCAGCGCCTGAATTTCTTGAAAATTGGCCAAAGGAATGGGCCACATCGTTAGTTTTAAACATGAAACCTTGGATAAATGGTTTGTTTGAAACTGTGTGGCTGTAGACTGCGGCACCTGTATGCTACATAGTTAGTCTCTAATCATCTGGGATAAGGTTCATAACCATGTGGCCAATTGTAGATATTTGACAGAGGGTTAGAACATGCTTTGTGCATAGTTTTCAAATCATTCCCATAAACCATGTGATCCCAAATTTTGGGGTGAAATTACCATTTCCCCCCACTTAAACTTTAACCCTTATTTCATATTTCTCCTCCCTCCAATGCCCAAAAACCCATGGTTTCCTCTACTTTGAAATTAATAAAGCTTCTAAGATAGGCTATGAGATAGATCCTTTATCTAGTGCTTTATATTTAATCTGATGGAAGCATTAGATCACTTGTGGTAAGCTCCCATAGTCACTATACCTCTATCTAAGTTATTTTTTCCATCCATTGTTCTATTTGGGTGTAGGCTCATACACTATATTTTCAGGGGACTAAACTATTTATCATATATCTTCCAACCTACTCTAAAACTGAGGTCGATATTGAGTGAGGTTTTATCTATAGTTGAGAGGTGGGTGGTCATGTAGTTTTCCCATGGAGGTTTTCTGTTTCATAACCATTTTTATCATTCCATATACCGGCCTTTTCTACACATCTAAATTTCATTAGATCCTACATGTCTAATTTACCATAGTGCCTTGATACCTTTTAAATGGTTCTTATTTATTGTTTTAGAGATCACAGTAACATATTATGGCCACCCCATGGTGTTCTAAGGAAAATTGTGCATTTTGGTCGATTGGTCCAATTTTTCCAGAACTCAATTTAGCTATTGGATTGTCTTTTAAATACAGTGTCATTTGACTCATGTGTAATTCATCAAACCCAAGACACCCCATATGTGTTTTTACCCCATTGGAATGGAATTTCCCATGTAGGGATGTGACATGTTTCCCATGGCACTTTCTTTGACACATGTGCCTTGTGAATGAATTTTCCATGGTTAGAAGAATCTAATGTATTGGATTGTTATAGGATGACTCAAACATGAAGGATTTATATTCATTTAAATTAATTAATTTATATTGATATATAGGGGACGATTTAAGCCATTCCTTTTGATTATGTTTTATTAAATTTCTCATGTCAATTGTAATGTTTTAAAATGGAATTGAATATAGATAATGAAATATATGAGTGGTACTTGCCTAATGAATTGAATTATATATGTTACCACAGTTTGATAATATTAAAATTTAATTGAAAAATATGGCAGGACTTATGCAATAATCTATAAATGAATATTCCCCTTTACATACATATGAGATATATGTAATGAGATGGATGTGAGGTAATTCCCCATGCAAGTTATATTTATTATGCTCATTTATATAGGATGCATTAATATGGTAGGGGGTGTTGATCTTGGAGGTAAATCACACTCCCTTACATCAAGTGTTGAGAATGGTGAATCAAACCAGTGATATGATATGTGTAATGGGATTAGGCACCATGTACCATTTTAGAGTGTTTCCATGGAAGCTCACTCACTATCTCGAGTGATATAGAAAGATGTATCTCACTCTATCAGGATATAGAGAGTTCACCCTATTGCATGATAGCATTGGATCGTAGAATGAATATGGATGTCAGTAAGTTAAGTCCTAGTCTAATATAGCTCTAATATTCCAGTTATATGTCCATTATGTGTCGATAAAAACTTGGATCATATAGGTGGATACAATATATAAATTATACTATATATAGATATATTACTAATATATACATGTAGTGATAGTTTAGATATTCCTTCTGATAATGATCCAAAATAGGTAGATCCATCATGTGTTCTCTAGGAACATGATTTGCAAGGATATTTATTTCAGCATTACTTTTCTATTCTTCTTTTACCTGCACATTGTTTAGTTACAAGCACTACTTAGATTTCACATAGACACCATTTGTGGTGGCCTATAGTGATTTTATATCACATCCCAATTGAGTTACCTCTGGTACCTAAGAAGACTCTATATCAATAGGTATGGATAATGGAAAGTGACCTTCTATAGGTTGTTGATTATAAAATGTTGCTGAAGCTTAGGAGTAGAGGATCGAGCATGCACTTGAGTTTCTTGTGGATCATCTCTTGTTTCATTGGTACTTTTTTTATTGCATGACTGTATGCGTATTCTTATGTTTCTTTTTGTACTATAACATGCCACACATCATTTATAGACATTGCTATTGAGGCTTTTGGTTATACTATCATTTGTTTATTTTATTTAGAATTCTTCTATAATATGTTTACATATATAAATTTATTTATATTGTTCAGCTACTGATTATTATTGGATGAATCAGTCGTGATACAATGACATGAGTGTATAGTCTCCCCACTGTAAAACCCTTACTCCCTCACTGCTAGTTGACATCCTCTAGCGTAATGTGAGGTGTGGTTGAGGCCATGTGACCCACCGCCTTAGAGCATGGGTTGAGTGGACCTCAGGGAGAGATGTTATTATGTTGTATTAGAGTGGTTACTCTCTTATATTACTATTTGGTGAAAATATATTAGATATTTGGAATGCTTGGGACTTGATCATAAGCCATGTTTGGGCATCGTGAACCCTTGTTCGGAGTAAAGGCCCAGTTTCCTAAATTATAATTGCTATTGATTCTACTATTTATTATTGATATGACATCACCATTGGGTTACACACATGACTTATGATGTTATTGATATTGAGTTCATTGAAATTATGATTTCTTTATTATTTTCTATGGAAATGAGGGTTTTTATTGGATCTTGCTTTACAAAATGCACAATAGGATTAATAGGCTATGAATTCCTACCATTCCATTTTTATTTTCCTCATGCATTTTCTTGTTACATATTGATCATGAATTGAATTTATATTTAACTGTGCTGAAATTATTTATAGGGTGTTTGAGAATATAATTAATACTTGAAGTGACTACCTTAATATAATAGTTTTTTCCTAAATAGGTTAAAGAAAACACCATAACCAGTCAATTATAGAACATTGAACTATATACCATTGGTATCATGATATAGAACATGTTTTAGTGTGGGTTGAATGAATTCCATGGGTTGATTCATAGAGTATAGGAAGATATGGATAATAAAATTGAAAACCATCTGATTAAACCATTTTAAATTGATTAAATTGTTGAACAAGAAAAAATTCAAACTAAATACAACTCATAAATTGAAAAAACCTATCTTGTACATTTCTGAATAAGAAAATTAGACTCAAACCCGACCTTAGTAGTAGGTACTAGGTTATTCTTCATTTTTATGGCCTATTATGGTATATTCTTTCGCCTAGTCATGGTTTTTCAAGTAGGTCGAGAGGCATGGTGATTTCTATAGGAAGGCATTGCACCTATCCTCATTTATAAAATGAAATATTTTCAATTATTGAATCTTCTTTGAGATGTTTTTTTGGTATTGTAGGATTATTTCTCTATTACGTACTCAAGTATCACACCCTGAAGGCGGTGATGACTATGTTCCTAAGGTGGAAGGCCAGGAGATGCTAATGATTTTTCTTATAAAGTCTCCTATGGATCCTCTTCTTATACCCAATATGGGTACCAATTCCTAGTTTAGATAGGGTTTTGGATTTATGATTTAGGGTATTAAAGGTATAGTGCAACATGCCCTGATTATGGAAGAGTTGGCTATTGACTTTCAGTAGCAGCATCCTACCACCATTTTGGGGGATGGTAGACCTTATGCTACTAAGTATTGTCTTCAGGATAAATTATTTGTATTAAAGCATGTACAGATACATCTAGAGTAGAGGGTAAATATAGCTGCTTATATGCATCATGATTTAGATAAGAGGTGGTGGGATGTCATCACCCATGTAGAACAACATATAGACATGGCCTAGGTAGATTTTAAGACCGCTTTTATGAATACATTTTTCCCCAGGATCTAATGACTAATAGAGCTAGAGATTTCATGAACCTGCATCATAGGAATATGTCAGTTATGGAATATTATGATCATTTCACTGACATGAAACAATTATCTCTCTCTCTAGTTGTTGATGATCTCGTGACTGCTAGAAATTTCAAGGATGGGATGGTTTACACCATCAAGTTTCATGTTAATGTGTTCAGGATGATGACCATTTATGAAATCATCCACCATGACCTAATTATAGAATGAAACTTGAGGGATGTGGAAGGTGTGATCCAATTCCATTCAACCCCAAAAGATTTTAGTGGTTCTTCTTCTAGGTAGAAGGGGAACATTGAGGTTACTCGAAGAGGTAGCAGCAGTTATGATCCTCTTGCAGATAGCTTTCTCATCTATCACTAGTGAAGGAAGTTAGTGGATGTCAAGTATCAGTGTCCCCAGGATCTAGTTGAGAGTAGAGGTTGTGGAAGGTTAGTACATATTCACCATTTCTATAATAAATTCCCTCATGTGCTAAGAGACTAGGGATCTACACATACTGCATAGTCTGGAACTAGGTCAATAGGATCATGAAAGGAAGGTAGCCTGAATACCACTGGTCAATCAAGTCGAGGTGGCGGCCAAGGCAGAGGAAATTAGACTTATGAATCTCAGTTCTAATATAGTGGGCCTTCTCAGGGTAGTTAGGAAGTGAATCAGTGCCATGGATTAATCCACTTACGTACATTCCAACCAATGCTAGAGGAGAAGATTACCAGACCATCTACTGCATGATGTAATATTCTAGAGGCCTCCACTTTAGTTTATTCGTTGTTTGATACAAGAACATATCACTCTTTTATATTTCAGGAAATAACTAAATGTATGGGCCTCAATTTTGATCACTTTAATGGTGTTATGACACCAGATAAATGTTTAGGTATCCAATCAGATGGTGTTCACCATTGTAAGGACTGTCCCCTTAGGATAGGTGGTTAACTTTCCATGTGGAGTTTGTATGTCCTTGACATGATGGGATTTTATCTAATCATTGCGATAGACTGGATAGTTCCCTACAGATCACATATTCACTACCATCATCAGAGGGTGACATTTACATCACCACATTACGTAACACACATGCATAAAGGTGAATGATATGTTCAAGATACACAATCATGACCCGAGAAAAAGAGGCAAGGTAGTGTGAAAAATCAGATTGATGGTATTTTTCTTGATGATCACAGGTTATAACCCATTATCTTTACTTCAATAGTGGAGCATTTTATAGACATTTTTCCTGGTGATTTCTTTGGTCTACCTCTGGTGCGATAGGAAGAGTTTACCATTGAGAATGTGCGAGGAGCTATGCCAGTGACCATTAATCCTAATAGGATTTCACCTAAGGAACTACTGGAGCTCAAGACACATTTTTATGATTTGGAGATTAAAGGATTTATACTCCCCAACACTTCTCCTTGGGATTCACCAATCCTATTCTCCAAGAAGACAGATGGTACACTTATGATCTTTGTGGATTACAATTGTTTGATGCAGCTCACAATCAAGAACCGGTATCCACTGCCTAGAATAAATGACCTATTTGATTAGATTTGAGGAATAAATGTTTTTTAAAAGATAGAGCAGAGGTTGGGCTATCATTATGTGTTATTCAAGACTTGTGACATACCTCAAAAAGCTTTTCGGAGTAGGTATGGTCTATACGAGTACCTAGTCATTCCGTTTAGTCTCACAAACACACCTAAAATATTTATAGATTTTATGAACCATGTTTTACACGCATATATTGATTCATTCATTGTAGTTTTTGGTGGATAATTCTACTTGAGGCCATGTATTGGTATATTTAAAAGACCCAAAATCATATTTTGATTCACTAGATGGTCCTAATGATCCCAAGGAAGCATCACACAATATTTAAAGCCCACATGCAAGAGTGATATCAGTGAAAAAGACAATTTGGAACCCAATATGTTGTCAAAGGGGTTATTTTTCATCAAACCCCCCGATTACGGCCAAGCCAGATGAACTAAAGAAGTATAATCAGCATGAAATAGTATGGATCAATGCTCAAACCTCGTGCATGACCAATACGATGTCAAACAACCTTCTTTCACCCAAACCACCATGCACGCCATCACCGATATTTTCGCTTATAAATTGAGGGGTACCCCGTCCCATAGAAAAAATTCTCCGGAAGTCAAAATGTCACCGCCGTGTGCTTAAAATGACACCTTCCAGGACCATAAAAAAGTTATCATGGCATGGTACTGCATCTTCCATGAAAGGTATACCTTGTGTCCCCCTTTGGGTGGGACCATTACGACTTTACACACACCCATTTCCATTTTTCCAAGTCAAGTGTGCACACTATATCCCTCTTGTGCACAAGTCTTACCCTTGTGCAACACATCTTGTTCTTGCACACCTTCCCTTTGTTCGTTTGGCTCCAAACATGTGCACATAACCGTGAATTTTCATGAAATCCATCAATATTTCATGTCACCTTTAGTTTTTTTTTCATGTGTTGTATTTATTCTATGGCACCATGTTCGAGATCCCCTTGTGACAACATAATTATATTGCATGCACCACTTCTGTGCAGACCTCTAGTCTTGTGTGTAGTGATTTCTTGATCCCTCAAGTGGTGCTCCATATTGTGTTTACCAACCTCATTCTTCATTACATAGGTGCAATAAAAACTATTTCTTCTTCACAAAGCTATGCTAACATGGACTCCTCTATCAACTACTACTCTAACAAGTTAACTGTTGGCATTGATTTTTCCTTCCCTTCCCCAAATGGGGGTTGGTAAAAATTATGAAAGTCTAAGGGGTGAGGAACGAGTACTCATCGTCTGAGATACGGGATGATAAACTTCCAATCACCCCTCATCCTCAAAACATGACGTTAAACTGTGATCATTTCATGTATGATAGGTTTGGGAAGATTTGAAGGAGAATGAGCATCATGGATCCTCACCTTCTCTTTCCCTCTGCATTTTTCACCATGTGTACCTCAAGCATTCTCCATGTATGCCCAAAAACACCTTGACCGGGTGATCCCTATATGATGGAAATATCCTCATTATACATTGGGGAAACCTCCTTGGGATTCCCTCCTAGAGTAAGCTCTAACCTTCACCACTCCATATGGATGCATCTTCCATGACATGATCATCAGGTCCACCAATACCTCTAGTTTCTCACATCGAGCATGAATCATGTGGGATTAGAGAAATCATGGATCCTAAAATCCTCTTTGGGATGCTAACCATGAGTAATAACTAGAATTTCCATGGGCTTATAACCTCGAATAATCCCCCATTCCCCCTTTCTCCTCATGGAACTATGTGGAATTTGATCGCTATCTTCCACAGGATGCATAGGAAGCCTCCCCATGGTTCAATACCAACATATGTCTGTCTCGAATAGTTCATATAAGGGTAACATTCATCCCAAATGACGTTGAACTATGGGATCCTTTATTTACTTGAACTGCATGGGTTTTGATCTGTATATTTTATGCAGGGTACATAGGACACCTTCCTGAGGTTCAACCCTGATCAATGGAAAACTCTGGAACTCCATCTTAGAGATGTACCCTCCTAAGTGAAATCTTCTCTTTTGAGGAATATATCATGGATCTTCCTCCTTAATGAATATTGATCCATTCATGCATGCTGATAACCATGAATAATCCCCAATCATGCCATCACCCATGCCCCATATTGACATTTCCTTCGATTATTTGTGTTTCCAGAAGATCGCGACCTAACTCTGATGTTATACTTCCTTCAGGTTCCCATCTATGTGTTCCATTCTCACAGGTCTCCTCCTTAGGTATCTCATTGCTCCATAGAACTACGTGGACTTTGATTTCCATCAACGAGGATATGTAAGAAGTTTTATTAAGGTTTATTCCTCACACCACCATCATCTTTAGGCTGGTTCCATTTCATTCACTATCCACTTAATTTATCCATGCATCATCCATCCTGATTCCTACCTAGGATGACACATCCCAGTGGGATCATTCCATTCAATGTGTGTAACCAACAATGCGTAATCCCTTCACATCATATCCCTCTAACCAAGTGTGCCCCTCTTGCAACGGGCCATTAACCATGTGTAACTCCCAAATCACCCCTTCAAACTATGTGAGTTTTGATCCATATCTTCTGAACAAGGTATGCAGGATGCCTCTCTGAGGTTCAATCCTAGCCATGGAAAACATTGGTGTCCCCCATCATGGGACCTACCTCTTCTGATCCACCCTTTGTGGTGTCCATATCAGCCTTCACGGTGTGAAACCTTCCTTTTTTTGGGACACACTATCCTGGGTCCACCCTCATTGGGTGTTCTGATCCATCTATTCGATAAAACATCTAGGAGATCCCTCCTAAGGATGTACCCATCTGATCCACTCTGATCAGTGTTCTAATCATTCAAATTTTTCTTCACTATATGTTAAAATTGTGGAATACCCTATGTTAAACATGAGAAGATGAGGAAAAACTCATAGACATTCCTCTGTAATATGATACCCTATGATCGTTGTGGGAAGCCTCAGGTTTCTACACTCTGGAGAATTCATCAGATGAGGAATAATATAGGTGCTTCAGTGTTCCAGTGTTAAGACATGCCATAGATTCCATAGCATGACTACTCTCCTAACCGAAGGTTTCTTCCCTAATTCTACTACCTTAGAATTCCTAGATAGAAGTAGCGTAATTAACCAACATCCACAAAGACATGGCACCGGGAAAAAGTTTCACAAACAACATCATAATCTATGAGGGAGACCCGAACTAGGTGGAGAATTCTGAGGAGGAATCCACAGAAGGAGGTACCAACTTCCCATCATCCAGTTTCGATCAAGGAGAAAATGTCCCTAGAAAGGTGAAGGATATTGCTCGCCTTTGGAAAGCGGGAATGTGGGGTATAATTCAACCATAATAGAAAATCAATATGCGTAGGCAGGGCACCCTGAAGGAAAGAATCAAAAATAGAAATAGTAAACCCAATGTGAACTAGTTCTCCACCAACTATGGGTATTAGTAGAACTGGAGGCATCAGTAGACAAGTATGTCACTGGATTCAGATATCCCGTGCAAGGTACCACCAAGAGAAGAGTGGGCTTGGCATGAAATTCACCGGAAATTGGGATAGTTGACTGTGGGGGGTATTTTGGTCTGTAGAATTATCAAAGTTGATCTTTATCACTAAACATGGAAGACTAAATGAACTTGGGGAATTACGCATTATTTTCCAAACACATGTGATGATGGATGAATCTTACTGCTTTTCATGACCCAAGGTGAAGGAACATAAAAGCAGTCATCTCCCACCCACAGATGTTGGGGAAGGTGAAATGCCGACAAGGAAACTCCACACAACCCACCCTCCACTGCAATATATTCCAAAACCACTTCTAGTGGGCACCCACCCCCATATCATTATATGAGATTATCAAAAGAGGGTGATTAATACTCTCATTCGACGATATGATCATTAGGGAGTCATCCCAATGGGGGGTATGGACAACCATGATCTAGATGCCTCTATTCCTCATCATCACTGCTACCCCAAAGGGCTATGTAGGGAGCCAATGCTCCCCACTCCATTGTTAAACTATTTTGGGAGCCTCTTCCCAGAATGCTCCTATGATTCACTCCTCAATGCGAAAGAGGTGAGGGAAGTTTGAGCCATTTTAGATTCAACCTCATTCAGGGATCCATGAAGGAGGGCTCCCACCAGGTTGTGTCAAGACTGCCATCTAATTCCCAAGGCCAAAGAGTAGTTGGTTTACATCCCTACTTCTTCGACCCTGGTCTGGCTAACTCGACATCAACGATAGGTGCGGGATCAAGAAGACACGTATAGGTGGGAGTCGTCTTCTACAGCTTCAGTGTCCCATTACACCATAGTTGCATACCATGAGTACCATGCTATTACATATCATAGTCTTGACTATGCCCAATTGGTATCAAGAACCCGACCACCGCATGGTAGGGTTGGGCTGACTCTTCTAGTCGTTGGCATGACCAAAAACCCTCGCATGTCGTACCAAGATGATGAAACATAGCACGAAGGTCCTCCCCATGCACAATATCCTAGTTATTGAGATTTTCCCTTCATTTTTAGATTATCAATGTGAAGTCCCTCCTCACTTCATCAACAACTTCAGCGGAGTTCCGTCCTTCTTCGCCGATGGTCAGCACAGAGGTCCTCCCCTTGTCCGGTTTGACCAGTACGAAGTCCCTCCTTGTGCTACCAAAAAAACTAGCATGGAGGTCTTCCCATGTTCTCAATAAAACCAAAAGAGGACCTCCTCACTCTAGTAATCCATACCAAGGAGGTCCACCCAGAACATTAGGAAATAGACATGGAGGTCCTCCCCATTATCCATTAGACATATTCCTAGGTGCTCCTCACACCCCACCTCATCAAAGGGGAGGTCCTCCCCACTTTAATATCAACCTACATGGAGGTCCTCCCTATGTGTAATATATCCCTTTCCCTGAAGAACCATCTCAGGGAAGGGGGGAGATCTACCGCTACCAAAGTAACAATCCTATGAAGCGATATATCGTAGTCAACCCAGTCCACTATTCAGATTCTAATGTGTATTGAGAATCGATGATGAATCCTTAATCCTGATCCTCTATATCAGTGTCTAGGGAAGGAATCCGGCATTTTAACTTCATCCTATCAGAAATAGAGATGCACCAGTTACCCGAATCCCTCCATAGGTATATGTAGGAGGAGGTGGATTTGGATCCCTTCCACAGTCTTGTTGTAAAGTCTTCTCTACCATCACCAGGATCACTCTCTACCTCAACACGAGGTCACAAGGAGTTTTTATGGGGTTTGGTAGATGATAAACACCATCCCGACCCACCATCGACAATCTCTACCCTCATACCAGAAATAATGGTTGATGTACTATCCTATAGGGATGTGGTGATGCAGTCAGTACAATCATTGAGTGATAAAAAAGATTTAAACGACTTGTCATGTCACACACCATTATCTACACCAGCCAGTCCTCCACTGAAATGGTACAAATCAGTATCATTTCTAGTTCTGCAACTACCGCCAGTCAGGGAGTGGGGAAACAAGATGCTGGATCCAAGTTCAGAATAGATAATCTTCTTGGATATCCTTACAGTAGACCAATTCCCCAAGATGTTATGGTCGATTGCTACACCAGAATTCAATGCTCTAGGGTCCCTTGACGAAGATGATGTAATGTGTCTCCACTAGGCTCAATGGATTATGCAATTACATCTCCACAATCATCAACTGGTTTATCTGAAAAGTCAGGAGCATTATGATGATGCCAGCCAGTAGTGTCCCATAGTTGACCTGACCATGCTTCATGTTGCTCAACACCATGAATCGTCTAGATATCATGGTTCCTCCAACAAAAATTCATCCAGAGCTTCAATTTTATCCATATGATTGTTGTTGAGGCATCCCTAAATGTTCAGATATGTGTATGGGTGAAGTATGAAACTCTCTACTTCAACCCGATCCAACGTCAAGCCTATTTTTCATGTGATATAAAGGATACACCTCCAAGTGCAGTTGTAGTAAACATGGGTGATCTTATAGATAAGGATGAAGAGATAAATATCATTGAAGAAAACATATCCCATAGGGTAGTACCACCAAGTTTGGATCCCCTTGGCATCGTCACTTGACAATAGAGACATTTTCATGGCCTTGATGCACCCAACAAGACATTGCCTTTAGGTCAGGACTCCAACATGGGTAAAGGACCCCCTTGGACCATTATTCCATTTGAACCATATGGTTCAGTATGGAAGACAGAAGATGGCCGGGAGAAATACATGTTTCTTCAACAACTCACAGAACAGAAAATGATCATTGATGAGCTCCACGCCCAGCGTGTTGCGGAGCGACATCTAGATTATGGTGATCCCTAATATTATCCAATCAATTCTTTGCCAGGGTAGTAGGGACATCCACGGGTTCTTCTCGATGAGTTACACCCCACTGATCCCACCAAACGTACTCATCCAGATAGGGTAGAGGCTGAAGCCTATAGAATGAAGCAACTCTATGAATCACAAAACCCACTTGAACTAAGCAAGCATCATCCTTAGGCACCTCTTCAGGTTATTCCACTAGATGATTTGATGTTTATTCCTCTAGTAGTTCGTCGAGTCATTCCTTTAGCTGTCCCACAAGTCATTGAGTTCACTTATCATGTTGAAGAACCCCCCAACAGACTAGTTGTTAGGAATCCTCGCCAAGATAGGAATCCCCATCCAGTTGATCCATTGGTCACTCTCATTTCTCTCCTTAAGGACCTTGAGACACGATAGGTGGAAATTCATTCTGATCAAAATTTGTATCTAGCATGGGTTGATGACAAGACAATGCCCCTAGATTTCAAAAATCCTACCTACTCCCCCTTCAACAAAATGGATGATCCGCTGCAGCACTTGAACCACTACATCTATAGGTGTGGACCTATGCTAGGAACTCCCGCGTAGTCAGAAGACTCCATGTTTTGGTGCTTCATACATACACTGGAAGGACCTCCATTCACCTGGTATAGCCAGCTACCCGTTGGTTCTGTATCCAGTTGGGAGGACCTCCCAAGGAAATTCTTGTATCAATCTATCTCCACCACTTGGAAGAAAATCATTGATGACCTCTTGAAGTGAATGAAAGGGCTAGATGACTGAGTCACAGACTTTGTCACCCGGTAGAAAGGCCTCATGTATTTAGTCGACATGTCGCTGACTCAAGAGCAGTTTCTGATGACCTGAATGGGGAACATAAAGAATAAATTGGCCCCCCTCCCACATCACTCATAATATCCTTGGTGGATTCTGAGACTTCTTGGAAAAGGCCTAGTTTCTAGAGTAATCCTTGAAACAAGACAAGCAGGCATGTCCATTGCTTCCAACCACACTTTCAAGAAAAGCCGCAAAAACTGAGATAGCTAATTTTCCAAAGAATGAGGCCTCAGGATATTGGAATTATTACTATTAGAGCCTCCTCCATATCTTGTCTGAGGACATAATCCTCCCAATTGGCCTTAGGTTCAATATCTCCAAACTCAAAATTGGCGGCGCCACACCATCAACCACTGCCACCTACGTGAGATAATTAGGTTCCACCTCCTCTGTAGAATGAATCCCCCTGTCCAGGATAGTTTCCTAGATTCCCTTTCCCATATAAGAGAAACCAGTCCCACTCTTTAAAATAAGATTATTTCCATAGATATTTCTAAAGTGCGTTAGTTTAGAGAAGTTTGAGGCAGCTGGCATTCAGAAAGCTTAAAGATGCTGATCTCATTGATCACACCAACTATTCCCCCTGTCACCAATTCCTTGGAAATAACCTCAATTAGTAAAATGTGTTCAAGGAATGGCTCTAGGACAAGGTCAAAAATAACATAGTTAGATTGGATCCATCCATGATGTAGGTGGCATGTGTTTCCGCAGAGCCAGATAGTGATGATGAGGGTGAATGACAACAATCTTCTAGACATGGGTCATCTAAGTATGATGAATGGATGGATATTAAGGTACTATCTCATGCTCACGGTATCATTCATTCCCAAATAAAACATCATGATCCTTCTAAAGCTTCCACACCTTCTACCAATATCGATTCTATGTCCATTTCTCAGTATTCCACCTCCCAGAAGAGAAGGCGTCGACAACATAAGGGAAAGAAAAGTCCCCCACCAGGGTCGAAGCCTTCCCGCGCACTCACGAAATTCATGACCCCGTAGATGGGGATTACCCCGAGAATTATCCTAGTAATGGGAGATTATTCATGATATGATCAGGAGTATGACTCAGTGAATACTGTTGAGTTGGTAGACCATTATACGGTTCCCAATGACAAGGTACACCATGTAGTCCCTCTTAATGTCCCTAGTCGGTGAAATCATTGAAAAAACAGTGGGTATGTGATCCATCAGAATGCATCGGCCAATGCATTCAACCTTGTCGTGCATGCCAGTGACTCCAGATATCAAGCTCAACGCAGATCTCAGCATACACCCTCCTCCCATATTGTCTCATCTGATTCATCCCCACCGCTGTTTGTACTACTCGATCAGGCAGATCCACCATGACCACACCATGACCAGATGTGTTCATATATGGGTAGACCTCTATTATCTGGCCATCAACCAGTAGTCATTATATGTGGTTAGACTAGTTAGCAGTAAGATATCCCCAACACCAACCAAAATACACTAGTTTGACTAGTAGTTACTATTATATCTCTTTCCATAGAGCAACCTCCTTCCATTAGAAATAGATGCCAAGCATGGAAGTATGATGTTCTTAAGAACCTATCCAGATTTCTTGAAAAGCTCTAGATTCTCAAGGATAACCACTTTCCAAGAGATATGCGTGAATCCCTTGTAGAGGCTTTGAGAATCCCCTCTAGTTTGAAAAAGATGTAGCTGCCAAAAATGATTTTTGTGCTAAGGAAGTTGAGTATACAAAGTGCCAAACCATTATCTAATTCTCATTATAAGATAACGATTCTACCAAACAGGGGCACGACCACTAATTTTATATAATCATCCGGTTTAATGTCATGGAGTTCCATAACTATTTCGTAGAAATAGGTTCTAGGATCAGCCTTATCCAAAACCAGACACTCCGCAAGCTGAGACTGACTGAAGTAGGATTGAATCCATCTAACCTAAAGATTTAAAGTTAGGATAGAATACAATATATGGAGGTCGGAAAGGTCTTCCTAAAGTCTCAATTCACTTGCTTGATTTCTAGCACTAAGTACATGGTCGTCTCGCATGACATGACATCAAACACATTGATGGGTAGACCTAGGCTCCATCTGCATGCAGAAGTTCCCCCCTCATATCACCAGTGCCCCAAGTACTCCCTTAATGGATGAGTGGGTGTACTACAAGTTGATGCATCCCCCTTTACATCCCATGAATCCTGCTACTTATATTCCAACTATTACAAGAGAATGAAAAAGAAGGATCATGATAATGAGGTCAATCCCACCACCACCATGGATTCCTCATGGTAAGACTTGGATAATGATTTCATCCTCTCGATTCACCAGTTATAGGCACAACCCCAAACTTAGGTAATTTCATTTTTGTCTCTATAAGGAGTGGGAAGCATATTCCAAGGTACAAGGAACATCGGAAAATAACTTTTTTCTCCTACATTAATCATGCTCAAGTGATACTAGATACCCTTACCCCTATTAGGTAAAGAGATGTTCTCCCCATGACAACATAAGTACATCATACTTTCATAATTCACTGGTATGGGTTGAACTGACTCAATCCAACATGCCACTACTACATTGATATTATTTATCTTGTCCCCTTAGTCAAAGGTATGATGGAATTAGTTCAAAAACACTTTTCTCTATGGTTTCAATAGTATAGGAGTCTCTTAATAAATATTCCAGTACCGCTCAGGCTGGAACCAGCATTCCATCAGGGTTAGCTGATTTAGAACAGCTACTGCATGTTGATTATGCTCCCATTGTTGATAATGAAGTGGATTTAGAAGACACTCCTCTTGTATTCGAGGAATGTGTCTCTTCAACTAATGATGAGTTGATCAAGGTGAATCTTGGTACTGAGGCAGACATGAGACATACATTAATTAGTGTAACTATGACTATTGGAGAATAACAGTAGTATGTGGATTTCCAGAAGAAATACCAGGATGTATTTTCTTGGAGCTATGATGAGATTCTAGGACTAGACCCTCATGTCACCCTCTACTGACTATGTATCCGGGTAAACCATCACAGGTTCAAACAACCTCCCAAAATGATGAACCCTTATAAAAATTCCATGGTTGGGGTCGAAGTTGATAAGATCATCAAATCTATCTGCATCAAGGAGGTCTAGTACCCCAAGTGGTTGCCCAAAATCACTCCAGTCAAGAAGAATAATTAACATATTAGAGTATGCATTGATTTCCAGGACCTAAACCATCACTATTTATAGGAAATAATTCTAATTCACGTTATATATATTTTTACCAACATCACCACTGGATTCCAGGCTATCTCTTTCAAGGATGGGTATTCCAGATTTAATCAGATCTGAATGGTCCTTGAGGATGAAGAGTCAACCACCCTCCGAGCACCATAATGTGCCGTTTGTTACTAGGAAATGCCTTTTGGTCTTAAGAATGCAGGATCCACATACCAGTGTTCTATGCACATCATATTCAAACAAATTCTTAGGACACTAGTGGAAAGATATGTGGAAGATTTGGTGGTCAAATTCCATAAGTGTTAGGACCATATCAAAGATCTGGAGAAGGTTTTAATCTTCATATGATCCTTCAATATGAAGATGAACCCCTTGATGTGTGACTTCAGGGTTACCTCTTGATGCATTATCATCTTCTTCGTTAGATATAGAGGCCTAGAGATCGATTCAGAGAAGATCAAGGCTATCAGTCTGATTCCTCCTCCGAGCAACCTAAAAGAGATCTGAGGATTTCGAGTCCCATTAGCCTACATATGTTGATTCATTGGAAACCTGGCTTGTAAGTGTAATCCATTTTACCAAATCATGAAGAAACATACCCTCTACCAATGGGATGAAGAATTCCAGACCACTTTTAAGGGGATTAAGTAGTATCTTCTCTAGCCTCTAGTTTGGATGCCACCTATTTTCAGAAAGCCACTGGTCCTTTATGTGACCATCTTGGAATGATCCCTTGACACCCTTCTCACGTAGAAGAATAATGAAGGGTTATATAATATTTTATACTATCTCAGTCACATGTTCCTCAACATAGATTCTAGATATTCATTTATCGAGAGGACCAGCATCGTACTAGTTTTTTCAATGTCGAAGTTGTAGAAATATCTCCAACACCATGAGATATAGATGGTGTCCCGAATGGATCCACTGAAGTATATTTTGATTTGATCTATATTTAGAGGCCCTATATCTTAGTGGGTGGTGATCCTTCAACAGTTCTATATTAGGTTCTCCCTGTAGAAAATTTTCAAGGGTCGGGCACTAGAAAAGTTTCTAGCAGCCCATACAACTCTCGTAGACCAGTCTCTGGATCTTGAATTTCAAGATGAGTCAATTATATAATTAGACCAGACCATGTCATGTTGGTAGATTCACTTCAATGGTGCTTACCGATGTCTAACTGGTAGAAGGCGCAATGACCCCATACTCAACAGAGTAGGCCAGATTATCATCTTCATCACTCCCACACAGCCTGTCTTTCCATTCTTGTTATCGTTGTCATAAGGATTCACCAACAATGAGTTAGAGTATCATGGCCTCATCACAAGTCTATATCTAGCCCTTGATATTGATGTTCCCCACCTACACAAGAAAGAGTACTCTGAGTTGGTTGTCAGGAAGATCAATAGTGACTATACTGTTAGAAATCTAGAGTTTATTCCCCTCTTAGAGAATAACCACTAGCTGATGGCCCAGTTCCCTTGTCTATCAGAGGTCACTCATGTCCATTGGTCATTGAATGGTTTAGCCGAAGCCTTAGATATCCTTTCCACTTCTCAGGTAATGATTGATCAGGATGATCTAATTATCCACATGACACATTTAAGTGTCATCACTCCCACCAGTTTAGATAATGATGAAAACTAAAAGGTAAGCCATATTACTACTGATACCTCCCATCAGAACCACCGAATCCCCCTTCCAGAGTAGAAGAGACCCCGAATTGGAAGACTCCATTTGTTGAGTACCTCCAACATGGTCATCTCCCAAAAGATAATGCCTAACATTAATGAATATGTTAGCATACAATAAATCCCAATCTCCGGAGTGATCATGTCCTTGTGAATATCCTCTAAAAATGTCATTTCGACAGAGTTATTTTTAGCTTCAACCAAGGAGGTGAGATTCCCTTGGTTATGCATGAATTCCATGCCAGTTCCTATGGAGCTCATGAGGACGGGATGAAACTTTCCCACCATATGCAATGGTTGGGATACTTATAGCCCACCATGGTCCATGACTGTATTGAGTTCCCCAAGAGGTTTCATGCATTCTAGATCCATGAAAACTTTGATTAATGACCGCTAGAGCCCCACCCCACTACCAAGTAATGCTAGGCTTTTTCAGTCTGGGGACTCGATGTTGTGGGTCCATACCCACCAGAACAAACTCACCATTGTAGGTGTATGTTGACTGAAACATATTTCTTTTCCAAGTGTATCGAAGTGACACCACTCATGGAATTGAAGGCTCGTTCAATCATCATGTTTTTGAGTTTCAACATCATTCAACGATTCAGAGTCACTCACATCATAATCACCAATAAATTCACCAACTCGTGAGTAGTCGAGCTAAAGAAACTGTATTCCAAGTACCACATCTGGTCTAACCACACTTCTCACTATCATATGTAAGCAAATGGGTAGATTGAGCCTTTCAATAAGACCCTCTCTAACTTTTTATAGAAGATAGTTGTTCAGAACAAGTGAAGTTGGCTAGAAAAGCTCCCCAACACTATATGAGCATACTGGATGAAGACTTGTAATTCCACCCAGGTGACCCCATAATCCTTGGTATAGGAAACATAGGTAGTCCTACACATAAAAATCCTATTTTCATTACTCAGCATATCTTTCTATGATTAACATACATCAGAAAAAGTAATGGATGTACACCTAGATGATCTAGAAGCACTGAATGATAATATACTTTGGGACTTGAAAAACCTAGAGAGACACCATAACAGGATAACTAAATATTTCAATAAGAAAGTGTGACTTGAATCCTTCCTCCAAGATGACATGGTATTGGATATGGGGATGCCGAAGATACCCGGTAGGAAGGTACCAAAGTTAGAGACAAAATGAGAGTGTCCATGCATTATTCAAAAGGTGTATCCCAATTGTGCATAATATTTGGTCACCATATCTGGAGAGAAAATTACCCCTCCCACCAATTTTAAATTTATCAACCATTACTTCACAAGAGAACACCATTGTTCGGGATGCAGGACATAAAACTTCCTAGAATCACTGTCTCACACTTTGTAAAACTATACCCACATACTTAACAGATGATGTTAAACTGCACGAAATTTCATGTACTACGTATTTCTTGATTCATGCCCTCACAAGATACGTAGAAATGCCCATACATTTCATCTTCGAGTACAAACCTATGTCTCTTGACCTTTCTATCCCCCTCACTTTACTTTATGGTCCCAGTTCTAAAAACATAAACTAAGATATTATCCATCCTACATGACCATTAATTTTTGTGTCTTGAATACAAGACATTAAATTTCATGGTACCTAGTTGTAGTACACTTCTTCTTACCCTTTGGAATGATTCCTCTCTTGGGTGGGTGTGAAATGATGTGGACTCCTTCTGTCCTCATTCAACTCATGCTTATTTTTCCATGCCATGCGCACCCCCTTTGGGACATTATTTCCGTTCAATTTCCTAGATGTATGTGAAAGCGTGGATGTTTTAGACTATCAACCATTCAAGGTTCCGATGCTCTGCTAATGTTTATAGAAGAACTCGGGTCAAATCCCCAGCGATGATACATTTTAATAGTCGAATGTTTTTAGTTGATTGTATTTAAATTGTGAGGGTTTGTTTGCATAACTTAATTGAAATGATTGATTGATTTAACAATTTGATAATTATTTGGGTGAGTTCATCATTAGGTTGTTAATCTTGTGATATCATTCATCCTTGATTTATATTGCATTAAATTAAAACACATGTCACATGTTGACGTTGATTGAATTCCAAAGTGTTAAGGTTTTCATCCAAGCCTTAAATTAACTTAGGGTTATAATATTAATCATATCTTTTTAAAGATACTATATTTATGGTTCTAATAATCCTTGGAAACAACTCGTTAAACAAAATAAGTCATTAATCCATGACATGTTATGTCTAACATACGCAATTTTAATTCAAAGAATATCCATCAAGGAAAAGCTCTCAATTATTTGACATACCTAAATTATAACTCATCTCAATGAAATATTTACTCATCCATTGGTTTGTTTACTAATCGGTTTGTAATATTTATGATGATAAATTATAAATAGAATGAGAATAAAGGGATAAGAAAAAAATTGTGCATCAAACACACACACACGGACAATGATAAGAATTAAGAATAAAATTTAGATTGAATGAGAAATAAAAAGAATGGAAGGGATTTCAACTTCATTTCAAATATTTTAATAGAATTAATATTTAATAAAAGAGGGTGGATGATTAAAATAGAATATGAAGATGGAAATTTCATTAAAATTAAAATTAAATTGAAAACAACTTACACAAATACAATTGTAAACAACTGAAAAAGAGAATGAAAATTAAATTCGTGGAGAGGTATATATTGTTGAAATAAGACAAACTCAAGTCCTACTAGGCCCTTGAAAAGTATATATTCATTCCAAAACTAGTCTTTAAGTGATTAAATGCCAACCACCTGTAAGGAGAAGAGGGGATGTGTTTATAGCCCATGGAGGTGGACTGTTTGCATTCCAAATTTTCCCCTCAACTTGCATCGCCAATTTGGCCATCGAGATGACCAAATCTTGAGATATCATATTCTTAAACGTTGCAGATATTAATGTTGGTCAACTAATCTCAAAATGTGGAGGCATTTGTACTTATGGAGCCAACGTTATGGATGTTTTTATGAACAATGTTATACTATCCATTTCTATCAATGCTTTTTCAATGGCCAAAATGTGAATACATTTTTGAATAGTAAAATGCCTTCAAATCGAAATGATTTCTTCCAAAAAGTAGGTCGTCTATATCCATTCTATCACTCATAAAAATATCATCTTTATTTGATGACTAGATCATGATAAAGGTAATGAATAGTGTATGAATTATAATTCCCGGTCAGATTGGTGAGATGTACTTCAAAGCATCAGTTGGGCCCCTTGTTCATTTATTTGGACAATAAAATTTTTATCCATGATTGTTTTAGATACTAAAGAATATATGGTAATGTTTCGTAAAATTTGGGCTTCAGGATTTAGATTAGTAGCTCAATCATCATGGATGGTCTTGTTTCTTCACAAATTATATGGGTCTTCTTGTGTGGACAATATGACCCTCCAAACGAATGATGTGGCCAAAGGTTCCTCATAATTAAATGTTGGAAATTGAATATGGAATCCTAAAAAAAAAGAACCAAACAATGTGGATCATTAGGGTTATAGTTATTATTACAAAATTAAACTGACTTGAATATCGATTAATTCAAATAATGATAAAAAATTATATTAAATATTTAAACATTAATATTTCACATAGATTATGCACATTTAATATAAAATTACTAAATGGAGTATATGAAAAGTTATGAAAATACTAATAACATCAACTCCCCCACACTTAGTCTTGTGAATGTTCTCATGTACAACAAATATAAAACCATGACGAAATCATTTTCACTCACCAAAAAATATTAACATTTATTTCCTCAATCAGGGGAGGTTTAGATCATTTCACCCTTCCATATTAAATTCCACCACAAAATATTACAAAAAAAATGTTCCAAAACCAATTCATTTTTCATGCTCAAATTTAGAAATGGAAAATGTGGACACTCAAAACTCACACCTCTCAAGATGATAAAATTAATTAATGGACGTTCACTTTTTCACCAACTAAATGTGAAAATATTAGAGTTTTAAAGATCTATTAGATTCCATTACCTATCCTAAAGTGCACAATAATCAAGAGGTATTTTGAAGGGTTTTTTCTATGGCTATGGGATCATAGGAATTCGGTATTCAAAAGATTAGAAAGTGTGGTAAAACACCAACATAGAAAAAGAAATGAAAAATATTTTTGAAATAAAACATGGAAAGAAATGGAAACACATATTTATAAGGAAAAATTTATGTCAATCAAGACACACAAAGTGGAATAAAATTTGATGTGAATGAGTAGATTGAATATTTACAAAACACAAAATTTCTCCCAAGGACATAAGAATATATAATGCAGGTGATCTTTTTTTCATCTCATTTTTCATCATTTTTTTGAAAGTTGAACTTGAAAAATATCTCACAATCATATCCAAACCCATGATTTATATTATCAAAACAATAATTTTAGTAGTTAAAACAATATAAAAGGTTGATGAAGAGTGATTCTTGACCCACCCAAGACACAACCCATTCGTTTTTCTGTTCTTTTTTGGATTTATTTTTTATTTTTTTGAACACTTTTCAATAAAATTTGAACAATATGCCATAATAATATATAAATTCCTAAAACACACTAAATGAAAACCTCAACCCCACACTATAATGGATGATTTCCCTCAATCATATTACAACATGCTGAATGATTAATAAAAGGATTCCCAAAATGAAATCCATTTCCCCCACACTTAAATTTCAATAAATAGTGCACTGAAAATACATGTAGATGTTGGGCGGGATAATTTATTAGGATTGTAATGTGGCTATCAAATAAAAAGTTTTCATAGGCTCAGAGGGGATTTCAAGAGTATTAATAATGTAAGGGTAATGGGAGGGTATTTGGCTATTGAGATTCTCATGTGGTTAAGAAAATGTATCTATCATTTTAGTTCACACCAAAGTCAGAAATTCAGCTCAAAGGTCCAAAAAATCAGGACTCACAAATGGGGGTAAAAAACAAACATTTTGAAAAGATGGATATAGGTGGCCTTGTCATGAATTCTAATGTTGTTCCTCACGGTTGGGGAAAATAATTTTCCAAATAAAAAATTGAGCATTAAAAATTTGTTGGTTTTGACACAATATTATATATCCAAATATATAATGAAAACACATGATTTTTGAGTTGAAACCATGTCTTTTGAATCCAAAAAATGTTTAGAAATAATTTCAAAATTTGAAGTTGATTAATAATGTCTCTTTCTTTTCCATATTTTTTACGTGATTTATGTTATTGTTTTTTTAGTTTTTTGGTTTTTTTTAGTTTTTTTCTAAAGACACACCCACACAAAAGAGTAAATAAAAACTGTAATGAGGAAAGTGTTAAAAAAATGAAAGAGAGTGGAAGAAGAAAAAATAGAAAGATAGAGGAAGACATAGAGAGAGAGATAAAGGGAAAGAGGTTCCCCTTGGTTTAGATTTTGTGGGTCGCCATCTCCTTCCGGTGGTGGGTCGGTTGAAGTTGTGGATTTGATGGAAGTCGAGGTGGTTCAAAGATTTTGTGTCCTCTCATGGTGATGCTTTAAGAAATTTCCATTAAACGTGAATGTCATTTTCAAATATAGGTCTTGGACTTTCACTACACCAAATGGGTAAACATTAGAAACAATAAAAGGACCTTCCCAACGAGAATTAAGCATACCTGGTTGAAGCCAGAATTGATAGTTGAAGAGAAATACCTTTTCAACTTCATGGAATACCTTTCTCAGGATGTGTTTTCCATCGAGTACCTTATCCTTTTCTTTGTAAAGATTGGAATTCTCAAAGGAATAAAATCTAAGGTCCTCTAATTTAGTCAACTGCAACAATCTTTCTTCACCTGATTTTTCACAATCCAAATTACAAGTTTTCACAGCTCAAAATGACTTATGTTGGATTTAAACTGGTATGTGACATGATTTACCAAAAACTAGACTAAAAGGAGACATACTAATCAGTGTTTTATAGGTATTTCGATAATCCCAAAGTGCTTCACCAAGTCTTTCTAGCCAAAATTTTCTGGTGGGATTAATAATTCTCCCAAGCACTCTTTTGACTTCTCTATTAGAATTTTTAGTCATGCCATTTGTTTGGGGATGATATGCAGTTGAAGTTTTATGTATAACCTCATTATTTTTAAAAATAGATTCCATGGTTTTACTAAAAAAATGGGTTCATAAGTTGCTTATCAAGGAACGTGTTATGCCAAATCAGTGGAAGATGTGTGTCTTTAGGAACTCTCTAATAGTATGTGAATCATCCTTTATAGTGGGATTGGCCTCGACCCACATGGAAACATAATCAACCGCAAGAAGAATGTATGATAATCCATTATAAGGGGGGAATGGTCCCATGAAATCGATGCCTTAAACATCAAAGATCTCACAGAAAATTAAAGGCTTTTGGGGCATTTAATTTCTCTTTGAAATTGTGCCAAAATTTCGGAAAGTGGGATATGATTGAAAGAACTAATGTGAGTCCTTGAAGAGTGAAGGCCAGAAGAATCTAGAGTCTTGGACCTTTCGGGAGGACCTTTTTGGTCCAATGTGGCCATCTTAGAGAAGTGAGTGAATGAATTATAAGATGGACGAATGTTCATCTTCATCAAAACATCTCCCAATTACCATGTCTTCCCCAGTTTTCCAAATTTTATTATCTTTCAAAAAATAGAATTTTGAATTACTTTTCAGCTTCATTTTTTTATTTTGGTTTTTTTTTGGAAAAAACCCAAAACCCAAGTAATTTACAATTGGGGCATATAATGAAATTTTTTGAGTGAGTGGTGAATGGTGCTCCAGTCGAAAGTCTGGATCATTTATTTCATAATGAGAAGAATTATAAATTAAACTCAAGTGATTAGCCATTGGGTTTTCTTTTCCAGGTCTATCTATTATTTTAAAGTCAAAATCTTAGAGCATCAGGATCCGTCTTATTAGCCTTGGTTTGGAATCAATTTTATTGAGTAAGAAATTTATAGAAGAGTGGCCTGTGAATATGTTGATTTGGGAACCTAAGAGATAGGGAAAAAATTTATCTATGTCAAAAACCACTGCTAAAAGTTCCTTTTTAGTGACAATGTAGTGATATTGAGTTTCATCCAATGTTCTTGAGGCGTAATAGATGACATGAGAAATTTTTTCTCTTCTTGGACCAATAACAACTCCAACGGATCTATCAGAAGAATCACACATTAACTCAAAGGGTAAGGACTAATCTAGCGGTGGATTATCGGGGAAGATGTAAGAGTAGTTTTGAGTTCAACAAAGGCTCTTTTTCAAACCTCATAGAAATAGAAAGTGTCATAATTTTGGAGAAACTGATTGAGTGGGGGGGAAATCCTACTGAAGTTATGGATGAATTGCTGACAGAAACCAGCATGACCAAGGAATGAATGGATTTCTCGAATTGAAATGGGTTCAAGAAGTTATTAGATCAATTAAATTTTGGAAGGATCAACTTCAATACCCTCTTGTGAAACTATATTCCCTAGAACAATCCCATTTTCAACCATGAAGTTACTTTTTTCAAAATTTAATAAAAGGTTACAGTTGAATCAATTTTCAAGGACTAGGGAGAGTTAATTCAAGAATGATTCAAATGACTCACCATAAATGGTATTTTCATCCATGAATACTTAGATGTAGTGTTCAATTAATTCAATAAATATATTCATTATACACCTAGTTAATGTTTCAGGATCATTTCAATAGACAAAAGTCATTATCATATATGAATATGTTCCAAAGGGGCATGTGAAAGTAATATTTTCTTGGTCCTGAGGTGCGATTGGGATTTGGAAGTAGCTGATGTAAGAATCAAGAAAGAAATAGTGTGACGTTCTATATAATGTTTCTATCATTTGATCATGTAATGGAAGTGGGTAGTGATATTTAATTTCTTCAACATTCAGTTTCCTATAATCAATGCACACGCGCCATTTTTTCTTCAATCGAGTTGTGACTACCTCCCCAGGTTCATTTGTGACAACACTTATCCCACCCTTCTTAGGTACAACTTGAATTGGACTAACCTATTCACTATTAGAAATTGGGAAGATAATACTAGCTTGAAGAAGCTTGGTGCTCTCTTCCCTAACTACCTCATGTATGAGTGGATTGAGTGTTCTTTGTGGTTGTCTAATTGGTTTGGATGATTCCTCAAGATGGATGTGATGCATGCAAAGGGAAAGGTTGATTCCTATTATTTCATCTAGGGTCCAAGATAAGGCCTTTTTTTTCCTCTAACACCTGAATAGGTTTGGACTCCTCAGTTTCAGTAAGTGAGGAAGAGATAATGACAGGTTAAGAGTGTTCATGGAAAAGGAATAAATATTTCAGGTGCTCAGGAAGAGGTTTTAGATCAGTATCACCATTCATTTGTGGGTTAGAAAACTCAGGAATGGAGGAATAGATTTCAGTTGCTTCATATTCATTTTTCTTAATACTGTCCAAGGTGGGGCATTATAAATCAGAGTTGATGTGGGATTCAAGAGGGTATTCAAGATCCCCTAGATTGATGGAGTATATGAATGAGAGGTTCACATCAACATCACCATTCATAACTTGGTTAATCATGGTGTAGATTTCACAAGATCTGATCTCATTAGAATATTATAACCATGATGGAATGGGGTTCAATTGACTCTTAGAAGTGTCCTTCAAAGCAAGCATTGAGAATGCAGAGTGATCCTTAGATGGGTATCACATGGCTTGGAAAACATTGAACTTGACCAGTTGGTCACCAAATTCCATGGATAAGATGTCTGAATGGACATCAATCATTGTTCTTGCTGTCATTCGGAATGGTATTCCTAGAATTATGTGAGAGCAAGAAGAGTTTGTCTCACCATCCATGTCAAGGAAATAGGAATCGACAGGGAACATACGATCATTCACATGAACAAGGACATCCCGATTATACCCTCAGGACTAGCAGTGATTTTATTGGACAATTTAATGACAAATCCCAATGGATGTAAGAGACCATGACCAAGTATGGAGAAGATATATTTGGACATGACATTAATTGAGGCTCCTAGATCTGTGATTTCATCATCGAAGTTGGAATATCCAATTTGGCATGGAATCATAAAGGTCCCTGGATCTTTTCACTTTATGGGAATAGACTGTTGGGTGGAAACATTTTCGAAGGTATTAAGTTGCCTCTTGTGGGTGCACAATTACTTTAGAAACATGGCATGCAATGGTATTTTTTTATGGAATCTAAGAGGGGTATGTTGACTTCAACACATCTATACATGTCAAGCATTTCAGGATCGGGATCAAATGACTTCTTTTGCTTAGAAATGACTTGAGGAAAAGGAATTGGGTTCTTAAGTGGAATGGGAGGAGGTGAGGGAATGGATTAAAATCCCTTTTCATGTTCCTTTTTTTTCATTTTCTAGGTCAACATTTAAAGGAGAGTTGGAGGACTCATCTTTAGGAATAGAAATTTGATTCCCCGATCTAAGTGCAATTTCATGTACATTACCCTTGGGGCTGGGTAATGGTTAATCTAGGAGTTGGGAAGAATTTTATTATTGTTACTGGCTCAAGTTGTAAATCAAGTAAACCAATTTGGGTTTCAATATTTTTAAGGATAGAATGGGTAAAAGAGGAAAGATATTCCACTACATTTCCCATGGTTTCTTGGAAGAAGTGGCTTATCTCAGATTGGGATTATCTTGATTTTGGTTCTTGTGAAAGAAATGGTATTAGTGTGGGAATTGGGAAGGCTCACTAGGATAGTGGAATCCAAGAGGAGGAAGAGGAGGATTGATCCTTTGTGGTTGAGGAACAAAAGGGTATGGTTGTTGCAAGTTACCAACACCTTGAACATATTGGAATTTGTTTGGGTTTTGAGGAGGTAATTGAGGGGATGAGAAATGGGATTACCATAACTCAATCCATGGTTGAAGGTAGAAGAGAAGGGATGAGAGTGGGGTTGGTTAAAGTTTCTGACAAACTGACCAGATTGTTGAGTGTTGGGGTTCCACTGAGCATATGCTGCATTGAGCTCCATTGGTCTAGATGAATCAGATAGATCCTCTTGAAGTTGTGGAAACATGTCAGTTGGATGATATGGGGAGCTACAGATTCCAAAATTATTGATAGGTACAGGGAACATAGATTGTGGAGAAGATGAGTTTTTGGATTTGGATTCTACAACTAGTTTATCCACAAGACCTGTAAGTTCACTCAGCCACTCTGTCATCTTGTTCGTCTCTATAGATTGATTATAGTGATCTTGTTTGACTTGAGGTTATGCTTGAGTATGGAATTGTTGTGTGTTTGCAGCCATGTTGCTTATGTGATCTCTTGAAGCTGCAGGAGTTTTATAAACAAGAGCATAGCCACTTGCAGAATCAATTAGAGTTCTCTCCATTGACAATAACACCTCATAGAAGTATTGGATCAAGAGTTGGTTAGGGATTTGGTGGTGTGGGTAGGTTGCCACAATATTTTTGAACCTCTCCCAGTACTCATTAAGTGATTCATTTGGGAATTGATGGATACCACTACATTCCTTTCGGATAGAAGTAGTATGAGAAGAATGAAATGATTTCTCAAATAAGAGTCACTTCATGTCATTAAATGTGGTTATGGAACTAGGAGGGAGGTAGTAAATCCATGAATTAGCAGTGTCAGTAAGGGAATGTTCGGAGTTTGATTTGTTCCTCAGAAACCCCTTGAGGCTTCATGGTAGATCACACGACTTGGAACTCTTTAAGGTGAATATTTGGATCCTCAACGGCTAGTAAGTGGAAATGAGGTAGAAGATGAATCAAACCTAACATGGGTTCAAATTAATCATCTATGTTTGGATATTGAATACCAAGGGGTTGGTAATTCATATTAGGGGAAATAAGTTCTTTAAGTGTTTGTTCCTTAGGATTAGACATATCTAATTCAATTGGTTGGACAAGGACTCGTTCTTAAATTATTTGATTATCCCTAATTTTACTCCTATGTTGGCGAAGTTTTCACTCAATTTCAGGGTCAAAAAATCTGAGGAATTGTTTGGGAGGCTATAGGGCATTCAGAAAGATTTTTGAATAAAGAATAAGACAGGATTTTCATTGTGTTTGTTTCAAATTTTTTTAAAATTTTGTTTTTTGTTATTTTTACAATAACCAGAAACTAACGACAACATAATTTCACCATCCCCAGCAACAAATCCATTTGGAATCTTGGATGATTGTAGCCTATCGACCGTTCAATGTTCTGATGCTCTGCTAATCTGTATAGCATCACTCAGGTCGAATCCTCGACGATGGTACGTATTAATAGTCAATTGTTTTTAGTTGATTGTATTTTTATTATGGGGTTTTTTTTTGAAGAGATTAATTGAAATGATTGATTGATTTAACAATTTTATAAATATTTGGGTGAGTTCATCATTATACAGTTAAACTTATGATATCCTTGATATTTTCCTTATATTTTATTAAATTAACACTCATGTCACAAGTTGACGTTGATTGGAATTCACAAGTGTTAAGGCTTTAATACATGCCTTAAATTATTATAGGGTTATAATATTAATAATATCTTGTTTATGGTATTGTATTTATAGTTCCAATAACCCATGGAAACTAGTCGTTAAACAAAACAGGTCATTAATCCATGACACGTTAAGTCCAACATACACAATGTTAACTCAAATAATATCCATTGAGAAAAACATCTCAATCAATTAAGATACATAAATGATAACTCACCCCAATGACATATTTACTCAGCCATTGGGTTTTTTAATAATTTGGTAGTAATGTTTATGATGATCAATTATAAATAGAAGGATAAGAATTGGATAAGATAATAATCGTTCATCAAACACACACACACAAATGATGATGAGAATTAGAAACAGAATTTAGATTGAATGAGAAATAAAAAGAAGGGAAGTTATTTCAACATTATTTGAAATATTTTAAGATAATTAATATTTAATAATAGAGGATGGATGATTAAAATATAATATGAAGATGAAACTTTAATTAAAATTCAAATGAAATTGAAAACATCTTACACAAATACAAGTGAAAACAAACGAAAAAGAGAATGAAAATAAAAGTAGAGGAGAGGTATCTCTTGTTGAAAAAAGATCAAGGAAAGTCCTCCCAGGACCTTTGAAAGGCTCTATTCATGAAGAACCTCCTCCTTAAGTGCTGAAAAGACAACCACATGCAAGGAGAAGAGGGGGTTGTATTTATAGACCAAGAAGGTTGACTGTTTTCATTCCAAATCATATTCTCCAATTGCATCGCCAATTTGGCCAACCAGAAAGCCGAATCTCGAGATATACTCTTCTTAAAATTTTTGGATAATATTTTTGGCCGACTACTATCAAAATTTGGAGGCATTGTGACTTATGGATCAAATTTTAGGTCCGTTTTCATAAACAATGTTGAACTATACATTTCTATCCATTCTTTTTCGATGTCCAAAATATGAATGGATATTTGAATAGGAATATTACATCAAATAGGAAGTATTTCTTCATAAAATTTGGTTCAATATATCCCCTATTACACACTGCATAATGTTAGCATTATTTGATTACTAGATCCTTAGAAATGTCATGAATAGTGTCTGGATTTTAATTCCCGGCTGAATAGTGGGATGGACTTCAAAGCATCAATTGGGCACCCTATTCGTTTTGATGGACCTTCCAATTTTTATCCATGACTCTTTTGGATAATAAATAACATATGGTTTATGTTCATAAAATTTAGACTTCGATATTTAGACCAATAACTCAATCATCGTGGATGGTCCGGTTTTATAATAGATTCTTTGTGTCTTCTTGTGTGGACCCTATGACCCTCCAAATTGACGTTTTGTCCAAAGGTTCCTTCTAATGAAATGTTTGAAATTGAATATGGAATCCTAAAAATCATGAACCTCACAATTTGTATCATGAGGATGGTATTTATTATTAATATAGTAAACTGACTTGAATCTGGATGAATTCAAATAGTGCTCAAAAATTATATATAATATTTAAACATTAATATTTCACACGAATTATACAAATTTCACATAAAATCATTAAAGGGAGTATATAAAAAGTTATTAAAATATTAATAACATCAACTCCCCCACACTTATTATTGTGCATGTCCCCATGTACAACAAATATAAAACCATGAAAAATCATTTTCACTCACCAAAAAATATTAAAATTTTGTTTTCCTCAATCAGTGGATTATTAGATCATTTCACTCTTCCATATTGAATTCCACCGCAAATTGTTACAGAAACAATTTTCTAAAAAAAATCATTTTTCATTCTCAAATTTCTAAATGGAAAATGTGGACATTCAAAACTCACACCTCTCAAGATGATAAAATTCATTAATGGAGGTTGACACTTTCACCAACTAAAAGTTATAATCATAGAGTTTGAAAGAGCTATCAGCTTATATTCCCTATAATAAAGTGTAAAATAATCAAGAGGTCTTTTTAAGGGGTTTTTCTATGGCTATGGGATTGTAGGAATTCAGTATTCCAAAGAGTAAAAAGAGGGGTAAACCACCAACATTTAAAAAGAAATGCACAATATTTTTGAATTAAAACATGGAATGAAATGGAAACACATATTTCCAAGGGAAAAATTGTGTCAATAAAGACACAAAATGGGAAGAAAATTTGAATAGAATGATAAGATTGAATATTTACGAAACACAAAACTTCTCCCAATGATATATTAATATATAATGCAAGTTTTTTTTTCTTTTCTTCATTTTTTTAGAAAGTTGAACTTGAAAAGGATATCACACCCATATAGGAACCCATGATTTATCTCCTCATGAAATTAATTCTAATAGTTATAACAAGATAAATGGTTGAGTAAGAGTAATTTTTGACCCACCGTAGACATAATCCATTCTTTAATTGTTCTTTTTTTAATTTTTTTAATTTTTTTGAACACTTGTCAATAAATTTGAACAATATGTCATAATCATATATACATTCCCAAAACTCACTAAATGAAAACCTCTCCGCCACACTAAAATGTATTATTGCACTCAAGGATATGATAACATGATGTAATATTAAGAAAAGGATACCCAAAATGAATGATATTCCCCCACACTTAAATTTCAATAAATAATGAACAAAAAATCCATGTAGATATTGTGTTGGATAGGGTATTGGGCTTGTAATGTGGATATTAAAGAAAAGGTTTTCATTAGCTCATAGGGGACTTCAAAATTAGGATTAATGTTAGGGTAATGAGAGGATATTTGGAAATTTTGATTCTCATGAGGTTCAAAAAATGCCACTATAATTTTAATGCACACCAAAGTAGGAAATTCAGCTCAAAGGTAAACAAACTCAAGACTCACAGATGGGGGTAAAAAGCACACATTTTGAAAATATGGCCACAATTGGCCTTCTCAAAAAAGCTAATGTTCTTCCTCATTGTCGGAAAAAATAATTTTCTAAATAAAAAATTGAGCATTCAATTTTTTTTGGTTTTGACAAAATATTCTTTATCCAAATAAATGATGAAAACACAAGATTTTTGAGATGAAACCATGTCTTTTGACTCCCCAAAGTTGTTAGAAAATTTTTCAATAGTTGAAGGCGAGTAATCATGACTCTTGATTTTCCATATTTTTTAAGTTATATTTATTATTGGTTGTTATTTTTTCAGGGTTTTTTAGTTTTTTTATAAATAAACACCCACAAAAAAGAGTAAATAAAAAATATGATGAGGAAAGTGGTAAAAAAATGAAAGAGTGGGGAAAAAGAAGAAAGAGGGAGAGATATGAAGATATAGAGAGACAGTTAAAGGGAAAAAATATGCCCCCTGGTTTGGATTTGGTGGGTCATCATCCCCATGCAGTGGTGGGTTGGTGGATGTTGTGGATCTGATGGAAGTCGAGGTGGTTCCAGGATTTTGTGTCCTCTCTTGGTGATGCTTTAACTGATGACCATTGACTGTGAATTTCCTTTTCGAAGATGGGTCTTGGACATGCACTACACCAAATGGGTAAGAATGAGAAACAATAAAAGGAACTTCCTAATAAGAATTAAGATCACATGGGTGAATCCAGAATCGAGATTTGAAGAGTAATACCTTTTCACCATTATGTAATACATTTCTCAGGATTTTTTTGTCATGGAGTACCTTAGCCTTTTCTTTGTACAAATTGGAATTCTCATAGGAATCAAGTCAAAGCTCCTCCAATTCAGTCAACTACAAAAATATTTATTCATCCAATTATTCACAATCAAAATTACAAGTTTTCATATCCCAAAATGACTTATGTTGGATTTCAACTGGTAAGTGATCCTATTTACCAAAAACTAGCCTAAAGGGAGACAAACCAATGGGTGTTCTATAGGTAGTTCGATAAGCCCAATGTTCTTCACCACGTCTTTCAGGCCAATATTTTCTGGTGGGTTTAACAATTCTCTCAATCAACATTTTGACTTCTCTGTTAGAAAGTTCATACACTCCATTTCTTTGGGGTTGATATGAAGTTGATGTTGTATGTACAACCCCATTCTTTTTTAAAAGAGATTCCATGGTTCTATTAAAAAAATGGGTTCCTAAGTCTCTTATCAAGCACATGGTGTGCCAAATCGGTGGAAGATTTTTGTCTTTAGGAACTCACTAAAAGTATGTGAATCATCCTTTCTAGTGGGTTTGTCCTAGATCCACCTAGAAAAATAATCAACCATAAGAAGAATGTAAGAGAATCCATTTGAATGGGGGAATGGTCTTATAAAATCGATGCCCCAAACATAGAATATATTACATAAAATTAATTTATTTTGGGTAATTTCATTTCTCTTTGAAATTTTGCCAAACCTTTGGCAAGTAGGACATGATTGACATAACTCAAGTGAGTCCTTTATGAGTGAAGTAGAGAAGAATCTGGAGTCTAGGATATTTTGAGAGGTCCTTTGTGGTCCAAAGTGGGCACCTCCGGGAAGTGAGTGACAGAATTCTAAGATGGATTAATGTTCATCTTCATCAATACATATCCTAATTACTATGTCTTCTCTAATTTTCCAAATTTTATTATCTTCCCAAAAATAGAATTTGAATCACTTTCCAGCTTAATTTTTTGTTCTATTAAAAAAATTTCCGGAAAAACACCAGAAACCAAGTAATTTACAATTAGGGCATACCATGTTATTTTTAGAGTGATAGTTGAAAGGTGATCATTTGGAAATTCTAGATCAATTATTTTAGAATGAGAAGAATTAGAAATTATACTCAAGTGATCAGCCACATGGTTTTCCTTTCTATTTCATCTTTTATTTCAAGGAAAAACTCTTGTAGCATTTGGATCCAACTTATTAGCCTCAGTTTGGAATCAATTTTCTTGAGTAAGAACTTTATAGCAGAATGGTCTATGAAGATGATAATTTTGGAACCTAATAGATAGGGCAGGAATTTATCTAAGGCAAAACCCACAGCTAAAAGTTCCTTTTTAGTGACAGTGTAGTGAGATTGAGTTTCATCCAAAGTTTTTGAGGTGTAATAGATGAAATAAGGATTTTTTTATCTTCTTTGACCATGAATAGTCCCAACAGCTCTATTAGAATCATCACACATAAAATCAAAGAGTGAGGAACAATATGGGGGTTGGATTATTGGGGATGATGTAAGATCAATTTTGAGTTCAATAAAGGATCTCTTGAAAACCTCAATGAAATGGAATGTGACATCATTTTTAAGCAATCAAGTGAGTGGGAGGGAAATCCTACTAATGTTATGGATGAATCACCGACAGAAACCAGCATGACCGAGTAATGAACAGATGTATCGAATAGAAGTGGGTTTAGTAAGTGATTGGATCGCTTCAATTTTGGAAGGATCAACTTAAATACCCTATTGGGACACTATATTCCATATAACAATCCCATTTATAACCATGACGTGTCATTTTTTAATATTTAACACAAGGTTACACTTGAAACACTTTTTTAGGATAAGAGAGAGTAAATTCAAGCAAGATTCAAATGACTCACCATAAATGGTAAAGTCATCCATGAATAATTCCAGGCATTGTTCAATTAATTCAGAAAATATACTCATCATACACCTCTGGAATGTCGCAGGATCATTGCCAAGGCCAAAAGGCATTATATTATATGAATACGTTCAAAAGGGTTATGAAAAAAGTATCATTTTTTTGGTCTTGATATGCGATTGGGATTTGTAAGTAGCTGGTGTATCCATCGAGAAAGCAATAGTGGGTCTGTATGGCTAATCGTTTTAGCATTTTATCAAGGAATAGAAGAGGGTAGTAATCTTTTCTTGTTTCAACATTCAATTTCCTATGATCTATGCACTCACACCATTTGTTCTTTACTTCAGTTGTGACTACCTTTCCATGTTCATTTATGAAAAATGTTGTCCCACCCTTTTTATGTACAACTTGAATTGAATTAACCCATTCACTATCATAAATTTGGTAGATAATACCAACTTTAAGAAACTCAGTGATCTCATCCCTAACTACCTCAAGTATGAGTGGATTGTGTCTTGTTTGTTGTTGTCTAATTGGTTTGTATGATTCCTCAAGATGGATGTGATGCATGAAAAGGGAAGTGTTGATTTCTGGTATGTCATCTAGGGTCCAACCTAAGTCCTTTTTTTCCTATAACACCTGAAAAAGTTTGGACTCCTCAGTTTCAGTAAGTGAATCAGAGATAATGATAGTATAAGAGTGATCATGGAAAAGTAATGCATATTTCCGGTGTTTAGGAAGAGGTTTTAGATCAGTATCACTATTTATTTGTGGGTTAGACAACTCAGGAATGGAGGAAGGGATTTCAGTTTCTTCAGATTCATTTTCCCAAATACTCTCCAAGGTGGAGTAGTAGAAATCAAAGTTGATGAGGGATTCAATAAAGGTTTCAAGTTCCTCTAGATTGATAGAGTCTATGAATTAGAGGTTCACATCAACTTCACTATTTATAACTTGGTTAATCTTGGTGCAGATTTCAAAAGATCCAATCTCATTAGAACATGATGATCATGGTAGAATGGGGTTAAATTTACTCTTAGAAGTGTCATCAGAAACATGGATTTATAATGTAGAGTGATCCTCATATGGGTATCGCATGGCTTGGAAAATGATAAAGTTGACCAGCTGGTCACCAAATTCCATGGATAAGATGCCTAAATGGACATCAATCTTGGTTCTCACTATCATTAGGAATTGTATTCCTAGAATTAGGGGATATCGAGAAGAGTTTGTCTCACCTTACATGTTAAGGACATAGAAATTAGCATGGAATATATGATCATTCACCCGAACAAGGACATCCTCAATTATACCCTCAAGACTAGCAGTGATTCGATTGGACTATTGAATGAGAACACTCATTGGATGTAAGGGTCCAAGACCAAGGTTGGAGAAGATGTATTTGGGAATGAAATTAATTGAGGCTCCCTGGTCTATGGTTGAATCATCGAAGTTGGAACTTCCAATTTGTCATGGAACCATAATGGTCCCTAGAACATTTCACTTTATGGGAATAGACTATTGGGTGGAAACATGTTCTAAGGTACGAAGTTTCCTCTTGTGGGTGAACAATTCCTTAAGAACCATGGAATACATGGGTATTTGTTTTATGTATTCTTATATGGGTATGTGGACTTCAACACGTCTAAACTTGTTGAGCATTTCAGGATTGGGATCAAAGGACTTCTTTGTCTTAGAAATGTCTTTAGGAAAAGGAATTGGTTTCCTAAGTGGAATGGAAGGAGGTGTGGGAATGGATTCATATTCCTTTTTATGATTCATTTTCTTTTCATTTTCTAGGTCATCATTTAAAGGAGAGTTCGAGGACTAATCATGAGGAATAGAAATTTTCTTCCCCGATCTAAGTGAAATTTCACTTAAATTACCCTTGGGGTTGGGTAATGGTTGAGCTGGGAGTTGGGATGAAGTTGATTTTTGTTGATGGATTAGGTGGGATGCAATTTGACCAATTTATATTTCAATATTTTTAAGTCTAGAATAGGTTAAGGAGGAAAGATCTTCTACTGCACTTTCCCATGGTGTCTTGGAAGAAGAGGCTTGTCCCAGATTGGGATTGCCTTGGTTTTGGTTCTCATGAAAGCGATTGTATTGGTTTGGGAATTGATAATGCTCACTAGGATAGTGGAATCCGAGAGGAAAAAGATAATGATTGATCCTTTGAGGTTGGGTAACAAAAGGGTAAGGTTTTTGGATGTTACCAACACATTGACCATAATGGAATTTGTCTGGATTTTTAGGGATGAGAAATGGGATTACCACACCTCAAGACTTGGGTGAAGGTAGAAGAGAAGGGAATAGAGTGGGGTTGGTTGAAGTTTCTAACAAATTGGCCTGATTATTGAGTGTTGGGGTTCCCTTGAGCATATGCTGCATTGAGCTCCATTGGTATGGATGAATCAGATGGATCCTCTTGATGTTATGTACATGTGTCAGTTGGATGAGATTGGGAGCTATAGAATCCAAATTTCTTGATAGTTCTAGGGAACAAAGATTGTGGAGAAGATGAGGTTATGGCTTTGGATGTGACAACATGTTGTCGCACAAGACCGGTAAGTTCACTCATCCACTCTGTCATCTTGTTCAGCTCTATAGATTTATTATCTTGAGCTTGTTCTAATTGAGTGTGTGCTCGTGTTTGGAATTATTAGGTGTTTTCAGCCATGCCGATTATGAGATCTCTTGCAGTTGTAAGAGTTTTTTCAACAAGAGCACCACCACATAAGGAATCAATGAGAGTTCTCTCCATATCCAATAAACCCTCATAGATGTATTGGATAAAGAGTCAGTTAGGGATTTGGTGGTGTGTGAAGGATTCCACAAGCTTTTTTAACCCCTCGGAGTACTCATGAAGTGATTCATTGGGGAATTGAAAAATACCACTAATTTCTTTTCGGGTAGAAGCAGTACGAGAAGCAGGAAAAATTTTCTCTAAGAAGAGTCAATTAATGTCATTCGATGTGGTTATGGAACTATGAGGGATGTATTAAAGACATGACTTATCAGTGTTAGCTAGTGAGAAAGGGAATGCCCGGAGTTTGATTTGTTCATTAGAAACCCTTTGAGGCTTCATGGAAGAGCACACCACTTGGAACTCTTTAAGGTGGAGATATGGATCCTCGTCGGCTAGCCCGTGGAAATGAGGTAGAATTTGAATCAAACATGATTTGAGTTCGAATTCCACCTATATGTTTAGATATTGAATACCAAGGGGTTGGTAATTAATATTAGGTCAAGATGTTCTTTAAGTGTTTGTTCCATAAGATTATCCATATCTGATTAAATTGGATGGACAAGGAATATTTCTTGAATTATATGATTGTCCCTAATGTTCCTCATAAGTTGTCAAAGTGTTCTCCCAATTTTAGGATCAAATAAATCCGAGGGATTTTTTGGGAAGATATGGGGCATTCAAAGAGATTTTGGAAGAAATAAGAAAACATGTTTTTCATTGTCTTTTTTTTCTATTTTTTTAAAATTTTGTTTTTTTGTTCTTTTTACAATAACCAGAAACTAACGACTACTTAATTTAACCAACCCTACTAATGAAGCCATTTAAAAGAATAGACTATTGTCACCTATCAACCTTTCAAGGATCTGATACTCTGCTAATGTGTATAGCAGTACTCGGGTCGAATCCTCGGCGATGATACATTTTAATAGTCAATTGTTTTTAGTAGATTGTATTTTAATTGTGGGATTTTTTGCAGTGATTAACTTAAATGATTAATTTATTTAACAATTTGATAAATATTTGTCTGAGTTCATCATTAGGTAGTTAAACTTGTGATATCCTTGATCCTTGCTTTATATTGCTTTAAATTAACACCCATGTCACAAATTGACATTGATTGGAATTCCCAAGTGTTAAGGATTTACTAGAAGCCTTAAGATAACATAGGGTTCTAATATTAATCATATATTGTTTCTAGTAATGTATTTATGGTTCCAATAATCCATGGAAACCACTCATTAAACAAAAAAAGTCATTAATCCATGACATGTTAAGTCCAACATACACAATGTTATTTCAAAGAATATCAATCGAGTAAAAGCTCTCAATCACTTAACATACCTAAATTATAACTCACCTCAATGAGAGATTTACTCATCCATTAGTTTGTTTAATAATATGGTTGTAATATTTAGGATGATTAATTATAAATAGAATGGGATGAATGAGATAAAGAAATAATTGTGCATCGAACACAAACACACACACGAATGGTGATGAGAATTAAAAATGGAATTTAGATTGAAAGAAAAAGAAATATAAAGGAAGTTATTTTAACTTGATTTAAAATATTTTAGGAGAATTAATATTTAAGAATAGAGGGTGGATGATTAAAACAAAATATGTAGATGAAACTTGCATTAAAATCCAAATGAAATTGAAAATAGGTTTTACAAATAAAACTAAAAACAAACTAAAAGGAGACTGAAAATAAAAGTAAAGGAGAGGTAACTATTGTTGAAAAAAGATCAAGGAAAGTGCTATTAGGCCCTTCTAAAGTCTCTTGTCATTCCAAAACGCCTCCTTAAGTGCTGAAATTCCAACCACATGCAAGGAGAATAGGGGGTTGTATTTATATGCCAAGGAGATGGATTTCTTTCATTATAAATCTGTCACTCCACTTGCATTGACAATTTGGCCATCCGGACAACCTAATCCCAAGTTATCCTCTTCTTAAAAGATGTATATAATATTTTTGGATGAATACTCTCAATATTATGAGGCATTTGGAATTATGGTGCCAAATTTATGACAGTCTTCGTAAACAATGTTAAACTATCCATTTCTATCCATGCATTTTTTGATGGCCGAAATATGAATGGAATTTTGAATAGGAAGATGCCTTAAAATCTGAATGATTTCTTCCAAAAGGTCTTCCGCCTATATCTCCTATTTCACACTGCAAAATCTAATATTTTTTTGATGAATAAATCATGATAAATTTCATGAATAGTGGTCAGATTTTAATTCCCGGCCAGAATGGTGGGCTGGACTTCAAAGCATCAGTTGGGCCCCTTGTTTGTGTACGTGGAACTTAAATTTTTTATCCATGATTCTTTTATATAATCATGAACATATTGTGAAGTTTCAAAAAATTTGGGATTCAGGATTTATAACAGTAACTAAATCAATATGGACGGTCTTGTTTTTCATAGATTCTTTTGGTCTTCTTGGGTAGACCATATGACCCTCCAAATTCAAGATTTGGACCAATGTTACTTGTAGTGAAATGTTTGAAATTATATAGGGAATCCTAAAAAACAATAACCACACAATTTGGATCCTTAGGGTGATATTTGTTATTAATAAAGTAAACTTACTTGAATATGGATGAATTAAAATAGTGCTCAAAATTTATATTTAATATTTAAACATTAATATTTCTCATGAATTATGCACATTTCATATAAAATAAGTAATGGGAGTCTATAAAAAGTAATGAAAATATTAATAAAATCAGTATGATAATAATCTGGGTCAAGAAATCTATCCTTACCACATTATGGTAAACTTCATGAAATTTTTAGAACTATGTGTGGCCTGATTCCTTCCCTCACAGGATACATATGAATGCTCAGAAATTTCATCTTTGGGTTCAACACCGTGTCCCTTGACCTATCTGTCCCTTTGGTATTACCTTATAGTCTTAGTTCTTTGACAATTAACAATTATATCATCCTTCATGCATGATGATAGACTGGTGTGTCCTTCCCGCATGACATTAAACTGTAGGATATTCAGCTGTGATTCCTTATTTCCGACCCTTTGACCCGAATCTCCACCTGGGTTCACATAATGTAGTGTGGACTCCATTCATCCTCATTCACATCAGGTTTATTCTACCATGCTGTACCCATCCCCTTTGGTAAATTATTCTCAGATTCCATCCTTACCACATGATGTTAAATTGTGCGACATTCCAGAACTATGTGTGGATTGATTCCTTCCCTTGAGGGATACACAGGAACACCCAGAAATTTGTCTTTAGGTCAATCCCTATGTATATCTACAAATGTTTCCACTTTCCTCTACTATTTATCTTAATTCACCTACCCATAATTGTATTCCTCCATCCGATTTACCTCATTATAATTCTTAGATGTGTCATGGTATGGGACTTAGAGTGTTGGACTCTGCATGGACATTCTCTCATTCAACAACCACTCTTTTCATCACCTTTATTTGGATCATTGGAATCTTTCATATCTGAAAGGACCCCCAAATGGTATGGATATTCAGCCTTAAGGATCACCTGCCATTTAAGCCAACATCATATAGTATCGTGAATGGCATATTGAGAAAGGTCTCACCCAAATTTTAAATATGGTAATCAGCCAACCCTCATATGTGTTTTCTTATCTTAGGATACATGATATGGATACTATATTTCAAACATAGTCAATAGTTACCCTCCATCATCATGCCAATCCCCTTGCATCGGGAATGTCAGTTTCCTAATTCAAATTCCTTCTCACATCCTTATTTCTAGATGGAAATTCAATACTATCGGTGTCATCCCTCTAGAAACCATTAGACATTGAGCGGGAGGACCAGCATCGGTAGGTTTCCCTCGACTTCACGCCTCTGTTCCCGTATTTTGTGCTTCTCTATGATATAAAGACTTTATCCTCTCCTTGTTTCCCACATTGAGCATAACTCACATGGGTTTAGGGGTTATTGATAAGGTTTATACTTGCACATAATAATCACACACCCTACGGTTTGAACTTTATGAACGTAAACTAGGACATCAAGTCCCAAAGTACTTGCATCATGAATTTAAACTGTATGCAAGTCTTATCCTAGGAATTTGTGATGTGATGTGGACTTCATTATACTAATTCAAATCAGGTTTCTTTCTGACACCATCTTACATGGTGTTTCTTTAGGAATCTCTTTCTCATGGTCTTACTCAATGACCATAAACTACGATATTTAGTGTCTAAGTTCACATGACACTAAACTATGTAACATCCTCGTTTTTTCTCATTTCACAGGACATAAACCTCTTTTTCATTGGACTCTTTCCATGCATGTCTTTAATAACTACACATGGCTTGATTCCTACCCTTAGAGGATACATAGTTATGCTCAGACACCATCTCCCCATGCCCAACCGTAGAGTTTTCAATTCACCCTTTCCGTCCCCTCTTGACCTAGGTTTCCTACTGTGAATGCATGGGGTGTGGCATGGAATTATGTTTTCCTCATTTACATCGGATTTTTTTACCATAACCCATATTTTTTCATGTCCTAGCCGCATGAATTTAAACTGCAACCATACCCTAAAAAAATTCAAGTTGTCCCATGATAATTTCGGGATGCTTGAACTTCCTCACTATCAAATAATATTTCACCAAACAGTGATGGTTTGTATTCAAAATATTCCTCAAGATCTATGTTTGGATTGATTCCCTTCCTTATGGTATATGTAGCGACACCCAGACAATTTTTCTTTAGGTCCAGCCCTAGTTTCATTAACCTCGTCGGCAAATTTTCCCCAACTATGGACCAAAATCTACAACCTTAAACTAGACGTCCCACGTCTGTGTAACATTAATTATAATCTATTGAATAGTTTCAAGGAATCATAACCTTAAACTATATGCAACATCATGGTAATATTACATTAAACTATACCATATATCATCCTCACCATATGACGTTAAACTATGCGATGACAATCTACCTTTTAATGACATTAAACTGCAATATATTCTTCTTTTTTTCTAGAGAGATCATTTATGGAAGTAGGTTTGATCCTAGTTCAGGATGATACGCTCACACAATGTGCTTTTTCCATAGTTGTGTAATTTCAAGAGTGTTGGAATCCATTCGAATAACCCATCACTCTATCTCCACATTTTGTGTGCCCCTTATTTGGACTGTCATCCTCTTTCACGTCTAATGGAACCCCCTAAAAGTATGGATATTTGACCTTAAGGTGTTCCTATGGTCCTGGGAAAATGTTCCAGAAGTCATCGGATGAAACTAATAATTTGGACCCATGTTTCAAATATGGTCAGTGGTTGGCCCTCACTTGTTTATCCCTAGTTCAGGCTCACATGATATGGATGTTATGTTTCGAATACAGTCAATAGTCATCCTCCATCGTCATACCACTGCCACTATTTTATGAATTTTTGGGTATTGTCATTCTCTCTCCTCATTCCCCTTTGTTCGGATTGATTCTAATGCCCCTACCATTACCCTACTCACGTGCTATAGCACATTGGGAAAGGAATGTTGGTTGTTTTGAGATCCTTATCTTCCAGTCAGAACCCCTCTCTCAGCCTGAATATTTTGGGCGATTATTCGGCGATATAATACCCTGAGTATTTGATGTTTAGTTGGAACTATCATACACAAAGTGGATAATTATGTGGAAATCACTTGTTTCTCACACTGTGTATGGACCATGTGAGCTTAAATATTGATCATTGATCGCTTTATAATTATGATTGAGACACTTTGATTAAAAAAAATAATCATGCAATAAATATATGCACATAGATCAAAATTAGAAGACAAATAGGAAGTTATTTTTCATGAGTTCTCCCAAAACATGACCCTTATAGATTATCCCCTCCAATTGACTAGTTCAGATTTTCCACCCTCTTGTGTGTAGCTTGAAGGATTCTTTGCTTATCCCTGATCTCCCTTTCCTTGTCCCCTGTCGTAGAGAGAAGATCATCTGTCATGGCTTTCACCTATTCCTACTCAGTTCAAAGTTGATCCATTTGACGGATATCCGGAACTAGCCGCTCCTAGGATTCTACCAGTTGGGCTCTCAGTTGTTCAGTGAGCATAGATTAATTTGTGAAAAATATGTCATGTTCACCCTTCTACTTGTTAAGGAATCATATTTCCTGCTTATCCTCATGGAGTTTCTGAATTTTCTCATATTTCATCCAGCAATGGTTAAAATCTGAGAGTTGGATGCTTTCCCGGACCTTCTCAATAAGATAATCACAGATCGTCATGTGGAGATGATGAGCATCTACCCCTCTGACACAGAGGAAACACAGCCAGGTGTGGAGGGACCCCATTCGAATCATCCATTCATCCTCTAGGTGAACAAGGAAGCATTGTTTTAACTTACATGCCTTGCACCATGTCATATGACTCTCCTCGACTACGTCAGGATCATCATCGTCTAGATCTTTAGGATCTGTAGAAATGTATTTGGAAAGAATGGCTAGAAGTTCCATGGAAGGGTCTTACTATGGAATCCTTACTGAGGGAATGCACCCAAATATATGTGGGAGGCCTTCTTTTCTCATTTTCTTCTCAGTGAATTTTCCCTCACCAGCCACAAGTTCTTACCTAGAAGTATCATCATTTATGATTATAACTTCCCACCCATAAAGTGTTATGGCCGAGTTAGCTGGGGTATCTGTTTCCTCATGCAAATGTACGGTCTCTTGAGGATCTCCCATATATGTCCTAGAACATTCAGTTTTCCACACCTCCAGCCTCATGTCCACTGCATGTGAGATTAGTACCTTAGTTATCCCATATGAAAATATGATTCTGTAAAGGTATAGACTTATAAGAGTTGAGTTCATCCGGATCGAATGCCTAAATCACCACTAGAGATTCTTCCACATGATATACCTCAGTGATATTTAATTCAATAATTGGTGCTAGAAACTTCAGAGTGGTGGGGACAACCTATGACTCTAAGTTTGTCACTCCGACCCCCTTCACTGCCTCATCCATTACTGGTCCTCTGCCTTTCCCAACCCTAGATGTGGGTTTTAATAGGACTTCCTTCCATGACCATAAAAACATTTTCACCCCTACAATGGGAGCTCCCTGATCAGCACTACAAATTTATACGTAAACAAGATAATGTATGGTCACTGGATTTGAGTTATGGGAAGAAATGTAACAAGAGATATAGGATTGAAAACATTCCTCAAGACATTTGGAATGTTCCTCAGATCCTTTGATTTTTCTGCTCTCACATGGGCTCCTCTGCTGGGCCACTATTCCTTGAGGTCCCTCGCCTCTAGGCCCATCATCCTCAGCCTCTTCTTCTACCTCTTCCAATTCTTCTTCCTCCTCTTTCTTCTTCTTCTCCTCTTCTTCTTCTCCTTCTTCATCATCATCGAAATCATCCTCAGGGGTCAATTCATGGGGTCGTGCACTTGATCAAACATTACATTAACAAAGAAATGAGATTCTTCATACCACCCCATTATAATTTATATTTGTCCATCGCTGTCAGGTATGCATGTCAGCAGTGAATATGCACCTTTCCCACCACCTAGATACACCCTATGTCCGATAGATCATGCCTTGTGCGCACTAGTCATCACCACATTTCTTCAGTTGTCATCGATTGTCATTTCTTTCAGCAAGAAGACCAAATGGATGGGACAATGGAATCCACAGTTGGTTGTAGAATATATTTTAGTTTCTTCCCAGTGGCCTCCCTAGCTGGCCCACGAGGTCACATGTAATACCACTCTTATTTAAAAGGATGAGGTGCGACCACACCTTGGGACTCTCCTGCTGCTAATGTTCCTACTTGTGATGCCCTAGCCGCATGAATTGCCTCTAACCCTACTTTTCCAGTAGCACCTTTCCTTCTATATCACATTCCAGAATCTCTTATGGCTACCTTTATCTGGTTAATGCATTTCTACAGAATTTCCTCTAGATACACCCTGACCCAGTGGCTAGCATACTCCTTTGATAGGACGACATCAACATCAGTAGGGGGAAGGTAATGAATTCACCAAATCCAGACGTTCCAAACATTAGAAACAAATGGAGAAGGATGCATGGGTTCCACTCCTCCCGAACCTTTTTATACACTTTTCTTAGAATTCGCTTCATGAACCTGAACTATCTCGAAACATTTGAGGACACGTAATGTTCAAAAAATATTTTATCTTCGATCTAGGCAAGCAACATACCACCCCTTATACTCTGTAGGTACTCCCTCTACTTCTGTAGGACTCTCAAGGAATCCACCATTTGACCGACCAGAGTTTGAAATGGGTGGAAGTTGATGTTTTCATGATTTATGATCATAATATAAATCCCCTCCTCCTTAAGTGTCAGTGGCCAAACCCCAGCAATATTCATCAGAGATGGTCGCAAGCCATCACCTGGATGAAAGATGACATTCAGGGATTATATCTTCCACAGTGAGATCTGACCTGAAAATGGATAACTTGAAACAGTCCGCATATTATCTTGGGTGTACTTCCTCTTAAGATGAACCCCAGAATGCTATACAACCTGGCTAACACAGGCACTCCTAGGTCGACCCTATGGATGGATTCCATGATATCGACCATCACCAATTCCCCTGGATAGATCCCCATCCAGGCGTCCCTCAATGGAAGTAGCCACCCACTTAAGAAGGTAGCAAGGAACCCAGTGTATCACACATAAATATCATGAATTTTTTTCACACTAAATCCCCATTATTGGTATTCACCTACTTCTAGGACCACCTAGTAAGATCCTTCATTTCCCCTCTATGAGGTGGTCAGACACTGGTTCCCTCGCCCACGCATCCTAACATTCTGGTTCTTCATGATAAATAGGCTCAACCATGCCGAATAGGATATGTCCTTCAGGATTTTCTTGAACTCTATCCTCTCCTTTACCAGCTCCAACAGAATCCATGTTAAAATAGGGGTTCACACCCAATATACCCAGACATTCTTCATTGGTAAGAATTCATCATATTGAAACACTTATAGAGGGATTCCCACAATTTAGTGGATGTCCTAAAGGCTTTTTCTGAACTCCCCATGTTGAAGATGATATTTATTGTTATCAGGAGAACACTGACTGAATAGCTCTAGAACTAGATCCTGCTGAAGGTAGAAATGTAATTAAGATGTTCACACGGCTACAAACTACCCGATGTGTTGAACTATACCCTGAACACCTCACATATCTAGTTTACCCAGTATTCCCATTCCTAGTCACTAGTGATGATTCCTCTAGACCTCAAGTCCCAATTTTGCAACCAGACATTAGTCTCATCTGTGATACTGCACTTGAATGTTCTTGCATAGTGGGATAGAAAGTCATCAGAAACTGGTTCTCCTCCATAACTATCATGTATTTCTGGTTCAGGACATAAACAACCACATTCTTAGATTTCCTATTAGGGTGACCATTTTTCATAATTTTGAACCGTGAAATTTAAACCTCACATGTCACCCACAACTACGGCGAGCCATTCTCAAAGCCTGACATGAACACCTCATCCAGAATGCTGAATTTCCACAGCAGGAGGCTATCAATTTGGAAAAAATCCTTTTGACCCTCCATCAACATGCCTAGGATAATCTAGTTTTCTCATATCAGCAATCTTTCAGGATGAATTTGAGGGCTTGCAGTCATCTCATCCCTCTGTGTAGCATTAGAAGCCTCAGCAGCCTCCCTCTCAGCGTCGATCTATTCGTCGACCATCTTGTTGGGGTCACAAAAAAATGAAGGGTTTTGTGAAAAAGATGGGGGTTTGTTGAAAAATATAGACAAATACAAGAAATATTGATGACAACCATACATGAAAATTAGGCTAAGTCAAAAGTGTGCAAGATCTAGGAGTTGCATGTAAGGAACCAACGCAATCTGAGATATTTCGCATGGAACAAAGGAAACTTTTTCCCACGATAGTAGATCACTTATTGTATGGCAAGTCAAGTTATAGTTATTGGGCCCCCATATATTTATAGGTGAAGATTGGGTTTTTCAAGCATGTGCTAGAAACCTTATGCGCCAGGTTGTGCATTTTTCACGTACCTCCAGAAACGTTTTATGCTCGTCTCCATTAGCCTCAGAATCCAACAATCTACTTCCCTTTCGGATCAGATTCTGAGGGGGTAATTTTTTGGTGCCTAATTCTTCTTGATACCACTGATTGGTTCATTTAATCAACCCAATGACATATTTTGATTCCTTGGACAGTTTCGAAGATCCCATTTGGGCTACACACATGATTTGCAGAATGTGCACAAGAGTGATATCAGTATTCAAGACTCTAGTATGCTCGATACAATGTAAAAGGGGTTATTTTTATCTGAACCCCCATGAATGACCAATTCATATGTTATAATGAAGCCCAGCCTGTGCACAATAGTAAGGATCAACATGAAAACCTCTTTCACGCCCAATACGATGTTAAACAGCCTCTTCCACGCACACCACCTTACGCATCATCACTGATATTTTCACCTTTAAATAGAGGGGTATAACTCCCTTAGAAAAATACCCTTAATTCAAAACTTTGCTCCCACACATGTAAGACGTCCACTTCTATTACTTCACGAACGTTATCATGTCAATATATTAGATCTTTCCCAATAAGTCTCCCATGTGTCCTCCATCAGGTGGAACCCTTAGGGCTTGATCCTCTCCCATTTCGATTTTTCCAAGTAAATTACACACAAAATATCCTTCTTTCTTGCAAGTCATACACTTGTGCAACACATCTTATGCACAGACCCCTTCCCTTTATGTATTTGGCTCCACAATTTTGCACAAAATTTGACTTTGCTTGCAAGACTTCAATCTTGTGTGTGCCCCTTCCTTTTTGGTCATGTGTTATCTTCATTCTAAGGAACCATGTTCGAGATCCCCTTTTAAAAAAATCCCTATCTTGCATGGACCTCTTCTGTGCGGCCCTCCAGGCTTGTGCACAGTGATTTCCCAGTCCCCCAAGTAGCTTCCCATGTTATGTTTCCCTACCTCATTCTTCTTCCCATTAGTATGCTAAGACATATTGCTTCTTCACATAGCTACGCTAACATTGAACCCTCTATCAAGCACTCCACTACCATGATAACTCATGGAATTGCTTGGCCTTCCATTCCCCAAATGTGGGTTGGTACAAGTTATGTAAGTCCATGGGGTGAGGAACAAGTCCTCATCATCTGAGCTGCAGGACATTAAACTAATAAGAAACTATCATCCACAACACGTGATATTAAATTTTGATCACCACATGTGTGATATGCCGTGGAAGATTTGAAAGAGAATGAACATCATGGCTCCTCACCTTCTCTTCCCTTTGTAATTTTTTTCCATGTGTGCCTCAAGCAGTCTCCACATAGTCCCTAACACACCATGATAGGGTGTTCCCTTTACATTGGGCATATCCTCACCATACATCGGGGAACCCTCCCCGATATTCCATCCTAGAGTAATCCACAATCTTTACAATTCCTAATGGTTGCATATTCCATGACACAATTGATAGGTCTTCCTCTACCTCTTGTTTCTTACACCGATTGTGACTCAAGTTGGATTAGAGTAAACAATAACCACGACATCCTCTTTGCGATGCTAACCATGTATAAGCCCTATCATGTCCTTGGGATGAAATCCCAGCATAAGACCCATACCCCTTTCTCCTCCTGAAACTACATGGACTTTGATCCCTGTCTTCTACAGGGTACGTAGGAAGCCTTCTCGAGGTTCAAGCCCAACATCCATCTGTCCCAACCACTCCATGTTAGGTTCAAATTTTTCCCACATGACATTGAACTGCGAGATCATTTATTTCCTTTAACTAAGTTAGTTTTGATCCCTGTATTCGACGCAGGGTAATTAGGACACCTCCCTCAGGTTCAACCCCAATCAATCGAAAACAGTGGTGCTCCCTCTTAGGGATGTACCCTCATGATTTGACATATTCCCCTTTTGGGACACATATCCTAGATCCAACTACTTAGGGAGTCTTGATCCATTCATGTGCGATGTTGACCATGTGTAATCCCCAACCACATATTCCATTTTCCTGGGATGCTAACCATGCATAATACCTAGCATGCCATTGGGTTGTTGTCCTTTGTGTTCCACCTGATTCTATGCCCCATCCTGAACTACATGGACATTGATTCCCTTCCACAGGGATATTTAGGAATCCACCTTGATGTTCAAGCTCATCACCCATGCCCCATATTGGCCTTTCCATCAATTCTATTTGTTTCAGTAAGATCACACCCTAGCCCGGAGGATCTACTTCCTTTGGGTTCCCATCCATACGTTCCATTCCCATGGGTCACCTCTTTAGGTGTCCCATTTCCCCAAAAAACTACGTGGACCTTGATTCCCATTAATGAGGATACATAGGAATCATCGCTAACGTTAAATCCTGACACAACCTTCATCTTCATGTTGGTTCTATTCCATTCATCATCTTCTTCATTTAGCCCTCTAACATCCATCCTGATTCCTACATGGGCCGCCACATCCCTATGGGATCATATCATCCAATATGGGATGCTAACAATTCATAAGACATGTGAATCATATCCATCAAAATCACACCTTCAAACTACGTCAGTTTTGATCCCTCTCTTATAAACAGGGTACGTAGGAAACCTCTCTGAGGTTCAATCCCAACCAATGTCAAACATTAGTGTCCCCCTTTGCAGGACCCAACTCTTTTGATCCACCCTTTATGGTTTCCATATTAGCCTTCTTGGTGTGAAATATTCCATTCTTTGGGACACACTATCTTGTGTCTTCCCTCATTGGGTGTTCTGATCTATCCATTTGATAAACCTTCCAGGTGCTCCCTCCTAGGTATGTACCAATCTTATATACTCCCATCAGTGTTGTGATTAGTACGATCTTTCTATGAAAGACATTAAAATCCTAGAATAACCCATGTTAAACATGGGAAGTTTAGGAAAACCTCATAGAATTTCCTATGGCATATGATAACCCATGATCGTTGTGGGAATCCACAGGTTTTTGCACCCTTGATAAGCCCTCTGATGAAGAAGAATACATGTGTTTCAGTGTTCAAGTGTCAATACATGCCATAGATTTCGCAGCGTGACTAGTCCCCTAACCAAAGGTTGCTTCCCTAACATTACCCCCTTGTAATGTCCTGACAGAATCAGCATAATTAACCATCATACGGAATGAGTTGGCACAGAGAACATGTTTCCTGAACAATGTCCTAATCTACGAGGGAGACCCGGACTAGGTGATAAATTCTAAGGATGAATCCAAATAAGGGGAGACCAACATCCCATCATCCCATTTCATTCAAGGATCAAACGTTCTCGAAAAGGTGATAGATGTCGTCTGCCTTTGGAAAGAGGGAATGTGTGGAACAATGCATCTCTTAGCGAACATGAATATGTTCATCTGGCATGCCCTTGTGGAAAGCGTCAGAAACATTCATATTTTTTAATGACATATCATTATATTCACCATCTAGACACAACCATTAAACCCATATTGAAATCATGTTGATTACATAGAGAGAGCATCTTCTATAGGCTAAGCTCATAAAATGCCAGTTTTGGATAGATAAAGTCTACTTCCTGGGTCACATTATCTCAGAGGCAAGAGTTTCAGTTGACCAAGATAATGTAAGAGCTGTAGTTTCCTGGGAGAATCCTAAGAACCACATTGAAATTTAGAGTTTTTTATGGATATCCAGATATTACAGATGCTTCATCCATGATTTCTAGCATATTTTAGCGCCACTTACAGTTATGAAAAGGAAAGGTGTGACATTTGTATTGTCAGAAGGTTATGAATCATCATTTCAGGAGTTAAAGGGTTGTTTGACTTCAACACTAAAACTGATTCTACCAGATCTAGGAAGAAGATATAATATATAATGTGATGAATTAGGTATTGTTATTGGAGATATTTTGATGCAGGATGAGTGAGTCATTGTATATATGTCTCGTCATTTGGGGCCTCAAAGATAGGATTTGCACAAAACATGATCTTTAGCTCACTACTATTGTGCATTACTTATGATATTGGAGGCATTATCTACTTAGAGTTCATTTTTTTGGTATTAACTAATTAAAAAATCCACAATTACATATTTAAATAGTGATATCTGAATCTTCGACAGCACAGGTGGGTTGAGTACCAACAGTCATTTGGTCTTCAGCTTGACTACATGCTTGGTAAAGGCAATGTATTATCTAATTCTTTTAATTAAAAGACTCAGACTCAGGAATTTCAAATATTTAGTGGTGAATGGAAACTCAAGGACCTATTATTAGAGATTCACATTAAGGTTCAGAAGTACCATGTTAATATTTTTCTCTCATCCATATAAGTGACATCTACTCTTATAGAATGAGTAAAAATGAGGCAACTATATAAACCCATTTCCTTTTCCTGAGGTAATGAGTCTCAAATGATGATACATCTAGAGGATAGATCATGGATATGAATGATAATTTATTATTCCATGGGTGTGTATGGGTCCTAGTAGAAATTAGTGAGGATTTGATGTGGGAATTTCATGCCTCAACATGTCCAATTCATCTCAGTGTCAACAAAATGTATTGGGATCTATAGTTCTAGTATTCGTGGACTGGTACAAAATGATAGACTTCCAACTTCAGCAGTCGGTGTTCCACATGTCAACAGGTGAAGGTGGAACATCAGCATCTGGAAGGTATTTTTTAGTATTTTTCTATTCATGAGTGAAAATGGGATGATGTTTCAATTTTTTTGTGATTGGTATACCCAAAAAAACCTATCACAATGATATATTCTGGCTTTTTATTGATTGATTGATGAAGGTCGCACACTTCTTACCCATGTGAAAGAACTTCCTGGTAGACGATCTAGGAAGGAGGCATGTTTGGGAGGTTGTATATCTTCATGTAGATCATCAGTCAGTTATTTATGATAGATACACTCACTTTATGTCATGGTTCATTCTAGGGTTATAGGTGGCTTTGGGTACACATGTGCTTCTAATTATGACCTATCAGACTCAAACCATTGAAAAAAACAGATCATATGTTTCAGGTGCTAGTGGACATGCTCTATGAATATATCATTGACTTTTGGGTTCTTGGGAGAAACACATTCCCCTTGTTGAGTTCACCTTTAATAAAAATTTTCAGTCTACCATCGAGGTGGCTACTTATGAATTCTTCTATGGTAATCCATGCCACTCACTTCTATTCTAGATAATGGAAGGGGTGGAATCTATGCTTTGACCACGTCTCATGCAAGAGACTTTAGAGAATTTTCAACTGATAAGAGAGTGTGTGATGATAGCTCAGTCCAGATATCAATCATATGCTAATAGACATAGGTGACCTCTTGATTTTGAGGTCAGAAACCTGGTTTTCTTGTGATTCTCGCCCAGGATTGGTCATAGATGTATTTAGACGTAAAGTAAGCTTTCACCAATGTTCATTATACCTGTTGAGCTTGTGGAATGGATCAGAGCAGTGGATTACCAGTTGAAATTCCCTCATATATACTAGTAAATGCATGATTTCATTCACATATCTCATCTTTATTGATATCATCCATATCTACCACACCTTTTTCATCCAAATGAGGTTGAGTTGGATGTGGATGCTTCCATAGAGGCGTATCTAGTTTATATTTTTGATCAGGGATTGAAACACTCTAAGTCCAACCAATTACATTGGTATGGGTGCTATGGTATCACAAACAAGTATAATAGGATACCTGGGATTGGTAAGATAGTATACAAGTTCAGTATCTAGAACTCTTTTATGATGATACCTCTTTACCCTCAGAAGGCCAACTAAGGGATGAGTTTCTTTAAGGAGGTAGGTTGTAAAGACCCACATTTTCATGAAGGTATAGATCATTTTTTTTCAATTTTAGTACTTTCTTTAGTCTTGATAAATGTGTACTACGGCCTATGGAAGGTTATATGAGTGTTTGAGTCTTGTTCAGGGCCTGAAGTTCCAAAAAATTGGAAAAATGACTGGGCCACACCATTAGTTGAAACCGTGCCACCCAGACCGTACAATTTCTTCGATCTATGTGGGGTGAAACAGAGTTGTAGCAGGAGTTGCATGGTTTCTCTAAAACCATGCATCTCTAGGTGCACGACCTTGTAGAAAAATTCAAACATTTGATAGTGGGATTTCACACATTTTGTGCATGGTTTGGGAAAACATGCACCTTAATCGCAATGGGATAATCCTTAAGCATGCCCTATAAATTAATTTTAATGATTATATGGTTCCCCACTATTATTATTAATACTCATACAATGTCGTGTTTTTTTGTCAATGGATGTAACTAGGAAGAATCATGTTAAAAATAAATGTGATGGTAAATCAATGATTATGAAGAACCAAATTGGATTATTAATGGAGATAAATATACATTGATTATGAATAACTAGAAATCATGATATATGATTAAAAATGTTTAAATTAGTGATATTATTGATGCATAATTTTTTAATATGGAATTTTATGATAGTTTTTGTAGTTATAATCAAAGTGGAAATATGATTTGGCTTATTACTTGTCAAGAAGGTATGAAGAAGCTCCTTGACTAATATCTTAAATGGAGGTGAAGATGATTTCTATATGGAAATTAAGGATATAGAGAAATTAATTACAATGTAATTAAATGTCTTATATATGAAGAAAATAGGAATTACATAATCTAAATACCTAAAATCTATGTTATCCCCCAGAGTAAGAAATGACCTATGTTATAAGAAATCTTTTAAGTAAAACGGTTGAAGTATTTATTAATTGGGATTTAGTAGTTCTGTTGTAGATGTATTTTTACCAATGGTATTATTGTTTTATGAATCATGAAACATCAATGGGTCATGTTAATTTTAGAACCATGTATGTCTTTATGTTATACTAACATATCTGTAATTGGAAACATCATGAGTTTTTGAGATTAAGGTTGATCAGAAGTTCAATGTCTTAGGCACCCCTTTTCAGTTTCAATGTTATGGGATTTTAATGCGATTAATGAAAAATTGAGAGATATTTTATTAGAATAAGTTATATATAACACTTAGGTTCAACATTTAGTATTATTTTAGGAAGAATTATCTAGTCAAAAGTCTAAAGGTTTTGATAAACTTGAGGGTTTATATGAAATTTTATGATTAAGGTTAATTTTATGATGTTTAGAATATATTTGAGAATGTTATAAGAATTATATTAATATAGTTTTATTAAGAAGGATAACTTATCACATATAATAATGACCCAATTCGTTAACCAAAAACTAAAGTGTTATATGTGTGAAATGCCTACCACTAGATTACATGATGTTTTGGTTAGTATGATTTTTTTAATTATGTGACATATAATGATTAAATATATTTCATAAACATTTTTTTAATCAAAGATATAACCATGGGATATAAAAATGATATTATGATAGCTTAATCCTAATGAAAATTGAGGTTTCATGGGAGAAATTACACAACTCGTGATTTGGAGTTATATGTGGTAATTTTTGCATTAAAGATATAGAGGCATTAAATTTTTAGGGAAATGTTTTAAATATAAACTGATAAAAAAAATTAAAGTATATATTCAAATAAATGGAGATGAACAAGAGGTAGAGAAGATGGTTGGAACTAAATAATGATTATTATTTCTTGATACATTACCACACATGGAAAGTGAACAAGGTGGATACTACTTTGAGTTTAAAGGATGATGATCACTTATCTATGATTAGGATCTGAAAAAATAAAATATTTATATATATATTTGAAAAGGATAGATATGTAAATATTAAAGGAAGGGGGAGAAATCATATTTTCTCAAATGAGTGTTTAACCATATTTATATGTGAACAAAAAAAGGTATATAAGGATGATGTAGAGTTGTAGATATAGGTGATAAGTGATTCAGAGTTTGACTATGATTATGATGAAATGATAAGGTTGAATAACTGTGTATGTGTTCCATCCATACTGTATTTGAATAAGGATCTATTATAGTAGGACCGTTGTTCTTCATTCCCTACTCATTATAAATGTATATAGATGTATAGTTATCTGAAAAGGTATTTTGAGTGGGACAATATGAAGAGTAATATTACGGAGTATTTATCTTGTTTCATGGAATGTAATAAATTTAATGTTTAGAGGCTAAAGTCTACGTGGATGATACAACCATTACACATAATATAATATAAATAGAAATACATCACCACATATTTTTTCATCAGACTCCCCAAAACATCTAAATGGAAACATTATATATGGTTTTTGGAAAACCACCTTCTAAAATAATCATACATCATCACTATCATTGAATATTTCTCTACGGATGAGGATTATAGGATATACATTAAAGTAGTAGTAAAGTCTCATGGATTACTACACTCTAATGTAACTGATCAGGATCTGAGGTTTACCTAAACGATCCAGAAAATTATGCACCAGGATCTATATAAGGATAATGGTTTCCGCCCAACATATCATCCACATAAATATTTTTAGTCTAAGTGAAAAATTTAAACCATCGATGATATGTTGATGTATCATTCTATATAATTTTACTCTGGTTAGGAATATCACCTTCCTATGGTCTATTTTTCTTACAACAATAGCTTTCACCCAAGAATTCATATGGATTCTTATGAAGCCATATATGGAAATAAGTGTATAAATTTAACATCGGATGATTTTGTAAAAATGAAATATTTTATGATCATAGATAATAGAGGAAATGGAAGAGAAATTCAGATCCATTCTACAACACATCAAGGCAGCTTAGAGTTAAAATTGTTTTTCTAATAATAATTGGTGTGGTCTGAAGTTTAAACATGATGAGACAGAATTACATTGAATATCTTCATGGAAGAAAGTTATGAGATTAAAAAATAATTTCATTTTGGGCCCTAAGTACACTATATCTTTTTAAATTCTCAATTGAGTTTTGATGATTGATTATCAATTGACAATTTTACAGAACCTCTCTCAAGTCCATAATGTGGTCCATGTATCTCTTATGAGGAAGTACATACTCAGTCCTTAACATGTACTGAAATCAAAGTTAATACTAGTATAAAAGAATATCACTTATGAGAAAAAACTAGTAGAAATTATAGATCATAGAGAGAAATTTATATGAAACAAGACCACTAACTTGGTCATAGAATTGTAGAGAAACCACCAACTTGAAGAATATACATAGGAACCTGAGGGTAATATGATAAAATATTATCCATAGTTGTTTATATCAATGTGAAATAATTTTTTATGAAAAAAGACATTTTATGGGTGGTAAAATGTAAGACACTTATATTTTACGAAATATATATTTTTTCAAAGAAATTTAATTTCTTTGATAGCTTGCATTACATGAAACACTGAGTTTCAACAAAACACAATATACTGTAAATATTATTATTTAAACATGACTATTATAACAAACTTGTTAAACATTGTGGTATGACATTGAATGTTTTTTTTAAATTAATAATACATGTTATACATAATGAAAATATCTAGGTAAAAATTTATTTAATTTTTAGTAAATACATTATATATTTCAAAAGTACATATTTCTTAAAACAAAATAAATTATACAGAAAATATTCTGACATAAAAACAAAATTAACTTCTATATACTAATATGTTATTATTCTATTGTAATTACCTATATCTATCTCTTCTATAATAAAATGGGAAACAGAACCGTCGATCGTTTGTACGAAAGATTGTTGCCTCACGAACCGATGGAATTTTTCTTCCATCACAAACTATCACTGATGAATTTATTGATGTATTTAAAATATTTATATGATATTTATAAGATAAATATAGTTTTTGGAATGATAAAATCACATATAACATATTACCATCCAATCAATTGGAAAATGATAACATTGCTCGTGCGTATGTGTGCACTACCTTGTAGAGATGCGACATGTTTTTGATTTCATTTTTAATATAAATGGTAATAAGAATTTATTTAAGGAACATATATTTTATAAAAACTATTATGAAATTTTTAATTAATATTTAACTTCATTTATGTTTATCTGTAGAGAAAATTGAAACAACATTCATTTGTACATACGACCTACCATCTGTATGAACATTGTAATTCATTTTCTTTTGATAACTTTTATTAATTAATGGAAATTTATATATAATGAATATAAATTATATTTATATACTTATAAACAATTTTTTAATGATGGAACTGTGAAAAAGTAAGATGACCAAAAATTCCAAATGAAAACATATATGAAAAAGGAACCAATTATTAACCGAAACATGATTTTATCAAGGAATTTTTAATATAAGGGTAATAAAATGCCATTATTAAATTATATATGGAAGGATATATATGATTATGGTTATATAATATATTTATAATAAACCTATATTTATTATACATGTGGTTCATACATATACTATGAAAGTAGATACTTGAGGTAAGGGATTTTGGTCTAAATTTAATTTCGATGGGACACATGCCATATTCACCACTTGTTTCTAATGCGTGTTGTATAGAAAAAAATTAATTTATTTTATGATTAATATCATGAATAATATGGTATATACTTTACAAGTATGTTTATTTCTTTCAAGTGGATTACTATTAAAATTCTACCAAAGTGGTAAGAGTTTATGTTATAATCTCATTGGTTATCAAAATTGTTTATGAATACGATTTCAATGATGAAATTGTATGATATATCTCACAAGAATCTCATTTATTTTATTATAAAATATTTATTCAAACAAATTAAATTTTTACAAAAATAATGAACTAAAAAATCAAAAAGATTATCTTTAATGTAAAAATTTATTTGTTTCCCTATTCAGTGGAAAATCAATTTTCTTCCATGCCCATGTTTTCTAAAAAACATTTAAAGAAAATTTTCAGTATTCTCAAATTACCATTTAAATATGTTTTTATTCATATTTTAATTTTAAAAAAATGTTCTAATATAAATATTATTTTTTATGAATAGTTATATGATGAATTTTTAACAAAAATGTTAAACAAATCCTTATTTTAACATGTTTTGAATGAATGGTATTTTCAATCATCCTAACCACTCAAGGACTCAAAGCTCCATTTTTATGTTTTAATTGTTATATTTAAATAATTTTATTTCTTTAATATTTCAGAACATTGTAGATTTTAAAAAAGTGATTTCAAATGGAAATGATATTTTCCTCTAGAAATGTTCCAAGTGAGCTTTGAAAATCATTTTTCCTATAAGATGACATCCTTTGATGTTATTTAAGATTTTATTGGGATATAATCCAATTGTACCAACCCTATTATTTCTCTATATGGTTTATTTCTATTATTACAATTTTTTTAGGAATCCCATTCCTTTTTCCATGGGTTATTCTTTGATTAAACGATGAAATATTTATGAAACTCATATCTTTTGTAAGGGTTATTCTATGATGAACTTTTTTAAAAAAAACCATATATTTTCATGGGTTTTCATATAATTAATGTTTCATGATCCTTTAGTAGATATATTTATTAATTTCATTACATTATGAATGGGACCTATATCTCCCTCTAATGCACTGGGCAAATATTGACATGTCATGTGATAGATATGATAGGAATGAGGAGTGAACCTAGTTCAATAAGGGACTATGTACACTATGATAGTATTGAGAGAGCACCTTAACTACTATGATATTTTGGGGAGTAAATGTAACTTACAATGATATCCTTTTAAGTGATATGTTACTACTAAGGGAATAAATTTCTATAACTATTTAAATGCCGCAACTCTATGTCCTATTCCAATGTTATTCTCCAATGGCTCATGTTATTAGATTCATTTGTGATCTATGTATTATGAACTACCAAGATTTATGATATGACTGAAGTTTTTGATCTATTATATGAAGGGTATGGTTTTAAAATGTTATTATAATGTTATCATATTACCATAATCATGTTATATTGATATATCCCTTTCTTACCATTACAGAGAATCTGAGACCACCCATTATTAGGTTTTCATCCACAAGTTATAAGGAATGGTATTATATATGATATATCTATGAATGATTCTTGTTAAGAACAACTTATCGGGTGTTAATTTAGTTTTCATATGAATGATTTGTCTATGTATCCATGTTTCCAAATGAATTAGAACTATATTATTAGATTGTGCATCGCTATGTTATGTAATGAATATTCATCTATTAATATGTAATATCTATGTAAGAAACGTTTTGTCTGTTTTACATGTACCTATATTTAAAGAATTTAGTTAACATTTTGACTATGAAAATAAGGAAATATACATACTTGATAAGTACTATTTCATTATTTAATCAATTTCCACCACAATGTCATCTTTCTCTCCGAATGATGAGTATTCAAGATGAATTTATCGTGCCAGGAACACTAGAATCAACTTATTATGGAACACATAATCCAAATAAGGATAAATATATATTCCCCCTATCATTAAACATTATCCACAAACAAATAGTCATAAAAAATATGAAAATTCCAAAAAATAATAAACATTCATATAATTAAATACAACATTAAAACCAAAATTCAACTATAAAACCAAAAGTTCAAACTAAATCATTACATAAATAAAAATTATTGAAATTCATTAAAATATTTACAAAAATATAATTAATCCCAAAAATAAAAAAGATCTGATTACATATTATTCCAAGATAAATTTAACATTTACCTCTAGATAACATTAGTCCCTTATAAATAAACAAACTCAAAAAGTATATTCCTTATTCATTTAATCTAAAAAAATGTGGAAGTCATTTCCATAAATATATTCAATCACAATAATTCCACATTATGATAATCTATAATTCAAAAAGATAATTCAACCTTAATTTCTCAAGTAATACATATTGTTAAACCTAGGGGTTATATATATCTCTAATTAATAAAAAATATCCCAAAATATCATTAGTCACTTTAAAATTACCTCCCTTAAAACCTCAAATGGGTGTATAGTACTTTGAAAATATGATCAACCTTAAACTTATAAATATATAATGCTATCCATAACTATTAACATAACATATAATTTAAACATCCTAATGTCCAAATTTTTCTAAACCCTACTATGATACTAACATTAAGAACCCCAAATCCGCACTCCCAGATCCGGTGCAAAAAACATAAACATTACATTTCTATCATTGATACTAATAATTGTGACCCAATTTTATCCATGCAAAAAATAAAACATCAAAAGAAAATATGGGATCACATAGATAACCAAATACCTTTTAGGTTTAGAGTTTCATAGAATTAGGAAAAAATTGTACATAAAAACACTCATAGATTGAAGAGAGTATTATTCCCACCATATCAAACATTTTGTATTCTATATTAAGTCTTCAACATATTCCATACAATAAATCACACATTTAAGCCTTCCTAGACACAAAAAATTATTCATAACTTGAGAAAAAAGAGACACACTAATGGTGAGGTCAAAATCACAATAAGGGTACATATTATCATTAATACTTGATTGTATTCCATGATAATTTTATGATAAAAAATGTATGATTACATAAAGAAAGTGAACAAGAATAACATAAGGGAATTTATACCCATAAATACTTGAATCATCAATCATGAAAAATTGAATAATTTTTAACTAAGGCATGACTCATTAGAGTTATTAATCAAGAGAAATGGGATTTCAATATAGATCAAAGGAATCATTAAAACCCCATATAAATCATAAAGAAAACATGTTGGTATCTTGTAAAATTATATTCATAGAACCCTAACAGAACCATTACAATTGGAATTACTATACTTTCAACTTCTACACCTAATAAATTGGAGAGATATCAATGACCCACCCATAATTGGTTTATAATAGGACCATACATCCTTGTATTATAAGAGAACCACCCACCATCATAAGTAATTCCCAATAACCACAACATAAATAAAGTAACTAAATCCATCATTTGATCATAAAAATCATAGAATACCCCATTTTTCCATTCATAACATGATTTAACCAGGGAAAATAAATTGGTTCCATAATAATTTATTTCAAAGAATTAAAATCTATCTAGAGAAATAATGAATATGGTATCAATAAAATATATCCCTAGCATAGAATACATAACATCAAGGGTTGTTGATGTTGATTAACTAAACAACCATTAAAATATCATTCAAATCCTTCTTGAGGAAAATAACGTTTCCACTTAAAAAAAACATATTTATAAAATTAATAATTTATGAAATAATTTAAAAATTATTCTCTGTGAAAAGAAATAGCTAATCATATAAATATTGTTATTGAAAAAATGTTCATTATTGTGGGAAAATTCTTTCATGCTGTAAATGTAAAAAATGAACATAGTTTTCAAACATTTTCTAAAAGGGTGTCAATAGTGAACCATTTAGAAACAATTACGAAATATATTTTTAAAAACTTTTAAAATTATATCATATATCACGTAAAATTTCGTTAAAAAATAATTTTTCTTTATTAAATAAATATTTTAAATCATTTTAGAAAACATGGATATGAAAGAGAAAGTTTCAGAGTCTAAAAGAAGATACAAGATCAATATCACTGATAAAAAATTTCTAAATATTTCATTAAAAAATAAAGGATTAAATGGAAATTAAACGATTAAAACAAAATAATTAATACAGGAGATGAAAATATGTGTGAGTTTCTAAAATATATCATATTACTTTACCCAAAGTATCCTTGAATATAAATAATTTAGAAAAGAAAAGAGACTGTAAGTTAAAGCCTATATCTCTTTCATAACTTTTCAATCATATGCCCCTTGAAAGAATAACATAAAATTAATATTTGAATATAATGATCATAATTACATATAAGATATGATATTTATAAATTTTACTATATTCGCCTATGAAAGAAATATAGTTCATATCAGAAACTTATATCCCAAATAAATATAATTTGAGATGAATAACACATACGAAGATCATACAACTTAACTATGAATTAATAAATGTTGAGATTATATGGAACAAATTTGAATCATAAAAAAAATATATATTATATAACAATTTTCAGATCAATTCACACATAATCATAGCATAATAATGTCAATGAATAAGATTTATAATTTAATGAATGGAAATTGAGATCAGAAACCTTTTACCACTTCGTAGTTTTCATGTCAAATCCCATTGGGTGAAATAAATTAAATTGAATGATAAAATACCATAAAGTATTATGGATTAATGATATAAAATTTAAATGTTGGGAATTATATAAAATATATAAAATAAATTATGTGTGTGAAAATAAAACATTCTTCAATGAATGTAAATTGATGTGAAATCTCATACCTCAAGTCTAGAGAATCCATGTATGTACATTAACTAGTTTATAATAAAATCATATCGATTATTTGATTTCATAATATAATTTTACATGTTAAATTCCTATTAACATTAGAAATTTATGTAATTTATTCTATTTACATATTGAAATTCATATTCAGTTAAGTCCATCTCAGGAACATTACATATGTTTGGTTTGAAATCTTCAAAATATATTTGGGGTTTTGACTGTGGTAAAATGGTAAATTGTTCCATAATATACATAATAATAATAATTATTTAATTGTAATTTTAAAAACATTATACTTTTAATACCTATCATGAAATATGGTTATGAAAAATTAACTACGTCACAATCAATGAGATGGAAGGCCGTACATACACTAGAGTGACATTTCCAATTTTTAATGATTATTATAAAAAGATGTTAAGAATCATTCTATCCTTATATAATGATAATAATATAAAAAATACCATATTAGTTTTTAAAATACAATTATATATATCATTCATGTGATATGGCGAGGAAAAAATGTAAACCATCGCTTTGTGGTGGTGGTAGTCCACACGTATGAAGAAACAACGTAATCATTTTTAATGACTAAAAATGTAAGGATATATGAATGATATTTTATTTAAACTAGGATAAATATTTAATTAATATCACATATATATATATATTAAATCCATCATTAGAACAGTAGTGAGAGGTGGTGATGGAAAATGAATTATATCTGCCCGCATAGCGGTAGTCCATCGTAAGAATGAATGATAGATCCCCTTTCAATTTGAGGGATGTTGGATATAGATATAGGTTGTGAAAATAAATTAATAGAATAATGTTTTATATAAGATACAGATTTTTGTATCTAATAATGTTTGTAATAATTTTAGGAATGTGGAAGAAGAAATAAAAAAACGTTCAGTTAAGAACTGTACCTATTCTTTGGACAATTTCCTTTGGTTTACACCTAAAGAAATCTAAAGATAGTATTCATAAAAATTTTAGGCATATATAATGTGTTAAGGTATGTTAATAATTGATTTATTCAGTTATTATATGATCCAAATGGTTCGTAAATTTTGATTAAATGATAAGAATAGGTTCCCTTTTATAAGAGAGGGGGAGACACTCTTGGAATTTTATAAAATATTAAATTAATATAAATTAAATATCATGTAAAACTGAATAAATGATAATATTATAATGTATGTTGAGGATTATTTTAAATACAATCATAATATAAAATTTTGAAAGTCATAGATATGTTTTTACCATTATATTTTTAATGTCCCAATCCTCTCTGGTCCATTCCATTAATGAAATTTGAAATTTGAGGTGTTCTGGGAGGTCAAGGTGACATATCCCCAACACATAAAAAAATTAAAAATAGATTCATGAAACTATGTCACTTTTTTTGACAAAATTACAAACTGTCACAGAAACGGTGTCACAGAAATGGTTTCATGGAAATAGTGTCATAGAATCAGTATCACAGAAACGATGTCACGAAAATGGTGTCATGAAAACAGTGTCACAGAAATGGTGTCACTGAAATGATGTCGCCGAAATGGTGTCACGGAAACGGTGTCACAGAAACAGTTTCACAAAACTGGTGTCCCAAAAATGGTGTCAACGAAATGGTGTCACAGAAATGGCATCACAGAAATTGTGTCACTGAAACAGTGTCACAAAAACGGTGTCACAAAAATAGTGTCATAGAAACTGTGTCTTAGAAACAGTGTCACAGAAACAGTGTCACAAAAATGGTGTAACAAAAATAGTGTCATAGAAATGGTGTCATAGAAACGATGTCACAAAAATGGTGTCACAACAACAGTGTAACATTTACTATCTCACAGTTACTATCTCATAGATACTATTTCATATTTATTTGTCCAAATTTCCATTTTTTTCCAATTTCGATTATTCAACGAATTTTTGTCATAAAATTCATTCAAGGCCTTATTTTAAGGGATTTAAGGCCAATTAAATGCCAATAACTCTAATATTTGTTTTCCCATGTTTTGAGATGCATTTACTTGGTCAAACTATGTGGTTTAATGCAACCATATTTTAATAGAAAATCTACCGTATCTTAAAACACTACTCCATTAAATCTTCTAAAGGGACGAGATTTCTTCCTCCATTGTTCTTCCTCCTCATTCTTTGGTGAGAGATGCTCGAAAAATTCCTTCATTCCCATAGGATTCATGAGGCCAAACTTTTCTCCTCGGATTGGTTCCCCTTGAAGTTCTTCTTGCTGCAAGCGCACCATCTATTTTGGTGCAACCAAGCTATATCGTTCAATCTTCTATATAAGGCATGATCTAATATCGTTATTTTGGGTTCATCTCCTTCTGTTTCTCCTTAACCTATTATGGCATGCTATCTCCATGTTCTTAATGGACATTTGTTCAGTGTTGTCCAGTGTGGTGGTGTCTCTACATCCTCGGGTAGATGCAGTCCACCAAGAGAGGTGATCATGATCTGTTTTGTTAGTCCATTCAATGAGCACCAGAAACCTTTTGAGGTAGTGGATTAGATTCATCTCTATTATTTTACATGAAACTATAGAGTTATCATGTTTTAGCCCACTGTATCATAATATAATTGAGAAAGTAAATATTTAAACCAGATAAATAAATTGATATTAATCATATGTTATTGCCTCTTGTTTTTCTAGATAGTGTGATACCTATTCTTGATTTGTTAACCTTTATGTTCATTATGGAAATTGGTAATGAACGTAACTGGGATTAATTGTAATTATTTTTCAAAGAAAAAGAGTCATGAAAATAAATCTGGTTGTGGTTGTAATTTAATGTTAATCAAATTGATGTAGTAATAATGTTTAATTATTTGTGATATCTTCTTGTTTAGGCTTCTCATCATTGGAACCTACAAATAATAAATGAGTTAATTCAAGATGTATTAAATAAATGGTTGTTTGATAAAACCTAATTCTTCTCCGGGTTCGGAGTTACCCTCTTTCTTGAAAAGTCTAAGAACCTAATTCATGGAGCTATGAGAGCTCATTGCATGTGAAGCCAGAATGCCTTATTTAGGTCCAGGAGCCCAGTTGCTTTGTTTTTACCTACCACTTGTGATGTTTTGTGATCCTTGGTGGATGTTTTGATATGTGGGGGAAGGGAGGCCCATTGGTTGTGGTATCAGTTGATTCCTAGAGTGGAGAAATGCATCAGTTTATGCATATGGGTGCCAGGGAGGACACCAGATATGATGAAACTGGTTAGATGTGAATGTTTTGATGTTTTCTGATTTTTTTGGTTGTTTGTCATCTTTAATTTCCCCATTGGTCAAGGAAGTTAGTATTGTTTATCCTCCTTCAAAATGGGAAAAGATGCATGTGGTATTCCATGTTCTTTACGCGATTAGCTAATCGAGGGAGGATGGGTCTATGCTCTTGATATAGGTGGAAAAGACTTGACGGGTAGTTCAACAACTCACTATGTTGATCCCCCCCGTGTTTAGTAGATTATAATGTTTTTGTAGAATTCCTGGAAATATAGAAAAGTAATAATGATGTTAACAAATGATTTAATAAATGATGTTATCCCATGCGGTTGGAGATTGCTGGGATGCAATACTGGGGTTGCAATTTAAAGGAATAGTGGACTTTGGTGTGATGCTAATGAAATATAATGTGTAATCTTTAATGGTTAATTAATTTTTAAAGAATTAATTAATGTAAAGTGAAATGGATAAGAGGGAATGAAGTAATATAACAATGGTCATTAAATGGTTGTGTGATTATAGGATACCTAGTCTTAGAAGTGGTATTCGGGAGTCTGAGAGATGTTAGCATCAGTTGATTATAAGACTAGGTTATTCCCTTAGTGTGGTTGTGAGCAATAGTATATTCTGTACTTTTGTGTTTCTATAACCTTCTCCACCCCGTCAATTAGGGAAATAGACACCTCGAGTATTCTGATCCCTGAGGGGTATTTTCCCCAACATTCTGGTGGGAGGATGAAAGGATTAATACCTCATTTTCCCCTCTCTCTTATCTTGGTAGTTACGTGTGCCGGTAGGCACAATGGATAGTTTTACCCATATATGTGTGTAGAGAAATGTAATGGCTTGTGGTTATTCACACACATATATTATGGATATAGTTTCCTACGGACTACTATAGGTGTAATGTATATAAGATGTGATGGGTTTAGGATCCTTATTTGGTGTATGGGATATAATTGCTTGAGGATTAATACCTGACGTATAAAACTCTTTATGCGAGCTATGGTGGCTCCTAGAAACTACCCGTTTACTTTGGTTACATAGACATGGTGGTTTTCTTGTACGAGGTGCATGTTGTGGTGCTATGCCTAGGTGTATGTAGGAATGCCTTTTTAGAGAGAGATTCAAAGGATTCACGACGTTAGGGAAATGTCGAAAACCAGTGGGGAAGTAGTAGCGGGATACTGTTGATATTATTTATTATATTATATACTCATGAATGTGATACATGGTGAGAGTATCCTTGGTGTGGCTGGGAAAGTAGTATACCTATTTAGGTGACGAGTCAGTTTCACTTGTTGTTCACTGTGCTTTACCATGATTTCTTTAATTTTGTATGAGAGGCTCTGGGAAGGATCATACTAAGTATACTGTTATACTCAACCTATGTATATATAAACTTTTTTTTTCAGGTCACTTAGAGCATGTTGGAGATCAGGCTGGTTACTGCTAGCTTGGGGTTGCAGGAGCTATTCAGTGTACGTAGTTGCAGATGTTTTTTACTTTCCTTTGGTACATTCTTTTAGTAATTGCAGTTTTCCATTTCAGTTTTTGTAGTTATTACATGACATTACATATGTGTACATGGGATTTATTTAATATTCAAGTATTAGTTGGAGTTGTTTGGAGTCTGTCTTATCTCTCTCTTTCACATGTGTTCTCTTAGAGGGTAATACCTCCCATTTGTGTGTTTATTATACCCTCGGTGCTAGTCGCCAACCCGGGGCATACTAGAGTTGGGACTCATGGGTCATTATCTTCCATCTCACATGTCCACGCCAGGAGGGGTACACTTCGTGGGGAGGGGGTCGTGACAATATTATTGTCTGAATGGACATTAACCCCTTTCGACAATTAAAACGGTAATTATGATTTTAATATTTAGGAGTCAATATCGTTTCTATAAAGGGATAATTAGAAATTAAATGAACCATATTCTTAATTTTAAACCCAATCCAATTAAATTGGATAACTATATGTTTTATAGTAATTTTAAATCATTTTATGAAATATTATTTATTATAGAATATCATTAATGTCAATTTTGGAACTATTCCTTTAATTTGACAATTAAAACTAATGGAAACAATGAAATTCAAATATATTTCATTAAAACTTCCATAAAATGCAATATTTATCTAAATGATTCATGGATCATAATAATTATATAATATTATAATAATTTTAATAGCTTTAATATCATTTATTTAATTTTTATATTAATTGAATTTTAAAGTGTCATTGTTTCATAAGATTTTAAGGTAATTATTTTTTCACTAAAAATTAAATGTAAATTACCACTATAAAAAATCATTTAGATTTAAAATTATTATTTAAAACATAACACGTCCCCTATTATCCCTATATTAAAAATATTATAGGAACCAGAAGTAAGAGTGTGACATTTTTCACATTATATTCATTTATATATTACAATGGTAAAAATCATTTCCAAATATAAAAAAGTCTATATATTTGAATCTTGGATGATTATAAAAGATAAATATATATAATAAAATTAATTAATGTTTTAAGGTAATTATTTAATCATTATTATTTTATTTATAACCCTAATTACCTGATTTACTCTTGACCGTGGTAAGAAAAATTACTAATCTTATTATTCATAATGTATAAAAAATAAAAGGGAGCTATTTAAAAAATTTAGAACCGCTGAATAAAAATATTAAATCTATTTTCAAAATTCAAAACATATAATTTCCAAAATTTAATTTTAAAATTAAACTAAAAAAAATTGATGAAAATAGTATTTCAAAAAAATGCCCCTTTTTATGTAACGCCTCAAATCTAGTTACCCAGATTCCATGCATTGTTACATAACATTGTCATGATCACAAGAGATCAAGTCTTGAAAGGCCGATTAGTTTAGTAGCCATGGAAGTACTAGATACCTGCATAAGTTTTAAATTACATCATGAAATAAATAAAAACAACATTGTTTCCCCTTTGAAAACACTCATATCCTTTGTTATATCCCTACAGGTTAATCATAATATACTTCTTCAAATCTTGGGATAAATAAAACATAAGAAATGGGTGAGCTCAGATGCTCAGTGACGATAACAATATAGCGAAAACTATCATAAATAAGCATAAACATTTAAGAAAATGTATATGACTAAAATAGAATCCTTTTAAACTATAAATTAAGCATAATATGGAATAGATAAATCAAATAATGCCATTTACTTATTCACATGGATATTATACTAGTCAAATAGTCACATGTAATATCAATAGCTACTTTCATAATGATGGAATTCATAATGTCGGACATCATAACCACATAGTCATGGCCTTATGCCAAGACTAAAAATAATATTTTTTCAAGGCCTTTTTCCAAGAAACTAGTTTGTCTCATGAGACCTACCAATGTATGAAGAAGCTATAGCAGGCTCCACCATCACTTACTAAGTCCAATTCATTCCCCATATTAAAAGGTTGAAACATAACATAAACATTCATATTAAAATGAGCATATGAAATGTTAATAGTTTAACCATAAACCGTGAATGGTATAAAAATAACACATCCACAGTCAGACATATCACAAAACCTTCAAAAAAATATGGAAGTTTGTATCATAATAAATCAACTTCAAACAAGTGTAAATCCATCAAAGGATGTTGACATGGATGAAATCAAAACTATTTGAGAGAAATATTTATTTCTATTTTCATATAATTTAAATGTCACATAATTATAAAAGAGAACATTTATTTTGAAAATATTCTTATAAGCTTGTAAGGGATGCTTTGAAAGTGTTATAATGGCGGAAAATATCCGTTCAACCGTATAAGTTAAAAAACATTCTTACCTTATTTTTCTGAAAAGGTCATAAAGTACCTTATTTAGAAAACGATGACAAGATTAATTTCAAAACATTTTATAAAAAGTAAAAAAGTGTGTAAATTACTTTAATCCATATTCTATAAAATAGTACATTTTTTGAAATACATTACTAAGAAACATAGATTTAGATGATAATGGATTTCCAGTAGATACTTACGTACAAACAACCTCGGATAAATAAAGACATTATAAAATTAACCATTACCTTGTACTTTTCCTTAGTAGAGGGTACTTTAACCTCCTATATAATAATTAAATCATTATTATTAAATTATACAAGAACCATATACATAAATATGTTATTATATATGATCTTAAAATATTTTTTTGTTAATAATATTTCAGTAGTATCACTGTTTCGGGTGTTAACTGATTCATTTTCCACTATATGTTTTGTTAGATAAGCCATGTTTTATATTGATAGGATGTATATGATTCATATACATAATTATATTAAGTTCATAAAAATTATTTTTAATTATAAAATGAAAATTATTCTTTAATGGTTACGATGGGGAATGAATCTCATCGCGTTCGTGGAGACAGTAATCCGTACATACACACGAGAGACAATATCATTCTATTGATTGTAAAATTGTATGTAATTGGATGGTAGATCATATATAAATAATCATTAACATGCTATATTTATTATTTACATCAACTATACTCATTCTTATATCCATCCAAATAATGAAGTGTTGAATAACAAACTACACCACGACGTGGAGACGTTAAGTCGTACGTACGCACGTATGATGACTTTTTCATTCATAGGATGGATAGAATAATGAATATGGTTGTACCATATTTATAATAAAATAATAGTATGTATATGGTACATGAATTATTATTTTGGTATTGAAACAACAAATAAAGTGGAAGTGGAAGAAGAAAGAAACATTTAAAGAGGTGATGAAATAATTACCTCTACTTCGGGCGTTTCCTTTTGATTTGATCAAAAGGGCACCTTTTGTTGGATTTCTGATCAAATTAAGGCCTATATGTTAACGTTTGGGTAGTTGGGAGGATATTTGAGCAGGTTTTGACTGAGCCAAATGGCTTTGGAGGTGTGATTTTGAGAGAAGGGGAAGTACCCATTTATAAGAGAGGTGATGGTCACTTTAGGAAAATATTGAAATATTATTTTATTATAAAATCATTTTCCATTTCTAATGGTTCCAAAAGGATTTAGTTCGAGGATAATGCAGGTATGGGTCGAAAGCCTCTCCACAAATATGTTTTAGACAAGTTTAGGTCACCATATTAACCATATCTTTTAGATTTAACTCTTAGTTAAATAGTTTAACATTTACCATATCTTCATGTATTATTATAATAAATGGTTAATAATCATACTATAAAAAGCCAATAGAACCCCAAGTAGTTAATTATTGAGATATATAACCTTATCTAATTACATTTTCTTATCCTTATATTTTTAAGAATATTATATCATTTAATAAAATAGTATTTGTTTTGAATACTCATTTATGTCAATTTTGACACTATTTAGTATTTGGTTTTTGTGAAAGTCATAACAACTTGATTAAATAGAAAAAAATAAATTAAATCAATCATAAAATGTCATATTAACCTATAAAATAAGTTTAATGTATTAAAAGTCTCAATTTACATTTATTTGGATATTTATAATATCAATTATTTTAAACTATCATTAATAATGTAATTACTACATCATTGTTGTGTCATAAATAATTTCAATTTTATAATGTCTAAAAATTTAAAAAAAACCATTATGTAGGAAATATTTTTGGGTTTATAATGAATATTTATAGTCTAATTTATCTTATGTATAACCCTATATTAAAAATGGATAGGTATTAAACTTTGAATTTAACACTTTTAACTCTTCTTTAAACAAAATAATAATAAATGCCCTAATCTAATAAAAGTGGATAAAAGAACCATATTCTATTCCTAAGGTTTATTTAGGTTGAAAAACACTTATCCAAAAGAATTTGGACATGTGTTAGGATAATTAGAATATCATTTTTACCGTTAATTACCCTATTTACTTTTAACCGTGGTAAATAAAATTCAAAATTTAATATTCACCAAAACTTATTTTCATGATATTGAACAAAATTTTACTTACTGATGTCAACCCCGTCTCATGGATTTTTGAAATTCAAATCACAGTAGCGGTAAAATTACGTTTTATGCAAATTTGCAAATGAGCCTAGAAAGTGGGTAAAAGACGTTAAACAGTTCTATAAAATTTTATTGATTTATTCTTATTATAAAATGACTCCAATGAATTAAATTGAACTAATATATGTATTATGTATCTATTTTGTATTGAAAGTAAATTTAAATAAAAATAAAAATTATTTAAATAAAAGTAGGTTTTAAACAATAACGTAGTGTTTTTCACTATTCATCAAAAATTGAACGTTTTCAGAAAAATACCAAAAATTTTCCCAAATCCAATTTTGATATTCTGAATCCAATAATGAAGTCCATTTTGAAAAATAAAATTTTATTAAATTTCAATAAGTGGGTATTACTATTCATAACAGCTATTTTGATTGTTCGTGGTGTGCTAGAATTCAAAGTTACGTACAACGCCAGCTATTGCATTATTCCAGGAGAAGTGTACCATGGAAGCTTGAGGTGTTACATTATTCCACCCTTTAAATAATTTCATCCTTGAAATTTCAAGAATATCACTGCATAAAAATATTTAGGCGGTTCTTCATCATATGTTCCTCAAATTCCCACGTTGCCTCTTCCATCTTTTGGTTTCTCCAAATAACTTCCACCAGACAATTCTTCCAGTTTCTCAACACTTGTTCTATAGTATCAAGAATCTTAACAGGCTCTTCACAATAAGAGAGATCTGGTTCTAGTTCTTTTTCTTCATAGGTGAGTACATGCGTTGGGTCTGACATGTATCTTCTCAATAGTGATACGTGGAAAAAATCATGAACATTGGAGATACTTGGCGGCATTGCCAAACGGTAAGATTCAACTCCAATTAGTTCTAGAATTTCGAAAGGTCTGATGTAACTCGGACTCAATTTACCCTTCTTACCGAATCATACAACACACTTACATGGATATGCCTTTAAAAAAACATGATATCTTACTTGAAATTTCAAATCATTCCTTCGGTTATCATCATTTCTATTTTGCCTATTTTGAGCTTCTTTGATGTCGGTTTGGATAACATTCACATTTTCAATTGTTTCATCAACAAGTTCTGGGCCTATTAGTTTTCTTTCACCAACGTCATCCCAAAAAGTTGGTGTGCGACATCTCTTACTATATAATGCTTCATATGGTTCCATCTGAATACTTGAAAAGAAGCTATTATTATAGGAAAATTCTACCAGAGTTAAATAATGATCCCACATACATTGAAAGTCATGTGAGAAATATCTCAACATGTCTTCTATGGTATGAATAGTCTGTTCTGATTGTTTATCAATTTGAGGGTGGTAGGTAGTGCTCAAATGAACTTCAATATCCATGAATTTCTAAAGACTTTTCCAAAATCTTGATGTAAAATAAGGATCACTATCAGAAACAATCGATAGGGGTACACCAGGAATTCTTATAACTTTATTAATATACAGTCGTGCTAAATGTTCAAGTGTCAAATATTCTCTTATATCAAGAAAATGTGCTAACTTGGTAAGAAGATCAACAATGGCCCATATTGCATCATTCTTTCTTGGAATATTTGGTATCCCTATGACAAAGTACATCGTAATATCATCCCAATTCGAGTCAGGTATGGGAATAGGTTGCATGATTCCTCTAGGATGTTGTCTTCCAACCTTCACCTCTTGAAAAACCATACATCTTGACACATAATCAGAAATCTACCTCTTTATCTCTCCCCACCAAAAATGTTCCTTCAAATCTCTAATCATCTTAGTGCTACCAGGGTGTATAGAGAAATTAGATCTATGAGCATCATCCAACAATTCCAGTTTTAGATTAATTTTGTTAGGAACACAAAGTATCTTCCCAAATTTCAAAATTCCATCTTCATATACGAATTCAATCAATCTCCCATCATTCATAGCTGTAATTTTCTTTTGAAACTCCACAACATCAGTCTGACAACATATTATCATTTCTATTAAAGATGGGTTGGAAACCATTTAAAAAAAGTATTTATGTTTCAACATCCATGATTATTCCCATATCTATCTTTACTAGATCCATGAAAATATGATCCCATTCAACTCACATCTTGTTCAAATCTCCACCATCCTTTCTACTCAAAGCATATTTCACCTTATTTTCCTTACCCAGGTGGTAGTCTATAGTGAAATAATAATATTTGAGTAGTTCAAGCCATATTATTTTCCTCATGTTGAGTTCTATCTGTGAGAAAATATACCTCAGACTCTTGCGATCAGTATATATATCACATTTTTCACCATATAGAGAGTGTATCCATATCTTTAGAGCAAATATTAGAGCTACTAACTCAGGTTCATGAGTCGGATAGTTTTTTCATGAATTTTTAGCTTCCATGATGCATAGGCAAAAACTCTATCATTATGAAAAAGGACACAACCAAGTCCTTTATTTGAAGAATCACTATAAATAACAAACCCATCATTCTCTGAAGGTAGAGTCAATATAGGATAATTGACTAATCTTTTCTTCAATTCGTCAAAAAATTATTCACACTCTTTTCTTCCATCAAATTTAACCCCTTTACGTGCAAGCTTGGTTAATGGGTTAGCCAATTGAGAAAAATACTGGATGAAGCACCGATAATAATTAACTAAACCAATAAAACTGCGTACCGTAGTAATAATCATTGGTGCTGGCCATTCATGGATTTCTCTTGTCTTATAGGGATCAATAGAGATTCCATCCTTAGAGATAATATGGCCAAGAAAATAAATATCCTGAAGCCAGAATTCACATGTGATAAACTTCCCTTATAGTTCATTTCTTCTCAGAGTATTTATAATAGTACGTATGTGATTTCCATGATATTCGTAGGTTTAGGAGTGTACCAAGATATCATCAATAAATACCCGTACAAAGTCATCAAGATGTTCCTTGAAAATACTGTTCATTATATCCATGAAAACAGCGGGTGCATTAGTTAGTCCAAAAGAAATTACTGTAAAATCATAGTGCCCATACCCGGTATGAAATATTGTCTTCAGAATGTCTTCCTACTTCACACAGAACTGATGATATCCAGAAAAAATTTCAATCTTTTAAAAATATTGGGTTCTATGAATTTTATTGAATAAATCATCAATGTGAGGTTGGGGATACTAGTTCTTTATTGTTATATCATTGATCTACCTGTAGTCAATGCACAACCTCATAGATCCATCTTTCTTCTTAACAAGAAGAAAAGGGGCTCCCCAAGGATAAACACTAAGGAGAATAAGTCCATTATTACTAAATTACTCTAGTTGTTTCTTTAGTTACACTTATTCCACAGTGGCTATTTTATAAGTGGTCTTCGATATGGGCCTTGAACTAGGAATTAAGTCAATGGATAATTCAATTTCTCTCTCTGGAGGATGTCCAGGTAAATCCTCTTGAAACACATCAACATATTATTACACAATAGTTACGTACTCTATTTGAACATTCCTTTCATCACCTATAGTTATTTTGTAGAGACCCGAAGCTTGACGTACATGGACATTACATTACTTTAGCGGAATACTTAATACATAACAAAAACAGACACACAAGGATCTTAATAGTTTAGTGTCTTTGGAAACATGGAACGTAATCTTCTAATCATGGTGAAGGATCTTCAACATGTACCATAAAGATATTCCCATTTTGTTCTTACCTAAAACCTTTCTTTATATCCTGGGGAAAAGAAAACATAAAAAGGGTGAGCTCAAATGCTCAGTAAGGGTAAGCATGGATAAAATAAAACATACCATATACATTTTAACATAAAAATATGAACATAATTTTTAAACATCAAAAGCTTGAGCAATGACATAAAACATGGAAGTACGTAAGGCATAGATCATAAAGAAACATTAATAATGATAAAATAGCATGGGAATAAAACATGTAATTGTGGAAACCATTAAGCACATGATATGATTTCCATAGTTGTCAAGGCATTGCTACCAATACCATCTTAGTGGACAAAGTCCCTTTCTGAATCGAGTTCACTCCTCGTTCCAGTCCTATATTACTGAACCAGTTTAACTTTTCGTTCCATCCATGTCTAACTCATGAGATATAAATCTTTACCCAATGCATTGGAGGGAGATATATGTCCCACCCATCTCATAATGAAATCATTCTTTCGTGTGCCACAAAATCATAAACCATACATCATAGCATAACCCATATAATAAAATGGGATTCTTAAACATCATGCCATCATAACATAATCCATAAACAATTGATATCATTTCATCATAAGAAAATTGAAACCATTTAAATCATAGAGACATTTTTCTTGAAACATACACATATAAAATAAGGTCATCTTAGATGGAAAATAGTTTTGACAAAAGACTTGAAATGAATTCTTGAGGAAAATATCCTTTCTTCTTTAAAATAATTTTCTTTTCACAAAATTACATGCAATTTTAAAAGATAAGGGTTTTGTTGAAAATAATCATTCAATCTTGTAGAGGAAGCTTCTTGAAAATGATGCGTTATGAAACCATAAAAATCCATTCAAGCCGTATATTTTAAAAAAACATTCTTCTCGTACTTTTGCCGGAAAAGTCAAAAAAGTACATCGTAACGTAAAAAAATGATTCCTTACATTAAATGTAGTAAAAGTAAAAAATGGGTAAAAATTACTTTAAACATACATGAAAACACTTTTATAAAACATGGACATGGATGATAGAAATAACCCCAGTAAATACGTACGAATAAGCAATCTCAGATAAAAATGAGATTTTAAAAATTATCCCTTACCATTGGTCTGATATGCTTCGTACGTATCTGAACCTCCTGTATAATGATTTAAATAATGTCATTGAATTTTTAAAGAATCATATTCATTGTTATGATATCATATATGTTTCACTTATGACTTTATATTACCCGTTCTTTTGTAAATTCCATGTTAAAGCAGCGTTTTGGGTAAAATCATTTTATTTATCGTATGTGTTTCGAATTGTTGTTCTTGATATTATTAATTATATCCTGATTTACATAATTTCAGAATTTAAAACATGATTTATATATATTAATCTTATACATATATATATTATAGGTCGAGAAAAGGAATGAAATACACCGTTCATGGAGACGGTAGGCCGTGCGTACGCATGAACGTTGTTTTCGTTTCCTTATTGAATTGAATGAAACTAAATAGACAACATACATATATATATATATATATATAAATCCAGTAGCATTATTATATCATATGTTTCATTATTATTCATTAAATATACATTATGATCATTCATGTGTGGTTAACATGGAGAATGAATCTCATCGCGTCGTGGAGACGGTAGTCAGTACATACGCACGAGTGATGATATCATTTCCATAATCATTGAATTGAATTGGAGTGGATGATACAATATATCAGAATAAGTATGATGTTATAATAACTATGTATAGTTATTATTTACACCATTATACCCATCCAAGTAAGGTGGTGTTGGAAAAATAGATCACACCACGGCGTGGAGACGGTATTTCGTACGTACGCACGAGCGGTGATTTCGTTTTCCGTAGGATGGATAGATGGTGAAATAGGGTTGTTTCATTATTATAATAACATATAGTTATATGAGTGATACTGATTTTATTACTTCAAAATGAAACAACTAAAGAAGAAGAAGTTGAAGAAGAAATAAAGTTGAAAGAATCGGTAACGAACATTACCTCTTCTTTGAAGCGCCTCTTTGAGACCTCCTTTTATGGCATTGAAATTGGTCTTTGAAGAAGACCAGGACCTCTAGGATGTTTATAGGGAAGTGTAGAATAGAATTTTTCAGGGTTTGGCCGAGCTTGAAGGCACAATGTGGTGTGAGGAAGAGAGGGAGGAGATGCCCTTTTATAAGGGAGGAGAGGGGCACCTTTGAGAAAACTAAAAATATTATTTATTTATAAAGCCATATTCAGTTTTAAATAGTTCCAAATTGAATTATTTCGAAGGTAAGGTGGGGCTGGGTCGAAATCCTCACATCCAATAGAATTTGGACAAGTTTAGTTTAATATTTTAACCTTATCATTTAGATTTAACTTTAAGTTAGATAGTTTTACTTTTACCGTGTCTTTTTGTGTTCTTACACTATAAGGTTAATAAACATACTATAACAAGCGAAACGAACCCCAAGTTGTTTATTATTAATATATATAACCTTATTTAAGTCATTTGGCCGAACCTTATATTTTTATGAATAAAATAACAATTAATAATATAATATATTTTTAAAAAACTATTTTATGTCAATTTTGACACTATCTAGTAATTGATTTTTTTGAAAATCATAACATAATTATTAGTTCTAAAAAAGTTAATTAAAATAATAATGACATGTCATATTAATCTATAAAATTAGTTTAATTCATAAAAAGACTAATATTACATTTATTTTGGTATTTATAACATCAATTATGTCAATATTTCATTAATAAGATAATTACTGTATCATAATTATGTCATAAATAAATTAAATTATTTAATGTCTAAAAATTACAAATAAAATATCATTATGTAGGAAATATTTTTATCTTTCTAATGAATATTTATAGTCGAATTTATCTTATGTATAACCCTATATTAAAAATTATTTACTTATTAAACTTTGATTTTAACTATTTTAACCCTTCTTTAAATAAATTAATAATAAATGTCCTAATCTAATCCATGTGGGCCTAAATTGTCATATTTTATTACTAATGTTGTTTTTGGTCGAATTACACTTATCCAATAGAATTATGACATGTTTTAGGGTAATAATAATAACATTTTTACCCTTAATTACCCTATTTACTTTTAACCGTGGTAAATAAAAGTAAAAAGATACTACTAACCAAAAATTATTTTCATCTCATTGAACCAAATTTTAATTACTGAAATCAACCATGTCTCTCGGATTTTTGAAATTCCACTCACAGAAGAGTTAAAATTATGTTTTATATAAATTTGCAAATTATCCTTGGAGGTGGGTAAAAGACGGTGAAAAGTTCAATGAAATTTTTATATATCTAAAATTATTATAAAATTACTCCAATGAATTACATTGAACTTATATAGGTATTATGTATCAATTTTGACCTAAAATGAATTTAAATAAAATAAATAATTATTTAAGTAAAAATTCGGTTTTTAAATAGCAACCGAGTGCTTTCATTATTCATCAAGAATTGAAAGTTTCCAGAAAAATACCAAAATTTCACCCTAGGCTAATTTCGATATTCTGAATCCAAAAATGAAGTCCATTTTCAAAAATAAAATTTATAAAATTTCAAAAAGTGGATATTACTATTCATAACGGCTAATTTTAATAATATTTTAATAGTATATCATTGTTTAGCGAAACTCGGTATTGCGTACAACACACGCTATCGTGGAAGGTCGCGCTTGCGTGTAATGTAAGCCAAGTCAGGGTTGCGTGTTGTGCAAGAATCCTTCTTTGTTTCGTATAACATAATCCAACCATATTTCATTTATACATTGAATATATATATATATATACTCAATTTTGCGTAGAATAACTATTATCAAAATTGTGTGTAACACGATCAAAGAATAGTGTTGTGTATACTGCAAGCTAATACGGTGTTGCGTATAGAGCAAGGTAATCTTGGTGTAGCATACAACACAAGACATTAATGAAATTAAAAGAATTTTTTTCATAAAATCTCGGGGTGTTACATTCTACCCCCCTTATAATGAATTTCGCCCTCGAAATTCGTCGGGGTTATAAATGGTTTACTAATCGAAAGTTTGTTTAATTGAAACCCATATCGTGAAAAGGAATACCAAAACTTGGCTTTAAAAACTAAAGTATGAAATGTAAAGGTTACCCAAAATAACTCATCACTGGGTTTCCACGTAGGAGAACATAGGTGAAAATATGGATATGGAAGAAAAATCTAACCATCAAGTTCTGATGGAGAGTGGTAGAGAACATGGCTATGAAATATCCAACAATCACAAAGCCGTACATTTGCAATGATCTAAGGTACCATCTGATTCATCAGATATAAGGGCACTAGGACAACATTTTTGGTTTTCAAGATCATTTCCCTAAAGTTGATGAATTAAAAGAAATACTTACATGATTTTTGTACAATTTCACTATTGTTCGTGAATTGAACAATTTCCACTTCATCCCTTAAAGAAATGAAGTTGAATTTGTTATTCGTGATGTGTTAGCAGATCATGTGATAGAATGATTGGCCATTCCATCTGTTTCAAACAAAAGGTTAGCAAAAGTTATAAGTCCATATTATGGTTAGATTAATCGTATATGGTTCCAAAAATGAACTTGTACTTCATATATCATACCGCTTAATAAAATAAAACTAGTTTCTACTAACCAGAGACTTCATGTAGGCCAGTGGTAGGCGATAAAGGCTAGTCGCACTTCGGTTGTGGGTTCAATTCCCACAGCCTTGTCCGACACGATGGGCTGTCACCCGTCCTGCAGGTTGTCCTTTTTTCTAAAACTACATTACTATAACATCCCATCAATAATATAGAAAAAACTTCTATCCTTAAACAATAATAACTTCTGTCCAACATAATCCATTCCAATCTTTAGGCTTATCCATAATACTGCAGTCCACTCTCATAATATAGTGAAAACGATTACCAGATATTTCATATAACATGCATGTTAATACCATCATTGATCCCCATATATCATAAGATATGTCTTGTTGGTCATATTACAAATATTCTAAGGCCTTAATCATGTATTCTCATAAAAAAGAACACCCATTGAATCTTAGTGAAAACATGAGTGCTGTCAAAAGTTAACTCTTTCCACATACCAAAAAACCCAAAATTCTATATACTCAAACCATGATATAACTATTTCCTTATATCAGTCATGAGCTCATGAATACTATCAAAAATTTAATTTTCTCCTTATCCCTTCATTATGTGCATATCATCTACCTTCCAAAAATATTTGAATAACCTTTCATGGACACTGGTACCATTAATCATACACTTTCAAAACTCAAGGAAAGGAAATAGTGTAACAACAGATAGATGTCTCTTTATTCCATAGTACCATGAGATTACTTATACAACATTACACTTGATAAACATGTAATCATTCCACTACCTTGTTAAACCATTGACTGAGCTTCAACAATTATTTCATCTCACATATCATTTGTAGTCTCTTCATCATCATCAACATAAATACTACACATACGGCCATACTGATTCTCTTCATGAGACTTTCCCTTAGGGAATTGCTTGGCATAATGCCCGTACATTCCACATTTAAAACATTTAACCATTTTTAATGTCGTAGCAATACCATTATCATCATCCATGGTGTTAACTGAACCTTTTCCTTTGCACTTACTGGATTTGTGTCCTTCTTTTCCACACCTAAATAATCTTCGAGTTCCCTTGAAACAATCTCCCTGGTGCCTCTTCCAACATGATTTACATGAGGGAAATTGAACTTTATTTCCTCTATGATCATCATGAAACTCCATCTTTCTCTTATTATCTGAGTTGGGAAACTTACCAAAGTTGAGATTATTGATCATATTATGAGATTGCTGATTAGGCATAACAACGATGTTTGGACTTCCAAATCCTATTTCATTTGGTTTCTCATGAAGAATATCATTCCATTGTCCGTTATATCCTCCATTATCATGAATCTTCCTATTTCCAGCCATTTTATAAAACCCAAAAAGGAATAGTGTGAGAGGAAAAAATCATGCTAGGGAGAAAAACAAAGTAAAGGGGGAGCACCCTCAATATCTAACATCTTAGGATAAATTCTAAGATCATTACCATAGTTCTAGGACTATATCCTATACGTATACTTATCCTTAGGGACATCCCTAGACATACCTTGGAAATATCTCTAGGGATCTCACTAACATTTTCGCATCCTAATTTCCAAAGGTTGACTAAACCTTTCCACTGATAGAAACTGTAGAGACCTTAAGCTTGTCGTACATGGACATTACATTTCTTTAGAGGAATACTTAATACATAACAAAAACAGACACAAAAGGATCGTAATAGTTTAGTGTCTTTGGAAACGTGGAACGTAATCTTCTAATCGTGGTGAAAGATCTTCAACATCTCCTATAAAGATCTTCCTCTTTTTTTCTTACCTAAAACCTTTTTTATATCTTGGGGAAAATAAAACATAAAAAGGGTGAGCTCAAATGCTCAGTAATGGTAAGAATGGATAAAATAAAACATACCATATACATTTGAACTTAAAAACATGAACATAATGTTTAAACATCAAAAGCTTGAGAAATGACATAAAACATGGAAGTACGTAAGGCATAGATCATAAAGAAACATTAATAACGATAAAATAGAATGGGAATAAAACATGTAATTATGGCAACCATTAAGAACATGATATGATTTCCATAGTATCCAAGGCATTGCTGCCAAGACCATCTTAGTGGACAAAGTCCCTTTCTAAATCGAGTTCACTTCTCGTTCTAGTCCTGTATTACTGAACCGGTTTAACATACCGTACCAGCCATGTATATCTCATGAGATATAAATATTTACCCAATGCATTGTAGGGAGATATAGGTCCCACCCATCTTATAATGAAATCATTATTTCGTGTGCCACAAAATCATAAATCATACATCAGAGCATAACCCATTTAATAAAATGGGATTCTTAAACATCATGCCATCATAACATAATCCATAAACAATTGATATCATTTCATCATAAGAAAATTGAAACCATTTAAATAATAGAGACATTTTGATTGAAATATTCACATATGAAATAATGTCATCTTAGATGGAAAATAGTTTTGACAAAACACTTGAAATGAATTCTTGAGGTAAATATCCTTTCTTCTTTAAAATCATTTTCTTTTCACAAAATTCCATGCAATTTTAAAAGATAAGTGTTTTGTTGAAAAGAATCATTAAATCTTGTAGAGTAAGCTTCTTGAAAATGAGGCATTATGAAACCATAAAAATCCGTTCACGCTGTATAAGTTAAAAAAACATTCTTCTCGTACTTTTGCCGGAAAAGTCAAAAAAGTACATCATAATGTAAAAAAAAGAAAGATTCCTTACATTACATGTAGTAAAAGTCAAAAATCGGTAAAAATGACTTTAAACATACATGAAAACACTTTTATAAAACATGGACATGGATGATAGAAATAACCCCAGTAAATACCTACGAATAAGCAATCTCGGATAAAAATGATATTTGCAAAATTATCCCTTACCTTAGGTCTGATATGCCTTGTACGTATCCAAAATTCCTGTATAATGATTTAAATAATGTCATTGACTTATTACAGAATCATATTCGTTGTTATGATATCATATATGTTTCACTTTTGACTTTATATTACCTATTCTTTTGTAAATTCCATGTTAAAGCAACGTTTTGGGTAAAATCATTTCATTTATCATATGTGTTTCGACTTGTCATTATTGATATTATTACTTATATCCTGATTTACATAATTTCAGAATTTAAAACATGATTTATATATATTCATCATATACTTATATATATTATAGATCGATAAAAAGGAATGAAATACACCGTTCATGGAGACGGTAGGCCGTATGTATGCATAAACGCTGTTTTCGTTTCCTTATTGAATTGAATGAAACTAACTAGATGACATACATATATATATATACATAAATAAAGTAGCATTATTATTTCATATATTTCATTATTATTCATTAAATAAACTTTATGATCATTCATGTATGGTTAACATGGAAAATAAATCTCATTGCGTCGTGGAGACGGTAGTCCGTACGTACGCACGAGCGATGATATCATTTCCATAATCATTGAATTGAATTGGAGTGGATGATACAATATATCAGAATAATTATGATGTAATAATAACTATGTATATTTATTATTTACACCGTTATAACCATCCAAGTAAGGTGGTGTTGGAAAAACAGATTACACCACGGTGTGGAGACGGTATTCCGTACGTACGCACGCGCAGTGATTTCATTTTCCATAGGATGGATAGATGGTGAAATAGGGTTGTTTCATACTTATAATAACATATAAGTATATGAGTGATACTGATGTTATTACTTCATAATGAAACAACTAAATAAGAATAAGTGGAAGAAGAAATAAAGTTGAAATAATCGGTAACAGACATTACCTCTTCTTTGAAGCGCCTCTTTGAGACCTCATTTTAGGGCAATGAAATTGGTCTTTGAAGAGTACCACGGCCTCTAGGTTGTTTCTAGGGAAGTGGATAATATAATTTGGCAGGGGTTGGCCGAGCATGAAGGCTCAAAGTGGTGTGAGGAAGAGAGGGAGGAGGTTCCCTTTTATAAGGGAGGAGAGGGGCATCTTTGGGAAAACTAAAAATATTATTTTATTATAAAGCCATACTTGGTTTTAAATAACTCCAAATTGATTTATTTTGAAGCTAAGGTGGGGATAGGTCGCAATCCTATCATCCAATATAATTTTAACAAGTTTAGTTTACTATTTTAACCTTATAATTTAGATTTAACTTTAAGTTAGATAGTTTTACTTTTACCATGTCTTTTTGTGTTCTTACACTATAAGGTTAATAAACTTACTATAACAAGCAAAACGAACCCCAAGTTGATAATTATTAAAATATATAACCTTATCTAAGTCATTTGGACGAACCTTATATTTTTATGAATAAAATAACAATTAATAATATAATATATTTTTTAATAACTATTTTATGTCAATTTTGACACTATTTAGTAATTATTTATTGTGAAAATCATAACAGAATGATTAGTTATAAAAAAGTTAATTAAATCAGTACTAACATATCATATTAACCTATAAAGTTAGTTTAATTCATAACAAGTCTCATATTACATTTATTTGGGTATTTATAACATCAATTATGTCAATATTTCATTAATAAGATAATTACTGCATCATCTTTGTGTCATACATAAATTAAATTATTTAATGTCTAAAAATTACAAATGTAATATAATTATGTAGGAAATATTTTTTTCTTTATAATGAATATTTATAGTCTATTTTATCTCATGTATAACCCTATATTAAAAATGATTTACTTATTAAACTTTGATTTTAACTATTTTAACCCTTCTTTAAATAAATTAATAATAAATGTCCTAATCTAATCCATGTGGGCATAAATGGTCGTATTTTATTCCTAGGGTTGTTTTTGGTCTAATTAAACTTATCCAATTGAATTAGGACATGTGTTAGGGTAATAATAATATAATTTGTACCCTTAATTACCCTAATTACTTTTAACCGTGGTAAATAAAAGTAAAAAGTTACTATTCACCAAAAATTATTTTCATCTCATTGAACCACGTTTTACTTACTGACATCAACCGTGTCTCTTGGATTTTTGAAATTCCACTCACAGAAGCAGTAAAATTAATTTTTATGTAAATTTTCAAATTCTCGTAGGAGATGGGTAAAAGACGGTGAAAAGTTCAATGAAATTTTTATATAACTAAAATTATTATAAAATTACTCCAATGAATTACATTGAACATATATAGGTATTATGTATCAATTTTGACCTAAAATAAATTTAAATAAAATAAATAATTATTTAAATAAAATTTAGTTTTTAAAGAGTAACCCAGTGTTTTCACTATTCATCAAAAATTGAATGTTTCCAGAAAAATACCAAAATTTCACCCTAGGCTAATTTCGATATTCCGAATCCAAAAATGAAGTCCATTTTCAAAAATGAAATTTATAAAATTTTAAAAATTGGATATTAATATTCATAACGGCTAATTTTGATAATATTTTAATAGCATATCATTGTTTAGCGAAACTCGGTATTGCGTACAACACACACTATCGTGGAAGGTCGCTCTTGCGTGTAATGCAAGCCAAGTCAGGGTTGCGTGTTGTGCAAGAATCCTTCATTGTTTCATATAACATAATACAACCATATTTCATTTATACATTTAATATATATATATATATATATATATATATATATATCTACTCAATGTTGCGTAGAATAACTATTATCAAAATTGTGTTTAACACGATCCAAGAATAGTGTTGCGTATACTGCAAGCAAATACGGTGTTGCGTATAGCACACGGTAATCTTGGTGTAGCATACAACACAAGACATTAATGAAATTAAAAGAATATTTTTCATAAAATCATGGGGTGTTACATATTTCACTCTCTTCATCCCCAATAATTGAATTAAGTAGAGCTACTGGGGGTGGATCTAGATAAGAATCAGATGGTGATGTTTCTACTCTAAAGATAAGGTATTCCTTATCATCATCATCAAAAATTGTAACCTCTTTATTCATACAATAAATAATAGCATCATGGTCTGAAAGCCAATCCATACCGAGGATTATATCAAATTCAATCATGGGTTTGACAATAAGATCAGTAGATAAAGCACGTTTATATGTCATAATATTAACTAATTGGAAAAACATTTTTGCAATGATACTTCTCTTAGGAGTTTTGACTTAAAACTCCATTGTTAAATCAAATTAGAAATATCTATTTTTCTTAGAAAACTAAGAAGATATGAAAGAATTCAATGATATAGAATCAAATTACTCATTTCCTAATTTTGAGGAAATGTTTAAAGTACCTTCCACCACATAATTCAGAGCTTCAACCTCAGCAGTAGTGATTACATAAGCTTGGTCCTTCTACCTTGTCCTTTTCTGAGGTATGTTTCCTTTGCGCTTAGGAAATTTATTTTCATAATTCCCCATTATTCTACAATTGTATAATTCAACATTGAAAGCCTCTTTCTTTCCCTTGTAATCATGATCAAGGTGGCCTTTTTCACCATACTTGTAACAGACTCCCATTCCCTTCAGGAAAGTACCGGGGTGTTTCTTCCCACATTTACTGCAGGTTGAAAATTCAACTTTCCCCTTCTTCCCCTTATTTCTATTTCGAGTGTGTTCAGCAGATCTCTTCCTCTCCTCCTTTTCATTAAGGTCGTATGACTTAGAGAAATCGTTTCCTGTCTTGATAGCACATGATAAAATATCTTCATACGATCATAAGGATTGTGAGACTAATTCTTAATGGAGAAATAGTTTTAACCCATCAAAGAATCGATTAATTTGACTCCTTGGGTTACGTATATAATCTAATGCAGTCCTTGCTAACCTTGTAATGTTAAACTCATACATTGCGACATTCTCATCATCCTTTTGCCTTAGACTCAGAAATTGCCATCCCATATCCTCATGATGGTCATTAGGAAAGTATTTTTATAAGAAAATATCTTTAAACTCCCCCATTCCATATTTTATAACTCTTCATCCTCCTGTGTGTTTTGAATTAATGACCACCATTTATCTGCATCTCCTATGAGGTGATAAACTTCCATGAAAACTTTTTCCATTATGCTACTCCCTAAAGTATAAAATATATTCTCTAAGGAACTTATCCATTTCTCAGCTACAAATGTATTTGTAATCTCATTGAATTTTGGTGGTTGTCTTTTTATGAAGAGCGGTCTCAGATTGATCCCCCACTTTGTGGATCAGGGTGATCTATACAGGTAAGGTTATTATTCATAACTTGAGTGACTTGTTTGTGTATGGTTATAAGTTATTTAGCACTTATTGCATCACCATCTCCACTATAATTGTATTGTGTAGGATTGAAATTCCTACATAGATTACTTGCATGGATACAGTTTCCATTCCTTCCACCAGGCACCATTTCTAAACAATGGCTTACACTAGATTAGTTTAAGAATCGCAATACATTTTTCCAAACTAGTAAAATTCCTAATATAAATTGAATAGTTAATTTATATAATCCATAATGATAAAAAATGTTTTATTTGAAGAGGTATTTACTCATAAATCCTTCATAATGGTTTGTAATAAAAATATGAATTATCATAAGCATATCCCCCGGGAGTGTCGTAACCAAGAGTGCAGAAAGGATCTTTGTTGTGTAACCGGATACCTCGGGTCAAGCCCAAAACTCCTTGTTAGATTTTTCAGTCCTAGGTACAATTGTTCTAGAGCCGCCTTTACCTGCTTGTATCCAGATAGGGATGTATTTCTTGAAAAATACACAAAATCTCTATATTACAAATATTTTAAGAAGTTCATCTCTACTAATCCTCAAAGTCTATCATACTGTACTATTCTTTAATAAGAGTTTTTCTAAATATTTTTTCCAAGGTTTGTACTAAACTTCCTCTGATACCAAATGTAACGCCCCAACCCTAGCTACCCAGAGTCAGTGCCTTATTACATAACATTTTCATGATCACAAGAGATCATTTCTCAAAAGACAGAATTGTTTAGTAGCCTTGGAAGTACTAGATACATACATAAGTTTTACATTGCATCATGAAATAAATATAAACAACATTGTTTCCCCTATGAACACAGTCATATCATTTATCCTATCTCTGTAGGTTAATCATAATATATTTTTTCACATCTTGGGAAAAATAAAACATAAGAAATGGGTGAGATCAGATGCTCAGTAAGGATAACAATATAGGGGAAACTATCATAAATAAGAATAAACATTGAATGAAATGTATAAGACTAAAACACAATACTTTTAAACATAATCCTCAGAATAATATGGAAAAGATAAATAAAATAATTCAATTTACTTATTCACATGGATATTCTACTAGTCGAATAATCACATGTAATATCAATAGCTAATTTCATAATGGTTGAATGCATAATATCGGAAATCATAACCATATAGTCATGGACTCGTGCCAAGACTACAAATAATATTTTGTTAAGGCCTTATGAGAATACACTAGTTTGTCTAATGAGACATACCGATGCATCGACGAGCTATAGCGGGATCCACCCATCACATACTAAGTCCAATACATTCTTCATATGAAAAGGTTGAAACATAACACAAACATTCGTATTAAAAATATCATATGAAATGTTAATACTTTAACAATTAACCATGAATGGTGTAAAAATAACACATCCAAAGTCAAACATATAACACAACCTTCAATACAATATGGAAGATATTGTGATAATAAATCAACTTCAAACAGGTGTAAAATCCATCAATGGATGTTGACATAGATGAAATCAAAACTATTTGAGAGATATATCTCTTTCTATTTTGAAAAAATTCTAAGTCATGTAATTATAAAATAAAACATTTATTTTGAAAATATTATTATAATCTTTTAAGGCGATCTTCAAAAGTGTTATAATGATGAAAAATAGCTGCACCCACCGTATAAGTTAAAAAAATATTCTTACCTTAATTTGTCGAAAAGGTCATAAAGTACCTTGTTTGGAAAATGATGGAAGGATTCCTTTCAAAACATTTTATAAAAAGTCAAAAAAGGGTGTAGATGACTTTAACCTATATTATAGGAAATAATAAAGATATTTTAAATAAAATTATTAAGAAACATGGATGTGGATGATAAATATGTCCCAATAGATACTTATGTATAAACAACCTCAGATAAATAAAGTGATTTTAAAATTATCCCTTACCTTGTACTTTTCCTTAGTCGAGGGTACTTTAACCTCTTGTATAATAGTAAAATCATTTTTATTAAATTATAAAAGAACCATATACATAAATATGATATTATATATGATCTTATAATATTGTTTTGTTAATAATATCTCAGTGGTATCATTGTTTCAGGTGTTAACTGATTCATTTTCATTTATATGTGTTTGCGCCAAAATGTGAGAAGAAGAAGAAGAAGAAATGGAAATCCTAAAGGGTCTACTCCGCGAAGACCGAACGAAGAGCCCATATAGCCCCACACTCGCCATAGAGTAAATAGATGGGATGCTCTGCGAAGGCCTTTGACATTTGCGAGCCCGCCGTGGAGCAACGAGGTGGGACACTCCGCGAACACATTTGACGTTCGCAAACCCTTCGCGGAGGAACCAAATCCCTCTTCGCACCGAGTGCGCTCTGCTTCGCCACAGCTCTTGCCTATAAATACTGATCTCCCCCTAAGCCCAAAAGATGGAAAATCTGCCCTTTCAACTTCTTAGCTCCTGAATCATGAAGCACCCAACTCTCTGCGAACCATAAGCTACACAAGGTAATTTTTCTCTGCGAAGTGCCTCACCTTTTCCATGTTTTAACCCCCTCATTCGAGAGGGAAGTCCTTTCGCGAAGCCCACAGGACTTCACGGAGGATGGGGATCCCCAAGGGGAATGAGGTCGTCGTGGAGCATTTATAATTTGCAAAACACCCCTCATGTACACATGATCCACATGCCAAGACATGGTCACTGTACTTCGTGAAGCACATTGCTTCACAACAGCTCAATTCACGGGGCACCTCTGCTTTATGGGGAAGTGCTCCGCGAGTCCCTTTCCACTTCATGAAGCACCCCCTATATTCAATTATGCCCTATTCTTAGGTTGGGAGACTCCACTTCGCGAAAAAACCCCTTTTCAAGCACCCTCCACTACATGGACCACCAGAGCTTCATAAGGCCCCTGCCTATGAACCCCTATACTTTTCAATTTATTTTCCCGTGTGACCGTCCAGGTTTGCGCGAAGTGATTTCAAAGTCCATGGATGATACCTCCCATTGCATTTCTTCTCTTCATGCTTCTTCTCATAGACACACTAACGGATATTGCTTCTTTGCATAGCCACACTAACGTAGACCCCCCACTGGATCACTCCATAACACCCCTTCTCCACGTCATTGCTGGTGCCTTCCCTTCACCAAGGTGTATCGAGTACCAGTTATGTATTTCTTAGGGGTATGGAGTGAACCGACCTCGTCTGAGTTGCAGAACTTTAAACTACCACGCACCATCATCCTTAACACATGAAGTCAAACTGTGACCTTCCCCCATGCATCCAATATGGGTTCCCCTGGCTCAGACATTCTCTACCCCCACTAGTCTCCACGGGGATGAGATCATCCCTCCCAGGGGATTATATCCTTTTTATCGTAGTGGTGTTTTTCCATGGGGAAAGAAAAACCATCTTAGTGTAATCCCCTTTCCTTTCTTGCAGGAGGTATTGCTGCTGCTCCTCCTTTCTTTGTCGGCACCCGAAGTCAGCGAAGGGCATGATGAGGAACAATGCTCCTCCTCTCTTCCATGCTGAATCCCTCTCCCGCTGGGATTTGTCACCACATGGAGTAAGTTCCAGTCTCCATCTCCCTGGGCCTCCATCCGGGAGTGATTCCCAATCTTCCTCTCCCTGGGCCGCCTAGAGCCTAAGCACCATTTCAATTCCCACGGACGCACCTTTCATGACGTCATCATCAGGTCTTTGCTACCACTTATTTCTCACACCGAGCATGACTCATGTGGGCTTAGAGTAAGCATTGACCATGTCATCCAACCCTGGGAAACCTATATTATAAGCCCCAAACATCAATCCTGAACTATGTGGAATTTGATCCTTGCTAAGGCAAGGTACGTAGGAAGCCTCCATGAGGTTCAAGCCCAACCCCCATTGGTCCCAACCATCTTCATGTCAGTTCACCAAAAACCATTCTGAACAATGGGGACTTTGATCCTGGCCAAGTTAAGGTACGTAGGAAGCATCTATGAGGTTCAAGCCCACCATTCATATGTACCCTAGGTCCTCATTCACATCAGTCCACCAACTCCTCCACATTCTGAACTACTTGGACTTTGATCCTTTCTAAGGTAAGGTACATAGGAAGCCTCCCGGAGGTTCAATCCCAACACCTAGTTGTTTCGATACCCATTCATTTTGGTTAAACAAACACAATCCCGAACTACGTGGACTTTGATCCTTGCCAAGGTAAGGTATGTAGGAAGCCTCCATGAGGTTCTATCCCCACACCTAGTTTTTCTGACACCCTTCCATGTCGGTTCCACAGGCCAAATCCCAAACTATGGGGACTTTGATCCTTTCTAAGCTAAGGTACAAAGGAAGCCTCCCTGAGGTTTAATCCCAATAACCATTGGTCCCGACTATCATTGCGTTAGTGTACCAAGACCAATCTTAAACTATGAGGACATTGATCCTTGCTAAGGTAACGTGCGTAGGAAACATCCCTGAGGTTAAACCCCACCACCCGGTCATTCCAACCATCTTCACATCAGTTTGCCACTCCAACCATGGGAATACTATATTGTAATCCCCACACACCGTCTAGAAATAAGGGGAATTTGATCCTTGCTAAGGAAGGGTACGTAGGAAATATCCCTGAGGTTCAATCCCACCATCCATCTGGACCCCAGGTCCTTATTCACGTTGGTTCACCCTCATCCTGCATGATGTTAAACTGTATGCCCCTTTTTCCCCCCATCTAGTGGTAAGTCATTGTGATCCTTACCCAGTTGTAAGCCGTTTTCATCCCCCTTGTTGGGATCTACTTACTTGGTCCATCCTAGTGGTGTCACACCAACCCTGGGTAGCCTAGAGAGTAAGCCCCAAACATCATCTCGAACTATGTGGGCCTTGAACCCTGCCTCCTAGACAGGGTACGTAGGAAGCCTCCTAGAGGTTTAGTCCTGTTCAGTGGTAAGTCGTTGTCATCTTCAGTCAACGATAATCCATTGTCAACCTAAAACTAATGATAAGCCGTTTTCATCCGCTCTATTAGGACCCACATCACTGGTCCAACCCAATGGTGTCAAACCAACCTCATGCTGCTAACGATGCCTAAGCCCCAGTATATCATCATGTTATTGTCCTCTTCACAGACCCTGATCCTGTACATCATCATGAAATACATGGACTTTGATCCCCTGCCACAGGGATAAGTAGGAGGTCCCTCCGATGCTCAATCCCAACACCATCGTCGCACTAGAGTCGACCCCATCCCATTCTCCATCAACTTCACTTAACCATCCATCATCCATCCTGATTCTTATCCAGGTCGCCACACTCTGGTGAGATCATGATAATTCACATCTTTGCTGCTCCTAGCAGTAACTGGGTAACTGATCACGCGTTACCCCCAACATCAGTGTTCCATCAGGGGATTACACCTATATGATCCACTCGAGTTAGTGTTCTGATCAGTCTGATCTATCTACGCTGGATGATAAACTTGCGGCATACCCCGTGTTAAACATGGGAAGATGAAGACATCTTCATAGACATGCCTGGGGAATATCATTCCCCACACTCGACATGGGATTCCTCGGGCTTCCGCACCCTCGAGAAGCCCTATAATAAGGGGAAGAAACCCTGACGTGCCAGAATCCCAGCATCCAGACACACCAGTGATGTCTCAAAGTGACTACTCCCCCAACCGAAGGTTGCTACCCTGGCCGAACCCTTTGGAATATCCCAACAGAAGTAGTGTAACTAACCGGTGTCCATGAAGTTATGGAAATGGGAAGAGTTTCACAAGTAACGTCTTAAATCTATAAGGGAGGCCTCGACTAGGTGACAAGTTTGGCAGAGGAATCCATCAAAGGAAGAAACAACATCCCATCATCCTGTTTTGATCATGTAGCAAACATACCTGAATAAGTGACGGATGTCACCCACCATTGGAAAGCGGGAATGCAGGGCAAAAAATAGCGTCGTCGTCCATAAGTAAGACGAGCTCACACGCCCCGGAGAAAGAGTCAGAAATAGAAATGGTGAACCCGACGTGAAAATATTTTCCTCAATGTGGAGACTAGTATCATTCTAGGAATCAATGGACTAGCGCATCACCGGATCAAGTTATCCAGTGCTAGGTCCTGCCAAGAAAATAGCGGGCCTGATATGAAACTCACCAGACGTTGGGGAAGTAAAAACATTGGGAATCCCGATCAATGATGTTTTCAGCCTGGATCCCTCTTACGGGTCATGGAATAAAGAATGGTGCTGGGGAACTGGGCTTCGATTTCTTTTTCTATCAGTACTAATGAGTTACTCTTCCTGCTTTCAGGAACCAAGATGTTGTATCTGGGACTCGATCACTGCCTGCCCACCGATGTAAGGGAAGGGGAAATACCAACATGGAAATCCCTGGCTGTTATACCTCTTCCACGACGGTCTCAACGGCCATGACTACTAGGCGCACACACCCCATCTCCCAATCAGAAGTTATCCAACGAAGCGTAATTAACGACCTCATACGCCGGTATGAAGAGGATGGGATCATCCCTATGATATATAGGGCCCACATGGATTTAATGGCATCTACACCTTTCCGTAAATGTCACCCCAAGGGCCGTGTAGGGAGATGCTGCTCCCCACCACAACTTATAATCATTTCGGGAGCTTGTCCCCGGAATGCCTCAACGACTCCCAGCCCTACACCGATGAGGCAGGGGATGTCCAGGCCAACCCGATCAGAGTCCCACTCCAAGGGCCCCCAGTGAGGGCTCCCACCAGGCTACGTCAGCATCACCGCCTAGTCTTACAGGCTGAGGAGAAGTTAAGACACATTCTTGCACCACCAACTTTGGACCATCTGACCCGACGCCAGCATCTGGCTCAAATTTAAGAGGACGCCCGCCGAGGGGCATCAACGTCAGCGACTACTACGTCCCGAGACACTGCTGACTCATATCACCAACTCCATGTATATGCTTAGAAGGGGCGGTTATAGGTGCGACCTGGATTAAGGCCCCACCCGCTCCACGAGCAGGCTGGGTTGACTCTCTCGGTCACCGGTGCAGGCAGTGGCCACCACAGATCAACCCACAGCAATGCCTCCCTGTACGGAGGCCCTCCCCGTATCACCACTACGGAAGGTGTGGGTCCACCCTATGCCACCTTCAACCCAAGTGAGGGTCTTCCCCACGACAACGACACTCCACATAGGAGTCTCTCCCGTGCTAATTACACCGGGTACGGGTAACTCCTTCTGTTAAAGACCACATGTATGGAGACATTTCACATCCGGTTACTCGCCAACGTGGGGGGTCCTCCCTATGTCCTCATAGCAGCTGTCGAAAGTCCTCCTCTCCCTAGAGATTAGAGGAGTGAAGGAAAACTTCACTTCACCAGAGCCCAACACGAAGGTCCTACACGTGTTCGGCATGACCAAGATGAGGACTATCCTCACACTGATATAGCTAGGGGAAATAAACATGGAGATCATACCCATGTTCCTGTTATCTCTAGAGGAGGTCCTATCCGCTTCAGCTCCACCCACAGAGGTACTCCCTGTCTCCCCTTTGACATATGTCCTGGTGCTCCACGCACCGCGACCTACCCTGGCGGAAACTCTCTCTACCCCAGCACAAGTATGGCCGATGGACATCCTCATTCCTGAAGTAGGACTTTCCCCGATGAGCCATACAGGGGTAGGAGAGTGGGTAGTCACCACCACAAAGAAGAATTCTTGGAAGACCCGATTAGAAATAAAACCTGTCCGCTTCTCAGACTCCGAGGCAGAGTATGACTCAATGCTGGAGCCCTCCCCTCAGTCCTCCGAGTCAAATACTGGGTTGGGAATGGGGCACATGGGCCACGTACTCCCAAAATGAGAGGTACATAAGATCCTTGTCTCCCTCCACAGGTATATCTAGAAGGATGAGAATCTGGCATGTCCACAGGGATAGATCAGGAAATCACCATTGTCATCACCAGAAGCTCCCTCTACCTCGACTAGAGTTCATGGAGAGCTATTTTGACGATAAATGGTGGAAGAGCCACAGCATAGCCCACCCTCAACGGATGATCATGCTATGTCAGAATCCATGTTCGCAAGTCCATCATACCGTGACGTAGCGGCCAGGTCACTACACTCCTTAGAGGACAGCCCGAGATGGGGCAGCCAGTCAGCCCGCTCGCCATATTCTCCGCCGGCCATCCTGTCGTCCTAGCGGTCAGCCTCAGTACTGATGCTAGTTCCTCAGCCACCTCCATTTGATGAGCGGGGAAATGAAGGGACAGATCTTGAATATGATCCAAGGAGCTTATGGGATATCCTCGCAGTGGACCACTTCTCTGAGAAGTTTTGGCCGGTCGTAGGGCCAAATTTTTGTGCGCCAGAATCTCTCACCCTAGAAAAAGTTGAGTGTTTCCATGGAACCCTATGGGCGACGCACTTCCGCCTTCGCCACCAAAAAGTGATGTATTCGAAGATCCAAGCGCACTTTGAAGACATTAGTGAACAATGTCGTCTGGTTTACCAAACAGCACTCCCTGTGGTCCAACACCCTGAGTCACTAGGTCACCATAAGGCCCTCCAACATCAATGCGTTCAGTGTTTCCAAGTACTTTTCAAGGTTATCAAGGAGGATTTCCACCACATGCACATCTATGGATGGGGGCAGTACGTTGCCCTCCACTTCAGTTCTATATGACGGCAGCATGACTCGCTAGACGACATTGAGTACATTCCCCTGAGAAGAGTTACGGTCAACTTGATTGATCTGTCAGAAAGGGAGAATGAGCTAGTTCTTCTTGATGGGAACTTCCCCCCTAAGGGCGTACCGCCACTACTGGAACCATTGGGAAGAGTTACTCAACAACATAGAAATCTGTTGGGTCTCCCTCCGCCTACTGAGGCGCTAGCTCTAATTCGGAATCTCGGTAAGGGTAAAGAGAACCTCGGGGCCACCAAACACTCTGACCAATCCGCCTTAGTGCAAAAACCATAGGAGGGCCCTGAGAAGGACGCGTTGCGTGAGCATCTTGCTGAACAGAAAAAGTTGTTCGATGACAGCCTGGCTGAACGCACTGCAGAACAATGTCTAGATTACGGTGATCCTCGGCCGACACATCAGGGATAGACGCAAATCCTCTCTAGTGAATTTACTTTAGGTAACCCTGAAATCCTGCCCATGCAAAGAGGGTATAGGCTAGAAATTATAGCAACAGGGCACGATATGTGTTTCCAAATCCACCCAGACAACACATTAATCGTAGGGACACATCCCAAGTACCCCCAGCTGCCCCACTAGCTGATCCACGAGCCGTTAGGACCAATTATCACGTTGAAGAACCTGAAAATGGACTAGTGGTTAGGGCCCCTCCATCCAGATAGGGACCCCCATCCAGATGATCCAATGGTGGCACTCATCGTCCACCTCAAGGCATTGTAAATGCGACAGGTGGCACTCCCACCTGATGGAAAGCCATATCCGGAATGAGTAGATGACATGCCAGCACCCCAGGTTTCGGAAACCCCACCTTCTCCCCCATTAATTGAATGGGTGACCCCCCCCCCCCCCCCCCGCAGCATGTAGACCATTTTTCATCAATGTGTGGACCCATATTGGGACTCCGGCACAATAAGAAGCCGCCAAGCTCCAATTTTTTGTACAAACATTGGAATGGACTACATTCGTCTAGTATAGCCAACTCCCTATCAGGTTAATAGCAGGATGAGAGGATATTTGAAAAAAGTTTCTGTTCCAATTTAGTTCCACCACGCGGAAGACAAACATCGCAGACCTCTTCAAGTGCAAACAAAGGCCTCATAAGCGTGTAGCGGACTTCATCGCCCGGTGGAAAGGGCTCACCTACTCCCTTGACATGCCACTGATTCAGGAGAAATTGTTGACGATGTGTGTGGGAAATGTTAAGACGAAACTAGTTCCCTCCCTGATCACCCAGAACTACCCCAGAGGGTTTCGAGACTTCTCTGATAAGGCCCAGCACCTCGAAGAAGCCTTGCAACAAGCAAGCTAGGCACACCTGTTGCCTCCTGTAATTCCCGCAAGGAGGGCCACCGGAGCCAAGCTTGCCACAGTGGACCCAATAGAGGCCCCCAAGAAACCAGAATTACTACTAGTAGAGCCACCTCGGCAACCTCGCAGAGGCCCTCCACCACATGCACAGCCTCCATCCCAATAGCGGCCCCCTCACAATTGGCAGGCGCCTCCGCCTAATGAGCCGCCACCGCCTAGGTGAGATAATCAGGCACCGCCTCATCGGTAGGCTCCTCTAGCCCCTCATCAGGGCCAGGCTCCTAGGGCCCCCTTTCCAAATAAAAGGAATTAGACCTACTCGTTCAACGAGGCATATGTCCCTGGTTACTTCCGCAGCGCCTTGGAGTAGGGGATCGTACGACTACCTGAGTGTAGGAGGCCAGAAGAGGCGAACCTCACCGATCACCCTAACTAATGCCCTTATCACCAAATCCGGTGGAACACCATCAAGCAATGATACATTTTCAAGGACTGTCTCCAATACCAGGTATACAACAACATAGTCTGGTTGGGTCCATCCCCGACACAGGTGGCGTGTGTCTTCGTGAGGCCAGATAGCTGTAGTGTCATCGAAGGAGAATGGTTGTAGGTTTATAACCGCGAGTCTCAGAAGTCTGCCGACTAGATGGCCCAAAAAATGGTCGCCCATTCCCATGGTATCATCTGTGCATGACTAAATCATCTGAATCCTTCAGAAGATGAAGCTGCTAGTTCTGCATCATCATCTCAGCGGGCCTCTTCCCATAAGAGCAAGCATCGGTGACGTAGGTGGAAGCAAAAAGCCCTCAATGCCATCATCGTCCCACACTCTTGGTGACTTCATGCCTCCGAAGAAGGGGATTCCTCCCAGAGTCCACCCAGTAATGGATGACTCTTCAGGTGATAGTCAGGGGTACGCCTTGGTTAACACTGTAGAGCTGGTAAACCCCTACATGACGCATAGAAACGAGGAGCGTCAGACAAACCTTCCCAACATCCCCAGCCATCATCAGCGTCGGTGGAGCCATGCATATATGGTTCGTCAAAGAGCTTAGGTCACAACATTAAGCAACACTATGCATGCTACTGAAACCAAGAAGCATGCTCAGCGTAGAGGGCAGCAAACACTGACTTCTTATCTGGTGATTTCAGGTCCGCCTTCATCGTCATTCGTGCTGTTAGATCAGGAAGAGTCACCTAGACCTCGTTGGGATCGAGTTCGCTTCCCAAAAGAACAATTGTAGTCGTCGGGACCATCTCTGGTAGCTACTATGTGGGCTTTGACTAGTGAAAAATGGGACATGCCCAACACCAGTCAGCCGTCGACCCAGTTGGCAGGGCCCACCATGCCTCCTGTCATAGAGCAACCTCTTGTAAGTAGAAGTTCACACATGGAACAGAAGTACGACGTCCTCAAACACCTTTCCAGCATTCCAGCAAGACACTCATTCTTGGAGGCCCTTCACTTGTCAACAGACATGTGTGAGGTTGTTGTCAAGGCTTTAAGAAGCCCCTCCTGTTTAAGACGGAGGTCGCAGTTGTAGAGGCCTTTCATGTAGAGGCTCTTGGGAATGCTGAATTTCCGGACATTATCTCATTTTCTAGAGAAGATGAGGGATCCCCCATATAGGGTCACATTCTCCCGGTGTATATCACCATCCAGTTCAACGGTGTGGAGATTCATCGCTTCTTGGTCGACACAAGCTTCGAGATAAACCTCATCCCGATGTATACACTCTGTAATATTGGATTATCCAAGGATGATCTAACTACTTCTGACCTAAAAATCCAAGGATATGATAGGACAGAACAGACACCGGTCATCAAGATCCGTGTAAAGACCCAGTTCGGTGGCCTATTTGCCAGCACCGAGTTTATGGTTGTCTCCTAGGACACCGCGTATAATGCACTGATGGGCAGTCCATGGTTCCACCTGCACGCGGTGGTCCCTTCATCATATCACCAATTCCTCAAGTACTCCCTTAATTGTCAAGTGGGCGTACTCTAAGGTGACACGTCTCCTTTTGCCTCCTGCGAGGCCTGCTATCTGGATGCCGACAATTGTAAGAGCAAGGAAAACCAGATTCGGACCAATGCGGTCGAGCATGCCATAGATGCAGTCAATCCGTGGATAGACCTAGATGATGCCTACGTCTTTCCAATCCATCGATTGGAGGCCACGACCCCTGACATGGGGAAATGTTTTGTTTTCTGGGGTAAAAGGGAGAAGCATATTCCCCATTCCAAGTGACTGTGGATATCACCTCATACTCCTACACGAATCAGGTTCAGGTGATCCCGGAGCCTCCTACTCTCGTAAGGTATCAAGATGTTCGCCCCATGGAAACATTAGTACATCATACATGCCTGTTCTGCCAGGCTGGAATCAACCGGCTCCAGACAAGACACCACTATTTCTTTGATATCATCAAGTTTGGCCCCTTAGGCCGAAGACCAGATGGGATCGGGTCGAGAAACGTTATTGCTATGGTTTCGGCAGTACCGGAATCTCCCGATGCAGTGACCAATGCCGCTCAGGCTGGCGCCAACCTCCCATCGAGATCTAACGACTCAGAAGAAACTCCCCCCATGGAATATCCCTCCTCCATAAGTTTATAAGATGATAAAGAGTATTCTCTCCTACCATGGAAGAGGGTGTATCCACCACAGTCAACGAATTAGTACAGGTGAACCTCGGTAGCGAGTCAGATCCAAGACCCACACTGATCAGTGCTTCCATGCCCCCCAAGGAGCAGCAGCTATACATAGACTTCCTGAAACAATATTTTGACGTGTTTTACTGGAGTTATGATGAGATTCTAGGACTATATCCTCAGGTAGTCTTCCACCACCTCGGTATTCCGTCAAATCATTGCGGGTTCACGGATCCTTCCAGAAAGATGCACCCTTCTCACGATGCCATGGTTAAGGCTAAATTTGACAAGCTCATCGGGCCCAATTTAATTAAAGAGATCCATTACCCCAAATGGATGGCCAATATCGTACCATTCAGAATGAAAAAAAAACAGATCGGAGTCTGTATCGACTTCCGGGACCTCAACCATCATTGTCCGAAGGATGGTTTTCCCCTTCATGTGACGTAACTCATGATTGATGCCACAAATGGTTTCCAAGATCTTTTCTTCATGGATGGATACTTCAGATATAATCAGATCCAAATGGCCCCCGAGGACAAGGAGTCTACAATCTTCAAGGAACTACAAGGTACTTTCTGTTACAAAGTTATGCCCTTAGGTTTGAAGAATCTAAGTGCCACCTATCAGTGGGACATGCATCACATATTTAATCTAATCCTCTGAACCTTGGTGGAGTGCTACGTGGACGATCTGGTAGTCAAATCTCGCCAGCGCCAGGTCCATCTCAGGGATCTTGGGAAATTGTTCGTCTTCCTCTATTATCTCCACCTGAAAATGAACCCGTTGAAGTGTGCATTCATTTTCACCTCTGTCAAGTTTCTCGGTTTTGTTGTCAGGTACCAGGTCATCGAGGTTGACATAGATAAAATCTGGGCAATTAGCCAGATGTCTCCCCCGAGAAACATTCAGGAACTTCCGAACTTCGAAGGACACTTGACCTACATATGCCGATTCATTGCGAATTTGGATGGCAAGTGTAAGACCTTTTCTCGGCTCATGAAGAAAGGCCATGGCTATGAATGGGATGAATATTTCCAGACCTCGTTCAAGGAAATCATGTAGTATTTTCTCCAGCCTCCGGTCTTGATGCCACCCTTTTCTGGAAAGTTGTTGGTAATTTATGTGACCATCGTGGAATGTTCCTTCAGCACCCTTATCTCCCAAAATAACAATAAGGGGACAGAGAACATCCTCTACTACCTCAGCCATATTCTCCTTGATACAGAGACCAGGTACTCCCCCATCGAGAAGAGATTCCTTGGGCTCGTATTTTCCATGAAGAAATTGCGACATTACCTGCAGCACCACGAGGTACAACTGGTGTCCCGAGTAGACCCGTTGAAGTATATCTTGAGTCGTCCCTTGTTGATGGGCCGACTAGCGCAGTGGGCTGTTATCCTCCAGCAGTTTGACTTCAGGTTCATGCCTCAGAACGGTATCAAGGGACAAGAATTGGAAGACTTCCCAGCTGCCCATGCAACTGCAATGACTGGTATCTGGACCTAGATTTTCCCGATGAGGCAATCCTCTCGGTAGATCAGGCCATCTCATGCTGGAAAATACACTTTGATGGTGCCTCCCGAAGCCCCACCGACAGGAGGCTCAACGATCCTAGACTCAATAGAGGAGGCTTTGGTATCATCTTTATTACCCCAGTGCAAGCCATTCTTCCATACTCATTCTTGCGGTCAGAAAGCTACACCAACAATGAGGCGGAATATCAGTCCCTCATTACTGACCTCGAGCTGGCCCTTGAGATCAACGTTCCCCATTTGCATGAGAAAGGGGACTCCGAGCAAGTCATCAAGAAGATCAACAGTGACTATTTTGTCAGGAAGCTAGAGCTCGTACCATTGTTGGAACGTACTATCCAGTTAATGGCCTAGTACCATTCTTGGTCGGAGGATACCCATGTCCCTCGGTCACAGAATGGTAGAGAAGATGCTTTGGCTAGTTTAGCTGCATCACTTGCAGAGCTCGAACAGGATGATCTAATTATCCATGTGGAACACCGAAGAGTCATATCTCATGTAACTTCATATGCCGATGAAGGTCCACAGGTAAGCGATCCTACCGACGGCACCTCCATGTCGGAACACCCAGGTTCCCTAGACGCGGTGATTGAAATTACTCCCGATTGGAGGATACCGTTGGTTGAATACCCCCAAAAGAATAATCTCCCATGAGATCAGGCTGAGAACGAGCGAATCCGATGCCGCGTGCTACAACTTACCCTCCAGATTGGTCCCAGTCTCGAGAAGATCCTCTACAGGAGTGAGTTTGATGGTTTTCTCCTTTATGGAATTCAAGGAGTCGAGATTTCATAGGTCATACAGGAGGTTCATGGTGGTTCTTGTGCTGCCTCGCAGGCTGGGCTGAAACTGTCTCACCAAATCTTGAGATTGGGGTATTTTTGGTCTTCCATGATCCACGACTGCATCGAGTTTTCCAAGAGGCTCCACGCGTGCCATGTTCATGCTAACTTTGTGCATTGGCCAACAGAGCCTCTCCACACTACCATGTACTATTGGCCCTTTGTAGTTTGGGGATTAGATGTTGTAGGACCATATTCGCTAGCGACAACTCGCCAATGTTGGATCATCCTGACTGCTAGATATGTATTTTCCAAATGGGAAGAGGAAGTTAGGCTCAAGGAAGTCCAGGCCCATGCCATCATTGAATTTTTGAGCTCCAATATCATCTATCGGTTTGGAGTCCCTCATGCCATCCTCACTAATAACGACACCAACTTCCGAGCATCCGACTTGAAAAAGTTGTATGCTAAGTACAACATCTTTTCTAACCATACCTCCCACTACCATGCGCAAGAAAACGGGAAGATCAAGGCGTTCAATAAGACCCTCTCTAACATCTTGATGAAAATGGTTGGTCAGAACAAGAAGAGTTGGCCAGACAAGCTCCCCAATGCCATCTGGGATTATCAGATGATGACTCGTAATTCCACCCAGGTGACCCCATATTCCCTGGTGTACGGAACTGAGGTCGTCTTTCCCAACGAGATCTAGTTTCCTTCATTATTCACAGCGGTCTGTGACCCACAGGCACCAGATAAGGTGGTCGAAATTGGTCTGGCTGAATTGGATGCACTTGATGAGAATAGGCTTCATTCCCTACACAATCTGGGAGGGAACCAGAACAAGATTGCCAGAGCATTCAACAAAAAATTCACCTCTGCTCCTTCTTGCAAGGAGACATGTTACTATCCCTCAAGACACTGATGATACCTGGTAGGAAACCACCTATGTTGGAACCCAAATGGGAATGAACTTTCATTGTACACAAGGTCTACCCCAATTGTGCCTACTTTTTGGTGACCATGGATGGTGAGGGTATAACTCCTCCCATCAATGCCAAATTCTTCAAGAGATATATTTCATCATCCACAAGGTCTGGGATGACCGTAAACTGTTTGGTATTTCAGGACCTTAAACTACACCTTGTCCCGCAATACGTTAAACTGCACCTTCAAGAATTACGTGTGGCCTGATACCCATCTTTATGGGATACGTAGGACCGCTGAAATTTCATCTGTTGGCCCAGCCTGAAACTTCAAATTCTCCCCTTCTGTCCCTTGACCCTCAGGCACTTCGACCCGTTCTGGACCCTTGGCCCTAGTCCTCATTCGTGAGTGTGCAGTGTGATTTGGACACAAAGTCCTCATTCACATCGGGTTTGGTAACAATCACACCATTTACCTCATCCTCCTAAGAGTTTCCCATCCCCTTGTGCTATACTCATCTTTTTAAATCGGCCGCTCTCAAGATGATCCCTTCAGTCCTCTTCGGCGATTCACTAATGTGCCCAAGGGTACTCTGGTTTAGCACTTGGAATGTCGGATTCTACCCGGACATGTTTTCACTCATTTTTCAGGCTTCGTTCTCCCCTGCATTAGGGATTCCATCACCTTTCACAGCAAAAGGGACCCCCGAATGGAATGGATACTCGGCCCAAGTACTCTCATACCATTACGTGCCAACGTTATCAAAGGTTCCGAGCAAAAAATTGGTAAAAGTCCCGCATTGTGAATTTGGTCAGTAGTCGATGCTCATTTGTTGTTCCCACCTCAGGTCATGATATGGATGCTATGTTTCAAACACGGTCAATAGTCATCCTCCATCTTCACGCCGACCTCATTAATCCCATAATGTTGGTTACACGACTCACATCCTTATCCACCTTATCATGTCCATGTAGAATTTTGGAACTCTTGGTACTATTCCTCAGTGTGCATTTGCACATTAGGAGGAAAAAAACCTAGATAAGGAAATCATTTGGGACTCCGCCGATTCCCCCCATTGCATATATTTCATGTATTTAAAATACATTATACACCCTTGTTTTCTACATTGAGTTCATCTTACGTAGGCTTAGGGATCATATTAAGGTCTATTCTTACTTGGAATAGTCCATCTTTTCCATGTTCCATGTTCTAAGACCTTAAACTAAGATCTTTGCATATATCACCTCTGTATAACTACATACAGTTTGATTCTCATTCAATGGGATACATAGGAACACTCGGACACCTCATCTGTGGGTCCAACTCAATTAGGAGATAGCTTCTCCTACCCCATATCTTCTAATCTTTCCTTACCCCTCAGTCTGAGGATTCTTTTATGGAATCACGCATGGTATGATGTGGGCCTCATCCCCATTCACGTCGGGTATGCTTTATCACGCCAAGCACATTACATTTTGAACCTCATATTTCATATATATGTCTAAGCCATGCAACTCTAGACTATGCTACCCAGTCCTACCTGACTCTAAACTGTTACGTTTATACCATATAACGTTAAAATGCATGGTTGGTCCCATCACATGACCCGAAACTATGAAAATATTGTACCAACCACACGATAAAAATTGGCATTGTATTGTGATGATCTCACTCATGGGACATAATGTTTGGTATCGGTCAAAACACCATACCATTTGTCAATTCCTTCATTTGGTTTGTTTCTTGTTGTGATGCCAGGATTCACTATTCTTGTCCTATCACTTCTTAAAAAACACATCTACCCTAAAGGACAAAGAAGATCTATCAAATTCATCTCTTTTCGGAGTGAGGGCTAGACCAGCACGACCTTATTATCCCTGGAATTGGTATCCTTCCATGTCGTCTCTTAGAACTATGTATGGATTGATTCCCATCTCCATGGGATACGTAGGAATGCCCGTTCACCATGTCTCGGGCCCAGCCTAACTTTCATTTTCGGTCCCTCAATCTAAAACCTCCCCAAGGAACACATGATGATGTGGACCTCGTCCTCATTCACGTCGGGTTGTACAAATTACATCACTGTGTGTCTCCCGTGTTGCCTAATGTCCATGGTCTAAGCTCTAAGTCCTTAAAATAAGACCTTTTCCAGAACTACGTATGGTCTGATTCCCATTCTCATGGGATATGTAGGGACACCCCTGCATCTTGTCTCTGTGTCCAGTCCCAGGAATCTACAATCTTGTCTTTTGTTTTCGGACCCTCGGCCCAAACCCTTATATGGGAACATATGGTGCAGTGAGTGCCTCATGGGCTCTCATTCACTGCGGGCTTCTCAATAGCCCCACCATGTACTTCCCATATTTTTTCCCAGTAAGGTCTGAGTTATATGACCCAAAACTAAGATCTCCCTGTGGGAATTGTGTGTTGTGTTTGGATATTCCGCCACCCTACTCACAATCCACTAGATTAATCCCTCCTTACTGGTCCACCCTAGGACCTTAGGTTGAAAGCGTGTGATCCCAAGACCCTTGTCTTTGGGAAGGGACTCGACTCCCTCTATCTGATATGTCTAATTATCATACTTAGATGCATTTTGACAGAGCCCAAAGTGTGGAATTTTTACGGGGACATTCCCCTCGTCCCATGACCAACCTTTGTGAGCTCATTATTTGGATCCTCATCCTCCCTCACATCAGACGGGACCCCCTTCATGGCCTGGTCTCATGCTGCTTCAGCTCACCTACCGTCTCGGGGCAACGTCCCTAAAGACCTCAGACAACATTTGTGACATGCCCCGTGTTTAGAACATGGTTAGCGGTCAACCATCATATGTTTTCCCCATAACAAGATAACGTGATATGGATGTTGTGGTTTAAACACGGTCAATAGTTATTCCCTACTGTCACACCACCATCATTGTGGTCCAGATCATGAGCATCATGATTCATATATTACCACCTCCCTATGTTCATGTGGAATTCTGGAATACTCGGCTTTACCTCTTTGCGCATCTTGGTGCATTGTATGGACGGGTTGGAATCATTGGGATGACATTCACCGAGCATACCCTCTCCCCTGTAGTGTTCCTTCATGTGTCGAGAATGTCTCACCACTACTTCTTGTTTCCCACATCGAGCATGACCTATGTGGGCTTAGTAGTTCTGGTAGGATGCGTACTGGCACGGACATCACCTTCATCCCACATGATGATAAACTGCGCTCATAGAACTATGTGTGTCTTGATTCCCATCCTCATGGGATATATAGGACCACTCGATCACCTTGCTTCAGGCCCAACCCAATCTCCACTTTAGGTCCCCTGACCTAAAAGAACCTCCTTCGGGGATACGTGGTGTGATCCGGACTCCGAGTCCTCACTCACGTTGGGTTTGTAGCTACCGCACCACATACTCCATTCCTGGGATTTCCCCTTTCACACCCCTTCCTTACTGGTATGGAGTAAAACTACTAATCAATACAGGTTCGTACCAGAGAGGTCATGTTCAGACATGAGTTTGACCCCTGATCAGACTGATGTGCCAACCTAATGTGTTTCTACCACAGTGGTGTAATTTCAGGAGTGTTGGACTCCATACAAACAACCCATCACTCCAACCTCCACGCTTTGTGTGCCCTACATTCAGACCATCCTCCACTTTCACGTACAAAGAACCCCCTAACAGTATGGATGCACGGACTATGGCTCACCTACTTTCTTGGAACGACATTCTGAAGGACAAATGAATAACATTTTGAGTCAGGCCATGTGTTTTGAACATGGTCAGCGGTCGGCCCTCGTTTGTTATCCCCATTTCAGGTTAACATAATTAGGATGTTGTGTTTCGAACATGGTCAATAGTTCTCCTTCATTTTCATGCCACCCCCACAGTGTTCCGGCTCTAGGGTATCGTAATTCACACCTCCCACTCCCCTATGTTCGGATTAACTCCAACGCTCCAGGCATCACCCTATTCTTGCACAAGATCACATCAGGAAAATGGAAATTCGGTTGTTTCGTGCTCTCCCTCCTCCAGCCAGGCCTTTTCCCCTTTATTTACAGGAATCTCGATTAGTTGTCCAATCCATGGATGCATGAAGATTGGTTTGCACTGCCACATTTTAATGGAGTAATAAGGTTGTCACTCCTTGTTTCTCACATAGGGCTCGACTCACATGTTCTTAGGGAATGATCGATGGACGCCCCATGAATGTCATAGGGATGAAATTAACCAACACAGATAAAGGAACTCATGCATGTTGTTGGAATAAAATAATCAAAGCATGAATGTACGTTCAAAAGTCACATGTATTACAACACTTGAGGGTTTATCTCTGTCATGGATGGGTTAACCCCATCAAAAGAAAGATGTAGTTCTACCACCCCCTGGCTGGCAGCGTGCAGGAGTTGCTGCCACCTGCTCGGCTCCTGCTCTTCTTCAGGAGTGATGGGGCACATCTCATTAGCCGTGGCCTGGGCCCACTCTACATTAGCCTGAATAACGATCGGTTCTTTAGAATCTTTCCTCATGCACTCTTCATCCTCTGCTACATGGGCCTTCAGTCACGATACAAGCGCTGATTACGCGTCATGGAAAGCAGAATGCTCATCTGCCCAGGCCTACAGCCATTCAACCTCATTTTTGGCCTCCCGGAGCCTCTTGATGTTCACTGCCTTCCTCCATCGCTAGCCCACACTAAGGCCACAGTCATACTCCTGAATGTTTTCCTCCATAAGATCTCGGATGAGCATGTGAGGGAACTTGGAATCCACTCCCCTGGTACAGATTTTTCATATTCTCAAGTGAATTCTATCCATATAATCCATCCATAATGCTTGGGGGTGTCATTGATGAAGAGCGTGATCATATTCCATGATCGGCGATGGGCTATTTTTCCGTCCTCCTCATCATAGGCCATCTCATCCCAATACGTGTAGTTGGAAGGCTCATATGCTGGGTACACCCTCAAGAACTCGTCATCAGGGTCTGCATATAGCATTTGATCAGGCGTGGAGTGACTTGGGTTGTCTGGTCAATTCTCATCGTTAGATCCCACCTCATTAACCACGGGCACGACCCCACAGACATTCCCACCAGTGATCGAGAGAGATGCAGTTCGATCAGGATGGATATGCACCTCCATGATCACTGGCATTCCTCTTGGAAGTGTGCCGCCAGAAATCCGGACTAACCCCTTTGCCGCAGTCCATGCCATTCGAAGAACTGTATGTATCGGAAAGGGTCATGGACGTCATTTGGCATGATCAATGGGTGGAATTCATGAACATAGTAGGAGGAATTATAGAGATCGAATTCCTGGTCCCGTTCTTCGGTTGATGTTGTCGGGACCCCAAGGTGTGGCCCTCTGTATATTATTGGAAGGTCTAGAGATTCTGGAAGAGCCGCCTCGGGTGTCCTAGCCCCTCTAGACACTGAAGTCGATGCAGTCACAGGTGTGGATCCCGAAGGTCCCACATCGGCACCCACTGAGGGGCGAGAACAAGGTCTATGTACACGGTCCTCCTGTACAGTGCAGATGTTAATAAGGAGTCCAGAATGACCTAAGAGAAAACCCTTCGGAAGGAGCTTGGAATTTTACCTCGAGGGCCTCTGCGAAATCTTCGACATCTTAGGCCTGATAGCCGACTTCATCCTCCTCCAACGGGCTACCTCTACCGGCCTCATCCCAACCATAGGGACTCATCCGATTCTTCCAGCAGAGGGAAGACCTCTCTTAGTTTAGCAGCCGACAAATGTGGAGGGGTCGTTTGGTCTAGTAGTACCCTCACCCGGTCTTTCATTTGACGTAGAGCACCCCGGGAGTGGATGAAGTCCTCCAGCTCGGCCAGGTATTTCTCCGTCTACACGTGGGATACTATAAAACTGGCTCTGATAGGGCCAATTCAGGACAAATCCATCCCAAGACAGTTTAGATGTTTCCACATCTCAGATGGGCCAAGAAATTTCCGGTTGACTTCCGAGATGTCCCAGGCCTCCGAGAATACAACATTCTCTGGAATGCCAATGTGGCGTAGACGTTTCCCCAAGGCCTGAGTAGATATCTTATGGAATCCTCTTGGTGGACACCCCTCCGGATGACTCTATTCTCCTGGGACCACCGGATCCGTTGCCACTATTGGTTCTTCCCCTGTTGCCTCACCCTCAACCGGTGTAGGTCTCTCCACTACGGCAGCCCTGCCACCACGAGATCCCCTTGTCGTCTTCTGGCCCCAACCTCGAGATGGGGAAGGCTCACTATTACCAACCCAAATGGTTGGCTGATTCAGCATCTCTCCCAGATAAGCCGCCTCCCAGCTTTTGGCATACTCCTTCGCGAGCCCGAAGACGGTGGTAGGAAGAGGCAGTTCATTCCGCATCTTCCCATCTTCCTGTGTGGACATGAGCCACATCTGCCTCATCACACATGGGTGTTCCTTGTGGAGCATCTCTAAATAGACCTGCGGGGTCAGTCGCTGCATGCATTGGAATTACCCTGCAAACCAGTGCGGGGTGTACGACTCACAGAGAGGCTCTTGGTCCACCATAGACACCAAGACTCCGCCTCGAAAGGACAGGAGGTAGGATCAGTGCTCTACCATTCCCCGTCCATCATTAGTGAATACCTCCATCGGCAACAGAAATGGGTGAAAATGGAACTCTTCCACCTTCCACACCCGGTTCAATATAAACGTTGTGGTCAAATTTGATGGAAAGCTCCCCGAGGCAATTAGGATAGATGGGGGGAAGTCTGATCCCAGTGGCGAGATGGGTTTCAAGTATTCATAAATCCCCCTGATGTGCGCCACTATCCACCCATACAGAATGTGGAATGGTCTTCATATATTCTCTGGCCTCTTTCTCTCGCTAATGTGCCACAAAAGTTTATACAATTTGGCAAGAATCAGGAACCCTAAGTTGACCCACCCTCTTGTCGCTAATTTGGACACCATAATAATGGTGCTTGGTCGCACTCCCATGTTGGTATCCCTCACTGGTAGGATCCAACCAAAGATAAGAGCTGCGAGGAATGCCTCCAGCCTGACTATGGGCTGCTGCTTAGTGATGACGCTAAACCCCCATGACGTCCACTGTATATCCTCTAAGAGCCACTAGTACGAGTGATCCTTTCCCCGTTGAGCCCCCTTCAGGAAAGTCTGAGGACTCGCTAGAAACTCTTGGTCTACCAGTATGTTCAGGAACTGCATGAACCACCGCTTAAAGTTGACATCTCTCACTGCTTCCTTGTACTCTCCCGGCATCAGCTCCATCAATACCATTTCTAGTCATGAAATATTCTCTGGATCCTCCCACACAGTCATGAAATAGATAAATTCATCGTACATAGCCCCTAGTATCGGGACCCCCGAAATCTGGTGGACATCCCACAAGCTAATACCATCCTCCCTGTGGTGTAAATGGAAGGTATTGGTCCTCGACGACCACCTTCTCAAAAACTCCTTCATAAGATTTTATGGTTGATAGATGTGGAATTAGGAGGCCCAAGACACATCATAAAAACCCACTCTCATTAGCTCTACCCCAAACTCCTCACATGAGGCACCTACCCAGTAGGCCGACACACAATCGTCTGTAAAGTTGCCACCATGGAGCAAGTCCCACTCCTCAGAACACCCCTTCATCAGGATCATCAATGATGCCTTCAGTATCATGTGGTATAGAGGAGGAGACGTCTCGGGCTGTAATGCCTTCCCATTAATGTTATTTAGGTGGTTTTATAGGCTGTTAGCAACGACAAGTGTGAAGTATTCTTAGGCATGGCCGTCAGCCGCCCTGAACCATTGGTGCTGGCACGACGTGCTCCTAAACCAGTAAGCTGGTTCTTTGCTACTTTCTTTGGGGATGAAGATGTCATACCTCAACCCGAATCCATACAAAGACAAACTCTTACACAACAGGTAGTTCTTCTGGCTCTCCGACAGTAGTACCACCAACGAATCACGGTCATAGTGGCTCCGGATTAACTCTACAAGACCCAGACTATTCGCCATTTCATCCCTCCTGGCAGCATACGCAAGGACCCCTTGGGACGCTTCTTGATGAGCCATTCAGTTTTAGAATTTGGAAGATTTTCAGGTTGATTCTTAAAGATCGTTCGTGGAGATCGTTCACGAAGCCTGTTTGCGGAGTCCTGCGTACGCCTTCAAGTGAAAGATCGCGAAGCGCTGTCACGGAGTTAAAGACTCGTTGTGCACCATGAAGAAATGACCCGATATGCAGAGAGAAATCGTGGAGTACAAGGAGATTCGCGAATCGAGAGGGAAAAAGGAAAAATTCACAGAGAAGGGAAAATAAGAGAGAGAAGTCAGCTCCCCTATTTATAGGCGACGACATTTGGAGCTTCGTGGCGCGTCCCTGTCGCTCTAAGCTTCACGACACGCTCGGACTACGTGTCGCCAATCTGCCTCGCGATCCCTCTTCGCGATATCGCTTTGTGAATGACCGCAAACTTTGGTGATGGAAACTCAGACTTCAACCCTCAATTTCTCTGCAGCTCTAACTCTGAGGGGTGGCATTTGTTTGTGCCAAAATGTGAGAAGAAGAAGAAACAAAAAGCCTCAAGGGGCTGCTCTGTGAAGACCGCTCGTGGAACCCCTATAGCACCGCACCCGTCGTGGATCAAGGAGGAAGGATGCTCCACGAACACCATTGACATTCGCAAGCCCACCACGGAGCAAGGAGAAGGGATGATCCGCGAACACATTTGACATTCGCGAGCCCACTGCGGAGAAAGGAGCCAGGACACTCCACGAACTCATTTGACATTCGCAAGCTTGCCGCAGAGCAACCAAATCCATCTTCACGCCATGCGCGATCTGCTTCTCAGTGCCTCTTGCCTATAAGTACAAGGATCCCCCTGAGCCCAAAAGACATACAATCCAACCTTTCAACTTCCTAGACCCTGAATTGTGAAGCGCCCTTCGCTCTGCGAACCACGAGATACACAAGGTACTTTTTCTCGGCGAAGTGCCTCCCCTTTGCCATGTTTGAACCCCCTCTTTCAAGAGGGATGCCTTTCGCGAAGCCCACGGGCCTTTGTGGGGGAAGGGAATCCCCAAGGGGACCCGGGTCGTCGTGGAGAATTTATGCTTCGCGGAACACCCCTCATGTACACGTGATCCACCTTCCAAAGAAGGTTCATTTTACTTCACGAAGCACATTGCTTCACAACACCACACTTCACAGGGCACCTCTGCTTCACGGGGCAGTGCTTCGCGAGTCCCTTTGCACTTTACGAAGCTCCCCATGTATTCACCTATTACATATGCTTAGGATGGGACACTCTAATTCAGGAAGCACACCCCTTCGTAAGCACCCTCCACTACATGGATCACTAAAGCTTCATGAGGCCTTTGCCTATGAACCCCTCTTCTTTGAAATTTATTTTCCTATGAAACCCTCCAGGTTTGCATGAAGTGATTTCAAAGTCCCTTGGATAATACCTCCTGTTGCATTGCTTCACCTTACGCTTCTTCGCATAGGCACACTAACGGCTATTACTTCCTTGCATAGCCACGCTAACGTGGACCCCCCACTGGATCACTCCATATCACCCACTCGCCACGGCATTGTCGGTGCCTTCCCTTGACTAAGGAGTAGCAGGTACCAGTTATGTATGTCCTAGGGGTGCAGTGTGAACCCGCATATTCCGAGCAGCAGGATGTTAAACTACCAAGTGCCATCGTCCTTAACACATGACCTTAAACTGTGACCTTACCCCCATACATCCTACATGAGGTCCCCTAGCTCGTACATTCTCTACGCCCACTAGTCTCCACCAGGATGAGATCATCCCTCTCAGGGGATGATATCCTTCTTATCGGAGTGGCGTTTGTCCGCGAGGAAAGGGAAACCATCTTAGCGTAAGCCCCTAGCCTTTCTTGCAGGAGGTAGTATCGGTGCTCCTCCTTTCTTTGTCGGCACCCAAAGTCAGTGAAGGGCGTGATTGGGAACAATGCTCCTCCTCTCTTCCGTGTCGAATCCCTCTCCCACTGTTCTTTGTTTCCACCAAGGCCTCCACCCTAGAGTAAGTCCCATTCTCCATCTCCCTGGGCCTCTATCCTAGAGGGATTACCAATCTTCCTCTCCCTAGTCCACCTAGAGCCTAAGCACCATTTCAATTCCCATAGACACACCTTTCATGACATGATCATCAGGTCCTTGCTTCCTCTTATTTCTCACACCGATCATGACTCACGTGGGCTTAGAGTAAGCATTGACCATGGCATCCAACTTTGGGAAGCCTAGAGTGTAAGACCCAAACATCAATCCCAAACTACGTGGACTTTCATACATGCTAATGCAAGGTATGTAGGAAGCCTCCCTGAGGTTCAAGCCCAACCCCCATTGGTCCCGACCATCTTCACGTCGGTTCCCCAAACACTATTCTGAACTACGAGGACTTTGATCCTTGTCATGGAAAGGTACATAGGAAGATTCCATGAGGTTCAACCCCACCATTCATCTAGACTCCAGGTCCTCATTCACATGGTTCCACCGAATCCTCCACATTGTGAACTATGTGGACTTTTATCCTTACAAAGATAAGGTACGTAGGAAGCCTCCCTAAGGTTCAAGCCCAACACCTAGTTGTTCTGACACCCCTTCATGTCAGTTCAAAAAATAGAATCCCAAACTATATGGACTTTGATCCTTGCGAAAGTAAGGTACATAGGAAGCCTCCATGAGGTTCAAGCCCAACACCAAATTGTTCTGACACCCCTTCATGTCGGTTCAACACACCCAATCACGAACTACTGGGACTTTGATCCTTGCTAAGGTAAGGTACGTAGGAAGCCTCTCTAAGGTTCAAGCCCAACAACCATCGGTCCTGACCATATTCACATCGGTGTACCAAGACCCATCTTGAACTAAGAGGACTTTGATCCTTTCTAAGGTATGGTACGTAGGAAACCTCCCTATGGTTCAAGACCACCACCCTATCGTTCCAACCATGTTCACGTCGGTTCTCCACTCCAACCATGGGCATCCTAGACAGTAATCCTCACACACAGTCTGGAACTATAGGGTCATTGATCCTTACTAAGGAAGGGTACATAGGAAACCTCCCTGTTTTCCAATCCCACCATCCATATGGACCCCATGTCCATATTCATGTCGGTTCACCCACGTCCTACATGACGTTTAATGATATGACCCTTTTGTGCCCCATCCAACGGTAATCCACTGTGATACTTACCCAGCAGTAAGTCGTTGTCATCCCCCTTGTTGGGATCTACTTACTTGGTCCGTCTATGTGGCGTCACACCAACCCTGGGCAGCCTAGAGTGTAAGCCCCAAATATCTTCCCGAACTACGTGGGTATTGATCCCTGCCTCCCAGACAGGGTATGTAGGAAGCCTCCCTAAGGTTCAGTCCTATTCAGCGGTAATCTGTTGTCAACTTCAGTCAGCGGTATGCCATTTTCAACCTAAACCGAGCGGTAAGACGTCATCGTCCCCACTTTTGGGACCCACATATCTGGTTCATCCTAGTTACATCAGATCAACATCGGGCTCCTAACCATGCTTAAGCCCCAGTATATCATCAGTTCATTGTCCTCTGCACACACCCTAATCCTATACACTATCTTGCACCACGTGGACTTTGATCCCCTAGCACAGGGATACGTAGGAGGTCCCTCCGAGGCTCAAGCCCAACACCATCGTCGCCCTAGAGTCGACCCCATCCCATTATCCATACAATTCACTTAACCATCCATCATCCATCCTGATTCTTACCTGGGCCACCACACATTGGTGAGATCATGCCAATTAACCTCTTTTCTACACCTAGTAGTAACTGGGTAACTCACCACACGTTAGCCCCGACATCAGTGTTCCCTCAGGGCATTACACCTATCTGATTCACTCTAGTCAGAGTTCTGATCAGTCTGATCTGTCTCTGCTGGATTTTAAACATGCGGCATACCCCGTGTAAAACATTGGAGTCTGAGGAAAACCTCCGAGACATGCCTAGGGCATATCATTCCCTGCACTCTATGTGGGATGCCTCGGGCTTGCGCTCCCTCGAGAAGCCCAATAATAAGGGGAAGAAACCAAGAAGCGCCAGAATCCAAGCGTCCAGACACGACAATGATGTCTCAATGTGACTACTCCCCCAATCGAAGGTTTCTTCCCTGGACAAAACCTTTGGAATGTCCCAAAAGAAGCAGTGTAATTAACTGGTGTCCATGAAGATATGGCACTCGGACGAGTTTCACGAACAACGTCTTAAATCCATAAGGGAGACCCGAACTGAGTGACAAGTTTGGAGGAGGAATCCACAGAAGGAAGAAACAACATCCCATTATCTTGTTTTGATCAAGTAGAAAACATCCCTGAATAGGAGACAGATGCCGCCCGCCTTTGGAAAGCAGGAATGCGGGGCAACAAGCAGAACTGTCTTCCACAAGTCAGACGAGCACGCGTGCCCCGTCGAAAGCGTTGGAAACAATATGTTTTATTATGTAAGTCTTGTTTTTATGGACATGATGTATTTGATTAATATCTCGAATGATATTACGTTCTTAAAAATTCTTTTTAATCATCAAATGAAGATTATTCTAGAATTGTTATGATGGGGAATCAGTCTCATCGCGTTCGGGGAGACGGTAATCTGTACGTATGTATGAGCGACAATATCATTTTATTGGTGGAAAAATCTTATGTAATTGGATAGAATATCATATATAAAAATAATTAACATGATATATTTATTATTTATATCAATTATACTCATTATTATACCCATTAAAATAATGAAGTGTTGAATAGCAAACTACACCACGACGTGGAAACGGTAAACCGTACGTACAAACGTATGATGACTTTCTCATTCATAGGATGGATAGAATAATAAATATGGTTGTACAATATTTATAATAATATCATTGTACTTAGAATGTACTGGAGTTATTATTTTGGTATGGAAACAAAAATGAAAGAGGATGTGGAAGAAGAAAAGAACTTTGAAAGATGTGATAAAATAATTACCACTTCTTTGGGTGTTTCCTTTTTATTTAAATAAAATGGACCCTTAGGTTGATTTTATATTCAATGTAAGGCCTCTAGGTTGAAGTGATGGTAGTTGGGAGGATATTTGAGCAGGGTTTGGCCAATAGAAATGGCTTTGGAGGTGTTATTTTTAGAAAAGGGAAAGTACTCTTTTATAAGATACGTGAGGGTCACTTTAGGAAAAGTTTGAAATATTATTTTATTATAAAACCATTTTCGGTTACTAATGGCTCCCAAAGGATTTAGTTCGAGTATATGGTGGTTATGGTCCGAAACCCTCTCAACTAATAGTTTTTAGGCATGTTTAGGTCACCATATTAAGCATATCTTTTAGATTTAACTCTTAGTTAAATAGTTTATATTTTACCATGTCTTCGTGTATTATTAAAATAAATGGTTAATAAACATACTATAAAAATCCAAGAGAACCCCAAGTGGTTAATTATTGAAATTTATATCTTTATCTAAGTCCTTTTTTTATGCCTTATATTTTTAGTAATATTATATAATTTAATAAAATTGTATTTGTTTTAAAAATACATTTATTTAAATTTTGACACTATTTAGTATTTGGTTTTTGTGAAAGTCATAACAACTTTCTTACTTAAAAAACAGTAAATTAAATCATTAATAACATGTTATATTAACCTGGAAAATTAGTCTAATGCATCAAAAGTCTCAATATACATTTATTTGGATTTTATAATATCAATTATTTTAATCATTCATTATTAAGGTAATTACAGCATCATCATTGTTTCATTAATAAATTTAATTATTTCATGTATAAAAATTATAAATAAAATACCATTGTGTAGGAAATATTTTTATATTTATAATTAATATTAATAGTATAATTTATCTTATATATAATCCTATATTAAAAATGGTTTAGTTTTTAAACCTTGAATGGAACAATTTTAACTATTCTTTAAATAAAATACTAATAAATGTCCTAATCTAATCCAAGTGGATAAAAATGATCATATTTTATTCCTAAGGTTGATTTTGGTCAAAAAACACATATCCAATAGAATTAGGACATGTGTTAGGGTAATTATAATATCATTTTTACCTTTAATTACCCTATTTACTTTTAATCGTGGTAAATAAAATTGAAAAGTTACTATTCACAGAAAATATTTTCATCCTATTGAACAACATTTTACTTGCTGATGTCAACCGTGTCTCTCATATTTTTGAAATTCAAATCATAGAAGCGGTAAAATTAAATTTTAGGAAAATTTGCAAATGTGCCTAGAAGGTGGGTAAAAGTTGTTAAAAAGTTCAATAAAATTTTATACATCTATTATTATTATAAAATGACTCCAATGAATTGCATTGAACTAATATAAGTATTGTGTATCTATTTTGAGATCAAAAAAATTTAAATAAAAATAAATATTATTTAAATAAAAGTCAGTTTTGAACAATAACACAGTGTTTTTCACAATTCATCAAAAATTGAAAATTTACTATAAAATACCAAAAATTAACCCTAACCCAATTTTGATATTCCTAATCCAAAATTAACATCCATTTTGAAAAATAAAATTTATAAAATTTCAAAAAGTGGGTATTAATATTCATAACGACTAGTTTGTTTGGTCGTGTTGTGCTAGAACTCAAAGTTGCGTACAATGCAAGCTATTTCATTATTCAAAGAAAACCGTACCGTGCAAGATTGAGGTGTTACATTTTAATTATCATATGTTGTTATATTAGATTATATTATAAAATTCATTTAAAAATTCATAATTTTTTTTATTTTAAATGAATAGAAACAAATTATTTTATAAAAAACTAAACCAAAAAAATTTAAAAATATAATTACCTTAAAATATAATACAATTTTCAATGAAAATCATTATTTTTCACAGTTCATTGAAAAATGAATTGTTCAGAAAATTATAAAAATTTCACCCGAAGATAATATTAATATTATAATTTCAATATCTAATTCAATTTATAAAATTAATTTTCTATAAGATTAAAAAACTAATTATAATTTTTTCTCTCATAAAGGAATAAAAACAATTTTTGATGAAATTATAATTTTGAAGTATAAAATGGAATTAATAGAAAAAATGAGTTCTTATTTAAAAATATTTAATTAATAATTTTTTATTGATTAGAAAATTTGTATATATTTCATAAATTAGTTAATATTATTCATACCTATCTATTTAATGTATTTTTTATGATAGGCATGTTTATTTAATAATATTTCCTGGGGTTTTGGGCTCAATGTTGTGTGTAATATACACTAAAGAATAATGTTTTCTTTAAAAATATCAAAATATTAAATATTAACTGTTCCCTATACTGAAATTTAAAATTTATTAGTGACATAAATAAACGCACATTATAAATTTTTTTGTAGGATATATCCAAATCCAAAACATGGTTTTTATGATTTAAAAAACCCATGAAATAAGATTTACCATGATATATTTAGAAGTATTACATAAATGAAATAAACATATTTTTCTCATCTTCTTTTATCCTCCTTCATTGTGGTTAAGGACGATTACTTAGTAATAGGTATGGATATGGGTACCTATTAAATGGGTAATTTATACCTATCTATCCTATTAAATATAGTATAGGTAATCATAAAGTTTGTTTTAACGTGAATTTGATAGTGAAAAAATTACCCACAACGGGTTTGAGTACCTCTGATAGGGAATCCAGAAAATAAATAATTTTATACTAACAATTGCTATTATTTGTTCATGATTAAGAAATATAAAAAATATTTCTTAGTGTGTGTTGGATGTAGTATAGGTGACTCAAGAACTTGTATCATGATCCACATGGGTGGAAACTACATAATACATTAAAAAAAGTAGGTGATAAGTTTTAATTTTTTGTGAGGGAAGCCAAACTTCCCTCTAGAGGGTGGAAAGACCAACTTCTCTCAAGTTGGTTATAACAATTCTCTCAAGGTGAGTGGACACATCAGTCGTGGTAGTGCAGGATAATATAGTTAAATAATATTTTTTAATTTTACTATATATATTTGTTTTATTTATAGGCTAGTGTGTCTTCATTATAAGATCAATTGAGGATTTATTTTTCTTCATAATTTTATCATATTATTTAAAATTCGGAAAATTATTATTATAAAATAATAAAAACAATTTATATCAATATTTTCAAAAAAAAATGAGTTTTAGAATATTTTTAAAAACCTAAACATGTAAAATTTTATTATTGTTAAAATATTTTTTATCTCAACAAAATTTATATTTATTATATAAAAATACAATTATTTAATATTGAAAAAATATTTAAAACATTCATATTGGCATGTAAAATTGGTTTATTTCATAACAAAATTTTATAAAATGTAAATATGAAAAATGTTAAAATGGGTTAATAAAAAAAATTTCTTTATAAATGGGTATTAGATATGGTTTATATATTCAGGTTTAGGTATTTTTTTCAATGTTTATTGAGTTCTGTTTTAGGATTGGTTGTCAATGTATTAACTTGGTACGGGTTCATGTACTATTATTTTATCAAGTACCAAACCCATTGCCATTCCTTCTTAGTGACATGGAATGAAATAGTTTCAAAAAAGGTATCCAAAGGAAATGTGAATATATAAGGATTTTATCATTTTAGAGATCCCCCTTCACACCATGTTCTGCTAGATTTTTAGAATAAAATTGTAGGAGACATAGAGTGGGCTTTGAATATGAGATGTATCATTCTCAGATGAATTCAATAGTATTTTCACACCCAATATGTGAGATAACCATGGATGGTAGAATGGGATGAATTTATATCTAATCATTTCCTAAATTCTCTAAGACTATAATCTCAATAATATCTATTATATAACTTGATCATTAATATTTATCATTTTAATATTTTTTTGTGATTTAATAATCCGATAAATATAATCTTATAATATTGAAAAAAAACATGATTTCTTTTATTGTGGAATAATTTAGATGGAAGAATGTGATATTATATATCACATAATTATTGTAGCAATTGATATTAATTAAATGATCCTTATGATAGGCGCAATAAAATATTCCATATTACAACATAACACACCAAGAGATATGCTTACAACACTACCTATGTTATATGATATACATTCATTTATATATTACACATTTAACATCATGTCACATCATATATAATAATTTTATAAATCATACCTAGAATAATTTTTTGATATCCTAAAAAAATAATTTTTGAAAAATTTAAAATTAAATCAATTATCTTTGTTCAATAATTTTTTAGAAAATGAAATACACATTTAGAAATTTCATTAATATAACCATATAGTTCATTGTATCCTTGAGAAAAAAATGTATTTAATAAAAAATCAACACAATAACCCTGGTTAATAATTTAAATATAATAAATAGGTCTTGAAATAATTCATGTATTAATTTACTTTAATATAGAAACTATTTTTTACATATATGCATGAAAAATTCTAGATTTGTATGTCTATATAATTTCATTATAGAGTCTTTATATATATTCATAAAAGTATAATTCACCATAGGTGTTGTAAACATAAAAAACATAAATTTATTTCAATAATAATATCCACTAAGCTTCCTCTTGAATTTAATTGTTTTATATAAATCAATTTCTAGTGTCTAACTATGAAATAATGTAAACACTATCATTCCAAATGACTCACTTAGGTTTTATAAACCCATGATGACTATTTCAGGCTCTAATCGATTTCGTCTTCTTCAAACACAACAATTTATCATTTTATTTTGTAATCACAATAATATGGCCACAACTATCTTCATTTTACTCAGTAGTTCTCAAGATATTGAGTTCAATGGGTAAATATTTGTTGAATTTATTCATTTTAATGTAAAAATTGAACTATCAAAATCTATCTAGAAATTATTTTGGAATAAATATATATGTGTATATCCAACCTTAAAAGATATTTTAGTAATTAAGAAAAATTTAAATATCTAATAATATTTAACTTATGTGTTGAGTACACGGTTCTTTCAATCATATGAAACAAAAAATGACCCCCCTGAAATTCATACCTCTCATAAATTTACTTCTCTTGATATACCATTTCAATGTAATTTATCATTTTATAAGTATCCATATTATCATATTTTTCTAAAATATTTATTACATTAAAACCAACATAATAGTGGAAACATACAGTGAATCCTATTTACACTTTCTATATACATCCATATATTATTATTAAATAGATTCGTCAATTTAATTTTCATAAATGGGTTTCTCTAGTACATATAAATTTTATTTTTTTTAACTATAATGATTTTCATGTTTTTCTACCAGATAATTAAATTCTCCCATTAAGATTATAATTTTATCACATTTATTATTAATCCATATTTTATGATGATTCAATTTTATGTAAATCAGAAGTATTTATAAATTGACTATAATGTTTTACATGAATTTAATAATTTGTGGTTTTAAATTTTCTCACTATATAATTATGGAACATTAGATATTATCTATTGATTATAAAATACACATATTTCACTTAGCCTTCAAGTCTACTTACTAATTTCTCCCATAACTTATCTTTTTATGTAGAAAATCAATTTAATTATATTATAAATGACTACTAGATACTGGATTGAATTCCATATTACCCATATAAATTATATATGTTATCCTAGATATATTAATCTAGGAACCTAATGGCTGGGATCATATAATTAAGTTTAACCAAAATCTAAATTCATATATAGGCACCTAATGATTATGGTGACCTATATTATTCTTTTATTTCACATGATAGTCCATAGGTACCTAATGTTTTGGGTCACCCATATATAATGTTAGAGGTCTTGAAAAATGTAATCATTGAAATCCGTATTTTCATTTCTTTGTTCCTTTGGTTATGGCTTCCAATCCTTTGATCAATTTGATTTCGCATGCACAAGAAAATTTATCAAGGTCTTTCCAAAAAGGAATATCCTTCAGAAAGGCCCTGAGTAAAAAAATTATTGAGAAGGAGTTATGGAGGTGTCGACCTCAATTTTACCCAGAATATTGTTATATGAGTAAGGTATGATCTCTACTTATGTCAGTCAAGAGGAATTCAATGAATGTTCGGACTCTTATTGGTTCCCCCTGATTGTAAGGTTGATCCTTTTGTAGGGTGATAACCCCCCCCCCCAACGATACAATATTGAAAACTAAAATTCAATCAAATTTGGGGTTTTGAAAGTTGTATGATCATCCATATAGGTAGGGGATACTTTCATTTAATCTTCTAATATGAAATGTAGAAATCCATAACCAAGGATTCTAGTTATTATAACATGAATATAGGAATTATGAGAATCTCATAATGACACTTGAGCATTAATCCCCTTCATAAGAAGAACTATAATTTTTAGGTTTGTGTTGGGCTTCATGGAATTATCAATATATTTTGGAATTGGTAGATGTTGAATGATGATGCCTCATGTATTGGTGTACCTCTCAATCTAGATGAAAATACCATTCATGGAATATTTTGTTTTTTATAGGGTCTTGATTGATATATATTTCATGAATCCTAGGCATGATAGTGTAACTATTATCACTAATAGTGATATAATTGATGTTGATATTGAATATGATCACTTAACACCTTATATAGTTCATTCATGCTTGTTGGAAATGAACTTTTCAATTACAGGATGGTTTAGAAGCTCAACTCTAAGCCTCTCAAGGTAACAGGGTGGACATTGGTTAAGAATAGAGGGGGAACTCATATAAATATAATACTATGGCCTACAATTTGGGTCCCTCCAATGAATTCCCTCAAAAAACATTAGGTCTAGGAAATGTCAAGATTCTAAAGGATATCCAGTCATAATTGTAATTACAGAATGGTGTTTGGAATGTATGCATTGATGTGGTAGAATAAAGCTTCAAACATATAAGTTTTGTCTTTATTGCCATCATGGGAGTTTACAGGATAGATACTACTAGAATTTCTCAACTGTTTATTGAAAATAATTATTTTATTATCTCCAATGCACAGGAAAATGAACACAAAAAAATGAAATATAGTTTAGGAGGAGTCTAATGTCTAGATTAAGGGTATAACTATATCAGAGAGTGAAATTATTGCACAAAAATTCACAGATTCATCATTGAGGTAATATAAATTAATCACCTAAATAGATTGAAATTATATTAAAAATATCGATGTTGAATCCCCATTGGGATTTGAATCTGGGAATGAATACGTTTTTGGAAGTATTCACAATGAAATTGCAGGACTAGGCTCTAATACACAAGATATTGTAGTTGGTGTGGCCAAATATTGGAGCTTTCAACACTCTAAGGGGAGGGTGATAGAGTTTTTAGTTGTCTCTCAAAACACTATTATGAGTCCAATGCACTTTTGTAAAAATCAATTTAGTTTGTTTTACATCTTAAATTGTTCTAATATTATGGAGGTTTATCCTAAGGAGTTTTGAAATGGCCATGGGGTTATATGTGTTGACATACAATCCTCAGGAACTGAGACTGGTAGAAAAGGATTATTTCTAATCCAATGGAAGTATTAGAGGGCTTAGGTTTGACTAGAGAATATGATCCTCATCCTCATGGGGATCCCAACCCATCAGATGACGAATTGGCGGATGTCACATGGAAACAACCCAAAACATGAAGGATACGCCTTCATCTAATAGGTAGGGGCAATGGAAAATCATATAGATAAATGTTTTTTCTTTATGCAGTGAGTTCTCAATATATTTTATTTCCTATTTACCTTTTTTTCATTGTACTTTTCTTATTTTCAATAAATTTTTGGCCATGAGATATAACCCACGGTTCATAATATATTGGTAATTTTTTAACTTATACATTAAACCAAAAGAATATATTTCAATCATATAGTCAAAAAAATTTATTTATAACTAATGGATTGAGTTATTAATCCAAAATAAAATTTAATTATATCAATACTCATCCAAATGAATCAAATGAAAAATGTATATAAAACTCTTTGATGTAAAATTTTATAAATGGACTAAAAATATTATGAAAGAGAAATTATGGTGAAATAAGTTTTCAACAAATCAAATTTGATACAAAATGATAGTTTCAATACAAATATAGACCGGTCTAAATTCCCTCTATCTATCATTTAAAATCATATGTGACTTTAATTCATATAAAATCGTAAAATATAAGATAATATATATATGTGTGTGTGTGTGTGTATGTGTAAATAACTAATAATATATATAATTAAATTCCCTAATAAATAAATTATTTTTATTGGAATGAGTGAACTATGATTGATTCGAGTTATATATTTCTTATCCACATTATTGAAAAAAATTTCCTTAGTTTTTTTTAGTGAATGATAATTTTTTATAAAAAAATTTAGAATACATTGACGATGTCTGTTTATGTTGTAAAAAATATAAAATTGGCATCATATTGATATGAGTCTTTTAATGGATGTATAGTAGTGGGGTTAAACTATATAGGTGATATTTCAAGTTTCAAATGGATACATATAATTTAATTGGATATTCAAAATGTTTGTCAAAATTGATCATAAGTTTCATTACATTACATACAATTAATTTAACACTTAAACTACTCACCTACGTCATCACTACATATGATTTCAAAAATGATTAAACACACACATAGGAGTGATTTGGAGTTTGGAACTTATGAAATTACTAAATAAGTAAAATTAATGGAAATTTTATAATCATTCATGACTAATTTTTATGGAACATAAAATTAAATGAATTGGTAGATATTTTTGTACAACTTTGAGGAAATTTGATGTAATATTGAATTGATATATTAGGTTCTATATTTTAAGTTGGAACAAATAAATTTAATATAAGGATTTAGAATAAAAAATTACTGGTTAATTTTGTGGGAGATATTACTATTTTTATAGAAAAATATTCATGGAGGAATATATTATACAATCAAATAATAATTGATGATTTTTTTGAATAAATTTATTGAGAAAAAGGAGACGGATAAATATAAATATAAATGAACAAATGGATTCATGAAGACTTTATATTGGTTACAATTAAGGATATATGGGTATTATAATTAACTGAAAACACCAATGTAGTATTGGTTTTATTCAAAGCTGGATAGGGATATTACCCTTTCCTCTGAACTAATATTTGAAGGGTTATTATATAGTGTATAATGAGTGGAAGGGAGATTGGTTTATTAGGAATAAGTGTGCATGTTGAAAACATATAATTTAAAGTGACTAAGTTAGTTTTTCCCATTCATAAACATTATAATCAAAATAATGTCGGTGGTTATTTGTACACAATATCCTACTTTGTGTATGATCCTTGGATGTATCCCATTTGGGTGACCTAAGTAAATAATGTGTCATCGTTATATTTGATGATTGATTTTCTACATATATCTTGGATGGTGTATGAATACTATTCCATATGATAAGGTAGAAATTTCTTTTTAAAATGGAATGTTTTGATACCCCAATTCATCCCCCCTATCAGGGTATCTTGTGGAACTATGAACCAAATAAACTTTGTAAAAGATACGAGTTTGTAATTTTTGACACCATTTGGTTATTATTATAGAGAATACCATTAGTTAATATGTATTCCCAATTATAGATGGAATCAACTATTAGATATGAATAATATGATAAAGTTAATTTTGAGATATATTTTTCTCGATGATTATGTAGTAGTTATATATGGAATTTCAATTAGTGGTCCTACTAAAATCTATTTGAGTAAATTAGATAGTGTGAAGTTGATTGCATAAAATCTGGTAAATAATTAATTGTTTATATCACTATAAAATCTAATCGACATGATTTTTATGGGATACAAATCATCTAAAAAATGTGGTTCTAAAGATTATGCGTTTATAAAGGAGGTAAAAAGTTGAAATGGGTGACACATTTAGTAATAAGAAATAAGTTTGAAGAATCAAGAATGATTCCACATGAGTGCATCTTTAGTTTTTTAGTTGAACAATTGATGTGTTTCAAATGATAAGATGGAGTGGATAGAAAATTGTAGAGGTTAATATTGATAAATTTATTTTAAGAAGGATGAAAAATTTACACCATAGAAAGGTTTCATTAACAAAATAATAAGAATAAAATTAGGTATCTCTTGATGATTTTCAAAGATCTTTGGTAGTCTATTGGATGAGGGTTATGTCTAAGTAATATTTTTCTCAATCAAACAATGAAATATATTTTATGATATTGATATTTTAAATTTTAATAAATAAAATCAAGATTTGGAAGTCATTGATGAGTTTATTTACATAATGTATAGCAGGATGAAAAGAAGAAAAGGAATGGTTGAAGTCATACTGTCTTTTACATACATTAAATGTAGTACTATTTTTGATTTTTCTACAAGCATTCCAAAAATGTTTTGTGAGGAAGGAGTTTATAACAACCCAAGATTTTATGAAATAAATTTTTTCTAATATATTTAATTTCTTCGATAACTTTTATTACACACAACATTGTGTTTCGAAAAACCATAAATATAATATTAGTATTCTTATTTAAACATAAACATTATAACATATCTGTTAAAATTAAAGTATATATAGGAAAAATTAAATATTTAAATTTAATTATAAATATTTTATATAAAGAAAAAATAATTTTACATGATTATATACTATTTAGAAGAGTATTTATAAGCTTTAAAAATAAATATTTTCAAAAAAATGACTATTATTGTTTTTTGAGAGAAAAAAATAAAATTAATTTATTCCACATTATTTTTTTTGAAAAAATGAAAACTATTTTTTTGAATAATCCTATCAAAATTATATTAGAGTGAATGTTTTGGAATGTTTTGAAAATATTACTTTTTTGATGAATAATCAAAAATGGTGTTTTGTATTGAAAAATCCTTTATCATTTAAAGTATACAAAAAGTTATTTTTTTATTTAAAAGGGTTTTAAAAATCATATATGTGAAACTAAATTATCATTTTTTATATTTAGATTATTGGAATCGAATTTGTGTTAATTTCTTATATAAATTATTTTTATAATTATTGAATCATTTTCTTTGGAAAATCATTTTTTTCAACAAATCTATGGTTTTAATATTAAATTAAATTGGACCACATATGTGAATTGAATTTAGTAAAATAGATTATTTATTTTGAATCAACATAATTAATATTTTATAAAAATGTCAAAATGTATTTTTTCTAAAATAAATATTAAACACCGTAAAAATTTATTACCATGGTTATGGTTAAAAGGTGTTTACCATAGGGGTGGGGGTGTGGGTGCGTATTAAACAAAAAATATAATGGAAAAACGAATTAACAATTATATAAATTATATAGGACAGAAATATGTTAAACATTATCTCATTAGGATTTATTTATATATTAATTTGGGACACTTTTAATTGAAAGTGACCAATATAATAATTTAAGTAAAGAGAAAGATAAAGTTCCACCCACTTGCATTTAAATTTCAATTTTGACTTCACATACGAACATAATAATGTATTGAATGAATATTCATTTTTATTAGGAGAATAATGAAATTATTTTCATTAGGGTAATTTATTTATAATTTTTATTTGTCATATAATATTATAAAATGCGTACATAACACCGACAAAGTAAGTAATTAATTAATAAAAAAATAAAATAAATGATTCTAAAAATATCAAAATTAATATAAATTTATTTAATTATTATATTAAATGATATTTAGATAAAAATAAAAATTTATATGGGTGTCAAAATAATATATTCTATTAATACCTTTGTATTGATGTTGTAATATAAAATTAGTTGAACATTGTCAAAATTAACAATAATGTTACTTTCTAATAAATATTAGTTTATTAAATGATTTAATATTATTAAAAAAACTATCTTAATAAAAGTGAATATTTTCCGTTTAAAACATCAACTATAGTCCATTAATATTATAATGATCCTTTTATAGAAATTATATTGCCTGATAAATAGTAAAAACATTGTAACCATTGATAAATGGTAAAATGGGGTTTTTCGGGTTACATGTGCTTCTGTTAAAATTAATTTTCCACACATATATTTTTTTTTGGTAAATTTGAATATTTATTTAGAATAATTGGGTATATATTATATAATATTACACATTTTATTTTTTGGATTAAGGGATATATCACCTAGGAAAATAAATAATACAACTAGTTGTCGTGGTTAAAACTAAAATGGTAAAATTGAGTAAAATTAAAGGATAAGGAATAAAATATTTAAAAAATGTGTTTTTATTATGATGGAGGTATATTTCAACCAACTATTTCCTAAAAGTTTTTATTTATAAACTTTGAGAGGCACATGGGGGGAGTGACTTCCCATTTTTGAATAGTTTTGAGTATTTACAACAAGGTCACTCCTTAATTATAAAATCGTGCTTCCTTCCCGGAATTACCCACACCTATTATTCACTTTTTCAGGATCAAAACATGAAAATATATATCCAAACATCCTTATACCCATTGTAGATCTACTGTTCTTCCCAAAATACCATCCCTAGTGTCCTTAATAAGAGATCCGAACGAGGTTATTCTTAGTGAAAGTAATTTTCTTCACTAAGCTCTTTATTTTTACTTAATTTTTTACCTAATTAATTAATTTATAAATAAATAAATATTTTTTACAAAATATAGGTATATATTATTTTATTAATTTCATCACCTATATCAACATCATCTTCCATCAAAAGAGAAACAATACCATCGATCACGTGTATGGAGAACTACCACCTCACGAACCGATGCAATTTATTTTCCTTAAAAACCTCTAATGAATTGATAAAATGAAGGGTTTAACATATTTATATTATATAAAAGACATAATTATACTTATAGAATTATAATATAAAATATTACTTCTGACTTTACATTCTATGTGAATATGATAACATTGCTCGTGTGTACGACGGACTATCACCTCGCAAATTGATGTGGTTCGTTATTCACATACCATTTACATGGAAGGTAATAAGGATATATTTAATGAATATATGTGATATATATGAGATAATAATTAATCAATAAATTTAATATATGATTTACCTTGTTTTTGTTCCATCCATTGAGTAAATGGGAACAACATTCACGCGTATGCACAACTTACTGTCTCTATAAACAATGTAATTAATTTTCAAATATATAAATTTTATGGAAAACAATAAATATGAACATAAATAATATAAATTATACATATATATATATCCTGGTTATAAAGAAGTATATAATGTAACCATGTTAAATTTTTTAGTACCTATACTACCAAATAAAAACATACAAAAAAGTCGAAGAAGTTATCACCTTAAAAATAATTTGTCAATAAATTGGGGATAAAATGTTATGTGTAAATAATATATGGTATGTTAAATATTAGTTTTGTTATTTAATAGATTTATTATATACCTATACTTATTATATAGGATGTTCAAATGTGTATGAAGGAAATCCATACATAACTTAAGGGATTTCTGGTCTCTATATTATTTTTTTGAGACATATGCCATATTCACAACTCGTTTATTCTGGTGTGGTCTATATAAAAAATATTTGAAATATTATATCATGAATATATTTCATTTCATGATATTTAATGTTTGAATTTATATTTATCTTTCATTTTTTATATGTTTAATAATTTAAAAAAGTTGTAATGGATTTTCATCACACTTTTATCTTCATGGGACACATACCATTTGAACCACTTATTTTTATTGTGGTGTATATATTGAAAATTAGTGTATTTCATGATTCATAACATAAAAATTATGGGAAATAAATATCCATATAATTTTATTTCCTTAATGGGGATTATAATTTTAATTTACCCAAGTGGTAATGGTATTATGATACAATCACATTATTTATTGAGATTGTTTATGATTATGTTTTAGATGATGAAATATAATTCCCCACCTATCAAGAAACACATAAATTTTATATAAAAAATATATTGATTTAAATTACATGATTTCCTGTTATTTTTAACTATTGATTTACTCGTGATTACAAAATAATGTCACTAAGAGAAATCGAGAGGTCAAAAAAACTATTTATTTCATATCCTTTTTCTAGAAATGTTTTTAGGAATGCTTTTAATATTATACTAAAATGGTTTAATGTAATTTATACCCATGTTTTAATTTTTGAAAAATGGTTCAAAAGGAATATTCTTTTCACTTTTCATTAAATTTACTTTTTAACTTCTTCTAAAAATTTTATTTGAATCATTATTTTATATGTACAACATGAACATTATTTTCCAACTTCATGAGAACTCAATTATTTAATTTTTTTTATATGATTCCAATTTTATTATCAAGGATAATTATTTATTTAATATTTGAGTATTTTTTATATTTTAAATATGAGATTTTAAAACGGGAAAGGTATTTTCCTCAATAAAATTTCCATGTTATCTTTAAAAATAAAATTTCATCTAATATGGAATCCTTTGATGTTATATATGATATAATAGAGATATGATCCAGTGATACCATCATTATTCATTCTACAGATTATTTATCATTATGAAGGAAAGTTTTTATAAAACCCACCTATTTCCCAAGGGTTATTCTATGGTGAAATATTTCCGAAACTCGATTACTTTTCTTTTGTTATGGTATGAGGAATGGTTTATTATCTTAAGAAACAAAAATGTATGAATGATGTGATCGGTGGGAATAATATATAAATATTATTCATTAGGTAGTGATTAATTTTCTATCAGTTCAAAGTTTTTATGGGAGGTTATCCCAAGCTTGAAAGTGTGTACATTAGAGGTTATCCCAAGCCATAAATAGGGTACATGAGAGGTTATCCCAGGATCGAAGAAAGTAAACATGTGGTAATTCAAAGCCTAACATGTTATGAATGTCTTTGTGTATAGCCTTCACATGAGATTTTATATTATTATGTGTCTATAAAAAATCAATGTCTTAGACAATGGTATTATCTCTGGATGATAGTCCTTGAATCTATTATGATCCATATATTATGAACTGTCATGCTTTGTTCCCTGAATCATGATAACGGTCTATGATATTCAAGTTATATTTTTTCAAATCTTATTCTCTTGTTCTCATAACCTAATGCTCAGGTTATGCTTATATCTCCCATGATTAAACTTACTGAGCATCTAATATTACATATTCTTATGTTTATAATTTCGCTGTTATGAAGAATTGTGTTATGTATGATTTTTTAAATAAGGGTTATTGTGATGATGATTATAGTTGGAGATGATGTAGTTAATTTATGAACTATATTTTCAGATATCCATGTGTCGAAATTCACTATAACTATACTATTTTTGAGTTTATATCTATGTTATGCAATGAGTATTGATCAATTAAGATGTAACATCTATATAATAAATGTATGGGTTGTTGTAATTTGTATCAGAGTGAGGTTTAGTTATCCTATGGAGGCTAGGATGAGAAAAAGTTATAGATATCTCTAGTGATATATATATAGATATGTATGAGTATAATTCTCTGTATAGGAAACAATCCAGTAATTTTTGTAAAGGATAGTATGACTTGTTTCTAGGAAATAACATCCCCATGATGATTTTACAACATGATGTGTATCTAGAACTGTTTTATATAGGAGAATAAACTTGGAAAATATAGCAATGATATGGACATGATCTTTACCTGGTGTATAAAAATGGGCATTTCTAATCAACAAGTTTGACATTCCTAATGTATATACTTTTCAAATTCATAGACTCTTTCTGAACAATCTTGAAGGATTTGAAAATAGTATGACCATGAATAACCATGGTTGAACCAAATGTGTCTTAGATTCAAAATATATTTTAATGATTTAGATGTCCTATATATTATTTTAGATTATTATAATTGATACACTATGATTATTGATTCTCATAATATAATTTTTGGATATATAAAAAGGTAGGTACCATATCAATATGGGTTAACATTGATTGTGATAGAAAATATATCAATGAGAACAAATGGGATTATTATTTGGTTGAAAGATATTTTGATTATTCATATTCATTTATTATGATATATGATTAATGTAATTCACATTTAAAAACTCTTTTATACCCTAAGAAAGGAAAGGATAGGGTTCACTAAGAGCTAGGGAGGTGGAGACCATGGAAAAAGGAAGATTTAGTTTTCTATATATTGAGAATGTAGGAATAAAGACCTAAGGGAATGTCTGAAGGAAAGGATAAGATATTTTATTTGTGGAGAAGAAGGGTACAATGTAATTACATACCATAAAAAAAATAAAAGGTTTATTTAACACAATAGATGAGAATAATGGATTTGCTAAGGAATCATCAATGATCGAATAGTTTAAATGTGGAAAGAATGACCATTATGAGAACCAATGTCCCAAGGGGAAAGATATGGAAAGAGATAGAATAGTTTGCACAAGTAATTGTTTCTCCATTTATTATGAAGATAATTCAAATTATATATTAAAGGAAAGAGGAAGAAGTTGTTGAAGATTAGTTAATGGTTTAAAAATGAAGTGGAATTATTAAAGTGTTTTTATTTTGAAAATTAAGAATAATATTATATTAATCATAAAATATATATATATGAATTGTTCGATAGAAGTTTTGAGTTATTTATTTTAAGTAATATTTTAAATGGTACTAATGAATGATAAATTTGATTTAACAAAATGTGATTTTTTTGTAAAATAGATGATTAAGGGAAGATAACCCTTAATATAATCATAATTTTGATAAAATGGTGTGTATTTGGGATAAATATATGATTGGTATGGGTAATATAAATTGTATAGTATTAATGGCCATGTAACTGATTAATGATGTGTTGAAAATGTTGTTTACTATATCATTGATTCTTTGACAACATTTTTGGATTTATGTAATATTTCTAATAATCAATGTTTTTTAAAGAATGAGAAAGAATATATGTTTTCATTTATGTTTTAGGGTAATTATTTTTATTACTATGCGTCCAGGGAATATATGGACATGGAATTTACATATTTGGTATGCCAAAATTAGGATCCACTTTATGGAATTTGGGGGATTAATGGTAAGTTGATTTTGGTAAATTTAGTGACCTTATTATTGAAATTTTGAATTCTGGACGGTTTTTTATGGTTAACCATTTATGGAATTCTTTATTTTGTCCATAAAGAGTAATTCAAGAGGGGGTAAATTGAGTTATGAATAAAAAATTATGTAAATAAATGTAGTAAATAATAAAAAACCTTGAATAAAATAAACTATCCAGTTAATCAAAAGAAAAGATCCATATAAAATTTTCCTTTTAAAATATTCCTTAAATACTGATTAGGTCTCAGTTATAATATGGTTTAGAAATACCTTATCTTTTGAGACCAATTTACATAGATAGACACTTATATAAACACTAGTTGAGATTAATTACCAAATAAATTGTTTTTATTGAAATGTTATCTTCAATATGATAGAAAACAATCAAGACAATGACCCAGATGGAATAAACAGGAGGTCTAGTCTCAAGGTGAGACATAATCCCCTCACTTGACAATCACCCGCTACCAAGAAGATTATAAATATAATAAAAAAATGCACAACCTGAATTACGTATATAGTCAACAGTAACATGCTATCTAGGCTAAAAATAATATTCCATAGTTATATATGGGATGAAGTAAAAGCACATGTCATAAATGGGAATCTTCCACAAACATAGTGGGAAAACAGATAAAGGAAGAAGATAATAACATGAATTATCAAAAAATATGTAGGAGACAATGTGTGTTAGATTGCAGTAAAACAAAAAAATTATCAAAATTAAAACAAATAGAAGAAATAAGAAAATAAAAATCTTAGTCTCATGTGCTCTGTATGTTCGTAATCCTCAGATCAGTAGTGTTGAGGAGGTTGTGCTTTATTTAAGAAAATTTGACATAGAACATATGATCATTGTAATCTATAGGTATGCTTTAGTAGACCTCTATCATTTTTATCAATCAATCTCGGTAAGGGGTTTAGTTTTTCTTTGTTGTTTATCTTCATATAATGTGAATTAGTATGTTTGAGAGAATTCAAAAAATAAATCGCACATTTTTGTTGATCGACAGTAATCGTTATATCTATTTATTATCGTTGTTTAGAGAGAAATATCCTTCAACAATATATGGAAGTGTTTGTTAAAGGAGATCCATATTCCTCAGTTTAGCTTATACTATGTCTTGAGGACATGGTAAAATCATCCAAGAAATGATTTTTCCATTTTTACCATTCACGCCGAAGATCATAGATATCAACAGTAATAAGAGTGTTGGCGATGACTTAGCATCTGGAAGTGACTCCACTGATGGTAACTCTTTTGGAGGTAGAGGTGAATAAATTCTTGTGATAGATCATCCTGGTGATAATGGTGACTTGATTGTGGTGGTATCTCATCATGGCAGTAATGGTGACTTGAGTGTTGCAGTAGCTCATTCTAGTGGTAATGATGACTTTAGTCTAGAGGTAGCTCATCCTAGCGATAACGGTGACTCACAGCTTACAGTGTTTTTCCACAACACTTAGTAGGAATATTATATAAGTAATATGTTCATATTAAATGGTATCATACAATATTTGAAACCTTAGTAATAAATGAATCATGATTTTTTACCATTAAAATAAGAGATGTCAAACACACTCCATTCAAGGAGGTGCCAACATTCTCCCCCTTGTTGATGATCACAAAACGTGGAATTTTATAAACATGTACTAAAAAAGAAATCAACAATTATGTAGAAAAATATGGTAGTTATAACAAAATTATGAGACTAACTTAATGCCCAATTATCTCCCCATTTGATATTATCAAAAGATATAAATATATGGTTGATAATTCAAAACTTGTGAAAAGTATGAGACCAAATTATTTATCATGGTTTCCATATCTGAATGAAAATCCCTCTTTAAAGAATTGAAATCAGCCTAGGATACAACATTAGGAGGAAACACTGATAGAGCAGTCGAAATATTTCCTTTCTCATGTGATACTGCATATTTAGCTGTATTTATGTTTCCATGTGAGCGAAAGGCTATTAATCACTAGCTTTATGTATCTGATTCACCTAGAGTCCTTATCTTCTAAATTCAACATTATCATATGAATCTTTGTATGTCATCCAAAGTCTTACAAAATAGGGATATTTCGCCAAATATTCAATGGTTTTAACTGATGATCGGACATTGGGAAGAATTAGAGTGTCTTTGGGATTTTGAGAACATTAAAAAACTTTAGTTCTTGAGGGAAAATGTGCTATCTGTTGAAGTTGAAATGTTTCTGTATATGGAGTCTCATATGATGGAACTGACTAATTAACTGGAAAGTTAGTCAACTCCCCCTTAGTTTTAGCTGGATGAACTTCTGGATGATTGGTTTCCAAATTTCCACTAATTCTAACTAATCAAATTTAGATATGTTCTCATTAGTATTAGTAGTTTTCTCCCCCTCACTAGAATATTTATTATCCTTTGAAAGAACTATTGGAATATCAGTCATCATTGTATCCCTAGTCTGAAATTCATTGATGAGATTGGACACAATTGGTTCAGAGGGTTGAAAAAGAACTAAATATTGGATAACATCAATACTATTCATTTCATTACCCTCATAATTAGAAACACCTTCTTTATGTTGATCAAATCTATGAATAGTTTTGCTATCCTTATTTACAACATCAAGATTCTCATCATGATATTCATCATCTTTATCCATAGAATTATTTCTGGATGATTCTTCCAATTTCTCAAGATCCATAATCTCTTTATCTTCCTTTTTAGAAACAAAATCATTGCCTACATCTTTACATTCTTCACTTGAGGTCTTAGAGGTAGACGATTTATATTGAGATTTTTCAGAAACTTCAGTATGTTCTTCATTATCATTCTTAGATAAGAGTGTTTCTTTATAAGATAGAGAGCTTGTAGAACTGACGTTCTTACTGGATACTCTTGGTAGAGATTTTATGATATCGGGATCACTCACTTATTCAACTAAATTAGCTTATTCTTATTCTTCTTTATCTCTTTCATTAATAAAATATATAATATAATACTCAAAGAATCTCATTAGGTTCAAGAAAGGGATCCACCATATCCTTTAGTCTAGTTGGGTGATCAATAAGGTTAAAATCATCGTACTGTTTTTCAGTATCCCTAACCCAACATCCCTTCTAGGGATCCCAACTTATATTTACTCTTTTTTAGATTGAATTTGATAAAAAACAATCTATTTTATCCTTAGCTTCTTCTCCTGGCATGACATAACCCTTTCCATCTATGATGGAAGAGATCATTTTTGGATAAATGAGTGAGCTCAATCTAGGGGTCTTCTTACAAATCTTAGGCATATGGACCATCAAAAATATACAAAGATTTATTATCTTCCCATTATTCATAAAATACATAATATAGACAACTTGATATATCATTATGTTGAAGTCTCATTTACTTGGACATAAAACATGTTGTACAAACTTAATAAATATCTTATAATATCCATCAAGTTCTATATCTCTTAGTCTCCTCTTCGTTTGATCCCTAGTTAATTCTAAGATAGCCTCCTCTAAATTTTCATTTGGTATACAGCCTTGGAAATCTTCATAAACACCTTTGTGAGGAATCTGTAGACATTTTCCCCTTTCTCTATAAGTGAAATAAATTTGTTCTCCATCTATACTACTATGAATTATATCTTCTTTATTCCCAAAAACTAAATGTGCATTATGAAAAAATTCATAAACTATAGTCAGATAATACACTCTATGATTTGAATTAAACCAAGTTATCCACTTTTGTCTTTGTATTACCTTTAACAATAGCATATTTATAGTTTGAATCCACTATGCATCAATCAATTTTTATTATTCGACAATATATTTCTTCAGATGGGGGTTTACTAAAACAGCATGAGAACTACTTGCAGATACTTTTCATCTCTTGTAAGGCCTCATCTATTTAAGATTTTATTCTATAACTATCTTTATATGTGTCATTTGAATCTGTTGAAGGCTTCAGGAGGAGAAAGGAAGAGGGAATATTTGTTTATGATGAAGGAAAGGAATCCATATTTCATGGGATAGAAGAACTAAATCTATTTGGAGTAATCCCAATGTTTTTATCATTTAGGTATTCTAAAAGTATAATAATAAAAGTATGAAAATAAAAACTTATTCGGTACTATAAAATCACAATGATAATAAAAATAACGGTAACATAAAAAAGAAATAGCGACTCGTTCAATGGTGACTCATCAACGATGACTCATCAATAGTGACTCATCAATAGTGAGTTATCAATAGTGACTCCACAATGATGACTCATCAATGGGGACTCCTCAACGGTGACTCATGAATGGAAACACATTAATGATGAATCGTCAATGGTGACTCATCGATGGTGACTCATCAATGGTGACTCAACAATGATGACCCATCAACCACGACTTATCAACAGTGACTCATCAACGGTGACTCATCAACTAAAGTTTATCATTCCTAATTCATGTTTTATGTAGTATAATATTTCAAAATAAAAATAATTTGTTAATATATCAGCTAGCTGATATTCAGTTCTAATGATTTTAATGTTATATCACTCTTTTGATAATGATATCTCAAAAAGTAATGTCTTACATCAATATTTTTTATTCTTGATTGAGATACATGATTTTTGGAAATGTTTATTTCACTTGTGTTATCAAAATTAATTGATACATGTCTAAATTGATATCCAAAGTCTAGTAAAGTATGTTTCATCTATAATATTTGTTCACATCAACTTCTTGTAGCTATGTATTCAGCTTCAGTAGTGGATAGTGAAACAAAATTTTACATATTAATACACCGTGATACTAGATATTTGACTAAAAGATGAAATTTTCCTAATGTAATTTTTCTATCTAAATTGAAACCACCATATTCAGAATTTGAATAACTAACTAAATCAAAATCATGTCCTCTTGGGTAGAAAATTCCAAAATTAGTTGTATAGTTAAAGTATTTATAAATTATATTGGTATCTAATAAATGTGACTCTTTTGTATTTTCATGAAATAGAGCACACATATGTACACTAAACATGATATCAGGTTGAATAGTAGTTAAGTAGAGAATACTTCCAATCATATCTCTATAACTGGTTTGATCTACCGATTCCCCAATTTCTTCAAGTTCTAGTTTATAGAAGGTACTCATGGGAGTATCACTAATTTTGGTACTTTCCATTCCAAAACATTTTAAAATATTTTTAGTGTATTTAATTTGAGTTAAAATAATTTCATCATTATTTTGGAAAATCTAAAATCCAATAATGAATTTTATTTCCCTCATTAAACTCATTTCAAATTCACTTTTCATTAATTTTGAAAAAACAGAATAGAAGGAATCCTTAGTAGATCCAAAAATAATATCATCCATATATATTTTTACTTTTAAAACATCTTTGAAATTATATTTATAAGGTGGTTTGGATCAGATATACCTTTTGAAAAACTTTTTAAAATATGGAAAGAGGTATTCCTTTCATACCAAGATCTTGGGACCACTTTAAAACCACAAAAATCTTTTGTTAATTTAAAAACCCAATTTTGAAAATGAGGGTTTTGAAATCCAAGAGGTTGTTCCACAAAAACATACTCAATTGTAAATCCATTTAAGAATTCACTTTTAATATCCATTGGATATATTTTGACGTCCAAAAATGCAGTATAGGAAAGAAGTATTCTAATGGCTTCAGGTTTTTCTACATGTGAAAAAGTTTATTCATAATCAATACCTTCTTCTTGATTATAACCTTAGTGGAACTAGTCTAGATTTATTTATTACTATACTTCCAGATTCATCAACCTTGTTTATAAACACCCACTTAGTTATAATAGTTAATGTGTCCTTAGGTCGGTCAATATTTTCCATAACATCATTTCTTTTAAACTTATTAATCTATTCTTGCATATCTATAATCCAAAATTCATCAATGATGGCATCATTGATGCTCTAGGTTCAATTTGTGACAAGAATCCTTGATTATCAATTTGATTTCTTAGAGAAGCTCTGGTTTGTGTACCTATGTCTAAGTTTCTTATCAATGCATCTAATGTTTGGTTTCTATGAGCCCTAACAGGTCTCTAAAAAGAGGGTCTGGTAGGCTCAGTATTTTCTTCATGTTCAAGTTCTGGTGGATCCCTAGCCCTTGTGTCTTCTTATTTAACTAAACAATCTTACATTTTTGAATTTATATTAAAAGATGATAGATCATCCTCATGGTATTATAAGTTGGTCTTATCTTCATTGGGATCAATTTCATGAATCTTGATATGAAAAGTTTCTTCCATTGTTCTCATCTTGTTTTTGAACATTCTATAGGCTTTGGTGGAAGGTGAATAACCAAGGAAAATTCATTCATTGATAGTGGAAGAATTTTTTTACATATTTTCCTTTCTATGATGAATAAATACTTTTTATTAATAAAATTTTTCCTTTGGTTTTCTATTATTCAATAACTCATAAGATGTTTTCATTACGATAGGTCATATCAAAACTCTATTAATAATGTAACAAACTGCATTAACAGAATTATCCCAAAATTAGAAAGGTAGGTCATAGTCATTTAACATGGTTAGGGATATCTATTTAAGAGTCCTATTTCTTCTTTCTACCACAAAATTTTGTTGTGGTGTTCTAGGAGAAGAAATGTTGTGATTATTTCTATTTTGAGAGCAGAATGACTCCAAGTCTTGATTTTCAAATTCTTGACCTTGATCACTCCTTAAGGTATTAATCCTATGTTCACTAAGGTTTTATAAAGATTTGTAATTCTTAATAAAGTAATAATGAGATTTACATTTCTGAGCTAGAAATAATACCCAAATGCATCTAGATAATTCATCTACAAGGACCTTGACAGAGTGTTTTCCATTAAGACTAGAAACTCTATAAGGTCCAAAGAGGTCCATAAGAATTAAATCTAGATGTTGAGTGGTTGAAACTTAATTATTAGATTCAAATGAAATATTATGATGTTTACCTTTTGGAAACGGATTACAAACTCTGTCATTTGAGAATTCAAGCTTTGGTAGGCCTCTAACTAAACCATTACTAATTATCTTTCTAACTTAGTGAATATTGTAATGGGCTATTCTCATATTCCAAATACATGATTCTTTGTGAAAGGAAATTTAGACGGAAATATTTTTATAATATATTTAATTTAAATCAATATATTTTTTTATCATTTCTCAAAGAAGTAAAAATTAAATCATTTTTATCATAAAAAATATGACAGACATTGTTTTCAGATTTTACAAAAAATCCATCATCACATAATTGGGATATGGTAAGAATATTGTATTTTAAACCATCTACATAATTTTTTTTGGAAATTAATACTGAATTAGAATTACCAATTAGGCCATGGCCAATGATTTTACCTTTTGCATTGTCACCAAAGGGGACATATCCACCATCATCTTTAATAAAATTCTTGAAGTTCGAATACTCACCTTCCATGTGTCTGGAACATCCACTATCCACATACTGTTTTCTTTTGCTGGAAGTTCTCAAATAGGTTTTCTACAACATAAAGTTCATGTGAAAAATGATTTTGGTACCTAAATTCTCTAGCATCCAGATATGTTAGTAAAAATAGATTTTGGTATCCATATTTTTCTAACTGGATTCTTATAAAAAAATTAAAACTTATAGATATAAAAATATTATTAATTTCAATTGAGTAGGTACTTTTAGTCTATGAAATTCCAGTACAAGAACATGATCTAAATTTGGTTTTGTAATTTTCTTTGTCATGGCTAATACCCTATGCCATTTGTATACATGGTAGAAACCTTTTTCCTGGTATTTGAGTTACTGTTTTCTTACCATTTGTAAATTATTTATTTATTTATTTAATTGTTCATTTTAAAATGTTCATTCATTGTTTTCTTTCAATAGTAGATCAATTTTCTCTTTTTCAATAGTACAATTATTTTTAAAATTTACTATTAAAGAATGTGATTTATTGAGAGACTCATATTTATCTTTTAGCTCATGAATGGTGTCTTCCATCATGATACTGTAACCATACAGATCTTTTCTGCTCACGTTTTTTTCATTGTCATTATTTCTTAATTTTTATAAATGTGTGAAGTATCAGTATGAGAGAAATGAAGAGAATTTTTTACCTCTGATATACTTGTTGTAAATAAATTTTTTGTTCTATCATATTTATCTTCTTGATCAGTTTCAAAGTCACAAGAATTGTCATCGATGGTACTCCATGTTCCTTTCATGTCCTTTTTGTATCTCGTACCCTTATCTTCATATGTCATTTTATATTTTAATTTTGGATAGTCAGCTTTAATGTATCCTTTCCTCTTATATTCAAAAAAAAGTTAACTTTATTTTGAGTATCATCCTTTGTCCAGTACTCTTTCCAATCCTTTTCCACTTTCCTTTTTTATCACAATCTCCTCTGAAATTTGAATTTTTGAAGAACAAATTTTTTCCTATAGAATCTCTTAAATAGTCTTTCCATGTGTGACATTACTTCATCACTTTTATTAAGAGATCCTCCCTCACTGTAATCTTTGACTTTTATTTTTTATTTTTGTATGGAGGTAGTAGATTTGAAGGCTACTAATTTTCTTTTTTGGTTCATCTTCATCCATATTTTTATTGAGTTTAAGATCTTCTTCATATATCATTAGATTTACTATCAATTAATTGAGAAGTAGTTTACTTACATCCCATGATTCTCTAATTGACACAGATATTCCTCTCCATATGTCTGGTAACCATCTAAGAAGTCTCATCACATGATATTTTTCTATCAATTTCTTTCCATGTGATTGTATATATAATTACTATTTCATTGATAATGAGATACATTTCAAAAATAGATTCATTAAATTTCATTTTGAAAGTATTATATTTGATTGTATATGTATTAAGTCTCATTTCTGTAACATTTGATGTTCCTTCTTGTGAGATAGATAAGGTATCCCATATTTCAAAAGCATATTTTCAAGTAGATATTCTATTTAATTCATCATCCCCCAAATCATAGAAAAAATCACTCACAGTTTTACAATAATTATTATAAGAAGTTTTAGTAGAATTTCCCCAATAACATGTAAGAGTTTCTAGTATTTCATATTGATCTTCTATTACAGTCTATTTATCAAAACCTATACCTTCCAAATTCATTCTCATTTTTATTTTATATTGGGAATAGTTTTTTCCATTAAAATAAGGAGGAATGTTAGTAGAATATCCTTATCACCTATTATCTATAAATAACTAATATTTTGAAATAAGAGAAATTTGAGATCTTTATAATAAAAGTACAATCATAGTAAAAAGAGGTAAATTTTAAATAGTCCTCTGATACCAAATATTGGTTGGAGAGAGTAACTCAAGAGGGGGTGAATTGAGTTCCCAATAAAAATTTATATAAATAAATAGACTAAAAAAATAAAATAAAAACCCTTGAATAAAATAAACATTATAACTAATCAAAACATCATATCGATATAAGATCTATCCTTTTAGAAGATTTATTAAAGAGTGATTAGGTGTCTGTTAAAATATAGTTTACAAATACCTCAACATTTGAGATCAATTTACATAGATAGACACATATATAAAGACTATTTAATATTAATTATAAAATAAAATGTTTTATTTTTTAGTGAAATGTTATCTTAAATATGATAGAAAAACAAAACAAACAGCACATTGATACAACAGAATAAACAAGAGGTTCAGTCTCAAGGTGAGACACAATCCCCTCCACTTGGAAGTCACATGCTACCAAGAATATTACAAATATACTCAAAAAAACCCAAAACCTAGACTAGGAATAAAATCAATAGCAACAAGCTTTCTAGGACAAAAATAATCTTCCATAGTTATACGTGCGAGGAAAGGAAACCAAAGGACACATGGGGACCTCTTCCCCAAACACAATCATAAAACAGATATAGGACGAAGATAATAACAACAATTCTCCAAAAATATGTAGAATATAGTTCATTTTAGATAACAGGAAAACAACACACTTCTCAAAAGTAAATCAAATAGAACAAATAAGAAAATAAAAAACTTAGTCTGATGTGTTCTGTATGTTTTTAATCCTTTTATCAGTAGTGGTGAGGAGTTTATGATTTGTTCAGGAAAATTGTATGTAGACTAGAGGATCGTAATAATCATCAGGTATGATTCATTTGATATCATTATGTTTTCATGGTCAATATTGATAACGGGTTTACTGATTTTTTGTCAGTAGGGTCCTGAAAATTCCTTGAAGGGAAGAAAACACCCCAACAATAACTTTACAGAAGGAATAAATTTCTCTTACATGTCTGGAAAGGTGAATGTACTCAAATAAAGTTTAAATTTTCAAAAGAAACTTGATGATATTAAAGCTTTCAAGGAAATTAATGTGTCCTACGTACAATCACCGGTAATGGTTCGTGGACCGCATGGATCACAAACTTACAGGTACGTGGAACGGTTCACAAGACACTGGCCCGTAGAGAGACAGGCAGTGAACAAGGTGTATTGCGAACCACATCTCCAAAGGAATCTTGTGTGTGAAGCCCATCCGTGTACAGTGATGCAAACTTCTAAGTTGAGGATGAAAAAAATTAGTAGGGTTCCACAAACCATTATCGCAAACCAAAGCCTCCACAAAACCTGGTTGATCGAGTCTTCCGTGGGTTAGGATATTGCTTAATGGGCCTCCGTAAACGGTGTTGAATGCCCAATAGATACAATTTACCTGATTCTCTATAAAAGGAGCACAATAGAAGTATGAGGGAAGGATGATGAAAGATTCAAGGGGAATCAGAGGATGGAAGAAAAATTTTAGAGAGGACTCCGACTTTAGTCTCGATTCATCGACGAAGCCCAAATCGCGAACCACACTCTCTGTAGGTACAACCGATTGCAAACCATAAATTGGGGTAATTAAATAATAATAATAGAACCGCAAACCTATTTGGTGAACCAAGAACCACATACTTCTCGCGGATGAATTTCTCGTGAACATTAATCCCCCAGACCCTCCTTCAATATGGTGCTTCGCATAGTGTACCGCTACACGAACTGAACCCGGTGTCGCGTACTGCATCAGTAAGCAGATGGAACTTGAAGTGGCATGATGGGAAACGTACCACTATGGTACATGGTGATATTTAACCATGCCCACATAACACATAGGTACGTAGAAGAACCCTCTACCCGCATACCACTACAGTATGCAGAGCCTCCCCCATCCCACCTCAGAAACCAATACGCCGAATGGGGTATTTTTTGGTATAATTTCCTCCAGTTTCAACCTCACCATTCCGTTACCATCTATTCCTCCATGACCCATCTGTTATCCAATCCTCTAAAATCAGGCCAATGCCTCCTCTAAATCCACCAGAACTGTATCATCAGACCATCAGGTGCATCAGCGCGCCCCTTTGAGTATACATACACATGGTAAGAAGAGTCAAGAATTCTCTCCCCACAATGGTTTAGGCTTCAGGAATTCATATGGGTCTACATTCCCACGTTAACCTAGAGTCCAACTTTGGGATGCTGATGTGAACCTCCCCATTCTAGGGATTAAGTTCGATCACTCTCTTTTCCATTCAATGAGGAATGGTGATCAGTAGAAAGGGTTATGTTTGCTCCCCCCTTTGATGAGGAAGAAACTCCTCCCCTTACTAAAACATATTTCGGGGTCCTCAAACTATGGTAATTCCCCAATATTATGAGGGTCGGACACATGACTTTCAATTTCATTCCACATTGAAAGGGTCATTTCTCCACACCCTCGCCCATGATTTCCCCGACCTCTTCCACCATGGTCTCTACCTCTCCCACCAACAAAAGAGGAAGCATGTGATTTGTTGTATCATTGACATCCTCTTGTTTCTCACACCGATCATGAATCACATGAGATTAGAGGTTTGTGACGAAAACAACATCCATATGATTCTGAACTATGAGAACTCTGATTCCTGATCAAACAAGGATACGTAGGATGCCTACTCAAATGACTGATCTCTAAAGGGTGCCCACCCATAATGGGTCCACCTAATCATGTCTCCATAAATGGGTTGCTTCTACGTGTAATCTCCACACCATTATGAAATATGAGAACTCTGATTCTAGATCAAACTAGGATACATAGGATACCTACCTGAGGGCCCGAGCTCAAAAGGGTTCCCATCCAAAAGGGTTTATCCAATCATGTTTCCCCCAAATGGGAATCTTCCATACGTATTCCCCACACGATCTGTACTACGAGAGCTCTGATTCCATATCAAACCAGGATATCTATAATTTCTACCTGAAGTCCCAAGATCAAAATGATGGCCATCCAAAAGGGTCCACCCAACCATGCCCCCTCAAATGGGCAGCTCCCATGAGGAAGCCCTAGTCATTCTAAACTATGTGGGTTATTATTCCTCTCTTGAGGATAAGTCATAAACCCATCTTATGGGTCATATCCAAACATCAAGTCACCTTCCATCCCCCTGGATGAAAATAAACTCCAGAGCGCCTTATTATATGCATCAAGTTAGCGGTGCCTCCGTAACATGAAATATGTGCATGCCTGCAACGATCTTTCAAATCAAGGGTAGCCCATGGACACACTCTTTGGTAATAAACCAAGGATTCAAGAACATAAGAACATGACTGAAATCTATAAAAGAGAACCAAAACAGGCAACAATCCTCCCACAGAAGGGTGCATTGAGCCTGACCTCCCATCCTCTTGACCAATGGAGTCCTGAAGTGTTGTTGGTTGAATCATCAATCAATGAGCACCTACATTCCTATTGAATGTCCATGAATCATAGATAACAAGGTCATTTGGCATTATTGGATCCATGAATAAACCCATTGGAGACCATCTGAGGAAGTTATTTCTGAGGAAGATTGATTGAACAAGTACATGACCCCCATGAAATCACCTGTTGGGACCAATAGTTCCCGCAGGGTTAATCCAACCTTATTTAAAGGATAATGATGCAGAATGGGTTGAAACAAAAGGAATGGTGAATTTAATGAGAACTCGTATCTATAGAAAAGGGATGGGTGATGATCCTCATCATACCATTTCCTCTCCACCCTAAATGTACCAACTCAAAGGCGGAACAAAAATGTTGAACCCGGCATGAATCCTTAAACAAGGTGGTGGTTATACCCCAGTGATAAAAGAAAAAAGGATATTGTACATCATACCATTTTTTCCTCTAGTACATGAAAAACACACCACCTCAGAGGAGAATCAAAAATGGTGAACCTGACATGAATCCTCAACAAAGGTGGTGATTCTACCCCCATGATAAATGACAAAAGGATACTACATGTAAGACCATTTTTTTCTCCCTGATACGTGTGAAACACGCCACCTCGGAGGTGGATCAAAAATGGTGAACCCGACATGAATCCTTAACCAAGTTGGCGGTTCTACCCCACTCAAGTCCCTTCGCCCAACAACCAAAGAAAAGGGGAATGTGGCCAAAGAGAATTTCCAAATATGCATATGTTTAATATACTGATACTTTGATGAGGTTTTGTGATCTTTATGTCATATATGTATGTCGCAGGATTCTCGAAGGGAAACCATTGATCCAAATGAAATCATAATGACTGATGAAGAAACACGCATCAACAACCCCATAAGTGGCTAGGGCCCCAATGAAGAGAAGGACCCCCTCACCTACCCAGCATCTTCAACGTTGTGTATCCAGCACACATATCAGGGAGTGCAACAGAAATAGTACTCTCCCCACACTAGAGGATGTGAGAGAGGACCTCCAGTCTACAAAGGTCTTCCAACCACCTCTTTAGCCGCATATTGCACCCTAGCATCAGGAGGCCCTGATGGTCATCTCAACCTGTTTCTGGTGCATGTCCCCAGAACATGACAATGAGTACCTCCCTTATATTAGGGAGGTAGAGAAAGTCGATGCTAACAACTTCATCTCAACTGCATAGGGGTCCTACTCACGGGCCCCTGCCAGAGAACTTTTTCTCCAACACAGAATGACCAAGTCTCCTACCACTGAAGAGGACCTTATGCCTAGGGAACCTAGAAAAGTCCAGGAGACCCTGGCCCCTCAGGCTACCCACCAAGGGAAGAAAATATATAATCAAGAACACCCTATCACTCTAGTTGCTAAGGAGAAACCCCACCTTAATAACATAGTGGAATTGAATGGGAAGACATATGACTCTTCCCCCTCTACCCAAGCCCACCATAGAAAATGGAAGGCATAATATAAGCACATGCACATTCCTACTAGTGCTCCCCAGTCTCGCCATGCAGAGAGAGCAGCAAACAACAAGTAGATGAAAATATCTACCAAGGCAGAATGGGCTCTTCAACCAAATAGGGAAGCACTCAGCTAAACGCAGTCACAAATACCTGCTAATGAACTTCAATCCCATCAACCAAATAGGGCGGAAACCAGCTATTTGCGGGAACATATACCTATTGATGCATTTAAAGCCTGTCAACCAAATAGGGATGAAACCATTTATACACAAGAACATATACCTGCTATTGAATTTCAATCCATTCAACCAAATAGGATGGAAACTAGCTACACACGGGCACAAATACCTATTGATGAATTCCAAGCCTGTCAACCAAATAGGGTGGCAACCAAAGATGATTAGAGTCAAATTACAGTGGATGTGTACAAATACCATGAGACAAATACCTTGGAAAGTGACCATATGAAAATAAATGCTCGTGAATATGAAGACCACCAGTCAAATATTATGGAAATTGGAGAAGACAACTGGCAAAAAACTCATTCCTCTGTCCCGGAATGGGAGAACTTCCGGTGTATACTGGCGACTCATGGAGGACCAGATCATGCACAAACTCTTACTCCAACATTGGAATGGGATTTCATAAGTGTTCCAGCCAAAGATATATCTCAACAAATTCTGGGAATAATGGAAGATCAGATGTCGATTCCAGAACATATCCTCCAAACATGCCAATATATCATTGCATCAACAGAAAAGGTGAGAAACTGGGCCCATGAGCCGGTTTCTTCAAACGGAATGACTGACTCGCAAAATGTGTTAGCCACATAGTAATAGTTATTCATCCCTGATCTAGTTCAGGAGGGTCAATGGAAATATCCCGCGACATATGGACAACCAGATCGGGAATATATACCCGTTCCAACTAAGGGATGCAGTTCCAACGTGGTGGCCTCTCCAGGACATGCATATATCCATTCCAAAACTCAAGATGTCTGTCAGCATATCCCGATGACATCATGGGACCCAACCAGATAGGGACCCATATATGAAGGCCACTTCCAACAACATGTGTCCCTGATTTCCCACAAGAGAGCGCTAAAAAATGAAATACAGCAAATTAAACTGAAAAATGAAGAGCAAAAACATGATTCTTCTCTAATTGAAGCTGGGGTTATTGAAATCCTCAAACATACATCAATAAAATATCAAGACCTGATAGTCCATTTCCAAATTATGGAAGTGAAAGTATTAGTTGCGAAGGTCGTCCCTGCAATGTTGATACCAGCAGCTCTTGTGGTCCTCCACAGAGCACCCATAGGGGCTCACTCCATGGGCTAGGAATGATCGATCACAAGATCCTATATCCTGATTTGCATGTAGTTATCCCTCCCCTCAACTTGAAGATAAGACATCAACAAGGTCCTCCCCTTACTATCATCCGCCTTGATGGTCCTCTACAGGGTATACGTTGTAGTTATACTTCTCTGTATAGTCAGACATCATGTTATGATGGTAGTCCTCACCATGATGATAGTCATTGCAAAGGCCCTCCCCGCAATGTAATTTTCTATGAAGGTCCTCCCCATTGTAACTTCAAGCAATGAGAAGGTACTCCCCTCATTAAAGTACATCCAGAAGGCCCTCCCCAAGATGTTCACTATAGAAATTCTCCCTACAGCCAAGTAACAAGTCATGATGGTAGTACTCTCCATGATGATAGTCATTGCGAAGGTCGTCCCTACAATGACAGTTGCTGTGAAGGTCCTCTCCTTAGTGACATCAAGTAGCAATAAGGTCCGTCCCTTGATGTAGCCCACCCTAAAGTTCTCCCTTATGGTATACGTCGTAAGAACATTTTTCGTGCTCAGGCATCAATTTGCAATAGTAGACCTCTCCATTATAGCACCAATTGCGAAGGTCCTACCCACAATAAAAATTCATACTTGCAGGATGGTCCTCCCCTTTTCGAAAAAAATGTGAGAACGCCCTGCTATGCTGAGGAACATAGAAAGGCGTCAGATACATCGGGCATTCCGTCTACAACAAGTGATATTATTTCTCAATCAGAGGATGACCCGAGGCCACACTCATCTTCTGAGACACCCCTGCAATGTTTGAAAAACAATAAGTCTCCCCCCATCCAGATCAATTTGAAAAAAAATTATTAAGAAGCAATCAAATTGGGAATATATAGTAGAGGAGCCTCCATAAGAACAAAAATAGGATATGTTACTTGTGAGAAGAAAACTAGATAAGGATAATATATCAGTAATGTAATGGCCTACATCCACTTCTCACATTGACATACCAGGTGATTTGTCTAGGGAATTCAAGAATCTCATTAGCTTTAAATATATGGAAAGCCCTCTATCAGCTGAAAGAAAAATTCCTACCCTATGAAGGGTTTGCAGACCATGCTGATACGTTAGGGGGCTTCGTCGCCTAATCGATATGGAAGACCTTCTGGCTACACAACCATCATAATCAGAAAGGAGAGAGAAAACCATGAACTGGATTGCTTCCATGCACTGTATAAGTTGTGTCATCTCATTGGTGACTCCCAGGCTAGAGTTCACATTCGGGGATGGGGAGAACATGGAGCTCTGCACTTCACCCCACATCCCATCTAGTTAGACCCCTTGGATATTAAATCCTTCAATTTCATCACCCAAAGGTAGAAATCAAATGAATCCCCTGCTTTGGAAAAATGGGATACTTGTCAAAAATCAGCCCGTAGAAAGTTTCAAAAGAGTCAGGACTGAAGAGATCAATCCATCGAAAAGCTTCAGATTCAGGAGACCAAGAACATCCATTAGGCATCCTACCTAAGGGAATTCAACCAATAAGCAGTGCTCACATCTTCAAAGGACCATAGAATCTTTTAAGTCCCAATTTCATGCTCATCCCACACCCATGCAGGATTACGTGAAATTGAAAAGGTGAAAATAGAGGTGGATTCCTCCACAATACGGGAACAACCCCAGCCCACGGGGTTGGGGGAATTTTTACCTCAAATCCCCACACAACGAACATTTATATTCTACCATCTAGGCATAATGATGGACATAGGAGTTACCCATTCCACTCTTTCTTGCGGTTCTCACCCATGGAGACAAAGGCACATTACGAAGTCAGACCAGGGCTCCCTTCAGATCAATCTTCATCAAGAAACCCAAATAATTCCTCAGAATGTAAGGAGAAAGTCCAGTAAAGGGAACACAAATATTTCCTAACATTCAGTTTTGGGTAAACCATCGCCAATGTGGTATACCTCAGTGAACATGGTAAACATCAACCCCACAGATCTCATAGGAAATGACGTGGAAGGAGAGGAAGTGAAGGAAGATGGTTCCATCCCAGAGGCATCCCACTGTGAGCCTGATGGTGTGCATACTTGGAACCAGAGAGCAGTCCTAAATATGGGCACCCCCTTAGTTAATCCGACATTACCTCCCATCCAAATCCATGAAAAGGTAAAGAATAAATACAAGGTCATCTATGACCCGCCTTCTTATCCCCCCTGAAAATTCATCCCTCACCCTCGAGGAAAGGTTCTCAATGTAGGAGGAAGAAATGAAGGATCTTAGGAGAATTAATGCCGAGTTGCATTGATGGAGCTATTTTCCAGATGTGTCCCCCCATGGAACGTCAGCAGGTTCTCCTATAAGAGGTGTCCATACCACAAGAACTTATCCCAGTGAATGAAGAAAATATCGGAGGTCCATTCAACCCATCTTCGAAAGGATGTCAAGACTTCCACCCACTAGGAAGGCATCCAAAATACGTCAAGGTAAACCCACAAATGATACCTTCGGTTGGGTATCAACCCCAAATTCCAGTAGCGCCGACACGCCCAATCTTGGACACTACCGTACAATATCATGATAAAGGTTGAAAAGATATGCATCAAGGGATCTTGAACACTGTCGAGAAATGAAGAGCTCAACTAGAAGCCATTAAGGGGCGACATGCTTCAAAACAGCCAGAGTGAAAACCCTACCCAAATTGGGTGAGTGACATTCTGCCACTGCCGAATTTCAGAAACCCTGTATTACTAGTATTCAATGTCACAGGGCAACCAGAACAAAATTTAATGCACTATTCATCTTATTGCAACCCCATGATAGGCACTATGGAGATGCAAGAACCACTAAAACTATGGTGCTTCGTATGAACCCTACATGGCTCGGCTTTTGTATGGTATACTAGCATGCCATCCAATTCAATCATAGGATGAGAGGACCTCTGGTGACATTTTCTCTTGCAATTCAATTCAACGCTACCTAAGATGATGGTCAGTGATCTGAAGAACTGAAAAGAGTGGGAGAACAAAAGAGTCTCAGGCTTCATGACTAGATAGAAAGGCATGACTTATTCCCTAAACCATCCGCTCCCCTAGGATGAGATCCTCTCCATGTGCATCGATAACCTTCAGGAGGAATTGCAAACAATGCACATCCCAGTGAAGTACAAAAGTGGGTTTAGAGACTTCTCTACCATTTCCCAAAGAATTGAAGACTCCTTGTAAAGGACCAATCTTAAGTCCCTAGTGGCCCAATCAACCCCTTGGAAAAGAATTTGAATAGCTGAAGCAAACTCTGTCATGCTTAATCCACCCCCGGCACCAGCTCTAGTTGCGAGGCCCCCACCGAATCGTGCAGGACCCCCTGGACACCAACATCCACCCCCACCTCGGCAAGATAAGAGACAGGGTGTTAAAAGAAATTAGTTTGAAGAACGAATAAATAAAGTTAACTTGTTCCGATATGACTAGGTCCACGGCGATTTCATAGCCGCCATGAATTACAATTTTCTCCGGCTACCAGAGCCAAAGCTAGGTGATGAAGTGTGTCTCGACAACCATCAAAATTATTGTCCATATCACCTGATATTGGAATACACTATCTGTGAATGATTCATTTTGAAGGATCTCCTACAAAAGATTGTGGACTCTGGGAAAGTTATGTTAGGCCCACCACAAGCACAAGGGGCGTATGTTTACACCTCAGACTCAAGTATGTAAGAGTAATGAAAAATAATCTCAAGTAAGAAGGAAATTATTTTGACAATTGGATGACCCGAAACACCATCAATCGAGTTCATGGAATCCTCCAGGTGCAGTTGAAACAACCAATTGTACCCCCCAAAAGCTCATAATATAGCACAACTATCCTCATTGGCCCTATAGCCCTATAAAGGGTATAAGGGAAGAAATCAAGAGCAAGAAGATGAGGTAACACCAAAGAAAAAGTTAGTGTTGATGCTTTCAGACTTCATGCCAGTAGACTTGGTACAACGGGCACCACCCCGCCAAATAGTACAATGGGTGTTTCCCCACCAAATGGTACAAAAATCACTTCCCCACCAAATGGAACCATTAGAAGGATAAATTCAGATAGAAAAATTTTTAGATCAAGAATAGATCTTCAGCTCCATCAACGTCATTCACTTGATGGACCTCTTCTCAGATGAAGACTATAACCATGAACCCAAATTCCCCATTCATGACCGGAGAGCTGGAGGAAGAGACCACAGAGTCCAGAGGTTTCCTAGATGGAATGAGCATGGATGGAGTCAAATTCCTAGCCACCCCATATGTCAAACCGTTAAAATTACAAAAACTCACGGAAGGATCCTCTGGTAGACACAACAAGAACTGGAATGCTCCTCTGCCCCCATCAAGAGAAATAAAAGCCCACTTATCTTGGAATATCCATAAATTTAAGAATAAGTATAAAATTTTCCAAGGAATATAGGCGGACCAGTTAGGACTAACTTGGAAAGGACCACAACACCACTGGCCCTTGTTACAGAGGCTAAACCCTCTATCTCTAAAGATAAAACCCCTAATGTGTTTGTGAAAAAGAAACCTCAAGCCATGAAGCACTGGCCTTTAAAGAAGAAGTATGATATGCTAAAGTATCTGGATTTAGTACCAGCAAAAATGTCAATCCTAGATGTGTTAAGAATATTCATAGATCATAGGGAGGCACTCATCGAAGCCTTAATAAGTCCCTAGGAGTTTGAGGATGAAGTAGCAGCTGCCAAAGTATATCATATGGAGACCAGTCAGAAAAAATCCCATTCTGTCATCTCCTTAATAGATAGGGGTGAATATTCCATCATGAAAGGGAATATAAAACCCTTATATGGGTCCAGAAAGATAAACAGAATTGATGTTCAGAGGCTTTTCATCGATAATGCCTCTAAATTAAACCTCCTCCCGCTACAGACACTTCATCGACTGGGCTATGATGAAGATATCTTGACACCCATCACTAAAAATCGGCTGGGATATGAAAAATTTGAGCATAAGATGTTGGGATGAATCAAGATTAAAACATGGCTAGAAGACCTTATATCGGATTCCGAGTTCCTAGTAGTACGAAAAAGAACGACCTTCATCGTCCTGTTAGGGATGTATTGGCTGCACCAACACACTAGAATTCCATCATCATGTCATCAGTAAATCAAATATTGTACTAATGGTAAAAACTGGACATTGCATGCCAATAAATCCCCATTTGAGTCCTGTGAGTTGCATTATATCGATGCAGGGCTCTATGAATTGGAAGAAAAACATATTTTAGCTAATGACATTGGTTAGATAAATGCCCCGGATGGATTGGAAATGGATACTGTCGACCCCCTCCAACAACTTGGGGAAGAGTAAGGACAACCCATCAACCAAGCTGAATGCACAAGTGAAAGTCTGGATATAGGAACAATTGTCTGCATGGTCTCTGTTACGACCACCAAGTCTAAGGGCACAGAAAAGCAGGCTGAATCTCATGATCTTAGGAAGGTCCATACTGAAGATTCTTCTAGTCTGTTCATGAGACCTCAAACTACCCCTTCCTCACTCAGCACAGAAAAAGAAGGCATCTCTCCGGAATTTGTATAGTTCATATCGAAAATAATTTCTCCATCAGAAGAGGACTATGATGAAGATAATGAAGAATAAAAATAAGTGGTAGAAGATCTCAATGATTCCCCTTCTGCATTCAAAGAAGGTGTCTCCCTCACAATCAATGACCTTAAGGAGATAATCCCGGGGATTAAAAATGACCCATGACCCACTTCGATCTGTGTGGATATTCCTGTCAAAGAGAGAGAGGAATATACCTCTTCCCTAAAGAAAATTAGACCCGTGTTTTCCTGGAACTAGATAGTAATTATAGGCCGCGATCCTGAGGTCGCCACTCATTATTTGGGCTTATAAAAAGATCTCTGATGATATAAGTAAGCATCCAGGAGGACCCACATAATGCATGCTACAAAAATAGAGGTAGAATTTATCAAGCTGATCAAATCCAACATCATACGGGAGGTCCAATATCCGATATGGATGGAAAATATAGTCATTGTAAAAAAGAAGAATGGACATATTAGAATCTTTATTGACTTCAGGGAACTTAATCGACATTCCCTAAAAGAAGATTTACCAGTCCCAATCACAAAATGTTTTATCAATGCGACCGCTGGATATGAAGCCCTCTCTTTCATGTATGGCTATTCCAGAGACAACCAGACCCGGATAGCCCAAGGAGATAAAGAAGCTACAACTTTTCACCCCCATGGTGTGTTTTGTTATAATGTGATTCCCTTTGGTCTAAAAAAATCCGGCACCACATATGAGTGCACCATGCATCACATCTTCAATCCCTTCTCAAGAAAGTGTGTCAAGTGTTATGTCGATGATATGTTGGTTAAATCATGACAACACTCAAACCACCTATCAGATCATGAAAATTTATTCAACAAAGTACAAAAGCACAATTTAAATATGAATCCCCTAAAGTGTTCCTTTTACGTTACCTTGGGAAAATTCCTCAGCTTCGTCATATGCCATCGTGGCATTGAAGTCACCCTGAGAAGAAAAAATCCATTCTTTCCATGTCCCCACCTCGCAACATCATTGAGTTGAGAGATCTCTAAGGGAACCTCTGATACATTCTTCGCTACATATCAATCCTAGTAGGTAACTATCTACATTTCACCAGGCTCATGAATAATGGAGTTACTTATGAGTGGGATAAAGATTTCTAAGAAAAATATGAAAATATGAAAAGATATATCTAAAGATAACCAGATGATGGTGCCACTAGTTGAGGGGAGACCACTCCTTTTATACATGACCACCTTGGAATGGCCATTTGGCACCTTCCTTGCATAGAAGAATGATGCGGACAGCGAGAAAAACCTCAATTACCTCAGCCGAACAATGATTGATGATGAAACTCGGTATTCAAAAATTGAAAAGAACTTATTAACCCTAATCTTTGAGGTTCATAAACTCAGGAATTACCTACAATACCATGACATCCACTTGGTCTCCCACTACAACCCACTCAAATATATCCTCAACCATCCCATGCTCAATGGGTGCCTATCATGACGGGAGGTCATCCTACAACAGTTTTACATACTGTACGTACCCTAGAAGTCCATAAAAGGCCAAGCATTAGCAAAATTACTAGCCAGGAACCACTTAAAAGAAAAAACACCACTGGATGCCAAAATTCCAGATGAATAAGTGTTCTCCATCCAAAAGGAACCCCAGATATGGGAAATGTACTTCGATGGTGTCTCCTAAAACCCAATAGGGAAAATGATGGAGGATCCCAAGCTCTACAAAGTGGGGCTGGGAATTATACTTGTATCCCCTGAAAATTCCATATTTACTTACTCTTTCCTACTTTCGGAAGGGTGTACAAATAATTAAGCAGAATATCAAGACCTCATTGTGGGCCTGGAACTGGCACTTCGTGTGAAATCCAAACACCTAAAGATAAAGGGTGATTCAAAGATAGTCATCAAATAGGTTACTAGTGACTACAGCATTTAGAATGAAGTATTGACACACTTGATGAACCACATTTGAGAACTGATGGATGAATTCCCATTGGAACCAACATTGACTTGTATCCCCTAGTCAAAAAATTTCCAAGCCAGCACTTTGGAAAATATAGCTATTGCCTTAGCCGATCTAGGCCAGGATAAAATAGTTATTAGAATTTCCCATCACCTGATGGTCTTTCCATTCATCCATAGTAATATAGAAGAGATTGTGGAAATTAGCCATGTTTCTGAGCCTCATGGTCACACCAACGACTGTATGACACCCATTGAAAATTACATTCAGAATGTGGAACTCCCACCAGATATGGCCGGGAGGGAGTAGGTCCGAATATGGGAAATAAAATTTTTCTTCTACAATGGGGTAAACCAAGAAAAGGTTCTCTACAAATGAGGTCTTGACGGAGTCCTTCTCAGGTGCATTGATGGATAAGAGACTGTTGCCTTCATGAAAAAAGTGCACGGTAAAGCTTATGGAGAACACCAGTCAGCAACCAAGCTCTCTCACTAAATCTGATGTCTTTGGTATTACTGGCCCACTATGATACATGATTGTGACATATTCGCTAAGAAGTTCCATTCCTGCCAAGTTCATTCTAATTTTAAACACCGAACCCGAGAGTTACTTCATAAAACTAAGTACTCTTGGCCATTTTATGTGTGGGGGATGGATATCGTGGGACTATATCCTCCTACAGCATCATGAAAATTGAAGTTCATACTCACAGCGACCAACTTATCTTCCAAATGGGATGAATCCATACCCCTTAATGATGTCGGGGAGAAAAACATCATTATAAATGTGAAGGCCAACATCATTACCATATTTGGTGTCCCTCATACCATAATGAAAGAAAACGACACCAACTTCTACTCTACTGAGTTGGATAAGTTATACCAGGAGTATGGAATCAAAGCCAACTAGTCGTCCAACTACCACGCTGTGTCCAACGGGCAGATAGAGGCTTTCAAAAAGACCTTGTACAGAATAATCTAAAAGATTATAGATAAGGATAAGAAATCATGTCCATACAAGCTCTTCTATGCTCTTTGGGATTACTGAACCACGACCTGCACCACCACCCAGGCAACCCTATACTCACTAGTATACGGGGAGAAGGTGGTATTGCCTATTGAAAATCAAATTCCATGACTTTGTGTGGCCATTTTCAATAATCATTCCATGGATGAGAAATCCTAGAGATGGTTTGAGGAGTTGGAGTATCTAGAAGAAATAAGGCTGCACACTCTGCACCATTTCGAAATCTACCAAAATAGGATTGCATGAGCCTTCAACAAAATGGTTCTCCTTCGATCATTCCTAGAAGGAGAAATGGTGTTTGTCCTCAAAACCCCAATGATACTTGGGTTGAATCCCCCAATTCTTGAATGAACGTGGGAAGGAACATATGTCATATAGTTTCTATTCCAATAGAGCATACACCCTGACATAAATGGAAAAATAGATTATCATGGCTCTCAAAAACGCAAAGGTCATGAAGAAGTTTTTCACGTAGTAATATTCCAGGGTACAGTCCAAACTCTATTACCCTAAACTATAATCCATGGTCCAAGATCTAAAACCTTAAACTATGAATAAAAATACCATGAAATCCCCATTATATGGTCCAAAATCAACGACCCTAAACTACAAGCCATGGTCCAAACCCTACGACCCTAAACTATAAGTCATGGTCCAAACTCTACGACCCTAAACTATGAGTCATGGTCTAAACACTATGAACCTAAACTATGAGTCATGGTTCAAACTCTACAACCCTAAACTATGAGTCATTTTCCAAACTCTAAGACCTTAAACTATGAGTAACAATACCGTGAAATCTCCATGCTATAGTCAAAACTCTACAACCCAAAACTATGAGTCATGGTCCAAACTCTAGGAACCAAAACTATGAGTCATGGTCCAAACTCTACAACCCTAAACTATGAGTCATGGTTTAATCTCTAAAACCATAATCTATTAGTAATAATACCATGAAATCCACATGCTATGGTCCAAAATCTATAACCTTAAAATATGAGTCGTTGTCCTTTCCACATGACGTTAAACAGTAAGGAAATAGCCCCAAAAACGTGAAATTAAACCATGACTCGTGTCCTACCAATATGACGTTCAAATACGTGGCACAAAGCATCAGAATTTCATGACAATAAACTGCATTATCTCTCACATAACTACATACGTCTTGATTCCTGCCTTCATAGGATATGTAGCGACACCTCGATCCTTGGTCTTGGCCCAACCCCCACAAAAAAACACCCCCATCAAATTCTTTAACTCCACACAATTGCGATGGAGACTCTCTATGTCCACTCCTTGTTTCTCACATCGAGTATAATTTACATGATATTATGATCAGTGGTAAGGATTATCTTAAACAAAAAAATTATATGGAGATATGGTAGACCTAGAACCTGTAGAAAAGGAAACCAATTTCCCTCACATGTCCTCACACATGGACCCAGCTAGATTGGTATGGGGAACGTTCATAACTACGTGTTCTTGATTCCTTCTCTCGTAGGATACGTAGTGATTTCGGGATTTGGAATCCTAGCCCATCCGTCATAAAAACCCTCAAATGTCCCTACACATAGATCAAACAATTGTAAGAAACATTAAGAACTATATGTGGATCGATTACTGCCCTTCCAAGAAAAAATAGTGATGCCCGGATTTGGCACCCCGGCCTAGCCACCATTAAAAAATGCCCCCTTTCTCCCATATATAGGTCATACATGTACGAGGAGTCCATGAAAGGTCATAATCACATGAAAAGAAAATGTGAAATTATTCAAGAGTTATGTGTGGTCCAGTCCATGGTGTTACGAGGTCCCGCACATGCCCCCTACTAACGAGAAGTCCAAATATCCTACTTCCCCTATACATATGAGTCAGACCTATGTGGAAGCTCCAGTAGTCAACAGGTAATCACAAGCTGGATATTTATCACATTACTAGGAACAACTCTCCCATTTTTCAAACTCCATACCCCGGGAAATCTTGAATCCCCATAATAATTCATGTCCATATGAGATGGAAGGTCAGTGTCCTTCAAACACCATTTCTGGACTATGAAAATCATTCCTCGGTGGCTCTGCATATGTTTCCGACAAAAATGACCATCAATCAAAGGAAATTTAATCCCCAAGAGATTACTATCCTATCTCAGTAGGCCCAATGGCTTCCAAGCCCCATGTCATCCCTGTTGATTCATGTTTCCCCTGGGACTATGGTTTACACCTTCAATCATCACTCACGTATAGAGAATTCCAGAGCATCCTGATAGAGATTAACTCTAATCTATTAAATATATTTATGACAACATGGTCATCCTTACAATAGGAATCTAAACTACACAATATTCTGTCCTCACCACACGACATTAAACTGCAAGGCCAAAATTATCCTCATTGTATGACTTTAAACTTCATAGCACTGGTTTATGCCTAAAGTGCCCCTAATGTTGATTTCTCTATTCTTAGGAAATGACCAGGAATCCTCATAATTCCTTATTTATCACACCATGCATAGTTCTCGTGAGCTTATGGACCTTGGAGAGAGATTTACCATGACATTATAGAAAAACAGTCAAAGAATATGGTCCTAGAAGCATTACCCTAAAAGGCATGTCATAGTTCCATTCCCCAAGAAGAACGCCACGTTCTGGACATATGATGTTGAATTACCAGGTACCTCAAATATGGGATTAATGCCTCACCATGTTCGTGAGTCATAACCACACAAGGGATACCTAATTTCATGAGTAAATTGCAGCCCAAATGTCCCCAATATGTCCGGATACACTACTATCGTACCCAAAACTCTATGCTATGAGAAATATTGAATCCCCATAATCATTAATGGCCATCTGAGATTGAAGGCCAATGTCCTATAGACACCTTTTCTAGACAATTCACATCATGCCCATGTGGATCTGTATACGTTGCGAAAAAAACAGACATCAATCAAAGGAAAATACGTCCCTAGGAGAGTACTCTCCTATCTCAGTACGCCTAATGGATTCTAAGCCTCATTCCATCCCTCCTAATTCATGGGCCCTCGAAGTCATGGTTCACATTTTACTCTATATAGACATCCTAGATATATCAAAACATGCAGGACCAATTCATCTCTGGTCCCTTTTGAGGTTCCAAAGATACTACATCTACATGCATCAAGTTGATCCGCATACAAAATAAGAGTGCCCCCACTCATTTCTAGGTTTTCCCCGAATAAGTTCTATTAACATTCCCCTTTTGTGCTCATGTTCAACCCTTGTAAAAAGTCAAATACCATATTTATAAAGTTCCCAATATCCATAATCATTCATAGCCATTAGAGACGGAAGGCCAGTGTCCTACATACAACTTTTTTTGACTATGTACATCATTGCCCCGGTGGCTCTGCATATGTTTCCCAAAAAAATTGTTGTCAAAGGAAAATTCATCCCTAGGAGAGTCTTTCCTAGCTTTTTTACTCTCAAATGACATTCATGTCCTATCACCCCCCTCATATTTGGAAAACTAATGGATAATGGCTCACATACCTTTTTCTTTTCAAATTCCCCCAACATAAAGAATACTTTTAACTGAACTCACCATTCAACCGCTCTCCCTTACGCAAGTAAGAACATTGTGAGAGCAGTCGATCCCTTCAAAGCCGGCAGGCCACCCACCCACTATGGATCCTAACATCAAAATAAATTCAAAATATTTCATAAACATACCAGGACATTGGAAATGGTGGTCCAGTGTCCTACAGACACCTTTGTTTGACTATGCACATCATACCCTGGTGGCTCAACATACAATGACCACAAAAATGGCTATCAATAAAAGAAAAATTTTTCCCCAGGAGAGTCCTTTCCTTCCTTCGTATGCCTAAAACAGATCCCAAGCTTCATGCATGTCCAAACTCACAAATATAGGGTCAATAATAATCCCTAGTCCATGTCTGAAGGATGTTAGAACATTTCCGGCTAACAGTTTCAAGTTGGTCCCCTGCCCCATAAATTTTGGTCAAAGCTATTCGACCAGTGAAAAAGATGATACACTTTCTAGTTGGGAAATCCACAGAAGTCACCTTTGGGTAAAAGTCAATTATTGGGTTTTTAAAAAACATTGAGCCATCAAAAAAGTCATAAATATTGTTAGGTCAAAAACCCGCTAAAGATGGCTTAAGAAAAAAAAGACAAGTTATGCCTGCTAAGCTTGTGCTAAAAAGGATTAGAAAAAAATCAGGGTAATAATGAAAAAATACATAAAAGATCATGAGGTGTTCCATAAATACTCGGAAATAGTCGAACTATGTTCGCTAAGTCCCACAGTTCAGGCAAAAATTAGAGCTTGATTTGATTATTTCAATTTATGGTTTCAAATCATGGTTTAAAATTAATACCTAATTCAAATGATGTTTATATAATTGATTGTGATCAATTGACATGACAGGAAATGGAAAATAAGAAGCATTAAAAGGAAAATTGGTTCCATCATATTTCTTAAAAATATATGGTGGTCATCCACCTCCTAGAGCCTCTCCTTGTAAGAAAGATAGTACCCTTACAAAATACATTCGACAGAGTCATAGAGTTACATCAATGATTGGTACGACTCCTCAACAGGTTGGAGATGCTTCAATAAATTTAGAGTCTCAGCCTCTTCACTCACCCACAATGCCTCCTCATCCCTCATGGCTCAGAGGTTGTCCCTTTCTCCCTCTTGAATTTTCCATCACCCCTCCTCAATGGAGGTTGCATCCCATGCTCGCTCCTGTTTAAGCTGCTCTAGTTCTTGGATTTGTTTCTCCACTTCCTAATCATGTTGTTCTATCAAATACTATTGATTTGTTAGTTCATTTTTCATCTTGGAAACTGTGTTGTCATGAGTGGTAGCTTCGTCAACAAGAATTGGTCATGTAGCAAGAAGATATGTCGTCGACTCCACTAAATAAAGTCGAGATTCAAGAAAATCATTTTCTTCCTGAGCAGTAACCAGCTACCTTATAATATCATAAAATCCATGATAGTTAAATCCAACAAAGCCCGAGACCACAAACTGGTACTGTAACATTGAAATTCTGCTGGCATCACAGCTAATGGATTATGGGAGATTAATCATCAAATGTTCCTCCAAGTCTTTGGCCGAGTAGGATGAAAATCGACTAGGATTTATCAATCAGTCTTGGAATCACTCTTTAATGATGAAATATAGTTAGGAATAAATTTTACTAGGGTGGGAATTGATTCGGCAGCTACAACTCGGCTCAGCCCTGCAATAACCTTTTCTCTAGTAATTGTAATGGACAACAATGTGGGGGCATCCACCGCTAGTTCCAAGGATTGTGGTTGTGATTCTGATAATAAAAAGGGGACGAAAATACCTCCCACCCCCTCAGTAGTACCACTATCTAAAACAGGTGGATCTATATCTTCAATCATCACTTCTTCTCCCTAGATACATAGGAAAACTGTAGACCCAAGGCAATGCTCGACTGAAACACTAGCCCTCAAGGCGGACCTCAAAAGGATTCTGGTTAATATAAGGATTGCGAGGATAGAAATTCCATAGAAGGATACTAGTCTCAAAATCCTGGGGTTGAAAAACATAACCCCTCTCAAAGATGGAAAAAGGACACAATTTCCTGGTCCAAATTTTCAAGGGATGGAACATCAGCCTCCCCGACTGTGACTTCCCCAAATCCACCATGTACAGATGAAACATCAGTCTCTAAAGTGACCCCCTATATAGGGGAAAAATTCTTGATCGAGATTGATTGGATCCTTGATATTCGAAGCCCCTCCAAGGTCTAGCAAAGCCTGGGTTTCACCACTGGACATGACCCCTGCTATAAAATCTACCCTGTCTCCTTCCATGGGAGGCAGCTCAACACGGTCAAGTGAGCCCTCAACTTATGGATGTACTTCCATTATTAGGGAAGGGACTACTTGTGTGGGAGCATCACACCTGAGGGGTCAACAACACCCCTGATCTATTCAAATGGCCCTGCTTCCCTATTTCGATTAGCTGCAACAGATGGAGAACCTTCCTCTACCATGAAAGGGATAGGTGATGTATATGAATCAGCGGTCATCATCTGGTCACCAATAGGCCCTGCGTCAAAGTAAATATATGTACCAGTAAGTGGACAAGATGATGGAACATGGTTCAATCACTAGATAAACAAACACTTACTTGTGATACCCCTTCGAATACACTTAGACAGCTAGGATTCTTGTTTGTGTTTCTTTGACTGTAGGGGGTATGGCTTCTAAATAAGTTTAGTAAGAGGAGATACAGGAGGAAACCCACTGTAAGGGTCTATGATAACTGCTTAGATGTGTTCTTGGGCTCCGGTGGATCCTTCCGCAGTACCCCCTACTGCTGATGGGGTGCATTCCCAAGCCACATTACCTCGAGGAGAATAAACCAGGGGGAAATCCATTTCCTGAGATTCTGTATGCCCCTACAAAATAGAAAAGTAAGGGAGGGGGAAACTTTTACCATTTCCACATTAAAAGAACATAAGGATAGAGGTTGAAGATAAAACCTCTCCAGTCCATCGTGGGAATACGGCCATTAACACCACGTGGTCCGACCAATAATGCCTTTCCACAAGAGCATGAAGATACTTATCCATTTCAGTCATGTATGAAGCCACCTCATCATGATATTCGTTGGATGAAATACTGTTAGGAGAAATGGCTCCCCCAAAACACAGAATATCAAAGAGTTCACTTGGAATGAGCCTCCGTATATATTCATTTGAACCGCTCAGCCTCAACTCATTCCAGACTCTCCAGGTGTCCAGGAATGCAGCTGTAATTGGGATGGCCAGTATGGGAGGGTTGGTGTTAGGGTGTGGAGCGGGTGTCGACAATCGTAAATGGTTCCCGGGTGTTTCTGCCATCTTAGGACCCCGAGAAGAGTAACACTAATGAGGATATGGGAGAAACTAGGATGATTTTCCTATGGATACAAAAACATGTAATCCAAAGCATCGTCATCCTCATCAATGGATTCTGGTCGCAACATGGTAAGTACCCAATGCGAGTACTTATGGAAAGAAAATCGGGAGTGGATGAGGGTCTCGTGGTCCTTAATATAGCAACCCACCCTATCTGGATCCTCATTAAAATAAATGTTAGCTGGTGATGACACATAGACAAATCCAATAAGGGACAATTCCCTAGTCTGGAGGAGCTTCTATTAATTGGGAGGTGACCGATCACAGGTAGATGGATGATCTTTAAAAAGGTACCATTTCATTAAGGGAACTGGATAATTAGACTCGAAAGGAATGGATAATGGACTCCCGATAGCATCTACAACATCTTGTTCATCCACCCATGAGGTAACAGACCCATCTTTCAAAACATTACTAGGGGGAACCAAGAGGCCTCTAGAGAAATTTTCCCTGTTAAGAGTGTTAGGAAACTCCCTTCGGATTCTCCTTTCCCTCCACCTTGGATGCCTTGGAAGTTTTCACAATAGGTACCATGTTGGCTAATTGACCATCAGGATATGACTTAACCCAGGCCTCAGCACATTTCTTGGTAAGGAAAGGCACAGAATCCCCAAGATACAGATGTCTGGCTGGGCTCTGTGTATCCTCCTGGGTGATCATTAGCCATAATTGGTGAGATATCATCAAATGCATCTCCTGACGAGCAATGTTGAGAGAAGGGGTATACAACTTCTGAACAAAATTGAATTGATTACTAAATATACAGGGTGTATAGCCCTCGCATATAAGATCCCTTCTAATATGGGCAACCAGGATGCCTTCTTGTAGAGAAATGAAGTAACCTCGGTTGATGAAGTCTTTAGATGCATTGTTCGTAATAGTACCAGTAGGGAAATCATAATGGTGGTAAGAGAAATGTTCAGAATCATTGAGACTAACAATTACATATTGCTCGTTCTTTTTAGTTTAATCTTCTTACTTATCCTATGAAGCCCAAGCCATCTGCATGACCCCGCTGGTGTGCTAAAGGTACAGCCGGCGGTTGGAATGCAGAATTGGTATAGAATTGATGAAGGAATAACCCATATGTGGTCTCCCATCCTGCTCCAAAGAATTTGTAAAGGTCCAGTCATCTGGTAAGGTCCCCCCCCCCCCCCCGCTGATTCGACCCAATGGGATGTATATCTTGTCCAACATTGGGATAAACAAAGTAATAAATGTACTAGTGGACAACTGAATGACCATGAGGAAATTTAAGGTTCTTAAACCACAAAATTCCCGTATTGGTAGGAGCAATCCACTTAGAAACATGTCCAAGAAAGCCTCCAGTCGAAATAACCGATTGACATTAGAGATGATCCCCCAACCCCATTTTTTAAAATTCTCCTCTTCTAGGGTGGTCCAGTAAGTACCCGCTCGACTCCGGGAGGTTTTGGTAGGACAAGACTTGGGTCTTCACGAATTGCGTTCTAAAATCGTATGCTTGAAAAATGAGCCAAAACATTCATAAAAATAAATTTCCTGCTTTATAAAGGGATCACATTCATTCAAAATCCCCTTTTCTTGGTCAATAAGATTTTTGGATACGGGGGGGGGGGGGTATTTCCTCGTCATCCCAAATAGAGGAATGAGGAAGGAATTCATCATACATGTCCCCAATGATAGGGACTCCTGAATTCATCTGGATGTCCCAAAGGATGATGCCATCCTCCCTGTGGGTCAAATGAAATGTGTTGGTATCTGGAATCCACCTTCTTAAGAGCTGTGAAATAATGGTAGTAGGAAAATGGGTGTACATATAAGAAACCAAAGTGGCCTCGTACAGTCCCACAATCTATAGCTCAGTTTGAAAATTTTCACTGCTCTAGAGAAACCAAAAGGGCCACCCCCAGTCCTAGCGAAATGATCCCCCAAGGAGAAGGTATCGCTGGGATGACCAACTATGCTACTCGTTCACTGTATCCCTCCTCACAATGCTCTAGTAACACTGGGCTATCTGGTCGGGCTTCTACTGCAATCACTCTAAGGTTCGAGGTGCGTAGTTTAGCAGAAACCTGGAGGATGTATCCATCTGAAGGTACCTCCCCTTGGAAGAAATTAGGGACTTTGTAATATAGGTATTAACTATCTAGGAAGTATGATGATTGATTTAATTTAGCATCAGGATTTCTATGTCAGACAATAAACCAAACCCATGGGAAGGAAGCCTGTTGGAGACTAGGTACATTCGTTGGTCCTTCTTAAGTAGATTTGTTAGTTATTGGTGGAATGGGACAACCATAACATTGTCGTCAACCAATGCCATCAGTTTCTTTGATATTTCTTCAACAGTAGAAAGAGGGGCAACAATCGTAGCCTCATAAGAAGCAGCGACGTCACCAGCAGCCTATGAAGCAGCCATTGTAGCTTGCACAAGAAGTTCCAGAAGCCATTGAAAAGTGAGTCTAATAAAAATTGTTAGATAAAGGCTATGGAAGAATGGCTAAAGGACTCAAAATATGTCTATATAAGGCCTTGCGTACTATTTCCTCAAATGGTACACGGAAGTACAATCCACATATTGAATAGTGTATTGATGAATCCCCACCTACTTCTACAGTACACAAATGCATATCATCACCTTCAACCATGGTATGTGAACCATCCACAAGGCGTTGGCCCACAAATCATTGGCCGATGAACAGAAAGGTTTGTGGAATGTGGATACGTCGAACCTAGGCCTTGATTATGTTCATGATTCAGAAGTTGTGGATTAAAGTTTAAGTTTGGATTATTAATTCCAAAAGTTCGGTTCGCCGATCCAAGTTCAGTATGTGGACACGCCAGCCACATAGTGTCCTCCTATGCGGAATATAGAATATAGTCTTAAAATTCCACAATCCGATTCGTAAAATCCAAAATATGGTACGCAGATAGAGAAATTGTGATATGATCGGTTCATGATATGTACAAAGCGGTTCACGAATGGGATTTTGGAAAAGAGCATGGTACGCAAGAGGAGTGGATGTTAGGGAAGTAGAGAGCAGTTTTTTGTAGTGATAAACCATAAAAGACAAAGGTCATGGGCCCCTATATATAGGTGTGGAACCCTAATACAAGGCCCATCTATTCTACCAAAAACCACTGTAGATTCAGGACTACTTCTACATCATAATATTACCCTTTTCATTCAGAAAGTACCCCATTCTTATGAGAGGAATTTGTAGGGTCCTGAAAATTATGAAATGGGATTAAAATACCTCCACAATCACTTTGCTGAAGGAATACAGTTCTCCTACAAGTCTATCAAGGGAATGGACTCAAATAAAGATTCAATTTTTAGAAGAAACATGATGAGTTTTAGGTTTTTCGGGAAATTCAAGTGGCCTGCATACCATCACTGAGAAAGGATCACAGATTGCCTGGATTGCGGACCAATAGGTACGTGGAATGGTTCGAGAGACACTAGCCCACAGACCGATGACCAGTGAACAAGGCATACCGTGAAACACGTCACCAAAGGACTCATGCGTGTGAATCCCATCCGCGTATTGTGTCATTAACTTATCAGTTCATAAATGAAGTGAACCAGCAAGGCTCCACAAACCATTATCACAAACCAAATCCTCCACAAACCCCATTTGACTGAGTCTTCTGTGGGTTAGGATATTGCTTCATGGGCCTCCACAAATGGTGTCGCATGCCCAATAGATATAATTGACCTGAAGCTCTATAAAAGGATCATAATAGAAGGACAAGGGAAATATGAGAAAACCATAATGGGGAATCATAGGTTAGAAGAAAATGTTCCGAGAAGACTCTGGATTCAGTCTCAATTCATCGACGAAACTCGAATCGTGAACCACACTCTCTACAGGTATAGCCTGATGTGAACCATGAAATGAGGGAATTGAATAATAATAATAATAGTACAAAGAATATAATTGGAGAACCGCAAGTCACATACCTCTCCTGGATGAATTACCCACGAACGTTAGTCCCTCGAACACTCCATCAATATGGTTCTCTATGCAGTGTACCGCTAAAAATGATTAAACATGGTGCCACATACTGCATCGATATGCGGATGGAACCTGTAGCGGCATGATGGGCCATGTACAACTATGGAATGCAGTGATCTATACCCATGACCACATACCACATCAGTACACAAATGACCCATCTTATCGCATACAACTACGGTATGCAGAGCCTCCGACATCCCACCTCAGAAACCAATACGCAAAATGAGGTATTTTTGGGGATTATTTCCTCTGGTTCCAACCTCACCCTTCTAATACCGTCTGTTCCTCCATTATACCTCTGCTAACTAGTCCTCTGGTATCAAGCCAAAGCCTCCTCCAAAGCCACCATACCCATTTGATCAGACCATCAGGTGCATCAGTGCACCCATTTGAATACACATACCCATGGTAAACGGAGTCACGAAGGCTCTCCCCATAATGGTTCAGTTTTTGAGAATGCATGTGGGTCTACATTCTATGGTAACCCAGAACTCGTCCTTGGTATACTGACATGAACCTACCCATTCTATGGATTAAGGGTGATCACTTTTTTACATTCAATGAAGAATAGTGATCAGTCGAAGGGGTTATGCTCGCTCCCCCATTTGACAAGGTAGAAATTCCTCCCCTTCCTAGAACATATTCTTAGGCCCTCCAACTGAGGTGTGTACCCAATATTATGAGGCTAGGCCGCATGAATTTCAAAGAAATCCCACATTTAAAGAGTCATTGCTCCACGCCCTCGCCTGCGGTTACCCTGGACTCTTCCATTGTGTGCTCTCCCTCTCCCACAAACAGAAGAGGAAGCATGTTCTTTGTTGAATCTTTGACATCCTCTTGTTTCTCACACTGAGAATTACTCTTATGGGCTTAGAGGTTTGTGACAATTAAAACATCCACATGATTCTGAACTACGAGAAATATTATTCCTGATCAAACTAGGATACTTAAGACGCCTACTGGAAGGCACGATCTCCAAAGGGTGCACTCCCATAAAGGGTCCACATAATCATGTCTCCTTAAATTGACAGCTTCTACCAATAAGATCTACACCATTATGAACTATGAAAACTCTAATTACTTATCAAACTGGGATACATAGGACATGTTCCTGAAGTCCTGAGCTGAAAACGGTTCCGATACAAAAGGTTTCACCCAATCACGTTTACCCCAAATGGGTAGATTTCATGCATAAGACCCATAAAATATGAACTATGAGACCTATCATTACTAATCAAACCAGGATACGTAGGACACCCACCTAAAGGCCCGAGATCAAAAGGGTTCTCATTAAAAAGGGTCCACCCAACCATGCCCCTCAAATGGGAAGCTCCCATACGTAAGCCCCAGCTATTCCGAACAACATGGGTTCTGATTCCTCTCTTGAGGATACGTAGGAAACCAATATTATGGGTCCGATCCCGACATCATATTACCTTCTGCCCCACCTGGATGACTATAAACTCAAGAGAACTATATCATATGGATGAAATCGGCAGTACCTCTGTAGCATCAAATATGTGCATGCCTACAAAGATCTTGCAACTCAAGGGCAGTCCGTAGACAAACTCTTCGGGAATGAAATAAGGATTCAAGAACATATGAGCACAACATAAATTTATTAGAGAGTCCCAAAACAGGAAAAAATACTCCATTAGAAGGGTGTGGTGATCCTGACCTCCCATCCTATCAACCAATGGATTCCTTATGTGTTGTTGGATGAATCATCAATCAATGAGCGCCTTCGATTGGAAAGTAGGTCTATGAATCATGGATACCAGGGTCATTGGGTATTTCTGGCTCCACGAATAAACCTGTTGGAGACCATGTGAGGATTTTATATCTGAGGAGGATCGATTGCACAAGTACTTGACCCCCATACAATCTCTCGTTGGGACCACATGTTCTTGAGGTGTTAATCCAACCTTCTATAACAGACCATCAAATAGAACGGGTCAAAAAAAAAGAAATGGTGAATTTGATGAGAACTTATCTCTATAGAAAAGGGATGAGTGGCGATCCTCAACATACCAAATCCACTCCACCCAAAAGGCGCCACCTCAGAGGTAGAAAAATTTCGTTGATCTTTACAGAATGTGAATTAGTAGGTTATAGAGAATTCAAAAATTTGATCACACATTTTTCTTGATCGACAGTAATCATTTTATCTGTGTATCGTTGTTGTTTTTATAGAAAGATCCTTCACAAATATATAACATCATTTTTTGAAGGAGATCCATATTTATTGGATAAACTATTACTAAGTCATGAGGAATTGGTAAAATCATCCTGGAATATATTTTTCAATTTGAACGATTAACACTAAAGATCTTAGACAACAAAAGTAACAAGGGAGCTTTCAATGACTTAATATTTGGAGGCGAGTCTGCTGATGGTAACTCCTTCGGTGGTAGCAGTGACTCACTTATTTCAGTATCTCATAATGGTGGTAACAATGAATTGAGTTCATTGGTAGCTCATTATAGAGGTAATAGTGACTTGATTTTGGATGTATATCATCTTGGCAGTAACAGTGACTTGAGTCTGGCGATAGCTCATCCTGGTGGTAACAATGACTCACAACTAATAATTGATTTCCATAATGCTTAGAAAGAATATTATATAAGTAATATATTTATATAAAATTAAATCAAAAAACATGTGAAACATTATTAATAAATGAAAAATGGTTTTTGATGATTAAAATAAGAGATGTCAAACACTCTCCATTCAAGGAGGTGCCAATAGTTTTAGTTTAACATTAGATTCGGTTTTTAGAGATTGATGTATTATTTCACTGTTGTAAGATTTATGTATATTGTATAACCTATGAAAACAAAATTGGTTGAAATTATAATTAGATATATAAGGAATGTATTATCATCCATTAATTAATCTTAAAATCCATTAGGCCTTTAGTCTTTAAAAATTCCTGTTCTTTTCTTAGAGTAATTGACGATGTGGAAATCGATCGAAGCACACCAAAAGGATGAGATTATACTTATGAAATAGAAAAAATAAATTAAATATATTTTCAAATTTTATGTATCATGATATTAAGAATTCTAAAAAATTTAGGAAAAAATATTTTTTGAAAAAAATGCTGAAATATTACCTTCATTTCTGATGAATTAATTTTATTTTCCTCACTAATTTGGTTTACAGTTTTGTGGTCCTTATGTTTTTAATGATCATTAAATTTATTATGATGAATGATATATGGAAATTTAATTTCTTCCCTATCCATATATTGAATTCACACTATCTTTTAGCTATTTGAAAACATAGTTATGTGTTATACTATATTACCTTCATATTTCACTATATATTTTTCTAAAGAAAATGTTTTGTTAACCCTTTTAGAAATGGTGGTTTCCGCAATGTGATTTTAAAATGTCAAACCCTTGATTACTGAGATAATGTTCAAAATGTGAGGATGAAATTTATTAGGGGGGGATGTAACACACTCATATTTTATGAAATATTTTAATTTTAAAATAAATTTATTTTCACTGATAACTTTCTTTAGACGAAACATCATATTTTAACAAACCACATTATAGTATTAATATTATTATTTAAACATGACCATTATAAAAATTCTATTAAACTTGTATGTATAAATATTATTTTATTAAAAATTAATTACAAATTATTTAGATAACGAAAATATATTGATAAATAAGTATTAAATCATTATTAGAGTATTTATATTCTTATAAAATACATCCTTTCTTAAAAATATGTGTTTATTTCATTTTAAGAAAAAATAATAAAATCAATTTTTTACACATTTATAGAATTTATTATAAACAATTAAATTTTTTTTTAAAAAAAACCTATCAAAATTGGATTAGAATTATTTTTTTGAAATATTCTAAAAAGTTAATTTTTATGAATAGTGAAAATACTAATATTTATTGAAAATTTTCCTTTCTATTAACATATTTTCGAAGTTAAATTTTATTTTTAAATATTTTTGAAAGTAAAATTAGTAAATTTATATTATTATTTTTGAAATATATATCATTGGAAACAATTTTATGTTTATTATTTATATAAAAAAGTTTTATACATAAGATTTTTTTAAGAACTGTTTTATCGACGCGTCTACATGTTTAATTTCAAATTAAATGATCAAAGTTCAATATGTTTAATTTAGTAAATTAGATTATATATTTGGAATCATAATGATTAATATTATATAATATGATCAAATTATTATTTTCCAAATGAATAGTAAAAACTATAAAAATTAATTACCACGCATAAGTATAAGACATGTTTAACAGGGGCTAAACTAAAAAGGTGAGAGTTAAAATGACCTAAAGACTTTTCTAAATTCAATTATCTTTATATTATTCAACCCTTATCACCTTATTATTTATGTCTATGTGTTTTGTGATAATTTTCTATGAAGTTTACCAATATAATAATTTATGTAAAGAATAAGAAAATTTTCACCGTATTACATTTAAATTTCAATTATGTGTTCATATATGGAAAAAATATAGTTGATAATTAATTTTCATGATCATTTTGAGCACAAAGAAATTATTTTCACGAGTTTAATTTATTTCTAATTCTTATTAATTATATTGTTTTATTAAATTCTTACACAATGCCAATGGAGTAATTATTTATTTAATAAAAAAGGAAAACAATTATTCAAAAAATATTAAAATTAATATTAATTGAATGAATTATTTTATTAAATGATTTTATAGATAAATATATAAACTTATACATGTGTGAAAATAATATATTCAAATCTGACCTTTATCATGATGTTTTTAAAGTTGATTTCATTGGATAATGTAAAAAGAGACATTAATGTTATTTTTAATAAATAATATATTATATGTGAATTAAAATTCCTAAAAACACTATATTGGTACTAGTGATTTATATTTGTTTAAAAATATCAAACATAGTCCATTAATATCTCAATTATTCTTTTATAGTAATGAAATTGATCTATAAATATTAAAAACACTTTTATCACGGTTAATGGGTAAAATGATGTTATTTGGCCTTCATGCATTTCTATTAAAATTAATTTTCCACAGAAATATATTTTTTATTTGATGAAATTTACTACATATTCACAATCAATGGGTCCATATTATCTAATAAGTAACATTTTTTGGATTATGGGATATATAACCAAGGTAAATAAATAAAAAAACTAGTTACTATGGTGAAAACTAAAATAGAGAAATTATGTAAACCTAAAACTTAAGGAATAACATGTAAGATATATTACTTCGAATGAGGTATGTTCTTGTCTATAATTTAGTTCAAATAACCTTTTTTAGGTTAATGAAATGTTTCCCATGTCTCTAGGACATGAAAGGATGGAAAAGGAGTCATCCAGTACATGTTTCATGATTGGTTCATAGTTAGTAGTAACCATGTGTCATAAACATGAATTCCTATAGGAGGGGTGCATGTGTGTTGAAACCATGAAAGATGGGAGGTGGAACCATGCATGCTTGAACATAGCCATCCCACATGGATACTTCATGGTTATTGAAACTATGTGGTTACCTAGGGGACTATGAGACTTGAACCCCTCATAGTTAGATTGTGCCACACGACTAGAAGATGGTTTGGAAAACCATGTAGGTAAACTGTGTAACACATTAAAGATGCAGAATTTAACCATTGTTTCCCTCAAGATTTAACTTTCATCACCAAGATTTCCTAACATGTCTTCCTCCAGTAGCAAATATAGATAAACCCTTCCTCCCAAATATCCCAAGGATAGATCACCATTGTTTCTAAGTATATTAGAGCACCAATTAGTTTGGATCAAATCTCAGGGTGAGTCCAACACTTCCCTTACTTCCTTTATCCAGATTAGGGATTATGGAATCATTCTTCTTCTTCATAATTCCTAAAACCATATTTTTTCAGTGGATTCCAGTTTAGGTCCTTTAGGGTGGATTGAGATCAAATCAAGGGACATATTTAAGTGATAATTTATATATGGAATCAAGGATGGTGGTCTAAAAATTATATTCCATAGTTTAGTTAATTGTATGTATACGTCGTTGTGAACTTGTGACATTGTGCTATCTGTTTGGTTTTCCATGGTATAATTGATAATTTGGTTATTCAACTGATGAATTAAACCCCTCATGATCCCCGTGGAAAGCATTCAGGTTAACTATACCAGTAGAGATCCCACCAATGGGATTTGATGCATTCATTAACTTGGGATTGGGTTGTTAAATGTGAAATGGAATTTTATATGAGATAGAACCTATGCTAGTTCTGTTTAAAATATTTACGTGTGTTTATGAAGGGAAATAAAATATGAATTATATTTAACATGTTATTATGGATTGTGAAATAATGTTGATAGTAATTATTTATAGTTAAACATATGATATATGGAGAATTTGGTATAATTTCAATTTGTTAAATGAGTTTCGTGTTTAAATGGTGTTGGTGATAATGCGTTAAGGAACATAAATGGTATAAGTGTTAATGAGTTATGAATTGTGAACCGTGTATGTGTTAAATGGTTAAATGCATGTAAATGGTAAAGGTGTCAATGGTTTTAAGGTCTTTAAATTATATATCAATTTATTAAACTATGGTTTTTAAATGAAAAAATTTGTTCAATGAGTGATGGTTTGGTATTGTATATGTATTGAATGGTTAAAAAAGAATGTTTACATGGGTTAGTGGTCTGTGGGGTATTATATTGAGGCTCTATGCCCATATGTGGGGTTATACTGAGGCTCTAAACCCCACACATATAATTCCAGGGTTAGGGAGTTAGACTGAGGTTCTATGCCCCAAAAAAATTCATGGGATATAAATACCAGGACTGAGGCTCAAATATAATTATCTTGGATTTCAGTGTGTGTTGTTTTTCATAGTGATATGGGGAACATGATTCTTCCCCTTATACATAGTTTATATGATTGGCATGGGCTGATGTGTAATTGATGAAATTTCATATCCCATGGAACAAATGGTTAAAATGATTAAAGATAATTTTTTTAAATAATGGAACATGGTTTAAATTCTATTTATCTTATTATTCTTGATGATCCTTCATACACTATCATTTATTATAGATATTTTATAGACCCCATTAGTGGTGGCCTAATAAGTTGGACTCACACCCTACTCGGGCTGTTATTGGGCACCTGAGTAGACATCATGGTTTTAGGTCAAGACAAGGGACATGACCTTATTCTAGATGATTTATTGACACTATGGAGGTGCGTCAATGGGGGATCCAAACATGGATTTGGGACCTGTTTTTGGAATTCTTCTTCTTGTCTTTATTTTGGGGTTTCCTTACAGATGGAACTATATGACATGACATAGAATATATACTATTTGGTTGCCGGATTATACCTAGTTTGGGGAAATAGATTTTTGATGTATGTTTATAGTTTACTTTTTTCCTTTATATATTATTTTATCTTACATGGATTACTCTAATAAATTAGGTATAGTCTCCCCATTTGTTCTATTAGGCCCTCACTGATATTCTGAAGCCTCTAGTGTATGGTGAGGAGTGTATGAGGTTATGTGATGACTCAACATGGGGCACTAGATACAGTGGCTACCGGGTTAAGGACATTACAATGTGTTATTAGAGTGGGTTTTTTTTGTTCCTTTATCTTACTATTTGAGAATGGTATACATGAGACTCAGATGTGTTAGTTATTTGTAATGAGATTGTTCATGGGGGTAGCTTACACATATGTAGGGGAAATCCATGTTCACAAGGTTGGATTTTTGTTCATGATTTTTGTCGTTACGGTTGAATGATATTTCAATTTGGGTGATGCACTTGTTTTGTGATGTTACTATTTTATGATATTTTTTTCATGGACAAAATGGAAATAGGTTGCACATATATGCATCATATTAGGAATTAAGGTTATATGTGGCATGAATCATGGTAGGTACAAATTGGAAAGACATGTGGGATATTAGGTATAACATTATTTTAATTTTCCGTTAAAAATGAACTAAATGTTGTTTAATAAAAATGATGTAATCAAGTAAATTGAATGTATGAGAAAAAATGATTAAGGAATAGTTCATAATGAAGAATCATAAATGGGTTCAAATTCAGTTGTGATGATTTGTATAAATAGAAAGGATACTAAAGGAGATATATTTGTGATGTGAAGGTAATATGGTTCAAAAATGGTGCCTAATGAAAGACACATGACTATGTAAGTAGGTTACCCCATGTTTACTATGACACATGATAGGGATGGGTATGTATTATGACAGATATGTGACTATATATATAGGGATATTGTATGTATAATGAGTCGTTTATGTATAGTAGAGATTCCACTTTTGAAAAAACTATGGAATAATTTTGTTATGTGTTTTGAAATGTTTGTTTGGAATTATAGAGAGATACCACCATGATGATGTGTGATGGTTAGGAGAAATGAGGATATATCCAATGATGTTCCATCATTAGTGGAGTAGGAAACCCCATAGATATACAAAAATAGAGTATAGGAGTAGTTCCATGAGAGTAGTGATCGTTTTATAACGATTATTCAATGAGACCTAGGGTGGGTTGTGCTGGGTATGATTGACTTGACTAGAGTGTTTCAGTTGAAGCACCATCTAATGTTTGCTGAAGAGGGTGGACCTGAGGTAGTAGAGTACTGGATAGGGTTTATCCCAATGATTTTGGATCACTCAGAGACTCCCCTAGGAGAAGATATTCATGTTGGTGGACTATATGTTAAGGGGACTGACAAAGCACTAGTGGGATATCTTGGTTTAGACCGAGGAGGTAGAAGATATGTTGTGGAAGGATTTCATGGAAATGTTTTTTTGGAAAATATCTATTCAGATAACTTAAGGTAGGAAAATTTTGATGGGTGTATGAGGTTGAATCAGGGGACTATGATAGTGATGGATTATGCTATCCGCTTCCCAGACATGCAATGATTTGTTCAAGGATTAGCAGTGGATGAGGAAGAAATGAAGAGACATTTTCCGCATAGACTTAGACATTAGATCAAGTCCTAGGTGAATATCTTCCATTCAAATAGGTTTTTAATGTAGTGGATCATGAACTTATTTTAGAAGGAAATCTCAAGGTGGCTTCTGGTGGTGGACGTGTAGTTCTAGTTGGTTGATCTAGTGGTATGAATTTTGATGGTAGGGAACACTGTTTTAAGAGTTTTCACATGGATCATAATATAAAGAGTATACAGGGAATGTTTTTGAACTCTCATGGTGGATATCAGGTGTTTTTTATCAGTGTGGCATGCTAGTACACATGTGTGGTAAGTGTCTTAGACCCCCATTTGATTTCTGAGAATACATCGGAATGGGGAATGGGTAGAGGTTTTCTAGGAACCCTCGATAGTTGGGTAGTGATGGATTGTCAAGGCCAATGTACTGTGTCGGAAGGGTGTTGGCTACCCTATATGATGTTTTTAGTTGGAGTATTGTGGGACATATCATATATGGTGGTGGACATGGTATATTAGGACAAGGTAATCCTTATCAAAAGGGCAGTGCTATACTAATAAATCATACTAGAGCCTATGGTAGAGGTTAATTCCAACTCCATAAAGTTCTGCCTGCACCTGGGGGAGGTGTAGCTGGACCATCGATATTTCATGGTACGACTCTTAAAGATTCATTGGTTTCTAGTGACTATATTGATATAGGTTCCTCAAAAACTAATATATCTACTCGGTTTGTAAATGTGTTGGGTACAGTAGTGGAACATATGTGTGGGGTTATGACGATTGTTACACCATTTGGAGTGTCGATAAGAAATATCTAACAATGTAAGGTGTATAATATCTAAGTTGTTGTGTAATATTTCCTATAGTACTTGACTTTTATTGAGATTCTAGGTTTTGATCTAATATTCGGGATGGATTGGATTGTATTGTTCCAAGACTATATTGACGATTACTGTTATAGGGTAATGTTCATATTCCTTGATGAAAATACTTATTCTCGCCATGGGGGAATAGGATATCTCGGTAGGTTGTGTAGGGCCCATTCATTAGTAGTTGGGTGAGCTCACATTCCATGTGAAATGTCTTATGCTTGATGATGGGGGAGTAGAGAAGGTTCTATTTACTCCTATTTTGGAACAATTTTAGGATGTGTTTCCTGAGGAATTATCAGTTATTATACCTAAGGGATATGTTGAGTTCATGATTTATTTGATTCTTATCGATGAACATATTTACATTCTTTAATATAGAATGTAACTAGAAGAACATCATGAATATAAAACCCAGTTGGAGGAATTTGAGAATAAAGGGTTTATTTTTCCAATTGCATCACCTTGAGGATCTTATGTTTTATTTTCTATGAAGGTTGATGGGATGTTGTGGCTGTGTGTCATTTATTATAAGTTTAACTAGATTAAAATTAAGAACTAATACCATCTTCCATGGATAGATGATATTTTTTTCCAGTTGAGAGAGGCTTCTGTGTTCTCTAAAATTCATTTTAGATTAGGGTATCATCAGCTGAGGGAGAGAAATACTAATATACCATAGACAGAATTCAAGAAAATGAATGATATATCTAAGTTTTCTGTGATGTCTTTCAGGTTAAAAACCATGCCAGTAGTGTTTTTGGACCAAATGGATCAAATCATTCACACATGACTGGATTGGTTTGTTGTTTTTTTATCAAATACATCTCAGCGTAATCTATGTCTCAAGACGATCATGCCAAATATCATGTCATATTCGTAAGTACACAACAAGATAATAGTCTATACACCAAGATGTATAACATTAATTTCTAGAATTTCATTGTATATTTTGTAGGTCACGCAATCATTGAGAGAGGTGTTTCACTAGACCTCTATAATTTGACAATAGTTAAATATTGGGGTAATCCTAAGAATATTTTTGATTGTCGATGCATTTTAGTTTTGGAAGGCTATTATGGAAGGTTAATTAATGAAATTTCCCATTTTCGAGCACCAATTTCAGGCATGACCATGATGGGAATAATGTTTTAATGGTCTGGGGAATGTGAGAAATATTTTTAGGAGTTAAATAAATGGTTGATGATGCCACTAATTTTGATCCTACTTGAGTGAGGTATAAAATATACCCTGATTTTTAATTCATCTTGTGTTGGTATTGGGATAGTTTTGATGTTGGATTATTGGGCTTTGGCATATGAGTTATAGTAGTTGAGTCCCCATGAACGAAATTACCCAACACATGATCTTGATTTGGCCATCATGGTTTATGATTTCAAGTGTTTCAATTGTTAATTGATGGGATACATGTTTATTGTGCATAGAGATCATGAATGAATTATGTAACTCATATCCAAACATGATTTGAATCTTTGGGTGTGATGATGGGTTTAATACATACAGTACATTGATTTTGATATTGTCTACGCACCATGAAAGGGAAGAAGTTTTGCATATGATTTAGTTTAGAAGACTGAAAATTATGTAGTTCAAGAATGCAGTTTCAAGTGAAGGATAATGGAGAGGTTTTCTAAGATGTGTCTAGAGGTTTATGATATATAAGGATAGAAGACACATTCTTCCTTAGTATTTGAGTCCAAGATTCTGAGCCATATCAGGGATAGAAAGTATGAGCACCGAGATTCATTATACTTGAGGAAATGTCTTGAATGTGGGGAGTTACCATCAAATTGGTGTATCGATGATGATGACATCATTTATGTTCGTGGCCATGTTTTCAAGGATACTTGTGTGTTGGATGATTTGATACACGAGTATCATTCCATGATGTGGATAGTGCAACCTAGATTGAAAAAAATGTTTCATGATATTCATAGATAGTATTGGTTTCCAGGACGAAGAATGAGGTTGTTGGTTTCATGAATAGATGCTACACCTGTGAGTAGGTGAAGGCTGAGCAGTAGGGACCATGCAGTTTCTTATAACTGTTTCCCATTATGGAATGGAAGTGAGATAAAATCACAATGGACTTTTTTGTATGTCTTTAGATGATGCCTAAAAATAATGATGTGATATTGGTAGTTTTGGATCATTTGACCGAATTGGAATATTTATCAACAATATGAGTGACATTCATTGTTGTCCAGTTGGGTGAGTTTTACATTCAGGGTAAAATGTGTTTGCATATGGTGTTTATGACTATAGTTTCAGATCATGATCTGTGATTTACTTCGCACATATCGTAGGGTTTTCTTAAGATTCTTGATACCTAGTTGTTTTTTAATATGAATTTTCATGCAAAGATAGATGAGAAGTCATAACATTCTATTCATGTTCTAGAGGACATGTTGAGGTCATGTTACCTAGAATTTTTTGATATTTGGAGAAGTAGTTAGAGACTGTTGAGTTCATCTGTAACAACATTTTATAGTAAAAACTTAATATGGAACCATAAGTGGTGCTCTATGTTAGGCTGTGTAGATATATGTTATGTTGGATATATGTTAGGGAATCTGAGTTTTTGAGGCCAAGCCTCATTTACGATATATTAGAGTAGGTTAATTTGATTCAAAAATGTATAGATATGACTCAAAGTAGGAATAATTAATATACTAATCGATGTCCCTGGCCTCTTGAGTTTATGGTGGGTGACTATGTGTTCCATTGGATGTCAGAAAGGTTGGTTCACAATCAAATTTGGAAATGTTGTAAGTTTATTCCCAAGTACATGGTTCCATTTGAAATTGTAGAAATAGTTAGACTGGTTAAATACCAGTTGGATTTTCCACGTCAGTATAATCACAAGTATGATATTTTCAGGTTTAATAGTTTTAGAAGTATCACTCTGACCCTTACCTTGTGGTAAATGTTGACGGTGGTGAGCATGGGGCTAATTCTTCCTTTAAGGAGCATCAAATTAATATTATGGATCATAATGAGAATGTATTGTGGGGAAAGAATATAACTTTGGTTCATGTGTTATGGAAGCATTTTAAGGTTGAGAGAGAAACATGGGAAAGCAATAGGATGTCACATACCAGTTTCCATATCCTTTTAACTTAGAGACATAGTGATATTTGGAAGTGAGACTAAAAGAAGATCTATTAAAATGCTGGAAGGTTTTAAGATCCCATGATTATAAGGAGGCAATTTTTTTTCTCCATTTTTGGTTTCAATCCATTTAAGTTTTTTGATGAAAATTTTCAAGAGTCTATGTGGAGGCTTGGGGTGTCCCAAGGGTTCATGACATGAAAGGAGGGAAAAACATCTATCTAGTGCATGTTTCATGATTGGCGCACATTTATTTGTAACTGTGCTTGATATCTGTGATTTTATAGTGGAAGTATTAACAGGTGGTGAAACCATAGAAGGGGGGATTTTAAATCATACAGGCTTGAATAGATCCATCCCACATGGTTACCAAATTGTTTTTAAAATTGTGTATGCTCCCATGGGACTGTTCAACTAAGTACCCTCTTTGATAGTGGGTAGCGCATAGTTAGTGAATGTTTTGGCTAACCGTGTGGCCAAACTATTCAAATAATTAAATAAGGGTAATTTTACAATTTCCCACCTTAGGATTGAAGTTTTCTCACAATATTTTCCTCCCCTATTTTCCTCTAAAAACCAAGGGAGATGAACTATTCCTCATAATCTTACTAAGGAATGATCTCCTTGATTTCTATGAAATTAGGAGCACTTTTTGGTGTGGATAAAATCTATAGGTGATTATAACACTCCTATTCCTACCTTTTTCTATATTAGGGATTTTTTAATCATTATTTTTTTTCCAAATCTCCAAAAAACTATTTGATTTTGGATTCTTGGTTTTAGCATAGAATTTTATTTGAGGTTGAATCAATAGCCAAGGATAAGTGAGTTTTCATCTATATAATTTAGGTATCTGATCTACGAGTTATATTCCATTGTTGTATGGTTAAATTTATCTGTATGTCGTTTCACACTTGATCTGTTGTTATTTGCATTTTGTTTTGTAGGGTATAATTAATATATTTCTTGGTTAAATGATTAATTGAACACCTCATCATCTCCATGGGTTGAATTGAAGTTGACTAGAAGAATAAAGAGGCCACCCATGGGGTGTTCCTCATTAATGAATATGTTATTTGGTTATTAAATATTTAATGTATGGTCTACGAGATAGAACCGATGATTGTTACGTTTAAAATATTAACAGATGTTTATAAAGGGAAACCAAATGAAAATTTTGTTTATCTTGTTAACATGTTTTGTGAAATTAATTTGATATTTTTTGTGTTTAGTTTAACATATATAATAAGGGGGTGTTTGGTATAATGTAAATGTGTTAAATTATTTATCAATGTAAATTCTATCAGTGATAACGTGTTAAGGAACAAAAATGATATATGGGATAATTAGTTATGAATTGTGAATGGTGTATATATTAAATTGGTTAAGACTTGTTAATGGTAAATGTGTTAAAGGGTTTAAGGAATTAAAATGAAAAAATGGTTTAATGAACTATGGTTTGTAAATGGAAAAATGTGTTCAAGGAGTGATGGTGTGTGAATGTATATATGATGAATAGTTAAATAAGTATAAACACCTGGAGAAGTTTTATGTGGTGTACTGTACTGAGGATCTATGCCCATGGGTTGAGTTAGACTATGGTTCTAAACCCCACCACTATAATGCATTGGCTAGCGAGTTGGAATGAGGCTCCATGCCCTAAATAATGAATGGGATATGAATACCTGGACTGAGGCTCCAATGTAAGTGTTATGTATTTCATTGTGTGATATTTTCCCTAGTGATACATGGAACATAATTCTTCCCCATATGAATAGTATATATTATTTTCATCGGCTGATGAGTAATAGATGAAAATTTATACCTCATTTAACAAATGGTGAAAATGGTTAAAGTGATTTTTTTAAATAATGAAACTCAGTTTACTTCCTATTTATCTTGTTATTCTATTTGTACATACATACACTACCTTTTTGACTAGATATTTTTAGATACCATTGTGGTGTCCCAATTAACCATCTAATAATTGTTAGCCTTAATGGAAGGGAGTAGGGAGTAGCTTTACCTTTTTGTTTTAATAATTCTTGGTCCCTTCAAAGTGACTGTTAAAGTGTCATTATTAGTTTATGGGCCAGCTTGAATTGTGTATGGGGGACTCTTACATCCCTTTTAAGCTAAATATTTTCCTGGATAATATAAAACATTGGAGAAATACTACCTATAATGGGATGGATAATGATATTACCACTCTTAAATTATATCTTTTTCACCTCCAATATTAATACCCAATAGCTAACTTTAATATGGATTTTTCCAAAGATGCTAGTATTTTCTCCATGGTGAATTATATCTTAGAAAAGAATGAAATATTTCTTAAGGAACCCTTTATAATTAAGTTTCTTAAGGAGGGGTTCAGGAACAAACTTTTTTTCAACTCCCTCCAATGAGTTATGAAGGCTAGCCATCCTCTTTCTTTTATTATGTTTTGAGATCAAATCAGTCCTAACCAGGACTATATTACTGATCACATTGTCGATTAGTAATCTAATATATTCAATGTTACTGGTTTATAGGGGACATTAATGGATTTTATTATCTCTTATATGGTCACTTCTAAAGACAAACTCTTCCTCACTAGTGTTCCTCTAGATTTTGAGATAAAAGATGTTGTTTTTATCCCCAATGATAGTAGTTCCCTTGGTCTCTTCTGGCCCATTGCTCGGTCAATAATATTTATAAGGTGATCAGAAATAATATTGCTAAAAGAAATTCAATAAATGGCTCAAAAATTATCTTTTGGATCAAATATGGATTCATAAAAAAATATCAATCCAAGAATTCATTTTCTCTACTTTGGAATGTATTAACTTTCTTATGAAATCGGGTAGAGGAGGAAATGTTTCCCTTAAGTTGGACATCAAGAAATCCTTCGACACTTTGGATTGAAATTTTTTTATACAATGTGATTGGTTTTTTTGGAATCAATTATATCATTATTAATTGGGTTTACAACCTTTTAGGATCTGATCATGTCTCGGTTCTGATTAATGGCTCGCCAAAGGGTTACATTAATTACTATAGATGTGTTCGTAAAGGATATCCTCTACCAGCTATTCGTTTTTCCATTACTATGGATTATATTAGATAGATGATAACTCACATGGTCTCTAATGGAATAATTAAGACTTTTCAAGTGTCGTAGTATCTTATTTCCCCTTCCACCTCTTCTATGTAGATTAAATCATTCTTTTTCTGGTGGAATGTAAAATTAACATTCATCTTCTAAAGAAAATTTTACAGCACTATGAAAGTGTTTCTGGGAAAAGTATAAGTTGTGTTAAATCCCTTATCTTTATCCAGAGTAGTTTTACCCCTACAATAAATAATGTTATTCTCTCAGTGTTGGTTATTAGAGAGGGGTCCATACCTTTCAATTATCTTGGAGTTCAACTTTTTTGGGGGAAGATGAGAGCTAGTTATTTTTCCGAACTTGTTGACAAGGTAAATGGGAAACTCTAAAATTGGAAAGGGAAGATTTTATCCTTGTTTGGAAAAAATCTTCTTGGTGATGTTTTTTATTTATTCTAAGCTAGATTATTATTTCATAGTTTATAAATGGACAAGAAGTCTTATAAACTAGTTAAATGTGTGCATGAGTAAATTTATTTGGAGCGGTAATATTCTAGAAAGAATTTCTGTTAATATTCCATGGAATAATTTCTATAAGAAATTTTCTAATGGTGGAATTGGTTTTAAAATATTGGGTTTTAATGATTCCCTTAAATTGAGTCTTACTTGGAATATCATGCATAACAGTTTAGATTCTTTCAGATTTCTCAGAGAACATTTTTATGACCAAATGAAAATGGGAGTGATGTTTATCATGAATCTTCTATTTGGAAATCAAAAATATTTTTTTTGGAGTTTCATGAAGTTTTCATGATAGATTGTGAAAAATAAATCAAATATTAAATTCTAGTTGGATAATTGGACTGGTTTTCCTCTCATTGTGGACTTTCATCACTCTTTTTTAAGTTATGAATTTTTTAGATTTCTATTAATTATTTTTTTAATGTCATCCAACCTACTTTCCAGGATGATAGTTTGGTCACTGTGGAGAACTATGATTTTTTATCTTACCATTGTTTTTTATTCTGGGAACCAGCTAGGAATGGGGCTCTAAAAAGTAATCTCTTTTATCAGAATTCTACTAAAGGATCGTTTAATGATTTATATTGGATTTCTTTCTTAAATAGGTATTTAATCAGACCTTATCGGTTTACACTTATTTGGAGGCTTTCTCATAATGTAATTCCTTATGATGTTGTCAAATAAATTTTTGGTATTTCTATTTTTTCTCAGTGTATTCTACGTCACCAGTATAAGGAGGACCCAAATCATATTTTTCTCAGATGTACAACTACTTTAGAAATTTTGAATCGAATATTTGGTGTTTATAGTTTTCATGGTCAATGTTTTAATGGTATGTAGGCCCTATTACATGGCTATGCCTACATTCATCGCCCTACCTAGGTGCATGATCTTTTTAGAGTTTCTTTGGCTGAATGTTTTCATGACTTTTGGTAGATCCAAAATTGTACTCTATTTGATGGATATTCTTTCTTCTTGATGATGGTTTTGTGGAAGATCTTGGAAAATATTAGGGATAATATTGTTTTTTAAATATTAAAATATGATAATAATATACATGGCCTTATTTCTATGAGAATCATGGGCATCCCATGTAACATCAGACCTACTGTGGGTATGATTGAGGTCTTCTGGTAACCTCTTCTTACTCCCTAGATCAAAGTTAACATATATGGTGCCTCTAAAGCTAACATCATCCCCTCAGGGTGTGGTTCTGTTTATAGGGATCATGAATAAAATTTCATGGGTTGTTTTTATGGATCCTACTGTTTGAATGCTTCTCTTAAAGTGGAGATTATAAGAATCATTCTTGATGTTTATTTAGCGATAATGAAAGGTTGGAATAACCTTTGGATGGAAATTGACACATTCACTCTAGTCCATTCCATTAGAAATGATGAATGTTTACCTCATGGAGGCTTGTAGATAAATGGATGAGTTTCATTATTTATTTTATGAATCTCAACTTCTTTTTCACTAATGTTTTCTTAGAGGCCAACATGGATGCGTATCGTCTTGATAACATGGGATTTGGTGTGACTCTAACTTGGTCAGATGCTCTCCCAACTGTTTCGTAGTGGCCTGGACCTCCCCAATCCATTAATTCTTCATAATCTGGTGGGTGAGATGTTATAAGAGGCAAATTTGACTCATTTCAATAGTTTTTAAAAAATCTAGGTTTTTCAACGGTGATTTAGGAATGATAGGTTAAAAATGGTGAGTCCTAACGTCCAGTCAAAGTGGTGAGTCACAGCGATGAGTTTCACTGGTAGCTCACCAATGGTGACTCGCAACAATATCTCTCCAAGGGTGACTCACACAGGTAGCTCACCAATGGTGACTCACACAAGTGTCTCTCCAACAGTGAATCACACTAATATCACGCCAACGTTGACTCGCACCGGTAGCTCGCCAACAGTGACTCGTACTAGTAACTCACCAATGGTGACTTGCACCAGCAGCTCTCCAATGATGACTTGAACTGGTATCTCACCAATGGTGACTCACAATGGTGGGTTTCCCAGCTATATCTCGACAAATGGTGAGTTTTCTGATGGTGGATCATCCAACGGCGACTCATCCAATGGTGATTCACCTCATGGTGACTCATCCACCAGTAGATCATCCAATGTTGAGTCGTCCAATGGTAGTTTTCCCAACAGTTAGTCACCCAATGGTGAGTTATCAAATTTTAGCTCATCCATCAGGGACATGAAATAGTGACTCACCCAACAATGAGTCATTCCCAACAGTTTTTCAAAATTTCAGTTTTCCCTAGTTTTTTAGTTTGCTGTTGTTTCACTCCTTTGATGTTTTATTTAAAGTAAAACGAAATTAAAAAGGATTTAAGGACGATTCAAACCCCATATGTCCTATATACATTTTTTAGGGTCTTGGTTCCATTACTTGGTCAAACTGCATTTGGTTGTTGAGATCCATCTTTAATGAAAATTAAAAAACCGTTTCATATCATGTGAGTCTCGGATGTAATCATTTTAAATAAGGGTCCTTCCCTTGATTAATTTCTTCTTTTTTTCCTTGGTTCAGGATTCCTTGAGTTTTTCTCCCATAGGAGTCATGAATTCTATTGTATCCTTGGATCATGTTCCCCTTAGAGTTTTTCCTGCTGCATGCACACCCTCTATTTTTGTGCAACCAAGAAGTTTCGAGCCATATTGGATATAAGGTATGTTCTACCTACATTATTATGCATTATTAAACCAATTCCTCCAGTTTCTACTTCCGATGTGATGGAATGTAATCTCCATGTTTCTAACGGATCTTTCTCTGTTAATGGTTGGTGTGGTGGTGTCGCAACATCCATTTGTGGATGCAATCATTGTGGGAGAGGAGACCGTGATATGTTGTGTTGGCCCATTCTTGTGCAAAGAATGTTTAATACCTTTTGAGGTAGGGGATTAACTGCTTATCTATATATTTATGTGAAAACATAGAGATAAAAAGATTTATCATATGGATCACAATGAAATTTACATAATAATAGTTTGAACCAGATTAAAGAATTAATATCGATTTATTAGTGATGTTATCGACTATAGATTTACCAGATAGTGTGACATCTATACCTTTATTTTTTTATAATGCAGTTCATGATGGAAATTGTTAAGGAACATAAATCCAAAATTCATTTATAATTAATTAGATTAATATTAAAGAGGCATGTTAATGAATCCAGTTGTTGTTTTAATTTGATGATAATCAAATTGATGCAGAATGCATGTTTAATGGAATTGTTTCATGAACACAAATAATCTTGATGCTTGTTGATTGTATAATGAAAGGAATGTTAAATTAATTGTTTAATTAATATGAGATAGCTTGAGAAGATTGTTTCTTAGTTTTCTCATAGTTGGAAAATAAAAAATTAATTGGTTAATTCAAGAAGAAATAGGAACTGGCTGTGTGATAAAATATTTTTCATTGTAGGGCATGAGTTGCCCTCTTTCTTATAAATTCCATGTGCCTTATTCATTGGAGCCACAAGAGATCATTATGTGTGAAGGATGAATGGCTTGATTTTGGACCGAGATCGCGTTGAGTTGTTTATTCCTACTAATTGTGATGTGTTATGGATACGAGACTTGTGGTATGTTGTGCAGGGAGTCCTGAATGTGATGTGAGTCTAGGATGGATGAGCGTAGAGGGCTCTTGTCATTGTGAGGGTAGTGAGGGTTAGTGGTTGTGGCATTATTTGACACCTATAGTGGATTGATGGTTCGGTTTATGCATATAGGTGTCGGAGAGGACACTAGAGGTGATGGAATGGGTTGTATCTAGGCTTACTCATTGATGTGAATGTGGTTTCTTATTGATATATTATTTGTTTATCTCTTTTTCTTTCCCCACATATTCAGGAAGATGGTATTTATTTCCCTCCTTAAAAAATAGTGGAAGAATCAAAGGGTATTTCACAATATTTCCATGTTTAGATTCTCATGTATGGATGGGTCAATGATCATGCCATTGGTGTAAAAGAGTCGACAAGAATTTCATCTACTCATCATGTTGAGACCCTTCTATTTTGTTTCATAGAATTTTTTACTAGAATACATGGAATTATGGGAAGTGGAAATTTCATTAATAAATTAATGAATGAATGTTTAACCCATGTGTTTGGAGCTTGCTCAGATGCCTCACTGCGACTATATTTCTGAGAATCCATGGACTCGATTTGATTATTCCTGGAGGGCATAGAACTTGGTTGTGACACTAATGAAATGTAATAATGAATTGTTAATTTTCAAAAAATTAATTAATGTAAAGTATAACTAATAAAAAGAGATAATGTAACAAAATGTATCCCTTTAAATGGTATATGCTTATAGGATGTATAATGTTATTAGTGGTAGGCAAGTGTCCATGATACATTAGCTCCAGTCGAGTCTAGGACAAGGTTATTCCCCTAGAGTTTCTATGAGCTATATTATATTCAATACCTTTTTTGTTTCAATACGTTAATCCACTCTATAAATTAGGGAATGTGACACCCTGAGGATTATATGCCATGGGGGAGGTGTTTTCCCCAACATCCTGGTGGAGGAAGGATGAATAACTTCCCCTTTTGTCTCTACTCACTTCTCTTGGTAGTTACTTTTGATGGTATTAACGGTGGTTAGTTATCCCCATATATGTGTATAGAGGTATTTAATGGCTTGAGGTTATTTCAAACACATATATTATGGATATTGTTTCCTAAGGACTACTATAAGTATAACTTTTATAGGTTTTGATTACTTTAGGTTCCTTACTTAGTGTATGGGCAGTGATGGATTGAGTTATAATACCCGTAATATGATACACAGTAGGAAATCTATGGTATCTCCCAGAAACAACCTAGTTACTTTTGGTTATGTGGACATGGTGGTGTGTTGAACAAGGTGTGGGCTATAGTGCTTCACCCAGGTATCTTTGGGATGGCCTTGTGGAGAGAGATTCTCATGATGTGTGATGTTGGGGAAAAATTTCAAACCAATGAAGAAGTTGTAGTGGGTTTACCTTAATATTCTTTATAATATAATACACTATTATTTTTGATACTTGGTAAGAGTATCCATGGTGAGGATAGGGACATAGTATACCTTTCTGGTGATGACTTAGTTTCAATTTTTGTTCACTGTGATTTAGCATGATTTATTTACTTTTTCCTGAGAGGTTACAGGGAGGATCCTACAGAGTATAATATTATACTCAATATACAAAATAAAAACTATTTTTCTGGTTAGATGGAGAAGGTTGGAGATTAGGCTGGTTAATACTAGCTTGGGGTTTTACCGAAGCTGTTTCAGCTTTGTGGTCACTATCATTTTAATTTCTTTTGGTACATTCAATTATCCCATTTAGTTGTAGTAGTTCTTTCATGACATTACATATTTGCGCTTAGGTTTATTTTAATTTGTTTTCTGATTAGGAGTTGGTTGGTTTTAATCTTTTCTCTCCCTTTCGCATGTGTTCTCTTAGAGGTTAATTCCTCCTATCTGTGTATTTACTATACCCTCAGTACTAGTTACCAACCTGAGGCCTACTAGAGGCGGGACTCAGGTGTCATTATCTATCTTCTCCCATTTCTGGCCTAGGAGGGGTATACTTTGTGGGGAGTGGGTCATGATAGAATGGTATCAGAACTAGTTTTAGGGATAGGATGGAGTTTGGAGTTAGGCATAGGTGAAGATGCATGGTTTGGTAGGGAAAAAATGTGAGATAAGTTTATAAACCACTATAAATATGCGAAATAGGCTCATATATGGGTGTTTAAGCCCCCTTTGATCTGATGCACAAACCTTCATTCTTATAGTGGAAACTAAATGACGTGATAATGGTTGTAGTGTAGAGTCCTTGGAAATGATCATGCATTATTCATATTTTTTCTTATATTTGAATGGGTAGACCTAAGGATAGGTTAACCTAAAATGAATAAATGAAAATAGTTAATTAATATTAAAGTCTTTTATATTCCATGTTTAAGATCTATGACTTTTTTTCTTTTGTAGGTATGTCCCAAGGTCAACTTCCTCATCATGTTCACTCATAATATATTCAGAAGGTTGCGCCAAGAAGATTGATGTAGAGTAAAGGTCAAAGATGATGACACATGGTGGAGGACACTCTGAGAGTTTCATCACCAGAGTCTGCAAAAGTATGAGGGATCTGTTTTAGATACAGTCATGGAATACTAGTTGGAGGAGGTTGAGACAGCCTTAAGTATGATATATTCTTAGAAGGATCACTATGTATCATTGGTTGTGATGATGCTATGTGGGGAATCAAGGTAGTGATGGTTCTTGTTCCTTATGGATTGTGAGGAGTCAGACATCTCATGGGAGGAGGTCCAATAATAGTTGAGAGTCGAGTTTCTTTCTTTGCCTTTGAAGGAGTCCGTTGCTAGGAGATTCTTACCCTTTGGTAGGGGGGCTACGGTGTGAAAGAGTTTGGAATCCATTTCAAGAACCTTCTGTGATATGCTTCATAACTAGTTCTATATGAGGAGGCCAGGGAGAGGAATTTTTAGGAGGCTTTTCATCTAGAGATCTAGTACCTGGTAACCTAATTTATTCTGAAGAAATATCTCAAGGTGATGGAGAGAGCAGAGGTCATTGAGAGAAAATTATATACAACTATATCATCAAAAGAGGGGAGTCATCAAGATACCTCACAAAGTAGAGCGGTGGTCCGAGTTTCAGATTTTTAGGGAAGAAGAACTTTATATCAGTCGATGGTAGGTCCCATCCCTCATCATCTAATTTCTTCAATAAAAGTGTCTCTAAAGACAACGTTAAGGGATCAGTAACATGTTTTTATTATGGAGGATGATTTCATCATTGGAATGAGTGCTCGAACTTTCTGAGCGGTCACTTTTCACTAGTTGTTCCACTTCAGGTTCCTCCTTTGAGGCAATTCCAGCTGAGGCAGCAACATCATTTTGATCCACTTTGTGATTGGGAAAGAGAAAATGTGGAAGGAAGAGGAAAACCCTAATATTTTCCCCATTATTAGAAATTAGAGTTATAATGCCCCAGCCTTAAACCTTACTTAATCTTGAGTAATTACAAGGTTACACATTGAGGATCTTTTCAGGTTTAGAGTTTTAGAGAATTAGATCATAAAACTTGCATTGCATTCCACATATAAACAAAGTGGTTACATAAAGATAGTATTCTTCATTCCCATCAACAAGAACATATTTAAAATAAAACATGGATTACTTCTTGACACTTCCTTGACACTATCATCATATATAATAACTTTAAATCCATCCTTACTATAAGGCCCCAGCCTTAATCCTTACTTAATATTGAGTAATTACAAGATTACACATTGAGGATCTTTTCGGGTTTAGAGTTTTAGAGAATTAGATCATAAAACATGCATTACATTCCACATATAAAAAAAGTGGTTACATAAAGATAGTATTCTTCATTCCCATCAACAGAAACATATTTAAAATAAAACATGGATTCTTTCTTGACACTTCCTTGACACTATCATCATATCATGTACCTTTCCCTTGACCTGTGAAAAGCATTTCAAAAAAACATGGGATGAGCATAAAAAGCTTAGTAAGGGATATAAAAATATGGAAAGGAAACATGGGTACATATATGAAATCATACTTTACCCATAAAACATAATCACTTTAACATACCTCATCAAATCATGAATAAATCAAAGAAATCATAAGACATAAAGGTAACATGAGGCATTCATGACATTCTTACGTAGGGAGTAACCCTCTCGGTTACGTTTGGAATACCCATCATAGTATATTCCCTAAATCTCTTCGGAGAAACCTTAACGTTTCACTCCTTCGTGTTACCCAATGCATTGGAGAGCTATATCGGGCTCACCCACCCTTAGTTTATCACGGAACCGCCCGTTTTCATAATAATGCCCAAGAACATCAACATAAACGTATCACATAAAACATGCATAAAGGAAACATAACACTTCCACATTTCAATCACAATATAACATTTTAGTATATTGAAATAATGAATCCGTTCAAAAAGAAACCATTTCCAAAACCATTTAAAACATTTAATAAGGATATTTTTGAATCAAAGTGTCCCATACCACCTTGAAGATTTTATCATTTTAAACCATTAATATCCATATAAATAAATCCTTAAAACCATTTTGAAAACATGGATATTAATAAGAACAAATCATTAAAACATTTAAAGCGATATTTTGGTTAAAGGGTTTTTACCAAAATTAGAGACACTTGAATACAATAATTGGGGAATAACATCTAATCAGAACTTTATAATATCATGAGAATAAATGGATTCATGATATAATATTCCAAAGGACATTATATACACCATATAAGAGTGAATTGGTGCGTAACAACAATTAAGTCTCAATAGGGATGTAAAATGTGATGAAATCCCTTATAAAGAAGGTATCTTTAAATTAAGGATAAATCAATCTCAAAATTATGTGTGACAAATATAAATACACCCAATATAATTGCATATTAAGTGTAAAACAATAAAAGTTCATTCACACATATTAAAAGGATGACATATTCAATAACTACATGTTGAACCCAAAGAAATCGAAATTTGGTTAAAACGTTCCCTTGGTAAAATTCGACAGCCTAAACGGCGTCACTTCAAAAATTCAGAAAATGAGTTGATGAGAGATAAAAAGGGAATCTCACCACTTGGAAATAAAATTTACATCAATCAGGATATAGAATAACATATCCCAACATAATAGTGTGTGAATTAAAAGACATAACAAACGAAGTCTTTTAAAATGAGGAGGGTGAAAGGTTCCCTTACCGACTTGGGTAACTTTCGAAAAGTACACCCCATTGAAGATGTGCCATAAAATGAATATTTAAATACCCATAAATATAATTATATTACCATAGGAGTGTAATAATGGGAAGTACATAAACCACCCAAATGAAATTGTGGCAAATGTAGCATAAATCTCACAGGAATAAAAGTGAGATGAAAAATCCCATACGGAAACTCGGCAGCCTAACGACGCCACGTAAAACTTCCAAAAATGGATTGATGAGATAAAATAGGGTATCTCATCTCATTAAAATAAAATTTACAGCAAGAGGAATATAAAATAACATCCCCCATCATAAAAAAAGTGGAGCTTAAAAGAAGTGACATAAAGGAGAGTACTTAAAGAGAAAGAGAGAGGTTAGATCTCTTGCGAAAATTCGGCAGCCTAACGGCGCCACTCAAAACATCCAAAATGGATTGATGAGAGGGAATATGGTCTCTGATCATATGAACATAAAAATTACAGTAAGTGTAATATAAAAGAACATCCCCATCACAAGAAAGATGAGCTTAGAAGGAATGACATAAAAGAGTGTACTTAAAAAGAAAGAGAGGAGTAGGATCCCTTACCTCGGGTCCGACTTGACTCGATCGTTCTTTAACGTCCTGAATAATGAACTTGAGTTAATTTATATTTGCTTAAGTACCTTTTTCAAGTTCATTATTCCTTTTATATCACTTATTTCCATGTTATAAACATTAAGTAATAATTTAAGTTAATAATGTTTGTTTTGTCGATATTTGGTTTTTAAGTCGAAAGTGGACTTCTTACAATTACATGTTGTTCGTGTGGTCAAAGGTTCATTATATCCAGAATTATATTAATGATTTGGATAACACATATATCATATATATTCATCATATACATGTATTTATAATATTACATCACATTTATAGGTAAGAAATGAAATGCACCGTTCATGGAGACGGTAAGCCGTACGTACACATGAACGCTACTTCCATTTCTATTTCGTATTTCTGGAATGGAATCATAATGATATAAGAGTATATTATAATTCCAGTATAATAACATATATAATATCATTAACTTTTTCATTTACACATCCCACATATGGTATTAACGATACAAATCACTTTCAGGGGCGGTAGTCCGCACTTCCTAAAATGAAGATATCGTGTTTACCCATAATGGAAACAATAATGGTATGCCATAAATGAAAAATACACAAGCTTAAGGAAAGCATAAACATGTTATATATCATATATAAAAATAGTGACATCATAATGGCCACCTTTGAAGGTGTTAAATGATTATTGAACAATCATCGTTTCGGGATGCAGAATTTCGCCATCCACGGAAACCGTATGTTCTTTAACCATTTAATGTAGTTGTGTGAGTGTGTAGCTCGAATAAATATTATAACAACATCATAGTATATTGGAGATACTGTTTTTGTAACAAAAGAAGTAAATAAAAATAGTTTAGGGGGTTGGAGAAGCAAAAGAAAACAAATGAACACGAGAGAATGAGTTACCTTTAAAAGTGTAACTCCTTTTGATTTGAGCCTAATGGCTTCCTTTGAAAGGATTATGCCCAAAGGGAATCCTCTAGGATGAGGAGAGGGATGTGGAGAGAGTATATGGGCAGGGGACGTCCGAGCCAAAGGCTTGAGGAGTGTGTGAAATGATGTAGAGGTTGGGGCCTTTTATAAGAGGAGAGGAGGGGCACTTTTGGAAATCATGAAACTATTATTTTATTTTCAAAAGTGTTTCGAATTTATAAGGTATCACATTGATATATTTCGAAGATAAGATGATAAGGCTTCTAAATATTCCCATCAAATAGTTTTGGACAAGTTTAGGTCTTATAGTTTATATTATCGTTTCATTTTATTTAAACAGTTCATTAATGAGGTCATCGCTACATCATCATGATGTCATAATTAAATTGATTTATTTAATGTCTAAAAATTATAAAAAAATACTATGATGTAGTAAATCTTTTTCTCTTTCCAATGACTATTTATAATCAAAAATATGATCTTTATAACCCCATGTAAAAATTGTTTTCGTAAAACATATTATGTTTGTGTCATTTTTACTTTTACATTAAATAAAAAGTTATTTATGTCATTTCCCAACCAAAGTGGCTCCATGGGGTCCCCAAGTTGACCCAAGGCTTGTATTGGTCGGCCATGACACAACCAATGAGGGTAGGACATTTTTCAAGCTCATCGCATTTTATTAAAGCATTATTTTTACCTTAAACTACACTAATTACCACTAATCGCGATTAAAAACTTAATAAGTTACTATTCACCAAAAAATTATTTTAATCCCATTGAACCACATTTTACTTCTTAATGACAACCATGTATGTCGGATTTTTGAAATTCAAAACACAATGATGGCAAAATTTCATTTAAACGGAAAATCAATTTTTATAAGTTCCACTTAGTGGTTTCACTATTCATAAAAAATTGAAGTTTTTCAGAAAATTACCAAAAATTCACCCTAAGCTATATTTGATATTCCGAATTCAAAAATGAAGTCTATTTTACAAAATTCAAAACATATAAGTCAGATTAATTAATTTAATAATTAATTCCCGCTGTCAGAGCAAATAGCGTGTTTTTATAAAACAATAAGTATCAAAAGATTGACACCAGTTTAAGTCTAATTTCAAAGTGAAATTGATTCCAATGACAACCATTTGATTAAATGGTAAAAATATATTCAGATTTCACTTTAAATCCAATTAAAAAGATAATCTAATCATATAAATAAATTAGATTAAAAAGAGGTTTTGAATTAAAATACAACATTTTACACTATTCATTAAAAAGATGAACTTTATCGGAAAGATACCAAAAACTTACACAAATTAAATTTTGATGTCCCAATTCTTAAGAAGAGTTTTATTTGGTGAAATAGAATGTATAAGAGTAAACATAACTATATTTAATGACGGTTCACCATCAAAAGGCGATAAGTGAACCTTTAGTGAAAACTAGGGCATATATGCCTAAAATTGAATTATTTCCGTATTTTAAGCCTTTATATTTTATTGGATAAATGTAAAAACATTTAAAAAAATATATAATCATATTTTATTTATTTCTATCCATTCCCTCCAATACAACGGCTACATGTTAACTACCATTTAAAATAATATTATTTTATTATTAGAGGGAAACGTAAGATTCCCAAGAAACTCGTTGTTGCGTGTTGGGTACGCCATCGAGCATAGCGTCCCCTTTAAAGTCATATTAATATTTTATTCACAAATATGGATAAATATGAAAATGTCATATTCTTTATTTACCTGGGGTGTTACATCCTTCCCCCCTTTTGGGAATTGCGTCCTCGCAATTTTTAAAATTGAGCTTGAAAACATCCTTGAAAGTGCCACATCGGAACAAGAGTCGGTAAAACAATCACTTTAAAATAAAGAAAGAAAAGTACAAAGGTCACCCGAGTTAACCCATAATAGGATTCCAAGTATGAAAATATGGACATGGATGAAAAAATAAAGGGTCATGTTCTGATGGAGAGTGATAGAAAACATGTTTAGGAGAAAGTTAACCATGAGAAAATCATAAACTTGTGATGGGTTAAACGGTATTCGATTCCCCAGTAGGAAAAGTTAATAGACAACATTTTTGTTTTAAGTTACTTTTTATTCAGGAATTTATTCATAAGGAAACATAATCACATATCTTGTTGACTTTCAACTTTTATTAGATTCCTTACACAAAATCATATTTTCTCCAAAAGACGAGTATTTAGGAAGACTTGTTCACATTAAGAGTACTATAATCAACTTCTAGAGAATCACCTAATCCACAAAAGAGAACTATATACTTCCCATGTATTTATACTTTAACCAAAACCAAAAACAAAAAAGGCTAGTACAAGATCAGATAATCCAGAAAAGGATAACACTTTATAAAATGAAAATCTATGCTTAATCTCCAAAATTTGTCCAACAAAACCCAAAGTTCAACGAGGACCATCCGATAAACAATTTTTCCCTACAATTATTCGAAGTAAACCAAACTAAGATTGAAACCCAAATATTTGAAGGATTTAGTCACATAGTCTTCCAAGTTAAATCGTAACATTTATCTCCAAACAACATCTGTTGCTCCTAAAGTCTCGTATTGAAAAGTAATTAACCTAATCACATATCCTCCATGATAGGTTAATCATTTTCATAAATAACCCAAAATAAACTTACTCATAATTAATAAAATCATATAACTAGAAAGAATCAGTCAAACTAACTAGGGACTTCACATAGTCCAGTGGTGGGCGATAAATACCAGTCACACTTTGGCTGTGGGTTCGATTCCCACAGCTTTGTGTGACGCGACGGGTAGTCACACGGTCTGCGTGTTGTCCTTTTTCCAAAACTATATAATTCTCAAATCATTCCCCAAAAAGAGATAAAATCAAAAAAATAACCATAACATAATTTAACCTCAATTTTATCTCATTCCTTTCACTTCCATCATAACATATAGTAACCCATAATTACCTCAAAAGTAAGGATCATATAAACTCTAATGGTTACCGTTATAATTATTTCCTGAACTTCCACATCGATTGGTCATCTCGTACATGATGCATTAAAAATCATACCAAGGTTCAAGTGGTTTATCATGACTCCTTGATAGTTGGTTTAGAACAACCACGAGTTTCCTCATTGAATCCCCCATTTTATCTAGTATCTTAATCAGAGAACCACCACAGTTTCCTTCAAACCTGTTGTCTCTTTGGTGCCTTCTAGATCCATCCATTCACTAAAAACAGAAATGTCAGTGTGAGTATATCAATAAAACCATCATGTACTAATGAGGGAGATAACCACTAAGATATACTTACTCATTCACTTTATCTAAAACTAGGACTCTTTTTGAAATCCTATCCATTATGGTACTGTCACTTATGCTTGGAGAATACCCTAACCTCTAAAGTTTTCTAAACCGACCTCTGATACCAACTATAAGGCCCCAGCCTTAAACCTTACTTAATCTTGAGTAATTACAAGATTACACATTGCGGATATTTTCGGGTTTAGAGTTTTAGAGAATTAGATCATAAAACTTCCATTACATTCCACATATAAACAAAGTGGTTACATAAAGATAGTATTCTTCATTCCCATCAACAGAAACATATTTAAAATAAAACATGGATTCTTTCTTGACACTTCCTTGACACTATCATCATATATAATAACATTAAATCCATCCTTACTATAAGGCCCCAGCCTTAAACCTTACTTAATCTTGAGTAATTACAAGATTACACATTGAGGATCTTTTCGGGTTTAGAGTTTTAGAGAATTAGATCATAAAACTTGCATTACATTCCACATATAAAAAATGTGGTTACATAAAGGTAGTATTCTTCATTCCCATCAACAGAAACATATTTAAAATAAAACATGGATTCTTTCTTGACACTTCCTTGACACTATCATCATATCATGTACCTTTCCCTTGACCTATGAAAAGCATTTCAAAAAAACTTGGAATGAGCATAAAAAGATCAGTAAGGGATATAAAAATATGGAAAGGAAACATGGGTACATATATGAAATCATACTTTACCCATAAAACATAAGCACTTTAACATACCTCATCAAAGCATGAATAAATCATAGAAATCATAAGACATAAAGGTAACTTGAGGAATTCATAACATTCTTACATAGGGAGTAACCCTCTCGGTTACTTTTGGAATACCCATCACAGTATATTCCCTAAATCTCTTCGGAGAAACCTTAACGTTTCACTCCTTCACGTTACCCAATGCATTGGAGAGCTATATCGGGCTCACCCACCCTTAGTTCATCACGGAACCACCCGTTTTCATAATAATGCCCAAGAACCTCAACATAAACGTATCACATAAAACATGCATAAAGGAAACATAACATTTCCACATTTCAATCACATTATAACATTTTAGTATATTGAAATAATGAATCCGTTCAAAAAGAAACCATTTCCAAAACCATTTAAAACATTTAATAAGGATATTTTTGAATCAAAGTGTCCCATACCACCTTGAATCTTTTAACATTTTAAAACATTAATATCCATATAAATAAATCCATAAAACCTTTTTGAAAACATGGATATTAATAAGAACAAATCATTAAAACATTTAAAGCGTTATTTTGGTTAAAGGGTTTTTACCAAAATTAGAGACACTTGAATACAATAATTGAGGAATAACATCTAATCAGAACTTTATAATATCATGAGAATAAATGGATTCATGATATAATATTCCAAAGGACAGTATATACACCATATAAGAGTGAATTGGTGCATAACAACAATGAAGTCTCAATAGGGATGTAAAATGTGATGAAATCCCTTATAAAGAAGGTATCCTTAAATTAAGGATAAATCAATCTCAAAATTATGTGTGACAAATATAAATACACCCAATATAATTGGATATTAAGTGTAAAACAATAAATGTTCATTCACACATATTCAAAGGATGACATATTCAATAACTACATGTTGAACCCAAAGAAATGGAAATTGGGTTAAAATGTTCCCTTGGTAAAATTCGACAGCCTAAACGGCGTCACTTCAAAAATTCAGAAAATGAGTTGATGAGAGATAAAAATGGAATCTCATCACTTGGAAAAAAAATTTACATCAATCAGGATATAGAAGAACATATCCCAACATAATAGTGTGTGAATTAAAAGACATAACAAACGAAGTCTTTTAAAATGAGGAGGGTGAAAGGTTCCCTTACCGACTTGGGTAACTTTCGAAAAGTACACCCCATTGAAGAAGTGTCATACAATGAATACGTAAATACCAATAAATGGAATTATATTACCAAAGGAGTGTAATAATGGGCAGTACATAAACCACTCAAATGAAATTTTGGCAAATGTAGCATAAATCTCACAGGAATAAAAGTGAGATGAAAAATCCCTTACGGAAACTCGACAGCCTAACGACGCCACGTAAAACTTCCAAAAATGGATTGATGAGATAAAATAGGGTATCTCATCTCATTAAAATAAAATTTACAGCAAGAGGAATATAAAATAACATCCCCCATCATAAAAAAAGTTGAGCTTAAAAGAAGGGACATAAAGGAGAGTACTTAAAGAGAAAGAGAGAGGTTAGATCTCTTACGAAAATTCGGCAGCCTAACGGCGCCACTCAAAACATACAAAATGGATTGATGAGAGAGAATAGGGTCTCTCATCATATGAACATAAAAATTAAATTAATTTTAATATAAAATAACATCCCAATCACAAGAAAGATGAGCTTAGAAGGAATGACATAAAAGAGTGTACTTAAAAAGAAAGAGAGGAGTAGGATCCCTTACCTCGGGTCCGACTTGACTCGATCATTTTTTAACGTCCTGAATAATAAAATTGAGTTAATTTATATTTGCTTAAGAACCTTTTTCAAGTTCATTATTCCTTTTATATCACTTATTTCCATGTTATAAACATTATGTAATCATTTAAGTTAATAATGTTTGTTTTGTCGATATTTGGTTCTTAAGTCGAAAGTGGACTTCTTACAATTACATGTTGTTCGTGTGGTCAAAGGTTCGTTATATCCAGAATGATATTAATGATTTGGATAACATATATATCATATATATTCATCATATACATGTATTTATAATATTACATCACATTTATAGGTAAGAAATGAAATGCACCGTTCATGGAGACGGTAAGCCGTACGTACGCATGAACGCTACTTCCATTTCTATTTCGTATTTCTGGAATGGAATCATAATGATATAAGATTATATTATAATTCCTGTATAATAACATATATAATATCAGTAAATTTTTCTTTTACACATCCCACATATGGTATTAACGAATCAAATCACGTTCAGGGGGCGGTAGTCCGCACTTCCTAAAATTAGATATCGTGTTTACCCATAATGGAAACAATAATGGTATGCCATAAATGAAAAATACATAAGCTTAAGGAAAGAATAAACATATTATATATCATATATAAAAATAGTGACATCATAATGGCCACCTTTGAAGGTGTTAAATGAGTATTGAACAATCATCATTTCGGGAGGCAGAATTTCGCCATCCCCAGAATCCGTATCTTCTTTAACCATTTGATGTAGTTGTGTGAGAGTGTAGCTAGAATAAATCTTATAACAACATCATAGTATATTGAAGATACTGGTGTTGTTACAAAAGATGTAAATAAAAAGAGTTTAGGGGGTCGGAGATGCAAAATAAAACAAATGAACATGAGAGAATGAATTACCTTTAAAAGTGTAACTCCTTTTGATTTGAGCCTAAAGTCTTCCTTTGAAAGGATTCTGCCCAAAGGGAATCCTCTAGGATTAGGAGAGGGATGTGGAGAGAGTATATGGGAAGGGGAAGGCCAAGCCAAAGTCTTGAGGAGTGTGTGAAATGAGGTAGAGTTGGGGGCCTTTTATAAGAGAGGTGGGGCACTCTAGGAAATCGTTTTATATTTCCAATGACTATTTATAATCAAAAAGATGATGTTTATAACCCGATGTAAATTTTTTTTTGTAAAACATATTATGTTTGTGTCATTTTTACTTTTACATTAAATAAAAAGTTATTTATGTCATTTCCCAACCAAAGTGGCTCCATTGGGTCCCCAAGTTGACCCATGGCTTGTCTTGGTCCGCCATGACACAACCAATGAGGGTAGGACATGTGTCAAGATCATCTCATTTTATTAAAGCATTATTTTTACCTTAAACTACACTAATTACCACTAATCGCGAATAAAAACTTAATAAGTTACTATTCACCAAAAAATTATTTTAATCCCATTGAACCACATTTTACTTATTAATGACAACCATGTATGTCGGATTTTTGAAATTCAAAACACAATGATGGAAAAATTTCATTTAAACGGAAAATTAGTTTTCTGAAGTTCCACTTAGTGGTTTCACTATTCATCAAAAATTGAAGTTTTTCAGAAAATTACAAAAAATTCACCCTAAGCTATATTTGATATTCCGAATTCAAAAATGAAATCTATTTTACAAAATTCAAAACATATAAGTCACATTAATTAATTAAATAATTAATTCCCGCTGTCAGAGCAAATAGCGTGTTTTTATAAAACAATAAGTATCAAAAGATTGACACCAGTTTAAGTCTAATTTCAAAGTGAAATTGATTACAATGACCACTATTGGATTAAATGGTGAAAATATATTCAGATTTCACTTTAAAACCAATTCAAAAGATAATCTAATCATATAAATAAATTAGATTAAAAAGAGGTTTTGAATTAAAATAAAACATTTTATACTATTCATTAAAAAAATCAACTTTATCGGAAAGATACCAAAAACTTACACAAAGTAAATTTTGATGTCCCATTTCTTAAGAAGAGTTTTATTTGGTCCAATAGAATGTATAAGAGTGAACAAAACTATATTTAATGACGGTTCGCCATCAAAAGGCGATAAGTGAACCTTTAGTGAAAGCTAGGGCATATATGCCTAAAATTGAATTCTTTCCGTATTTTAAGCCTTTATATTTTATTGGATAAATATAAAAACATTTAAAAACATATATAATCATTTTTTAGTTATTTCTATCCATTACCACCAATACAACGGCTACATGTTAACTACCATTTAAAATAATATTATTTTATTATTAGAGTGCAACGTAAGATTCCCAAGAAACTCGTTGTTGCGTGTTGGGTATGCCATCGAGCATAGCGTCCCCTTTAAAGTCATATTAATATTTTATTCACAAATATGGATAAATATGAAAATTTCATATTCTTTATTTACCTGGGGTGTTACAAGAGTGCAACCATGGAGGCGGTCATCATCAAGGACATATAGGTCATGGAGAAGGTCGTGGTAAGCTTCATTATTTAGCATTGACATTACCAAGCAAGCCAAATGTCGATCGAGTTACACTATGCTTGTTTTCCTCTTGGGAGCATACATTTTTTGATTCAGGAGGGACACTCCTTCATATAAACCACCCTTTTCCATGCCTTGAGACTTGAGTTAGATAGGCTTCCAGTTCCCTTTACATTGACTATACCACTTGGAGGTTGAGCTGACTTCTTTGATGGATATAGAGACTGTGAGCTAGTGTTGGGGTAGCAAAGCTATTGGGGAGATTTCATATGTTTAAGAATACAACCATATTATGTCATCATCAATATGGATCATTTTTATATGGTGCATGCTATCATGTATTTATTCCTAAGGCAGGTGGTGTTCTTCGATGCTGATGGAGAACCAAAAGTGTATGTTGGAGAGCGAGACAATCAGATGGGCCAGATAAGTGTTCCATCTGAGTCATCCTTGATGGATGAGTTGATGTTGAGTTCATTGGAAGTTTATCAGGTTTATTTTCCTAGGGTTATTAAAGATTACACTGATGTATTTCCAAAGGAGGTTGTAGCATTACCCCCTCGATGATAGATCGAGTTCGATATCATGATAAAACCAGGGATGTCCCCTATCTCAATGTATCGATATAGGATGGAACCATCTAAGCTACGAGAGATGCGTATACATCTTGATGGTCTATTACAATGTTATTTTGTTCGGCTGAGTGTGTCGCCCTGGGGTGCATAGTTTTTTTCAGGAAGAAGGTTGAAAGAATTTTGTGGTTCTATAACGATGATCGTTGTTTGAATCAAGTGGAAATGAAGAACTAATATCTTATTCTATATATTGATAATTTATTAGATCAACTGAAGGTTGGAATTTGGTTTTGACGATCAATTTTCAGTCAGGATATCATCAGATGTGTGTGAATGATGAGGATATCATGAAGACTACATTCCATTATTGTCATGGGAATTATGAGTTCATTGTGATACTATTCAGTGTGAATAATTCTACAAGTGTGTTCATGGGGTTGATGAACACTATGTTCTATGAGATCCTGGAAAAGTTCATGGTGAAATTCATCAATGAAATCATCATGTACTTTGCATATGAGGAGGAGAATGCAGAGTATATGCATGACATTTTGGGAGTTCATCATCAATAGAATCTATTTTTGATGCTTTCAAAGTGTGATTTTTGGGCTTTAGAAGTCCATTTCTTGGGGCATGTTTTATACCAATAGGGAGTTTATCTGGACCCTTCAAAGATAGAAGCAGTTGTGTCTTGGGAATCCTCTAAGAAATTGATATAAGTGAGTGGTTCCCTTTTCTCATAGTATATTGCAGGAGGTTCGTAGTCAATTTCACTTGGGTTGAGTCTCATCTAACAGTGTTGACTATAAAGGATCATACATTCATGTTAACTGACTAGTGTTAGGAATCTTTAGAGTATCTAAAGGATAAGTTGGTTAGTGCTCCAGTTCTTTTTCTACCAATAGAAGGAGTTTATATTGTGGTTTTCTATGATGATTTTCATATGGGGTTAGGTTGTGTTCTGATGCAGTAGAGATCGGTCATTTCCTATGGGAATTAGTATTTGTGTCCACACGAGTGTAGCTATTCCACCCATGATCTTGAGTTAGTAGCAGTGGTGTTTTCCCTAATGTTGTGGATACATTACCTCATTAGGAATAATTTTTGGGTCTCCACTAATCATAAGAGCCTGAGGTACATTTTTTCCCAACATGACATGAAAATGAAACCGTGTTTCTAGATGGAGTTCTTACATGATTATGACATTGAAATTTTGTTTACACCTATAAATGGGAATGTTGTAGCCGATGTGATGATTAGGAAGTCACGTAGCGATGGAGTGCATCAATCAGATGATTCTTATAGATTGATGGAATAAATTTCAGCATTATATCTAGATATGAAAGAAGTTGGGGGAAGAGGTTTCCTTTTTCAGATGGCGGTGTAGTCATCTATAGTGTAGCAGGTAGAAGACTCCTAGTTGGGGGTTCTTGAGGTGAAGGTATGGAGAAACTGAGTTGGTTTTGGCGAGTCCCAAGATAGTTGGTCTGAGGATGAACACCACTAGGTGTTGTTTAATGGAATTATTTTTGATCCTTTGGTGATGTGTTATATGGTGATCAGAGAGTTCCATAGTTCACACTTAGCGGTACATACCAATGTGAAAAATACGTGCCGAGAATTTTGAGGTCAGTTTTACTGGCCTGGGTTGAAGCAATTAGTTTCATTGTTTTTGTCTCCATGTTTGGTCTTCCAGATGGTGAATGATGAGCACCATCTTCCTGGTGGGTTTCTCCAACCATTATATGTTCTTTAGTGGAAGTGCCAGGAGATCTAGATGGACATTGTTAGCGGTTTAACTCAAGCTTAGGGAGGCTATGAGAATATATGGGTTATAGTTGATCATTTGAAAAAATCATCCCACTTTATAGAGATCAAGGAGTCAAGCTCAGTGGAGGTTCTGTCAATGAAGTATACAGAGGAGGTGGTGAGACTCCACAAAGTTTCAAGGATGGTCATTTCTGATTGAGATCCTCATTTTACCTCTAGGGTGTCGATAAGTCTCATATATGATTTTGGTTCTTAGTTATGGCATAGCATGGATTATCATCTCTAGATTGATAATCATATAGAATGGAACATCCAGACTCTTGAAGACATGCTACTCTCTTGTGTCCTGGAATTTGGAGGTTCGTGGATGAGGCACCGACCCTAGGTAGAGTTCTCTTACAAAAATAGTTTCCACTACACCATCGGTATGGAACCATTTGAACCCTTGTATGGCCGAAATTTTCATTATCCATTGTTTTGGACTGGGATTGGAGAATCATCAATTCCTAGGCCATAACTAGTATAGAGTATGACAAAGATGGTTCAGGTTATTTGTGAGAGGATGAAGGTAACGCATGATCATAATAAGTCCTATGATGATCATAGGAGGAGACCTATGTAGTTTGATATTGGGGATCATGTGTTTTTTAAGGTGACTCCCCATCGTGGGAAGCAATGGTTTGGTCATAGGAGTAATCCTTCTCCCTATTTTGTAGAGAATTTCAAGGTGTTGGTTCAGGTTGGCATCATGGAAAATCGGGTAGAACTTCCCCCACAAATCAGATAAATACATGATGATTTTCATTTGTCAAAGTTCCATCGTTATCTTCATAATGACTCTCACATTATCAATTGGGAAGAGATCATTGTTGACGATGATGCATCCTTAAAGGAGTGTCCTGTAGAGATCCAAAACCATAAGAAGAAGGTGTTGTGTGGGTGTGTTATCCCCCTACTTCATGTCCTATGGTGGAATAGTATCATGGAGGAGAGTACTTGGAAATGTGATTTATAGATACGGGCTTAGTACCCTGAGTTGTTTGATGTTTAGATCCTATATTGTAACATTGTTTATTTTGTGGTTATAAACCCTTTATGATTATGAGATGACTTTCTCTTATTTCTTATTGTGGCTTGCTCTCTTTTGAGAGGTGTCTCCCCTAAGAGAATGTTTAGGAGCTGGTTGTGGTTGTTTGAGTTTCACATTGTTCCTTTTTATGAAGTGGTTGAGATCCTGTGGTTGAGAGAGACTTAAGTGGTATCTCACATAGTGTTTTTTCGAACATCCCCTTTTCTATTTACTCTTTTGGTTGGTTTCAGATTCTCGAGGATGATAATATTTTGAGTGGCATATGATGTAATGTCATGGTCTTTCCTGGTCCATTAATTTTTCACCATCTAGTGGTTGAGAAGTTCTTGGAGGTACTATTGACTCATTCCAAGTGTTTTCCAAAAAACTAGTTTTTTCCAATGGTGAGTGAGGAATGGTAGGTTGCTGACAGTGATTTTCAGTAGTGAGTGACACTGATAGTTCTCCAATGGTGACTCACACATGTATCTCACCAATGGTGACATGCACTGGTATCTCACCCACAATGCCTCATATCAGTAGCTCACCAACGGTGATGCACACCGGTAGCTCGCCAATGGTGACGTGCACCGCTAGCTCTCCAATGGTGACACTCACTGGTAGCTCTCCAATGGTGAATCGTACCTGTAGACCAACAACATTGACTCAAACTGGTAGTTCTATAATGGTGACTCACACCAGTAGATTTCAAATGGTGACTCACACCAGTAGCTCACTAATGGTTACTTGCGATGGTGTGTCGCCCAGTGTATCTCAACCAATGGTGAGTTGTCTGACGGTGGCCCATCCAATTGTAACTCGTCTAATGGTGTGATAACTGATGGTGACTCATCCATCAGTAGCTCATCCAATGGTGATTCGTCCAGTGGTATCTCATTCAATGGTGAGTCACCCAGTGGTGACTCATCCACTGGTAGCTCTTCCACTAGTGGCACGCAATGGTGACTCACCCAATGATGGGTCATTTCCAATAATTTGTCAAAATTTATATCTTCCCAAGTCTTATAGTTTTCTATAGCTTCACCCATTTGATTTTTTTTTGAATAAAATTATTTTAATTCCATGATTTAAGTATTTAGGGCTGATTCAAATTCCATAACTCCTATCTAAATTTTTCATAAGGTTCCAGGTGCCTTTACTTGGTCAAACATGTGGGCTGTTGAGATCTAACATTAATGGAAATTCAAAACTGTTTCATAACCCATGAGTCTCAGATATAATCCTACTAATCCCGAGGCCTTAAATTCATTAATTCACTCTTGATTTCCATGTTATTGGATTACCAATTTTCTTCTCCCCATAGGAGTTCTGCATTGTCCTGTAGCCATGGATCGTGTTCCCCTTGGGTTTTTTCCTACTTCATGTGCACCCTCTATTTGGTGCAACCAGGAAATGTCGATTCATCTTTGATATAATGTATGTCCTACCTCTGTTCTTCTTGGTTCCTTGATATTTTTTCTACCATTTCCCCTTTCCATGTGATGGAATTTAATATCCATGTTTCTAATAGATATTTCTCAATTGATGATTGGTGTGGTGGTGTCGCGGAATCCACTTGTGGATAAAGTCATTGCAGGAGAGGTGATCGCGATCCATTTTTGTTGGTCTCCTCTCATGAAAATATCTTGGAATAAATTTTGTTGTAGGGGATTCAATAATTATATATATTTATATGAAACCAAAGATATAAAATAATTAACCCATGGATCATAATGAAATTGACATAATAATTTTTTAAAGTAGATTAAAGAATTTTTATTGATTTCTTAGCGATGTTAATGCCTCTTCATTTTCTAGATAGCGTGATATATATATATATTTTCTTTGTTTAGAATGTGTTTCTTGAGGTAAATTGGTAATTAATTTAAACATGGAATTAATATATAATTAATTGGGTTACTAGTAAAGAGGCATGTTAATGAATCTAGTTATTGTTTCAATTTAATGGTAATCAAATTGATGTAATATGAATGTTTAATGGAATTGGTAAATGAACTAAAAACTTTTTTATTCTTGTTGATAAAATAATTAAAGGCATGTAAAATTAATTATTTAATTAATTTTGGATAGCTTTAGAAGCTTATTTCATAGGTTTCCTGTAGTTGGAACCTGAATAATGAATTAGCTAATTCACGATGGCATAAGAACTAGTTTTGTGATAAAATGTAATTCCTGATAGGTCCCGAGTTTCCTAATTTATTTTAAAGTCCAATTGCCTTATGCTTTGGAGATATGATATCTCATTGCGTGTGAAAGATGAATTCCTTTCATTGGGGTCAAGAGAGCATTACTATGTTTGATCGTACTACTTGTGATGTGCTTCGAGACTTGTGGTATATAGATCTTGGAGGCCTGAATGTAATCTAATCCTTGGATGGCTGATCTTTGAGGGTTTTTGAGGTTGTGGGGGTAGGGAGGCCCAGTGGCTGTGAAAATAGGTGAAATATAGAGTGGTGTAATGCAATGGTTTATGCATACAGGTGTCTGGTAGGACACCAGAGGTGATAGAACATGTCAAAGTTGGGATTACCTATTGATGTGAAAGTTGTCTCATGTTGATATATTGGTCATTTATATACTTTAATTTCCCCACTACTTGAGTCATATGTTCTTTCTTTCCATCCTTCCAAAAGAGGTGAAGGCAAAGTATGCCACGTGCTATCCATGTTTAGCTTCATGAGGATGGATGAGTCTATGCTCCCGCTATAGGTGGCAAAGACTCGATGAGTAGTTCATATACTAACTATGTTGATTCCCTTATATTTGATAGCTTAAAATGATTTATTAGAATAACTAGATTTATGGGAAGTGTTAATTTCATTAATAAATGAATTAATGAATATTTAACCCATGGGGTTGGATCTTGCTAGGATGCAGTGCTGAGGATATATTTCTGCGAAGCCGTAAGCTCGGTTTGGTTATTCCTGGATGGAATGGAACTTGGTTTTGAAACTAATGAAATGTAATGTGGGATTGATAATGATTAAAGAATTAATTTACATAAAGTGAAATTTATAAAATGGGATAAAGTAACATAATATATCTATTTAAATGGTTGTGTTCTTATAAGATATCTAGTCTTAGTAGTGACAGATGGGATTCTGAGAGACGTTAGATGTAGTTGAGACTAAGATTAGGTTATTCCCACAGTGTGTCTTTGAGCTATATTATATCCTATAATATTTGTGTTTCTAGACACTACTCCACCCTATAAGTTATGGAATCTAACACTCTAGAGATTCTAATCCCTGGTGGGTGGGGGTATTTTTTTCCAACATCCTAGTGGGAGGATGGATGTAAGACTACCCCTTTGGCTCCACTCTCTTCTCATGTTAGTTACTTGTGTTGGTCTGCATGATGGTTATTTTTCCCATATATGCTTGTAGAGGGATGTAATGGATTGAGTTTATTTCACACACACATATTTTGGATATAGTTTCGTAAGGACTACTATAGCTATAATGTGTATGGGCTTTGATGGATTAAGGATCCTTACTCGGTGTATGGGTTGGGATGGATTGAGGTATAATACATGACGTATGATACACATTATGTGAGATGTGGTATCTCTCGAAAATTACCTTGTTACATTTGGTTATGTGGACGTGGTGGTGTGTCACATGAGTTTCATGTTGTGGTGCTTCATGCATGTGTCTCGGGGTTATCCTTTTTGGAGAGAGATGATCAGGATGAGCGATGTTGGGGAAACGTGGAAAACCAGTGGGGAATCCCTAGTAGGGTACCCTTTATATTCATTATTATATAATATTATATTGTATGCATTACATGGTAAGAGTTTCCATGGTGAGGTTGGGAATTGAGTATCCATATTTATGTGATGATTTAGTTTCACTTGTTGTTTACAATGCTTTATAATGATTTCATTACATTTCCATAAGAGGCGCTGGGGAGGATACTACTGAGTATATAGTTATACTCACCCAAAATTATATAAACTATTTTTCATGTCAGTTGGAGCAGGTTGGAGATCATGCGGGTTACTACCAACATGGGATTTTGCAGGAGCTAATTGGGATTTGTCATCACTATCATTTTACTTTTTTTGGTACCTACAGTTTTTCCTTTCTATTGTAATTGTACTTGCATGAAATTACATATGTACACTTGTGTTTCATTTAGTTTGTGTTCTAAGAAAGAGTTTCTTGGTTTCAAACTTATCTCTCTCTTTATCATGTGTTAACTTAGAGGGAAATGCCTCCAATATGTGTTTTTACTATACCCCTAGTGCTATTCGCCACTCCAAGACCTACTGGAGGTGGAATTTGTGTGTCATTATCTCTCTTCTCTCATTGCCGGCCTAGGAGGGGTAAACTTTTTGGGGAGTGGGTTGTGATATGCATTAATTTCATTTTATGAAATTTATTTCAAAACGATCTTACTCTTTCGACTCCTATAATTTATTTTCATAAACAAATACCTTAGCATTTTGGTTGAGGGAATTTTTTCAAAAAAAACAATGCTACCAGCCTATTGAGTTGTACTCAAACCTTACTCAATATGTAATTGGGTTCGTGAGTAGACTTCAGAGTTGAAGGTTAGGACAAGGGAAAAGGCCCTATAATAGATGGTTTTTTGGGACTTTGGATGTGCATGGATAAGGGTTATGAACATGGAGTTTGGACCACTATTTTGGATTCTTCATATTGTGTTTATTTTGGAGTTTCCATATAATTAGTAATGAATGACATTACATAGAATATTTACTATTTTATTGTGGGCTTGTACTGTATTTTGGGAAATGGATTTGTGATGTAGGTTTATTATTTACTTGTTTCATTTTTTTCAAATTTAACTACTATGGATTAATATGATAAAGAGGGTATAATATATCCATGTATTCTATTATCCCCAAACTACTAGTTAACATCCTCTAGTTTACAGGGAGCTACACATGAGGCCATGTGGTGACTCAACTCGTGGCACTAGATATAGTGGCTACTAGACCGGAGATGTTACACAAAATGTTTATAACATTTTTTATGGTGGAGGTGTGGATAACACATATCTTCCCTTAAATACATTATTTATCAATTTTATAGGAATTTGGGGTGGGTGTGACCTCCCATTATTGAATAGTTTTAGATATTTACAAAAATGCCACTCATTCTCAATTATAAAAGGGAACTTCATCCTCTCACTTCTTTACACATATAATCCCATTTGGATCAAAAAAAATTATCTCTTTATAATACATAACCATATTTTAGGGATTTGGTTTTTCCCAAACCAACCCTACGGTCCTTAATAAGAGTCCATAGGAGGTTGTTTTTTGTGAATTTAATTGTCTTCACTAAGATCATTCTTTTTTAACAGTTTTATTACCACCTTTAATAATATTATATTAATAAAAATATAATAAAACAATAACAAAACTTATATGTAGATTTATTATGTTTATGTAATAACCATTATCCATCCACAATTCCATCAAATGGGAAACAAAACTATAGATCATGTGTATGGAGGACTACTGCATCATGAACCGATGTAATTTGGTTTCCATCACCACCTAAAATGGATTGATATAATGACAGGTTTAACAAATCTATAAGATATTTAAGACATAATTATGGTTATTTAATTATAATATCACACATATCTTCTTACATTCCATTCCATGGGAATATGATAACATCGATCTTTTGAGTAGTGGACTATCACCTCACGAAGCGATGTGATTTGTATTTCACTTACTCTATACATGAAAGGTAATATGGAATAATTTAATTAATATATAGGATATATATTCAATCATAATAAATTTATAATGTTTATATATTATTTACCTTCTTTTCATTCAATTTGTCGAGAAAATGGGAATAATGTCCATGTGTACATATGGTCTACCATTTCCATGAACAATGTAATCCATATTTTCTATATCTAAACATTATTGATGAATCTAAATATATATATATATATATAATGAAAATATATGATATTTATAAAGTGTTTAGAAAAAATAGATAATGGAACTATGATCAAAGTATGAGGACTGAAACTACCAAACAGAAACATATATAAAAGACAATGTTGTTATCAATGTAAATACCATTGTTAATAAGTAGTTGAATAATGGTTATAAGTAATGTTGGGACCAATTTGTGTATGAAGATTGTATTTGTTGTCAAAAGTTGTCAATACTCATCAAAAGGAAGAATTAGATGAAAAAGGAGATGAAGAAGGACTAATAAGTTAGTGGATATTGGCTAAAGTGTGGTTGCCTGGAGAATTGTTATGGAATCGTAGCATTTGATGTCATACTTGAGCAATTATCTAAGAAGATAAATTCAGATGATTGTGGAACTAGTACTAAGTTCAAATAACTTGTGTCAAAGGTGACACATTGTTTATAACAATGAATAATGGTGAAGTATCATCCATCCAAGGATGATAGAAGATGAATGAGGATTTAAAGAAGACCATGCAATGCTTCACAATTTCATGAGAACCATGCAGGAGCTTACTTGAAGAAAAGAATCATATGATTTGAATGAAGTAGAGAATGATGGATGAAGAATAAGGGTGAGTGTGGAAGGGCTTGGAATTATAAGAAAGTCATGAATTACACATTGCCTTGAAATCAGATGATTGTTTCACTATTCGTAAAGTTCCAAATACATGTATCAAAGGTGATATATTGTCTGCAACATTGAAGGTATTTGAAGAGTCCTCAATCCTCCACTTTTCGATGAAGAGAGATGATTTGAGTTCTTCGGAATTAACACTCCAAAAGGAATTGAGGATTTGAAGTGAGGATAACGAAGTACTTTGGAATTCATATTCCAAAAAGAATGGAAAAAATTATGACGATGCTTTGCTGATTTTTATTTGAAAAATATCATAAGTTTGATGAAATTCTGATGCAAGCCTTATGAAGGATAGGGAGAGTAAAGAAGTGTTTTTGGAAAAACACATTTCAACATCATACTATCCAAAATTGACAAAGGCAAGAAGAAGGCGCTCATGTGGCAGCGCGCAACTGGCGGCGTGCAAGTGCTGTAGAGGGGCACAAGTCATATTTCAAATAGCATTATTTCAGAAATATGGAAAAGGAAAGAAAGTGGCTCACATGTCAAGAGTGGCGTGCATGTTTTGGCACACAAGTATTGGTGCGCAAGTGTTGGCGTGCAAGTATTGGAACGCAAGTATTGGTGTGCAAGTGTAAGTGGAACGGAAGTCATATTTCTAGATCATCCCATCAAAATATGACAAAGGAAATAAAGTGGCGCGCAAGTTAAAAATTTGCGCACAAGTCATAAATCGACGCACAATTCTAATGGGAATGCAAGTGTGGTGCGCAAGTGTATGTTGCGCGCAAGTCATATTCCAACATCATCATTTCAAAATATGATTAAGGGAAGAAAGTGTCGCGCTAGTGATGGAAGGGCATGCATGTGATGGAGAAATGTTCAAGTAATGGAGCGGCGCACAAGTATGAACGACGCGCAAGTGTATGTGGCACACAAGTCACCAAAATGCCTATAAATAGAGGACTAGCCTCCTCCTTTTTTAAGGCTCAACACTTAAGATACAATTTTGAGCTCTGAATGCGCATGTGTAGAAAGCGGTGAGGAAGCTGAAGTGGCGCGCAAGATGAGGGTTATTTATAAGGCATGCATGTTTTGTCGCGCAATTATTGTCGTGCAAGTATTGTCGCGCAAGTATTGACCTGCAATTATTTCCGAGCAAGTATTGACGTGCTTGTATTGCCGCTGATGTTTTGGTGCATAAGTTTTGGCGCGCAAGTTGTCAGAGGTGCGCAAGTGAAGAGTGTGTTTAAGCCAATGGTGGCGCACAAGTTTTGATTTGGGAACAATTGTGGTGTGAAAGTATTTGGTGGTGCGCAAGTAGGGAGGTGCGCAAGCAGGGTGGCACACAAGTACGAACTGGTGCACAAATAGTGAGTTGTTCTAGAAGTTCTTACCAGCTTCTGATGAACTATGTTGTGATTCTAGAAAGAATAAGAAGAACAAGAGCTCGGTGAAGTTTGTTTTTCACTTAAAGAAAACATGTGAAGAAAGTACATCCCTAGTTTTTGGAGTATTTCAATGCATGCAGGTAAATATCACTCAGCTGGAAGAAGAAACTCATGTTTTGGAGAAAAGATTACAAGCAAAAATTATTGAATGTCTAAATATCTCCAGACAAGTTGGAGCCTTTGAAGCAACAAAGAGGGGATTTGAAGTATGTTCTTCAATGTGGCTCAAAGATGTTGAAGAGAAAGAGGGAGTCAACAAGAGTCTAGAAAACAAGATCCATTCACTTGAAGATGAGATGAAAAATGGTAATGATGTCAAGGAGGTATATTAGGAAGAAAACTCCAAAAATATCAAATAACTTGACTCTTTGTTACAAAGCAAAGTAAGGATCCATGAAGATGAATTTTAAAGATTAAAGAAAGCTTGTGAAGAGAATATGACTATGATTAAATAATGGGAAGTCATCCTCAATATGAGATGTCTAGAATTTGATGCTCACTTGACCAATCTTCAGAAGACACATATTAAGTATTCACAAAAGAAGGAAACAATTGCTGCTAGTACCTAATGTTCACTGGAGGATTCTACTATCAAAAGATCTAAAAAATGTGATAAAAAGATCATGACTTCACTCATTGATCCATCACAAGCAGCTGAGAAAGTAAAGATATCATCTATACCAATTTGTAATAATGTCTCTAAAATTTTTTCTACAAAAAGTGCAGGTTCGATGAAAAATTATAAACAAGTATGGATGAAGAATGGTGAGAAGAAACCTACCACCATTGCTATGGTGGATAGTTGAAAGAGTGTGAAAGATACATCCCCACAGAAAGAACAATATACTAAGAAGAAGACTCAGCAACCTTATCAAGAAGATGACAAGAAGTCAAGGTTTGTTGGTCAATTCTGGTGCTACAATAGGTTTGGGCATTGTGCACTGGATTGTTTGTACAATCCCTTAAATGTAAAAGAATAGAGAAAGCCCATATCAAGGGGGAGAAAGCCAGAGAAGAAGATGCTACATCCACAGATCTAGAAGGATCTGTATACTGTAAATAGATTTGGAATGCTGGACAACATCTGTGATGTATGCAATGGGAGCGGCCAGGATAATGGTTCATGATTATCTTAGAATGTATTAAAAGCTAATAGGAACAGAAGACCACAAAATATGGAGAATAATAAAGAATATATCTTGGGAATTAATAATAAGTATGTTGAAAAATCAAATTCTCTCAAGAATATTACAATGAGGAAAACTGAGAGGTCCTTGGATTCCATGTCCATGAAGTTGAAGGGTGGTGCATCCAAAAGAACCACTAAGATGGATTCTACTCAGAAGAAGCCATGTAGAAGATCCAATCTTGATGCCTCAGTTTTTAGTGACATATTAGTGGTTTGGCCAAAAGATTTGGAACGAATGAGGAAAATAGAAGATGCACAGGATAAGGCTAGTGCTAAATACAAAAAAAAGATTCTATAAGAAGACAAAGAAGTTTTGTGTGTGAGGTGAAACAAGGCTGGTCATACTGTCATAAAGTGCTTTGAATTTATTCCATCCCAGCAAGAATTCATGAAGAGGATGAAAGTTGCACTGGGAAATTCAAGTGCTTGGAAAGCTCTTGAAGAATGAAGATTCACACACAAATAGATAGAAGAAGTATTGATATCCACACAGACACATTCAAAATTTAAGATCAAATGTGAAAGTGTGAAGAAGAGAGCAAATATAGCATCTTGGTTGAGAAAATTATCTCAGACATCCTGCTCACATTGAAGAAGCATGGAGGATCCACCCTATTCCCTTAAATAGTTGTGTATTGTATTTGTTCTTTAAATGAAACGAATTGAAGGTGAAGAAAGATCTCAGGGGGAGTACCAGAGGTTCAGTTATGAGAAGTGTTCCCTTGAGAGGGAGACATATCAAGAAGCTTCCATAGCCATTATCATAATAAGTATCAACTTAAGTTGGCACTGAATTCAACTACTCTAAAGATTTTCTGAGGACTATGTCATTGGAAAAAGTGTTTCATTTCGTAATATCTTAACCCTAGTTACTCAAAATAAAGATGTTTATACAAAGTGGGAATAACTAAGTCAATCAGTGACATAATAATAATTAAAAATCCCCAAGGACACTTACCCAAAAAATTGCAATTGAATGTTTTTGATCCGTTTGTTAAAGTGAGTGCAGGAATTTTAGGATTGATTATTTCCTATCACAGTCAATATATTTATCCTGGAATAAAAGTTAAAAACTCTTGAAGACAAGTGTAGGAGATTTCATCTCCAGAGGTATCACGATCACTGGATAATGGAGAGCTTTGTTGACTAAATCAAATCCTCCTGTTTTCTACATCGGCTCAAGTAGACTTAGAGTGAAATGATTGATGGCACACTGCTTAAGTAAGGACTGATACCCTCTCTACCACAAACATTGTATTTATTGTCAATAAGGGGGAGAGAAAGTTTGAAATGAAAGGGGGAGAGAAATAAGTAAAGGGGAGAGAGAAGATTCTTATTTTGACATTGAAACATTCATTTGAGGATACATTGTGGTATTGACAACAAAATAAAAAGGGGGAGATTTTTGGGACCACTTTTTGTATGAATATTGTATTTGTGGTCAACAGTTGTGAATACTCGTCAAAATGATGGGGATGAATAAGGATTAAAAAGTTTGTGGAAATTGGATGATGTGAGGTTTCCTGGAGAATTGTTATGGAACCATAGCATTGGATGTCATACTTAAGAAATTATCTAAGAAGATAAATTCAGATGATTGTTGAACTGATACTAAGTTCAAAGAACTTGTGTCAAAGGTGACACATTTTTTACAACAATGAAGAATGGTGAAGTATCATTTATCTAAGGATGATTGAAGAAGAATGAGGATTTATAGAAGGCCATGAAATGCTTCACGATTGCATGAGAACCACGCAAGAGCTTACTTGAAGAAAATAATCATACGATTTGAATGAAGTAGAGAATGATGGATGAGGAAGAGGAGATAGTGTAGAAGGGCTTGACATTCTAATATGGTCATGAATTACACATTTCCTTGAAATCAGATGATTTTTTCACTATTCTTAAAGTTCCAAATACATGTATCAAAGGTGATACATTTTCTAGAACATTGAAGGTATTTGAAGAAGCATCAAGAATCCACTTTTGGATTAGGAGAGATGATTTGAGTTATTTGGAATTAACACTCCAAAAGTAATTGAGGATTTGAAGTGAGGATAAAGAAGTACTTTGGAATTTATATTCCAAAAAGAATGGGCAAAACTATGACGATGCTTTGATGATTTGTATTTCACAAATATCATAAGTTTGAAGAACATGTAATGAAAGCCTTATGAAGGATAGGGAGAGTAAATAAGTGATTTTGGAAAATCACATTTCAACATCATACTATCTAAAAATGAAAAAGGCAAGAAGACGGCGCGCAAGTGGTGATGCGTATGTGGTGGCACGCAAGGGGCGGCACGCAAGTGCTGTAGAGGCACGCAAGTCATATTTCAAATAGCATTATTTCAGAAGAATGGAAAATAAAAGAAAGTAGCGCGCAAGTCAAAAGTGGAACACAAGTATTCGCGAGCAAGTATTGTCGCGCAAGTATAGGAACGCAAGTGTAAGTGGCGTGCAAGTCATATTTCAAGATAATCCCATCAAAATATTACAAATGAAATAAAGTGGCGCGCATGTTAAAAATTGGCAAGCAAGTCATAAACCGACGCGCATGTCTAATGGGCACGCAAGTGTGGTGCACAAGTGTATGTTGCGTGCAAGTCATATTCCAACGTCATCAAATCAAAATATGACAAAGGGAAGAAAGTTCTGCGCTAGTGATGGAAGGGTGCGCAAGTGATGGAGCGGCGTGCATGTAATGGAGAGGCGCGCAAGTAAGAACGGCACGCAGGTGTATGTGGCGTGCAAGTCAACAAAATTCCTATAAATAGATGACTAGCCTCCTCATTTTTTATGTCTCAACACTTAAGAGAAAAATTTGAGCTCTGAACGCGCAAGTGTATAAAGCAGCGTGCAAGCTGATGTGGTGCGCAAGATGAGGGTTATTTATAAGGCGCACAAGTTTTTCCACGCAAGTACTGCCGTGCAAGTATTGTCATGCAAGTATTGCCATGTAAGTATTGCCACGCATGTATTTCCACGAAAGTATTTCCATGAAAGTTATGGTGCGTAAGTTTTGGTGCACAAGTTGTTAGTGGCGCGCAAGAGAAGAGGGTGTTTAAGCCAAAGGTGGGATGCAAGTATTGAGTTGGGAGCAATTATGGCGCGTAAGTATTTGGTGGTGCGCAAGCAGGGACTCGCGCAAGTAGGGTGGTGTGAAACTAAGAATTGGCACACAAACAGTGAGTTGTTCTAGAAGTTCTTACCAGCTTCGGATCAACTGAGTTGTGACTCTAGAAAGAAGAAGAAGAATAAGAGCTCGGTGTAGATGGTTTTTCACTTAATGAAAACACGTGAAGAAGAGTAGATTTCAGTGTAGCTTGTTTTGCATTGAAGAATCAGAAGAAAAAGAAGAGTGTCCAGCATACAAGTTTACTGCATTAAGAGAATAGAAGAAGAAGCAAAAGAGTTCAACTACATGCCATATGCATGATCACATTCATTTATGAACATGAGAAGAACTCACTTTGATGATTCCAAGTAAGCCGATCTTCGTTTCCCGAATAATCACATTGGTATATGTGATTCTTGCTAAGAAAGAAGAAGAAGTGTTAGTTCATTCTGTTATTTCACTAAAGAAAAGGAAGAAGTCATAGTGCAGCTGGTTTTTCACTTCTGAAGAAGAAAATGAGAAGACAAGATGAAGTGCTTGCATACTACTTTGCACATAATCAAGTGAAGAGCACCGAATAAGATCAAGAGCAGAATCTACCTTTTGAAGAAGGAAGAAGACGGTCTCCATAGGAAGTATAAAGAACCACCTAGAGGCTGAAAGATGGACTAGGCTATAACCAGTCCAGGGAAGAGGATTGTTTCCCACCCCCTTTAAAGTGTAAGGACTCACACTAGCTAGAGGATTTTTTTCCTATCCACTCCATTGTAAAATAATATCACATTATATTGGAGAATCCATGAACTGGTCATATCCATGCATAGAAAGGACGTAGATACTCTTATTGAGTGGTAAACCTTGTAAAAATATTGTGTGCATATTTTTACTGCTTTCTATAATTGCATGTGATAGGGAAAAGAGAATAAGAGAATCAAGAACCTAATAGGTCAAGAGGTACATGGATAAAAAATTTCAATTGGTTTAAATAGTCCCCAACACTGATTCACCCCCTCTCAGTGTTAGTTATATCCCAAACTAGTCCTCTTAAGTAAATCATATTTGGTATGATATATATGACATTGGTTCTATAATAGATTTATAATAAACTTTATTTAATGATATAATAGTTTCAAACATGTATAATCGAAGTCGAGACTTAAGGTGAGGGATTTCTAGTCTCTCTTTTATTTCTAGGAGAAATATTCAATATTCACCACTCGTTTCTTTTAGTGTGGTAAATATACTAGAAATTTGAATTTGTATATATCTAATATCTTTATGTTAATGATATTTAAGGTTTAAACTGAATTTATTAAATCATTTTTCTTTTGATTGAAAAGTTACTAATGTTGTATGGAATTTTCCTCTCACAATTATTTCTGTGGGACACATGCCTTATACAATACTTGTTTCTTTTATATAGTACATATATTTACCATGATTATATTTTATAACTATTATCAGTGAAATTATGTTATATAAAAATTTATTTAAATTTATTTCTTTCTTAGGTATTACTATTCCAGAGCTACAAATATGTTATAAGTGTTATGTTACGATCTCACTATTTATTTGGATTGTTTATGATTATGTCTCTAATGTTGAAATATTAGTATATACCTCTAAAAAAATCATGAAATTTTATTTAATATAGTTATATAAATAAACTAAATGATTCCCAATCATTTTACACTCTATATGTACTCATGATTCCTAGATAAATATTTGAAGGAAAACCAACTGTATTTTTCTCTTCAGTCGAAATCCAATTTTATTCCATATCCATGTTTTATAAAGAATTTTTCAATAATGTTTCTAATATTATAATATGTTTATTTAATGTTAGTTTCACTCATTTTTAACTTTTCATAAAATTCATTAAAAGTAATCCTCTTTCCTCTTTCTAAATGAGGCACTTTTGACTTTCTACAAAAAATGTGAACAAAATATATTTTTTAACATGTACGAAATGAACAGTATTTTAGGATGTCATTGCCACTAAACAATTTAATAATTAAATTATATTTTTATACGGTTTTTTTCATAGAAAATATTTTCTTTTATGTTTGATATATTTTTTAATTTGAAATAAGTTATTTTAAAATGGAATAAAAAAATTTCTCATGAAATGTTCCATCTGATCTTTCAAAATAATTTTCCATTGAAGTTGACTTACACTAATGTTACTAAAGGTTTATTGGGGATTTGATCCAATGATACCATCATTATTTTTTATTTGGAAGAATTATGATTATGATGAAAAATATTTATGAAAGCTGTATCCTTCCCATAGGTTATGTTACAATGAAATTTTTAATAAATTGATTTTCATTAAAAGGGTTATGATATGATAAATATTTTATGATTGTGTGGTACAAAAATGTAAGGATTATTTTATGGAAAAAACATATATACCCCACCAATGAATTGGGTAATATTTAATGTTCTGTGAGATCCAATGGTATATAAAAGGTTATCCCAAGCCTAAAAGTGAGTAATGAAGAGGTTATACCATGACCAAAAGAGGGTAAATTGGAGGCTATCCTAATCCCAGAGTTGGTACATGGGTGTTTATCCCACACATAAAATTTTATGAATGAATTAGTGGGCATCGTTGACATGAAGTTTTTTATGAAAGTTGTTTCCCATAAATCATTATTTTATGCGAATGTTATGATCTCGTGGAAGATGTTCTTTTATTACATTATGATCCATATCTAATAAACTATTGATCTAAATTATATGAATCAATTTTATGATCTATGATATGAATTGTACAGTTTTCAAATTTTATTCTCATATTCTAATACCTTTATGCTCATGTTATACTAATATCTCCTTTGTTCATGCTTATTAAAAATCTAAGCTGAACCTTAATTATGTTATCATTCCCTTGGTTATGATGAATGGTATTATGTATGATATGTCTATTAAGGGTGAATTTTATGATAAATATAGTGGGAGATTACATATTTTACTTATGAAACTATTGTTCACCTATCCATGTTTCTAAATCCACTAGACCTATATGATTCTAGGATGGATCAATATTGTTTGTAATTAATATTAATCTATTATGATATAATATGAATGTAATAAAAGTATGGGTAGATATAGTGTGGAAGAATATACACCAAGAAAAATTCAAATCATATTTTCTAAGAATAAAAAATATTATTTATTCCCAAATTTATGTAGAAAAAATATTTTTTTTTAAAAAAATCACTATCATTAAAAAATGATGATTTATCTCTATATTAAGTAGAGGAAAATAAATATAAATGATATGATTTGAATGTTATGGATCCTATTATTGAATATAATATAGATAAAATAATGTGTTTTTTATTTAAAAAGATGATATAGATGTTTTTCTTGAACAAAATAATGCTATTGATAATAATAATAAAAAAATTGGGAGTTAATTAAAAAAATTAAATGAATATATTGAGTCAATTGAAGAAAAAATCACATGGCTATAATAGGTTGTTGAGGAAAATATTTCTCATTAGTATAATATAGATAAAATAATTAATTTAAAGTTTAAAGATGAAGAATAATTTTATATAACTATTGATATCAATTATATTTTTAAATAATTTCTAAAAAATATTGAATATTTCGATGACGAAGGCGTGGATTCATGAAAAAAGGTTGATAATAAATGTAATTTTAGAAATATTGAAATGAAATTTGGAAATTATAGTAGTGTTGGTATTAAATGAAATTCATATGGAAATATAAAAAAGGGAGAGATGATTTGAAATTGAAAAATACTTCATTATTTAATATACTAGTAAAAGGTTTCCTACTAGAAACATTAAAATCACCAAAATATGGTACCAATTTCATAGAAATTATATTATTAAAATAAAAAGGGAAGAGAAAATTTTAATAGAGTAATATGAATAACATTTTCGAAATTCATAAAACACAAAAAATATTTTAGAAGTTTTTGAAGGAACTTTTGAAAAGATATTTACCCTAATTAAATGTTTATGTTATAGTTAAATTGGTCATACAAGGGGATATTTTAGTGATTCAAGGAGTTGGGGAGTAAATTTCTTTTATTTAGGAAATGTTCAAAAATTCATTGTACCTCATATCCAAGGTAAAAATAATTAAAATGTTATTTATTTATGTATTATAATTATATATTAGAATAATTTATAAATGGATAAGTATATTTGATGAAGGTGCTTTAAATATAAAAAAAAAAGTGAAAATTTGAAGAAGAAAAAATCCATATAGGAAAAAATATTTAATTCTAGAGGAAGACTTTGGTGATTGGTAAAATACTATAAAAATAATTATAATTTGATTTAATTTATAAATTAATATGTTCTTTCATTAAAAAAGAGGAAAAATAAAACTTATAAGAGGTTATATTAAAACCATGTTAAAGAATCCAAACCTATATCGATAATAGTGTGTGTTTATCCAATATGACAAAAAATTTATATTTGTTAGAAAATATTAAAAATAAATCCATGTGAACTACTAGATTATAAATTGATGTGGTTATAAAAATCCAAGGAACTATAATAAAATATAATACATGGTAATATTAGAATAATGATAAAGTTTTATTTATGAATAGAGTAACATATAATATTTGAAGAGTGAATCATATTTTCCACATAAATTTTTATATTGTTCTTAAGAGGAAGGGAATCATAATTAAAATGAAATATAATGGAATTATAATGAAATAATGAATCAATCATTATAATTTTTATATATTTGATAGAAAGGAGTGAACTTATTTATTAATAATTGATGAAAATTATAAAATATAAAATACAATATTTTGATATATCTATCAAAAAATACATAAGTAAAATTTTAAATTTCAAATCTATAGTTGACATATTTTTTTATAGAGAAAAGACATGTGACACTTTTATAGAAGAAATATTTGTCAGAAGACCCTATAAATCCAAGATGTAAATAACCAAAAATCTAATTGATCTTATATATATATATGTGTGTGTGGTCCTATGAATCAAAAATAGGAAAAAAATGAGAGATATCTTATCCTTTTTTTTTAATTATAGTTTGATGGAACATATTTTTGTTTTCCCTTCAATACAATAGGTATTTTAAAATATAAATAAATAATGGATATTTTTTAAAAAATTATCGTTAAATGATTTCACGTACTTAATGGTAAAATAATGGAATTGAATTAACTTATGTTGAGGTCAAAAATTATCATTAAAAACATATAATAAATAATAAATAATCAAATATAAGGATTTAAAATCAAAATTTAGTGGTCAAGAGGAGAAACTGTCAAAGAAAGAAAATTTTAAAAATATTTATTGATTAGATGAGTTCTATTTGACACTATTAGAATGAGTTTATACAATATATAGTAAATATTTAGAATAGATTTTAATTATACCCTATAAATTTGGTTATAACTTATAAATAATAGAATACAACAATTCGAAATGTTTATCACTTTATGGTGTTTGATAGTATGTTCTTTATCGGAAAAAATGAAACACCCAAAGAAATTTTAATGATACTATATATGAAGGTATATTTCTAGGATATTTCATTATGATAAATCCTTCCAAGTTCCTTAACAAAAGGCTTAAAAATTATATAAATTTTTTGATCTGAATATTTTTAAGTTGTAATATAAAAATATACTAATAAAGAAGCAATCATATACATCTTAAGGAAGTGAATATGAAGAAGTTTTTTAAAAAAGAAATATATATATATATATATATATAATAGAATTTTAATGTAGTAAAAAAGGGAAAAATGATAATTTACTTATCCTAACTAAGAATAAAATTATGAGGATTTATTTAGAAAGAACAATCAATTTGGTTAAAAAAACTGCTATTAAAACTAGAAGAATGAAAAAAAATTATTAGAATTTCACTATTCTAACATGTATAGCCTAGTTTATTCTAAGATGATGAAAATGAGGATCACTGTGTTAAATAACTGAATTATTAACTTCATTTGACTGAAATTTATAATATATGGGAGCTTTTGGATAGACTATTTGGACATAATGACATTGGAACCAAATGGGTCATTAAAAATGGGCATGATAAAGAAAGAAAAATGGTGATAAAAAAACAATCATTTTTACAGGGGATATAATCTAATTGAAAGAAATGATATAGTTGAGAATTTTTATCTAGTGAAAATAAATGAATTAATATTTTTATTTCTAGAAATTATATTCTAACAAGATAAGAAAACATTCAAATGGATGTGATAATAGATTTATTAAATAGTTGTTTGAAAAAAAAATTATATTGAACACTTAGATGAATATTTATTGGACGAGGATACAAGCATGGTTTGTCATGTAAAAATATTTTTTTGGTAAAGATAGTCCTTGATCATGGTATTATTTAGTTGATAATTTTTTATATAGATGAAACTTAAAAGAGGTTCTTTGGATCAAAATATATTTTTTTAAATAAAATCGAATAATACTTTATGATATTAATGTATGAGGATGATATCATATTTTGTGGAAATATTGATATACTATATGAATTTTTTGAATATCAAATAAGTTTATAGTTTTAATTTACTATGATGAGATATATTATAAAACTTCATTGAATATGCGTTAATAAACAAGGAAATACCCTTTTTCTCACAAATGAAATATTACGATTCAATCATGAAGAACGTTTTTAGGAAATTATATATGAAAGTTTCAATGGATATCCTGGTTGGAACAAAAAATGGAACAATTTAGGCTAGAAAAATGATTGATTCAATACTTTTTAGAATAATGATTTTTAGTTTTTTGTATTTGATTACCACACAACTTCATATAGTCTATGGAAATGTCAGGCTATTTCATATTAGATTAATCTTAGATATTATCTCATGGATATGAAAATAATACTGAGATACTTAAATGGAACCATTGACTACAATTTTTCTTACTCAATGTTTTTAACAAGATTTAATGGTATATAATGATACTAATTGGGTAAAAGATGTTCTTGATGTAAAATAAAAAATTGGTGGACTTTTTGGTATCATAGAAAACTGAATAATATGTATTAGAGAAAATAGGGAATGTATATCAATAAATATAACAAAATCATGATACATTAATTATAATAAGTCTTATACATAGATTATGTGGATAACAGAAGAATTAATAGATCTTATTAATATTGTAGATCTACTAAAATTGATATTATTTGAGAATAATAGTTATATTAATCTTAATAAAAACCTAGTCCATTATATGTGGACCAAATATATAGAAACCATATATCAATTGATAAAAGATAATGTTGAATAAAGTGTGGTCACAATAACAAAAATCGGAACTAGTGATCAAGTGAATGATATCTTTTCAATACCCCTAGTTAAACAATCATTATAAATTAATAGGTTAATCTTTGGTGTTTAACCATCTCTATCAACTTGAGGAAATATAGAGGTTCCCATCTCCATATTTTCATTATTTATTTCACATATAGTTATTTCGCTTTTTATATTAAGTTAATGATATAACTAATGAATTTTTACAATAATAAATGATAGAAAAAAATTTAAATGATTTTAATTGATTTTATAAAATTAAATTTGAAAAATCTAAAATTTTATATTTTGATTTGATGAAATACGTTTTGTGAAGTAACCTGGAAATGTTTAAAAAAAATATTTCTATTTTTTTCATATATATATTTTAATCATGTTGGGTAATAGAAAATTATTGGTATAATTTATTTTTGGAAACATTATTCTCAATAAAATAAAAAAAGTATCATTTTTATTTTTTCACTAATGTGGGAGAATATATTAAAAGGGGTTGTCTCTTGGATAATATCATTGAGAGAATATACTACTTGATATTCAAAGATTTTATGATAATTGATATAATGATAGTAGGGCAGGAGTATTCAAATAAAAATATTGATTTTTTAGAGAGTTTTTTAATATCAAAATTGAAAAATTTTAACGTTGAAAAAACATAACTAAAAATATTATCCTGCTAGAAGGAACATTCTACCCTAGGAATCAAGAATTTGGATAAATTTATAAGTAAGAAATAAATGTAATTTTTTTTAAAAAGTAATGTATACACAAAAAAAATGTAGTGATTAGTTAAACCAGTAAACAATGGTTGATTCAAGTATAGTATTTTTTTCAATGTTTATGTAGAGATATCATTTCTGTTTATACATTTATAATTATTTTTCTAAAGATGGTTTAGTTGTACTTGAATTTTTTATAGATATTATAACAAATTATGGATTTGTGTAATATTTTAATGTATATGTTTAGTATATTTATTGAAGAGATGAAGAAAAAAATATGATTTTACAAGAATTATCTAGCAATGTGTGACTGAATTGGCTGTGTAACAAGATGTATAAAATTGTCAAGAAGTTTAAAAACATTATGTATGATGGATATTAGATTTCATATACTCATGTAATTGAGATTTCTAATTATGTAACATTTAATAAACAAATAATAAACTCATATTTCAGTGATTTAGGGTTTCTAATTTATATAAATATAAAATAAGTGAAAAAGTGGAATAATTGAATATATTCATAATTGACATGGGAGGAGATTTAAATGATGAAAATTTTAGATATTTTAATTTTTTTACTAATATTATTGGAATATTTAATTAAGAGATTGGTTCAAGTATTTGAGGTTTAAATATATGATGTTTTTATAAGGAGTTAAAAAATATGAGCATGGTGAGTTTTATAGATGATATTTTTTCCAATTTATTACAAAAAATTATTGATAGAGGAATATATTCTTCACTAAGAGAAGAGGATAAGATATGGTCAAAAATAAAAAAATTATTAGTGAAAAAAGTGGAGGATAAGTGATGATTCTTATACTCATCTATATCTTTAACAATTGATTATTTCAAAACACAAAGTTTATCTCTTTACAGTATTGTAGAAAATGAAACAACATAATATTGATATTGTTCAAAAGATTCTAATGATAACTATATGATCTATGTGAAAATTGTTAACGATATTATAGAAATAGTTTTTATGAATAAATTAAATGTATTCCCCTTGATATGGGGGGAATAATGGTGAAAAAAGATTAAACAATTTCCTGTTATTTTAGTCCCCTAGGTCATTTGAATATTATTACCTCAATGTAATGAGAATGTTAAATATATGAGCCTATCAATATCCTTCTCATGGTTATATCAAAACATATGTTAAAATGAAATTAATTCACTAGAAATGATAATTTAAATTGGTTTAGCACTAAGGAAAAATCTAAAGGCAAAACACACAATGAGATCATGATTAATCCATGTCGAGGCATATTTCCCATATATGGTTATGGAAATAATGATTATTGATCCTAGATATAATCTATCTTCTTATCCTATAAGAATTACTTTTTTAAAATAAATGTATGTTAATAAACATTTGAGTATCTTTATTTTCAATATTTAGAATTTAGAATCAATAAAACATAACTCCCAAATTAATTCTCCCTTGTAGTCCACATATGTTTCCTATCCAAATCATCATGGAATTATGAGAATGAATACTCAATGTGAGTGTAAATTAGTTGTCTTACATAACATCATATAAGAATAATTTATACCTATAGAGGAATATTATCACACACTGAAATTATCTTATTTTCTCATACATAAATAGGAAAATATAGTAGCAAAACTCTTTTGATCTTAAATTCCTCAAGCCTTATTCATTGAAACAACCCATCTATATATATTATTCATCAATATGTGTGTTATTCATTTTATAAACCTAAATATTCTAGAATATATTATACATAATCCAATTTTATTATGTCTCTCTTTGAAATATTAAATATCCTCATATTGATCTGACATACCACATAGTTGTTTAACAATATAATTTTCCAATTATATATGATATTATGCACCGATAAAAAACATTTATATAAAGGTATTCTATCCTTTGTTTCATTACTATATTCTGGAAGATATTATATATCATTCAAAAATATTATGTTCCAAACTTTAAAAAATAAATTATACTTCAATCATGGAATTAAAATTGTTATTAAAACATGGGTTACACCTATAAATTAAAAAAAATATTATAATTTATCATTGTCCCTTTCAAAAAATATTTAAAATTTTCTTTCAAAATAAATTCTTGAATTTTTCTTCAAGATAATATTTCAACCATCCAATTGAAAAAAAGTTATTCTCAAAACCTATGGGATAAAATTATGGACTCCCAATTCACAAAAAAATATTCTCATGACTTCTTGGTTCTATTCATCGAGTTCATAGAACATTTCAATCATACAACCTTCAAATACACATACAAAATCATGTTTTGTACTTCCACTTCTAGAATAAATCTATCAATTATTATAAATAAACCAATAAATAATGGCCAAGTTGAAATATTCTCCCCCTTCAATTTTCAAAGACAATACTACCCAAACTCATGATCCACCTTCTGGCTCAAAAACACTCAAAAAATTTACCGATTTATAGCGCATTATGATCACCCTCTATTTTATAATAATATTGAAATTTTATCTTATTTGTACTATTTTATTTTACTTATCTTCCCATTTATCATATAATTTCATAAGGTTTACTTCTTAGTTATACCTATCTTACATATAAAAATGTCTACAGACTATCCATGATCTCATACTAGAGTATTTTTGAGACACGATTATCTAGCTGAAATTTTAGAATCCTTTTTTTTAGAGTTCATCTACCCACCTTTTCCTTACAATTTTTTGTTTACCTATCAGATATTGGACCCTTAAATACTATTCTAAAAACATCTTAAACTCTAAAGATTTTGGATTCATTTCCACCTTTAAACACATAGGCTCTTATAAAAACTTGTGGATTGATCCCTTGGAACTATATAACCCAAGAAGAACTCCAGATTTTGAATTTCACCCATGTTACCACATGCTGAAAAAAATAAATCAAATTTTTATATTTTTTAGGATCTAAACTACTTCATATTTCTAGATGATTTTTATTCAATGATTTTCAGAAAGAGACTTTTCTACATGGAGCAGAGTCATTGACAAATCCTATAAGCCTACTGATTCAAAACTTAGTGTAGAATATAAGAGTCTATTTTAATAATATAGAAGTTATTCATTTAATTCACTTACCTCCATAAGAATATGAATATTAATCTTTCAATAACTAAAAAAATTCATCTTAAGATGTCAACCACATGTATAAAATAACATCAGAAAATAAAAAAGACTTCACCAAGTGTGTGGTTCAAACAACATGTTAAATAAACTAACAACACTTATTCGTGATAGAGTTGTGATAGAACTTGATATACATGTGTATATTTTTACTTATAATTATTTTTTTGGATTATGATAACAATCCTCTGAATTCTCATAACCAACTCCCACAAAATTATATCTCTTCTTGACACAAGTTAGTGTGATTCTTTTAATCATAAGGAAACAACTTGTTTGTTATGAAACATTATTAAATCTAACATTTGGTATTAAAAAAATATTTTTGTACCTCATTATTAGTTTATAAGAACTAAAGAAGTATTCTACGACTGGACTTTCTTCTTCAATTGATTATTTTTCTCATTATTTAATAGAATGATACCATTAGGGGTACAATACCACTTGATATATGTACTGATATCATTTATTTGATCATAAAATTAGTTTTTTATATTGAATAGTTTAGATAAGTAGTTTATATAATTTAACATAAAATTTAGCTCTACATAATTTGGAATTCATTATTACAGTATGAAATTACAAAATTTTCTTAGAAATATTAAATGGTTGCTCAACACAGCTTCTTGATCTAGAAAGCTCATTAATACCATTTGTGTTTTTTGTTTATACCTACTACTAATTAGGATGTTTGATAACTCTAACCCCACATGTTGTATTTATTTAATTTCCTCAAAATCATCCCCCATAGATATTATCTCTCTATTAAATCTACATCAGTTCATATAACAGTTTAAAACTTAAATACACATGGGGAGAAATATACTCCCTATACAACCTCATTTTGAGGAATATGGTTTTTCATGGTTAAACAAGACTTTGAATATTATATTAATATAATAAAATAATATGGTTATCCTTTGAGCAACTCCACCCATTAAAAATTAACATTAGATATTTTCTTTAGTCTTCTCCTTTCTTGTCTTGCGATTTACCTCAATTGAGCGACTAGTCCCACTAGTGCATGTTCCATCCTTTAATGTAGAATCATTGCATCTTCATTCATGATTCCAACACATATAGGAGGTATCTTACATAATCCTATATATATTTTTGTTGTGTAATATTTTTAAAACCACTAATTAATTCTTTAAGTATCTCTAATTTAATTAAAATTAGTTTTTCTATAGTCAATTTCATATATGGTTGCTCATTTTTTAAGTACAGATCCATTATTCTCACTACATAATTAAATTATTTTCCCTCTGTATAATCATTTTTTACTCACCCCATCAAGTTATATTTGAGTTTACCTTCGTTGGTTCTTATTAATCTCCAAAATAAATTTCCTGAAAAGTGATAAATCTATTTTTAGCTCAAATTATTTTCTAAAGAAAACTTTAATTTAGTTTATTAGAGGAATAGAAATATTTTTTAAGACAACTATATTTACCATTTTATTATAATTCCTTTAATTTTTCATGTTTAACTAAAAAAATATTTGGTTAAAGTATTACCTAATATATTCATTTATTAGTTTATATATTGCATCAGTTCTACATCCACCATTAAGGACTTATGCTTCTATATGAACACTAATTGTGTTCCCCAATCATCGAAAATAGTTTAACTATATATCTAAGTTCTTCAAAATACCATATATTACAATTGTTAAAGAGTATCCAACTAATATATTACTACATATTTAGTTATTTTCATTATCCACTTATGGATGCTACCATGTGAGGTATATTTTCCTTTTTCATAAAATTTTTCAAACTATTATCTAGCTCCATGATATTTATGAAGTTCTTAAAAAATTGTCTATAACACAAATTAGTTATTATATTCTATCCTCTCTTATTTTTTATAGGGATAATAATAAATTTTAGTTCTCTTTTTGTTCCCATTTTATTATCACTAAACATTCAAGTTATTAATGTAGATTACTTTAAACCTTTATATTTTCACCCATTATAGTTATGTCTTCATTGAAGGAAATATATTCTATCCTCAAAATTAATTTTTCCATTGATATATAATTTATGAATGCATAGTCTACTTGATGAATGATTTATTATTGATTTACCTTTTGATTCTGGGATTTATATTTCCATCATCACTATATGAACGTTATTTAGAATGATGAGTTGATGTTGTTTCCTTATAATAATTAGAGTTAACAAATCTATCAATATATGTGGATTAATATAAATTTCCATATTTGTAAGAATATTAAAAACATTATTAGAGTCACATATAATAATATATTCAGAACTGGATATATCATTTTAAATTTTTGTATTCCCATGAGTCTTCTTCCTATTGTCCTTCTCTTTACTTTTGGAATAAGGTAGTATTCACTTATTTTTTAAGATGATACCTCTATATCCTTTACTTACATTATTTTTAGAATAATAATTTCAAAATCCTTTTAAAAATTGAATATATTAGCACAATGCAATTTGTTATTGTATACCTCATTGCTAAAATATTTAATCAAGATCTTATCTTGCATTACATCAAAAATAAATTCACTATTATTAGACAAATTAGTATCTTAAAAATTATAATCTACAAAATCATTTCCAACATCCCTTAGAAAAATAATAATATCCATTTTACAAAAATTAAATTTACTAAATAAAAAAATTAAAGGATTTATCATTGAATACATATGTATGAAAATAATAAAATATATTAAGAGTTTAAACACCAATCCAGATCATTTCAGCTATGATAACACTTATTAAGACTAAATTAATTGTATGCACCCTGAGGTGGGGGGGGGGATCATGGTGGAAATGGATTGATAAATTTCTTATCCTTATAATAGTCTTGTTTGAATGGATATTTTTTTCTCATTAGATTGAAAATTCTCGATATTTCATTCTCATGATAACATTCTCGCTAAATCATTTAAAACACATAGAGAAAATTAATTCATGCTCTAGACATGTGGATTTTATATTGTTTACCTCCGAGTTTTAATATAAGGAGCATACACAAGACGAGATGTCGGTATATCTAAATCCACTATATGAAATCTTGGTTGATATATTCTTTTAGGTCATGTTCACTTTGTGTGATGGTGCACCACACATATAAGGTTCTTGAAAGACTGACTATCAACCCAAGGTTTAGTCCATCATTTTATACATTTTTGAAAACATCAATGATGACCAAGTGAGTTTATATGCATGATATTATTTTAATATTTAGAATATATATTTGAATAGCTCTAAATCAAATCTGTAGATTTTATTCTCTCCTGTATTATATATTTTACACTCTTCTAATCCTCAAATTCCTCAAATAAATGACATCTAAATGTATGTTTCAATCAGTTTACTTCTACAAGAACACTATATTAGCACCTTTTCTCATGATTAATGATAAATACACCGTTTAATTATATTGTTTCACACATTAATCACCATCTAGATATATCATTGTAACATTTTTACTCTTCAAGCCTTCATCCATGAACCGAACAAGATATGTTAATAGAAATCCATTGTATAAATCATTTATTATACTTATCTGAACAATATATATCTAATATTATTACTATTATTCTCTCATAAAACAAGATATTAATTACTATTCGTACACTTTAATTTTTTATAGAAATTCAATAAGTATTTTATTATGGTATTTTAGGTTTCCAAACAATGATTTAATGGATGGGATAATCCATATCCATCTATTTCTCCATGGGAATTACATGTGATCTAACCATTTTAATTTGGGAAAAATAAAACAATTGAACTGAGTAAAATTTCTAAAATCTAATTCCATACTATAATTATTAAACTCTAAATGAGTCAACTAGATATTCTAGAGATAATCTATTTTGGGAATTACAAACAACACTATGGAATGATCTTCTATTTCCTCATTATAATCAGGAAATTCTATACTTCTTCATGGTGATATTCACAATAAATATAAAAATGAATTAAATTCACATAATATCCATATAAAAGTCCACCAAATATCACAACATGATCCTCCATGTCATTTGATTTTCAAAACCATCACATCATGAACCTCTTCCAAATATTGGGAGTCTCCAAATAAATAGAATCATAAAAAAACTTCTATGTATCTTTTTGATGTAGACATTCTTCACACTGATTAATAATATTCATGGATAGCCAAATTATCAATCAAATTTTACTATATACCATATATTTTAAACTATGTTTGACAAAATTATAAATCATATTTTATGAATAATAATGGAAAATAGAGTATCCATTATATATCACCCTACGTGAACTTACGAATCAAAATATACTATAGAGTTACAATTACACATCAAACTAATTACATTCAAAAATCATCATTGTTACATTCATACATCATATTAGTAACCTTCATGTTTCAACTTCTATACCATTACATATAAAACTTTTCCATTTTCAGGATTCTTAAAAATCTTACATACTATCCAAATCTATCATGTGACCCTATTATTTGTTTCATATTCCAAATTTCAAAACAGAAAAAGATATTATGAATCAGCCAATGTTCTTATATACCACTAGGAAAGTATTACATATCATCATATGGCTATTTTGTTCCGTAGTGTTGTTCAACACATCCATATTTCTTGAATCTAGAATACTACATACCAATAAAACCCTAATGTACACTTGGAGTGTTTTACTTTTCCACATTTAAATATTCTTGATGATATTAAATATCATGTAAAATTATTATATACTAGACATTTAAATATTATTATAAATTCCCTCAGGGTGTGACCTGTGTCCTTATAACATGATTTTTTTCATAAATTTAAAAAACCCCTTTGAATTTATTTCATTATATTTCCATCCACCTTTAAAAATATCTTCCAAAATAACTCATGAACATGCACTTTGAGAGAGTATTTTTGGAATCCCTATTGACAAACAATTCTTCAGAAAAAATCTAAATAGAATATATATATTTCTAATTGATAACAAAATCATCTCAAAACTTCTTGTTTTTCTACTTCTATAACATTAACTATCAATAACATAAATCCCTCATACCCATATATAGAGTCATATTATTTACCCCCACTTCTACAATTAATCAATCAATTGTTGACAAAAAATCCCACAAACATCCTTTTTGTTTCAACAACAATGCATGAAGAGAGGTAGTGAGAGTATTTATTTTGTAAGAAGTGTGACATCCAGAATATTTAAATAGTTATATTCTTAGGATTAGAGGATAATTCCTTGATAACTACAAATAAAAATATGTTAGGGGATTTTGGTACCATAGAATAGTTCTATATTTATACATATTAGATATAGCCTTCTTAGGTATTCCAAGTAAATGTAGTGTGTTGTCTGTGTTTGATTATTTATTTTCTACTTGTATCAGAAATTGTTTTTTACATGTGTTGTTTCTTACAGGGGAACAAGATCCATCTGAAAGGGAATGTTTTGATACTCTTATTCACCCGTTATCATGGTATACCATGGGAAAATAAAACTAATAATAGTCTTGGTGTAATGATATAAAATCCTATGTCATACCTATCATGTAACTCATATATGAATTGTATAAAAATACTAAGAACTAATTTAGATACTTTAAAATAAAGAATAAAAAAACCAAATCACACATTTTTTATTCATGAATATTTCATTTATAGGTAATAATCAAAAAATGAAATAATACATAAATTTTAATGTGATATATAGCAAACATTTCATTAATATGACCACATTTCTAATTTTTAATGAATATAAAATTTATATATAATATAAATATATATACTTTATATTAACACTATAAATATTAAATCTTCATAGTTCACATTTATATTCAATAAATATGATATTCATATAAATATATTATTTATTAAATGTCACGACCCGTCCTCGGGGCCCGTGCCGTGACTACCCCATGCCCTCCTTCCATAGGCCAGGGGCTGGCGACTAGCACCAAGGCATAAATCCCAGTAAAAAGGGAAGGCATTGCCTTTGTAAAGTAAAAAAGCACCACAGAGTAAGCAAGCGGAAAAGTAAACACTAAGTAAAAGCCGGTACAACAGTAAGTGCGGAAAAGTAAAGGGGGCCGTAAATACAAGCCTAACTGTAAAGTACAACTGAAAGGGGAAAAACAACAACTGAAAGGTAAAGCCGCAATGTCGAGCCGTCCACTGGATGTCCCACCTGAAGGGTGAGTACAGAAAGCCTCCACTGCTCCTCGGGTCCAGCCTACCACTCTGAGTACACCTCGCCCAGTGGTCCACCTCCAGGTACCGTCCTGCTCCGCAAACCTCCACCATGATCAGCGATGTCCGTCGTCTGCAACCAACACAACGTAGTGCGGGCATAGCCTGTGCAGGGGTGAGTATAAGCTACTCAGTAGGGACCCCGAGACCCCCGAAGGTCTCCCAGAATCCACAAAGGATAATCCAAAATGGAAAGATACAATCACAATGTAACATTCGACACGGCTTAGGTATATGCCCATACATATACCTAAGTCATCAATTCTCGCTCAGCTCCAACATCCGAGCTCAAGTACAACCCAGTCCACAAAGGAAAGAAAAACGTGAAATACACACAGGATAGCTCAACACAATCCACAAAGGAATGTAAAACGTAAATCCACACAGGATAGCACAACACAATCCACAAAGGAGAGTAAACAGGATTCAGCTCACACAGGTATACTTCTTCAAATGATGATAGAGATGTTCACTGATCCATCTAAGTCGTCAGACCCACGAAGGATCGATAGTTACTAACCCCTGTAATGACCCACAAAGGATCTGACCCACAAAGGATCGATAGGTAACTAACCCCCTCAAAGACCCAAACAGGATCGATCCCACACAGGACCTGTAGGCACTGGCTCACACAGAACCGCTGAGCGCTGACCCACATAGAATCGGACCCACACAGGATCGGGCCCACACTGGACCTGTAGCACTAACCCACAAAGGATTGCTGAGTGCTGTAGTCGTCGTCATTTTATCCACTGAGGATATCTGCACAGTCGTCGTCGCAGTAGCAGTCGCAGCCAGCTCTAAGGTTCCCGCACACAGCAAGCTCGTTCGGGAGGGTCCTCTCCACGAGCTGAGAGGATGATACATCAACTGACACATAGTCCAGATTTGATGTATCCAAAAGGTCCGTATCATCAACAGGAACTCAACGTCGTAGACGGCGTGTCAATCGGACGCCCGTTCTGAGAGATATTGGCTTTTTCGTCCCAGGGGCCTGGTTGGTTTTTAAGGCAAAACCAACTCGACCATACTCCAACCACTTCCAAACCTCGGGCGGAGTATGCCAAAAGATCCGTCTCACTTAGAGGAATTCAACGAAGTCGACGGTACGTCAATCAGACGTCCGTAGCTCAAGATATGAGCGTTTCCGCTCCGAGGCCCGGTTGGTTTCGTGAACGAACCAACCCGGCCGAACCCAAAGTTTTCTGAAACCTTAAGTGCGATATTCTGAAACGACCATCCCGATCCAAGGATCACATCGCCACGGACAGCATGTCGTTCGGAGGCCCGTAGCTCAAGTTACGGGCAAAAGACCGAAAACGGTCTGAAGACGGGGGGTCTGGGCCCGGACCTACCCGGCCCAACCCGACCCGGGACCGGGTCGGACCCGGTTCGGCGTGGCCCGGTCCGGCCAGTGCGCGACCCGGCCGGTCGGGCCGGCCTAGCTCAGCTCGGCCGAGCGGCCGAGCGAGGCAGCCGCTGGGCGCCCCCCCGCGGGATGGAAGTGTCGTGGCCCTGCATGGGGCCGTGCTGACTCAATGAATGCAGCCTTTTCCCTGTCCCGTGCGTGTGAGCCGGACCCGCGCGGCTGCGGGTCTTCTTGCCGCCACCGCCGCGGCTTCATCCGCGGCGGCCCTGTCTGGCGACCCGCGCCGCCGGTGGCTTCCGCGGGCCACTAGAGTCGCTCCGGTGGTCCGCTTTCCTTCTCGTCTGCGCCGAAGCTCCTCCCGGGTCCCATTCTTTACTGCAGAATCATCAAATCGCCCTTGCGGCATGTTTTGTCGTCACCCGCCAAATCCGCACAACAACTAAGAACTGCGTAGGGTTGTCGGTCCGTGTTGGTTTGGCCCGCACCCTCCGCGTTAGATGATAGAAACGGGAAGATAATTAACACATGAAAAATGTATCCAATTTTTTTTTAATAATTTAAAATTGCACTTGATCCAGGTTCTTTTGTTTTAGAAGGAAACAACTATATGAATAAAAAGGTATTTCCAAAATAAAATCCCTACCTCGTCGAGTCATCGCACGAGAGTTCTTCGCGGAATCGACCGTCACGGAACAAGGGAATCGTTGCGTCGCGGAAGGGCGTCGTGTCATCGCGGAAGGGCGTCGCGTCGACGTTCTCTGAGGATCAAGAACATTCAGATTTAATTTTAATAATTAAATCCATATTGAAGTTATAATCCACAAAGGAATTTAAAGAACCACAATCTCTCACCTCAACAGATGATCGAAGATTTTGTTATGGAGGAAGGAACGTCACAGAAGAAAGTCGCGGGAGAGGAAACATCGGCGTCGCGGCATAGGGCGTCACGTCGTCGATTTCCGCAGGTTCGGTGTTCTTCGTCGGAGGCCGGCGTTCTTCGTGTTCTTCGCGTTCTTCGCGTTCTTCGCGAAGAAGGAGGAAGATCCTTAGAGATTCTTCAAAGTTTTAACACAACATTTCAAAAGGAGGGTGTGTTGGCCTTATTTTATTAACTTTCCAACAAAATGAAAACGTGTTAAGAAACGAATGAAATTAATTCATAGAATTAATTTCAACAAATAAACCACCCAATTAATTGGGGCGTTAAGAAATTAAGAAAACGCGTCAGTTGACTTTCATAATGACGGGTTTTCACGGGTGCGTTACTTAGCGGAAAAGAAACGGTGGGGCTCGTGTGGGCCCCACCTCACAAATATCCTACCAAGAGGGTATGATATTTTTGGATAGCACCCTATCCGCATCAACTCATCTTAAGCAGCTTTAAGTGGCTTCAAGTGGCTTCCCAGTGGCTTAAGTGAAATAAAATAAATTTTGTCGTACAATTTATTTTATTTCTTCACTTTAAGCCAAAAAATTAAAATCACACCCGTGAAAACGCAACTCCGGAAGAGGCGTTTCTAAGAAATTACCGGTGCTGCAATTCCATCGGTGCCCTCAGAATTCGATTACGAGCACCGGTTCAAAAGTTAGAAAATCATGCTCGTCCGTTCACTAAACGTACCCGATCCAAATTTCGGAAAATGATTCCGGGCACACCGGGCCTCGGAATCTGGTGCCGTCAGAAACTGTGTTCTTGTAAATATCCAAAGAAAATTAAGAAGAAAAATTTCCTTGAATTTTTCGGGTCTTTACATCACTCCCACCTAAGGGCTTTACGTCCCCGTAAAGATACATCATAAACTAGGGAAACAAATGTGGGTACTGAGCACGCATCTGAGCCTCCCGCTCCCAAGTGCTCTCCTGGAGGTTCCCGTGCTGCCATCTGATGCGCACAAGAGGAATCGATCGTCCACTTAGGACCCACTCCTGTCGATCCTCGATCTCCACCGGGACCTCCGCAAAAGTCGCCCCATCATCCACGTCTAGATCCCCATGGTCAATGATGTGCGTCGGGTCATGCACGTATCTCCTCAGCTGAGATACATGGAAGACGTCGTGAACCCGGTGCAACTGAGGTGGTAGAGCCAGGCGATAGGCCACCTCGCCAATCCTGCTGATGACCTGGAATGGTCCGATGAAGCATGGAGACAACTTGTCGCCTCGGCCGAATCTCTGTAATCCACGTCGAGGTGAGACATGCAAGAAGACGTGGTCACCATCCTCGAACTCTAGTGGCCTCTGCCTCCTGTCAGCATAAGACTTCTGTCGGCTCTGAGCTATCCTCATCCTCTCCTGGATGACATGGACCTTCTCTGTCGTGGCCCGGACCATCTCTGGTCCCACAAGTGCTGACTCCCCAGGGTCTGTCCAGCACAAAGGAGATCTGCAAGGCCTGCCGTACAACGCCTCGTATGGTGTCATCCTGATGGTGGAGTGGTAGCTGTTGTTGTACGCGAACTCCACCAAGGGTAGGTGGTCCTCCCAACTGCAACCAAAGTCCAGGACACATTAGTGGAGCATGTCCTCGAGAGTCTGAATGGTCCTCTCCGTCTGACCATCCGTCTGAGGGTGAAAGGCGGTGCTCAGACGTAGCCGCGTCCCGAACGCCTCCTGAAACCCCTTCCAAAGACGGGAAGTAAAGCGAGCATCTCGATCGGAGACGATAGATGATGGCACACCATGAAGCCGTACAATCTCCTGAACGTAGAGACGCCCCAAGCTATCAACTGAGCACTGCTCTCTGATGGGTAATAAGTGAGCCGACTTGGTGAGTCGGCCGAAAATCACCCAGATGGAGTCGTGACCTCTGGAAGTGCATGGAAGTCCAGTATCGAAATCCCTAGATATGCCATCCCACTTCCACTTCGGGACCTCCAAGGGCTGTACCAAGCCTGCTGGTACCTGATGCTCAGCCTTCACCTGCTGGAAGGTGAGGCATTGAGAAGTGAACTCTGTCACAGCCTTCCTCATGCCTGGCCACCAGTGCTGTCGTCTAAGGTCCTGGTACATCTTCGCCACTCCAGGATGTACCACTAAAGGAGAAGTGTGAAACTCTATCAGCACCTCCTCTCGTAAAGCGACTGGTACCAAGGTACGTCCTATGAAAAGGATGTCATGCTCTGCTCCAAAGGAGAATCCATCAGGTTCCTGTCCTGAGGATAACTGTGCACGCCGCGTCTCACAGTCGGTGTCCCCACGCTGTGTCTCTCGGACCCGCTGCAGTAGTAGAGGAGTGATTGTGAGAGACTGAAGGAAGGTTGCTCCATCTCTATCCACGAAGGATACCTACAAAGCGGCTAGCTGCTCTGTCACCTCCTCAAGCAGTTGAATGCCCATCCTCTTGCTGAGGGAATCAGCTACCACGTTCCACTTCTCGGGAGTATAGACTATCTCAAAGTCATAGTCCTGGAGGAACTCAAGCCATCACCTCTGTCTCAGGTTCAGGTCCTTCTGCGAGAAGATGTACCTGAGACTCTGGGGGTCAGAAAAGACTGTAAAGCGCTCTCCCATCAGATAGTGTCGCCTTATCTTCAAAGTGAAGACCACTGATGCTAACTCCAGGTCATGGGTAGCGTATTTCTGCTCATGCGACCTCAACTGACGTGATCCATAGGCGATCACTGCCCGCTCCTCCATCAGGACACATCTGAGTCCGGTCCCTGATGCATCGCAGTATACTATGTACCCTACTCCCTCCTCAGGCAACCTCAAGATAGGTGCGCTGGTCAATCTCTGTCTCATCTCCTGGAAACTCTGCTGACATCTGTCTGACCACACGAAGGGTTTCCCCTTCTTCGTCAAATTTGAGATTGGTTCCGCAACACTAGAGAAGTCTAGCACAAACCTCCGATAGTATCTAGCTAGTCCCAAGAAACTCTGCACCTCTATCACGCTCCTGGGTGGCTCCCAAGCAAGCACTGCCTCGATCTTCACAGGATCCACTGCAACTCCCGCCTCAGAAATGACGTGCCCCAAGAAGTGGACCTCACGTATCCAGAACTGAAAATTCGAGAGCTTCCCATAAAGCTGGTGCTCTCGGAGTGTGTCTAGTACAACACGTAAGTTGTAGGCGTGCTCCTCCTCAGTCGTCGAGTAAATCAAAATTTCATCGATGAAGACCATGACAAATCGATCGAGGTATGGATGAAAGATCCTGTTCATGAGGCCCATGAACACTGCTGGAGCATTGGTTACGCCGAATGGCATAACCAAGAACTCATAGTGTCCATACCGACATCTGATGTTCATCTTCTACGCGTCCTCGTCTCGAACTCTGAGCTGATGATAGCCTGACCTGAGGTCTATCTTCGAGAACCATCATGCTCCCTTGAGCTGATCGAAGAGGTCATCAATCCTTGGTAGCGGATAATTGTTCCTCACTGTCACCTGGTTCAGGCGACGATAGTCAACACACAGTCGCAAGATCTCGTCCGCCATCTTGGCGAACCATATCGTTGAAGCCCAGGGTGAAACACTAGGTCGGATGAAACCCTTTCCCTGCAAATCCTCCAACTGTACCCATAGCTCTCGAAGATCAGCGGGGGCCATCCGATACGCTGGAGTCGATATCGGGGTTGTCCCGGGATACATGTCAATATGGAAGTCTACCTCTCTGCGAGGAGGTTGTCCTGGAACGTCGTCGGGAAAGACTTCTGCATACTGATCCACCACTACAGGAAAACTAGGACTCCGCATGTCAACAAATCCTAGGATGAGGCTAGACAACTGATGAGTGATGGGTTATCCTCTCCTCTGCAGAATTCCATCTTGTGCTACTAAGGCTCCCTTCTCGCCGGTGAAGGTGAACCTGCTCCCATCGGTGCGTACACATCGCATCTTGCACCTAATGCAGTCAATCTGTGCATGGACTGTAGATATCCAATCCATTCCCAAGATGACGTCATAAGGCCTCGACTCTGCTACAAGAAGATCCAAGCCGAAGCTCTCTCCTCCTATAGTAAGCTCACACTGCCGGCACCAGTGCGTAATCGTCGAGTCTTCTCCCGTAGGAGTCTCTATCCGTAAGGATCGAGCAAACGGCTCTGTCAGAATCTCCGAGCTCCGAACAAGGGAAGCGGCTATGAAAGAGTTACTCGCTCCTGTGTCTATAAGAACTACAGCAAGGGTGGAATAGACACAGATCGTACCTCGAATCTTCTCGGGCGCACCGTGGTCGTAGGCCTCCGCTGCCTGGAGCAGTGCGTGTCTCTACCCGCCAGCTCCCTGTGGTCGGGGTGGACCTCCTGGTGGTGGTGGTGGTAGTGCCTCAAAGCGTCTCCCACCAACTGCTGCTCGGACAGCTCCTCTGCCTCATCCGCCTCCTCCCTGTGGACCACCGCGGTCGACCCTCTACCTCTGCCTCAGTGGCCCCTCAACTGTCTGCTGCTCTTCGGCATGGTGGGTTGGGCAGTCACAAGCCTTGTGACCCTGCCCGCCAAAAGTATAGCACTGCCTGACTCTCGAAAGACTGGCTCCGCGCTGTGTGCCCCGCACTGCTGAGCCAGTGTCCTGAGGCCGTCTGCGAGAGGGTCTGGTCTGCCTGGACCCCTGAGTCATCCGCCGACTGCCTGCTGCGGAAGACTCTGCTACGTGCCGTCCCACGGTAGGTCTCGCCGCTGGAGAAGTCTCATCAAGAAAGCTCTCGATCAAAAGGGCTCGCTCCAATACTCCTGCCTGGGTCAGGATGCTGAGGGAGATCAGCGATGCCCTGATCTCGTGTCTCAAACCCTGCTCAAAGGTCCGGGCCCGGAAGAAGGGGTCCCGTACCATGTCGGTCGAGTAGCGTGAGAGATCGGTGATTCTCGCCGAGTACTGGGCGACAGTCAAGCTGCCCTGCCGCAGCTGAAGAAGCTCCTAGATGCGCACCGCACGGAGGGTGGCCGGGATGAACTCTGAGCAGAAGAGGCCCTCAAAGTCTGTCCAGATGAGAGAAGCCTCATCGTGCACCTGGAGCATCAAGCTCCACCATCGTCCTGCTGCTGCGTGCAGTAGGCTCGTTGTGAGGATCACGATGAGGTCTACTGGTGTCCTCACTAGCCGGAAAACTCGCACCACTGCCTCCAGCCAGTTCTCTGCTGCCTGGGGGTCCGTCTCCCCACGGAACCTAGGCCGTCACTGGCGCTGGATCTCGTGCAGAGCTCCAAGGCGACATGCATCGGCGGCGGCTGGGGCTGGAAGGAATGGTGGCTCGGCGGGTAGAGGTACCGCCGGTGCCTCCGCCGTCAAAGGGCCCTGTACCGAGGCCTCGTCGCTCGACGGGCTGTCGTCACGTACGACTCTCGGAACCCTAGATGGCTGTCGTTGTGGGGCCATCCTAAAAAGGGAACTGGTGTGCCACGGTCAGAACAGTATACCTGCTGAGCTGATATGAAGTAATCACAAAGAAAACTTGAAACACACATGCAATCAATGTTTTCGTGCATTAAGTCGGAAATCAGAAGTCAGGGTCCTGGTGTACGGATACGTCAGCCGCCACACCAACACTGGACTCTCTGAACTGATAACCACACCCAATACGCTAAACACTATTGCTTCACATAGAAGAAAGATCAGAGTCTACCGTAGAACCGACCGCCTTTGATACCAATTTTTCACGACCCGCCCTCGGGGCCCGTGCCGTGACTACCCCAAGCCCGACTTTCTATAGTCCAGGGGCTGGCGACTAGCACCAAGGCGTAAATCCCGGTAAAAAGGGAAGGCATTGCCTTTGTAAAGTAAACAAGCACCACTGAGTAAGCAAGCGGAAAAGTAAACACTATGTAAAAGCTGATACAACAGTAAGTGCGGAAAAGTAAAGGGAGCCGGAAATACAAGCCCAACTGTAAAGTAAAACTGAAAGGGGGAAAACAGCAACTGAAAGGTAAAGCCGCAAATTCGAGCCGTCCACTGGAAGTCCCACCTGAAGGGTGAGTACAGAAAGCCTCCACTGCTCCCCGGGTCCAGCCTACCGCTCCGAGTACACCTCACCCAGTGGTCCACCTCCAGGTACCGTCCTGCTCCGCAAACCTCCACCACGATCAGCGTTGTCCGTCGTCTGCAACCAACACAACGTAGTGCAGGCATAGCCTGTGCAGGGGTGAGTATAAGATACTCAGTAGGGACCCCGAGCCCCCCGAAGGTCTCCCAGAATCCACAAAGTATAATCCACAAAGGAAAGATACAATCACGAAGTAACATTCGACACGGCTTAGGTATATTCCCATACATATACCTAATTCATAAATTCTCGCTCAGCTCCAACATCCGAGCTCAAGTACAACCCAGTCCACACAGGAAAGCAAAACGTGATATCCACACAGGATAGCTCAACACAATCCACAAAGGAATGTAAAACGTAAATCCATACAGGATAGCACAACACAATCCACAAAGGAGAGTAAACATGATTCAACTCACACAGGTATACTTCTTCAAATGACGATAGAGATGATCACTGATCCATCTAAGTCGTCAGACCCACGAAGGATCGATAGGTACTAACCCCCGCAATGACCCACAAAGGATCTGACCCAAAAAGGATCGATAGGTAACTAACCCCCGCAAAGACCCACACAGGATCGGGCCCACACAGGACCTGTAGCACTGACCCAAAAAGGATTGTCGAGTGATGTAGTTGTCGTCGTCGAATCCACTGAGCATCTCTGCACAGTCGTCGCCGCAGTAGCAGTCGCAGCCATCTCTAGGGTACCCGCACACAGTAAGATCATTTGGGAGGGTCCGCTCCATGAGTCGAGAGGCTGATACATCAACTGACACATAGTCTAGAGTTGATGTATTCAAAAGTTCCTTATCGTCAACAGGAACTCAATGTCACAGACGACGCGTCAATCGGACGCCCAGTCTGAGAGATATTGGCTTTTTCGTCCCAGGGGCCCGGTTGGTTTTTAAGGAAAAACCAACTCGACCATACTCCACCCGCATCCAAACCTCGGGCGGAGTATGCCAAAATATCCGTCTCACTTAGAGGAATTCAACGAAGTCGACGGTACGTCAATCGGACGTCCGTAGCTCAAGATATGAGTGTTTCTGCTCCGAGGTCCCGGTTGGTTTCGTGAACGAACCAACCCAGCTGAACCCAAAGTTTTTTCTAAACCTTGAGTGCGATATTCCGAAACGACCGTCTCGATCCAAGGATCGCATCGCCGCTGACGGCACGTCGTTCGGCGGCTCGTAGCTCAAGTTACGGGCAACAGACAAAAAACGGTCCGAAGACGGGGGGTCTGGGCCCGGACCGACCCGGCCCAACCTCCCTGGGTCGGCCCGAACCGGGTCGGACCCGGTTCGGTGCGGCCCGGTCCGGCCAGGGCGCGACCCGGCCGGTCGGGCCGGCCCGGCTCGGCTCGGCCGAGCGGCCGAGCATGGGAGCCGCGGTGCGCCGCCCCCGTGGGATGGAAGTGTCGCGGCCCTGCGTGGGGCCGCACTGAGTCAACGGACGCGGCCTTTGCCTCATCCCATGTGTGTGAGCCGAACCCGCGCAACCGCGGGTCTGCTGGCCGCCACCGTCACGGATTCAGCCGTGGCGGCCCTGTCCGGCGGCGCGCCGGGGCGCCACCGGAGTTGCTCTGGTGGTCTGTTTTCCTTCCCGTCTGCGCCGAAGCTCCTCCCGGGTCTCGTTCTTCACTGCAGAATCATCAAATCGCCGTTTCGGCACATTTTGGCGTCACTCAGAAAATCTGCACAACAACGGAGAACTTCGGAGTGTTGTCGGGCCGTGTTCGTTTGGCCCGCACCCTCCGCGTTAGATGATACAAACATGAAGATAATTAACACATGACAAACGTATCCATTTTTTTTTTAATAATTTAAAATTGCACTTTATCGAGGTTCTTTTGTTTTAGAAGGATACAACTACATGAATAAAAAGGTATTTCCAAAATAAAATCCCCACCTCGTCGAGTCGTCACACGAGAGTTCTTCACGGAATCGATCGTCGCGGAACAAGGGAATCGTTGCGTCGCGGAAGGGCGTCGCGTCGTCACGGAAGGGCGTCGCGTCGACGTTCTCCGAGGATCAAGAACATTCAGATTTAATTTTAATAATTAAATCCATATTGAAGTTATAATCCACAAAGGAATTTAAAGAACCACAATCTCTAACCTCAACAGATGATCGAAGATTTTGTTATGGAGGAAGGAACGTCACAGAAGAAAGTCGCGGGAGAGGAAACGTCGGCGTCGCGGCACAGGGCGTCATGTCGTCGATTTCTGCAGGTTCGGTGTTCTTCGTCGGAGGCCGGCGTTCTTCGTGTTCTTCGCGTTCTTCGCGTTCTTCGCGAAGAAGGAGGAAGATCCTTAGAGATTCTTCAAAGGTTTAACACAACATTTCAAAAGGAGGGTGTGTTGGCCTTATTTTATTAACTTTCCAACAAAAAAAACGTGTTAAGAATCGAATGAAATTAATTCATAGAATTAATTTCTACGAATAAACCGCCCAATTAATTAGTGCGTTAAGAAATTAAGAAAACGCGTCAGTTGACTTTCAAAATGACGGGTTTTTGCGGGTGCGTTACTTAGCGAAAAAGAAACGGTGGGGCTCGTGCGGGCCCCACCTCACAAATATCCTACCAAGAGGGTATGATATTTTTGGATAGAACCCTATCCGCATCAACTCAGATTAAGCATCTTTAAGTGGCTTCAAGTGGCTACCCAGTTGATTAAGTGAAATAAAATAATGTTTGTCGTACAATTTATTTTATTTCTTAACTTTAGGCCCACAAATTAAAAACCCCACCCGAGCAAACGCAACTCCAGAAGAGGCGTTTCTAAGCAATTACCGGCTCTGTGATTCCATCGGTGCCCTCAGAATTCGATTCCAAGCAACGGTTCAAAAGTTAGAAAATCCCGCTCGTCCGTTCACTGAACGTACCCGAGCCAAACTTCGGAAAATTATTCCGGGTACACCGGGCCTCGGAATCAGGTGCCATCAGAAACTGCGTTCTTGTAAAAATCCAGAGAAAATTAAGAAGAAAATTTCCATGAATTTTTCGGGTTTTTACATCACTCCCACCTCAAGGCTTTACGTCCCCGTAAAGATACATCATAAACTAGGGAAACAAATGTGGGTACTGAGCACGCATCTGAGCCTCCCGCTCCCAAGTGCTCTCCTGGAGGTTCCCGTGCTGCCATCTGATGCGCACAAGAGGAATCGATCGTCCACTTAGGACCCGCTCCTGTCGATCCTCGATCTCCACCGGGACCTCCGCAAAAGTCGCCCCATCATCCAAGTCTAACTCCCCATGGTCAATGATGTGCGTAGGGTCGTGCACGTATCTCCTCAGCTGAGATACGTGGAAGACGTCGTGCACCCGGTGCAACTGAGGTGGTAGAGCCAGGTGATAAGCCACCTCGCCAATCTTGCGGATGACCTGGAATGGTCCAATGAAGCGTGGAGACAACTTGTCGCCTCGGCCAAATCTCTGAAATCCACGTCGAGGTGAGACACACAAGAAGACGTGGTCACCATCCTCGAAATCTAGTGGCCTCCGCCTCCTGTCAGCATAAGACTTCTGCCGGCTCTGAGCTGTCCTCATCTGCTCCTGGATGACCTGGACCTTCTCTGTCGTGGCCCGGACCATCTCTGGTCCCACAAGCGCTGACTCTCCAGGGTCTTTCCAGCACAAAGGAGATCTGCAAGACCTTCCGTAGAACACCTCGTATGGTGCCGTCCTGATGGTGGAGTGGTAGTTGTTGTTGTACGCGAACTCCACCAAGGGTAGGTGGTCCTCCCAGCTGCGACCAAAGTCGAGGACACATGCGCGGAGCATGTCCTCGAGAGTCTGAATGGTCCTCTCCGTCTGACCATCTGTCTGAGGGTGAAAGGCGGTGCTCAGACGTAGCCGCATCCTGAACGCCTCCTATAACCCCTTCCAAATCCGGGAAGTAAAGCGAGCATCTCGATCGGAGACGATAGATGATGGCACACCATGAAGCCGTACAGTCTCCTGAACATAGAGATGCCCCAAGCTCTCCACTGAGCCCTACTCTCTGATGGGTAAGAAGTGAGCCGACTTGGTGAGTCGGTCGACAATCACCCAGATGGAGTCGTGACCTCTGGAAGTGTGTGTAAGTCCTGTCACAAAATCCATAGATATGCCATCCCACTTCCACTCCGAGACCTCCAAGGGCTGTACCAAGCCTGTTGGTACCTGATACTCAGCCTTCACCTGCTGGCAGGTGAGGCATCGAGAAACGAACTCTGCCACAACCTTCTTCATGCCTGGCCACTAGTGCTGTCGTCTGAGGTCCTGGTACATCTTTTCCACCCTAGGATGTACCGCCAAAGGAGAAGTGTGAAACTCTCTCAGCACCTCCTATCATAAAGAGACTGGTACTAAGTTACGTCCTCTGAAGATGATGTCGTGCTCTACTCCAATGGAGAAGCCATCAGGTGCCTGTCCTGAGGATAACTGCGCACGCCGCGTCTCACAGTCGGCGTCCCCATGTTGTGCCTCTCTGACCCGCTGCAGTAGTGGAGGAGTGACTGTGAGAGACTGAAGGAAGGCTGCACCATCTCTATCCACGAAGGATATCTGCAAAGCGGCTAGCTGCTCTGTCGCCTCCTCAAGTAGCTGAATGCCCGTCCTCCTACTGAGGGCATCGGCTACCACGTTCAACTTCCCAGGAGTATAGACTATCTCAAAGTCATAGTCCTGGAGGAACTCGATCCATCGCCGTTGTCTCAAGTTCAGGTCCTTCTGCGAGAAGATGTACCTGAGACTATGGTCATGGGTAGAGTATTTCTGCTCATGCTGCCTCAACTGATTTGATCCATAGGCGATCACTGCCCGCTCCTACATCAGGACACATCCGAGTCCGGTCCCTGATGCATCGTAGTAGACTACGTACACTACTCCCTCCTCAGGAAACCTCAAGATAGGTGCGCTAGTCAATCTCTGTCTTAGCTCCTGCAAGATATGCTGACATCTGTCTGACCACACGAAGGGTTTCCCCTTCTTCGTCAAAGCTGAGAGTGGTGCTGCAACTCTGGAGAAGTCTGGCACAAACCTCTGATAGTATCCAGCTAGTCCCAAGAAACTCTGCACCTCTGTCACGCTCCTGGGTGGCTCACAAGATAGCAATGCCTCGATCTTCATAGGATCCACTGCAACTCCCACCTCAGAAATGACGTGCCCCAAGAATTGGACCTCACGTATCCAGAACTGACACTTCGAGAGCTTTCCATAAAGCTGGTGCTCTCGGAGTGTGTTTAGTACAACACGTAAGTGGTAGGCGTGCTCCTCCTCAGTCGTTGAGTAAATCAAAATGTCGTCGATGCAGACCACGACAAATCGAATGAGGTATGGCTGAAAGATCCTGTTCATGAGGCCCATGAACACTGCTGGAGCATTGGTTACGCCGAATGGAATAACCAAGAACTCATAGTGTCCATACCGACATCTGAAGGCCGTCTTCTGCACGTCCTTGTCTCGAACTCTGAGCTGATGATATCCTGACCTGAGGTCTATCTTCAAGAACTATTGTGCTCCCTTGAGCTGATCGAAGAGGTCATCAATCCTTGGTAACGGATACTTGTTCCTCACTGTCACCTGGTTCAGGCGATGATAGTCAACACACAGTCGCAAGATCTCGTCTGCCTTCTTGGCGAACAGTATCGGCGAAGCCCAGGGTGAAACACTGGGTCAGATGAAACCCTAGCCCTGAAAGTCCTCCAACTGTACCTGTATCTCTCTAAGCTCAGCGGGGGACATCCGATACACTGCAGTCGATATCGGGGTTGTCCCGGGGTACATGTCAATATAGAAGTCTACCTCTCTGCGAGGAGGTAGTCCTGGAACGTCGTCGGGAAAGACGTCCGCATACTGATCCACCACTGCAGGAAAACTAGGACTCCGCACGTCAACAGATCTAAGGATGAGGCTAGACAACTAATGAGTTATGGGTTGTCCTCTCCTCTGCGGAAGTCCACCATGTGATGCTAAGGCTCCCTTCTCACCGGTGAAGGTGAAACTGCTCCCGTCGGTGCGTACACATCGCCCCTTGCGCCTAATGCAGTCAATCTGTGCATGGACTGTAGATAACCAATCCATGCCCAAGATGACATCGTAAGGCCTCGACGCTGCTACAATAAGATCCCAGCCGAAGATCTCTCCTCCTAGAGTAAGCTCACACTGCCGGCACGAGTGCGTAATCGTCGAGTCTGCTCCCGTAGGAGTCTCTATCCGTAAGGATCGAGCCAACGGCTCTATCGGAATCTCCGAGCTCCGAACAAGGGCAGCGGTTATGAAAGAGTGACTCGCTCCTGTGTCTATAATAACTACAGCAAGGGTGGAATAGACACAGATCGTACCTCGAATCATCTTGGGCGCGCCGTGGTCGTAGGCCTCCGCTGCCTGGAGCTGTGCCTGTCTCTGCCCGCCAGCTCTCTGTGGTTGGGGTGGACCTCCAGGTGCTGGTGGTGGTAGTGCCTCAAAGCGTCGCCCACCACCTGCTGCTCGGCCAGATCCTCTTCCTCGTCCGCCTCCTCCCTGTGAACTGCCGCAGTCGACCCTCTGCTCTGCCTCGGTGGCCCCTCAACTGTCTGCTGCTCCTCGGCACGGTGGGTCGGGCAGTCACGAGCAATGTGATCCTGCCCGCCGCAAGTATAGAACTGCCTGCCTCTCGAAAGACTGGCTTCGCGCTGTGTGCCCCGCACTGCTGAGCCAGTGTCCTGAGGCCGTCTGCGAGAGGGTCTGGTCTGGCTAGACCACTGAGTCATCCGCCGACTGCCTGCTGCGGAAGACTCTACTACATGCCGCCCCGCGGTAGGTCTCACCACTGGAAAAGTCTCAGCAAGAAACCTCTCGATCAAAAGGGCTCACTCTAGTACTCCTGCCTGGGTCGGGATGCTGAGGGAGATCAGCGATGCCCTGATCTCGTGTCTCAAACCCTGCTCAAAGGTCCGGGCCTGGAAGAAGGGGTCCCGTACCATGTCGGTCGAGTAGCGCGAGAGATCGGTGAATCTCGCCGAGTACTGGGCGACCGTCAAGCTGCCCTGCCGCAGCTGAAGAAGCTCCCAGATGCGCACCGCACGGAGGGTGGACGGGGCGAACTCTGAGCGGAAGAGGCCCTCAATGTCGGTCCAGATGAGAGAGGCCTCATCGTGCACCGGGATCATCAATCTCCACCATCGTCCTGCTGCTGCATGCAGTAGGCTCGCTGTGAGGATCACCATGAGGTCTGCTGGTGTCCTCACTAGCCGGAAAACTCGCACCACTGCCTCCAGCCAGTCCTATGCTGCCTGGGGGTCCGTCTCCCCTCAGAACCTAGGTGGTCGCTGGCGCTGGATCTCTTGCAGAGCTCCAAGGTGACGTGCATCATCGGCGGCTGGGGCTGGAAGCATCGGTGGCTCGGCGGGTAGAGGTACCGCCGGTGCCTCCGCCGTCAAAGGGCCCTATACCGAGGCCTCATCGATCGGTGGGCTGTCGTCACGTATGACTCTCAGAACCCTAGCTGGCGGCCGTCGTGGGGCCATCCTGAAAAGGAAACAGGTGCGCCACGGTCAGAACAATATACCTGGTGAGCTGATATGAAGTAATAACAAAGAAAACTTGAAACACACATGCAATCAATGTTTTCGTGCATTAAGTCGGAAATCAGAAGTCAGGGTCCTGGTGTATGGATACGTCGGCCGCCACACCAACACTGGACTCCATGAACTGATAACCACACCCAATACGCTAAACACTATTGCTTCACATAGAAGAATGATCAGAGTATGCGGTAGAACCGACTGCCTCTGATACCAATTTGTCACGACCCGTCATCAGGGCCCGTGCCGTGACTACCCCAAGCCCGCCTTCCATAGGCCAGGGGCTGGCGACTAGCACCAAGGCGTAAATCCCGGTAAAAAGGGAAGGCATTGCCTTTGTAAAGTAAACAAGCACCACAGAGTAAGCAAGCGGAAATGTAAACACTATGTAAAAGCTGGTACAACAGTAAGTGCGGAAAAGTAAAGGGGGCCAAAAATACAAGCCCAACTGTAAAGTACAACTGAAAGGGGAAAAATAGCAACTGAAAGGTAAAGCCGCAGCGTCGAGCTGTCCACTGGAAGTCCCACCTGAAGGGTGAGTACAGCAAGCCTCCACTCCTCCTCGGGTCCAGCCTACCGCTCCGAGTACACCTCGCATAGTGGTCCACCTCCAGGTATCGTCCTGCTCCACAAACCTCCACCACGATCAGCGCTGTCCGTCGTCTGCAACCAACACAACGTAGTGCAGGTATATCCTGTGCATGGGTGAGTATAAGCTACTCCGTATGGACCCCGAGATCCCCGAAGGTCACCCAGAATCCACAAAGTATAATCCACAAAGGAAAGATACAATCACGAAGTAACATTCGACACGGCTTTGGTATATGCCCATACATATACCTAAGTCATCAATTCTCGCTCATCTCCAACATCCGAGCTCAAATACAACCCAGTCCACACAGGAATGCAAAACATGAAATCCACACAGGATATCTCAACACAATCCACAAAGGAAAATAAAAGGTAAATCCACACAGGATAGCACAACACAATCCACAAAGGAGAGTAAACAGGATTCAGCTCACACATATATACTTCTTCAAATGACGATAGAGATGATCACTGATCCATCTAAGTCGTCAGACCCATGAAGGATCGATAGGTACTAACCCCCACAATGACCCACAAAGGATCTGACCCACAAAGGATCGATAGGTAACAAACCTCCGCAAAGACCCACACAGTATCGATCCCACACAGGACCTGTAGGCGCTGGCTCACACAGAACCGCTGAGCGCTGACCCACACAGGATCAGACCCACACAGGATTGGGCCCACACGTGACCTGTAGCACTAACCCACAAAGGATTGCTGATTGTTGTAGTCGTCGTCGTCGAATCCACTGAGGATCTCTACACAGTCGTCGTCGCAGTAGCAGTCGCAGCCAGCTCTAGGGTTCCCGCACACAGCAAGCTCGTTCGGGAGGGTCCGCTCCACGAGCCGAGAGGGTGATACATCAACAGACACATAGTCCAGAGTTGATGTATCCAAAAGTTCCGTATCGTCAACAGGAACTCAACGTCGCAGACGGCGCGTCAATCGGACGCCCGGTCTGAGAGATATTGGCTTTTTCGTCCCAGGGTCCCGGTTGGTTTTGAAGGAAAAACCAACTCGACTGTACTCCACCCGCATCCAAACCTCGGGCGGAGTATTCCAAAAGATCTGTCTCACTTAGAGGAATTCTACGAAGTCGACGGTACGTCAGTCGGACGTCCGTAGCTCAAGATATGAGCGTTTCCGCTCCGAGGGCCCGATTGGTTTCGTGAACGAACCAACATGGCCGAACCAAAAGTTTTCCAAAACCTTGAGTGCGATATAACTAAACGAACGTCTCGATCCAAGGATCGCATCGTCACTGACGGCGCGTAGTTCGGAGGCCCATTGCTCAAGTTATGGGCAAAAGACCGAAAAAGGTCCGAAGATGGGGGGTCGGGGCCCGGACCGAGCTGGCCCAACCCCCCTGGGTCGGACCCGGTTCGGCACGGCCCGGTCCAACCAGGGCGCGACCCTGCCAGTCGGGCCGGCCCGGCTCGGCTCGGCTGAGCGGCCGAGCGTGGCAGCCGCGGGGCGCCGCCCCCGCGGGATGGAAGTGTCGCGGCCCTGCGTGGGGCCGCACTGAGTCAACGGACGCAGCCTTTGCCGTGTCCTGTGCGTGTGAGCTGGACCCGCATGGCCGCAGCGGCCCTGTCCGGCGGCGCACCGGGGGGCCGCCGCCTCCGGCCGTCGGCGCCGCCGGTGGCTTCCGCGGGCCACCGGAGTTGCTCCTGTGGTCCGTTTTCCTTCCCGTCTACGCCGAAGCTCCTCCCGGGTCCCGTTATTCACTGCGGAATCATCAAATCGCCCTTGCGGCACGTTTTGTGGTTGCCCACCAAATCCTCACAACAACGAAGAACTGCGGAGGGTTGTCGGGCCGTGTTCGTTTGGCCCGCACCCTCCGCGTTAGATGATACAAACGGGAAGATAATTAACACATGACAAACGTATCCAAAAACAATTTTAATAATATAAAATTGCACATGATCCAGGTTCTTTTGTTTTAGAAGGAAAAAACTACAGGAATAAAAAGGTATTTCCAAAATAAAATCCCTACCTCGTCGAGTCGTCGCACGAGAGTTCTTCGCGGAATCGACCGTGGCAGATCAAAGGAATTGTTCCGTCGCGGAAGGGCGTCCCGTCGTCACGGAAGGGCATCGCGTCGATGTTCTCCGAGGATCAAGAACATACCGATTTAATTTTAATAATTAAATCCATATTGAAGTTATAATCCACAAAGGAATTTAAAGAACCGCAATCTCTCACCTCAACGGATGATCGAAGATTTTGTTGCGGAGGACGGAACGTCGCAGAAGAATGTTCCGGGAGAGGAAACGTCGGCGTCGCGACACACGGCATCACGTCGTCAATCTCCGCGGGTTCGGCATTCTTCGCCTTCTTCGTGTTCTTCGCGTTATTTGCGAAGAAGGAGGAAGATCCTTAGAGATTCTTCAATGGATTAACACAACAATTCAAAAGGATGGAGTGTTAGCCTTATTTTATTAATTTTCCAACAAAACGAAAACTTGTTAAGAAACGCATGAAATTAATTCATATAATTAATTTCAACGAATAAACCACCCAATTAATTGGTGCGTTAAGAAATTAAGAAAACGCGTCAGTTGACTTTCATAATGACGGGTTTTCGCGGGTGCGTTACTTAGCGGAAAAGAAACGGTGGGGCTCGTGCGGGCCCCACCTCACGAATATCTTACCAAGAGGGTATGATATTTTTGGATAGCACCCTATCCGCATCAACTCAGCTTAAGCAGTTTTAAGTGGCTTCAAGTGGCTTTCCAGTGGCTTAAGTGAAATAAAATAAAGTCTGTCGTACAATTTATTTTATTTCTTAACGTTAAGCCCAAAAATTAAAAACCACACCCGAGCAAACGCAACTCCGGAAGAGGAATTTCTAAGCAATTACCAGCGCTGCGATTCCATCGGTCCCCTCAGAATTTGATTCTGAGCACCAGTTCAAAAGTTATAAAATAATGCTCGTCCGTTCACTGAACATACCTGAGCCAAACTTCCGAAAATGATTCCGGGCACACCGGGCCTCAGAATCAGGTGCGGTCAGAAACTGCGTTCTTGTAAAAATCCAAAAAAAAATTAAGAAAAACACTTCCTTGAATTTTTCGGGTCTTTACATTAAACATATAAAATTATCATATTTTAAATCTACATAAACAGATCAAATTTATATTGTAAATAATTAACATGATTAAAAATCATATATTATATATATATTTAATCATTTATCACATTTATTAAAAGCATTTTGGGATAGTTTAATAATTAATTTCCTAAAAAATGTTATTTAATATGAAAAAATAATATTATTATTTTATAAACCATTCAAAAAAGTATAAACAGTTCACTATTTTTATTTTTAAAAATTAGTAAGAATATAAATTTTTTTATATTTTTAATATAAACAGTTTATCTTAAAATTATATTCATACCATTATGTAAATCCAATAAATTTAATATTAACATATAAAAGTTGAATCATTATTATATTAAATATTATATAAACATGTAATAAGAAATAATGAACAATATACATTTTATTTATAGACCCTATCAAAAAATAAAAAAATTTATTAAATACCTTTATTATTATTTATATAAACGTTATAACTTATAAACTAATCATTCAATAAATGAAAAATAAAATTTAAATAAAAGACATTCCATATATCTGGGAATGATAGAAACTTATTAGAACCTATTATATATGCATCAGGAATAACTCAAGTTGAGATATTCTTATATCTTATGAAAACCATTGGAAAAAAATCCTTATAAATATATATATCCCAAATTCTAACCAGATTATAAATTGTAGCATATGATATCCTTATATCAACAGTTATGTTTCACTAAAAACACTATATTGAACTATGAAATGGATTGATATATACCCATATCATGTATTCATTCCAACTACTTGTTTCATGTGAAAAGGGATCCTTGTCATAAAAGGGATATCATATATTTCTTACTATGATAAAATGAGTAATAAATCTAAATATTCCATGTATTTCATTCACATAACATAGATAATGATATTGATATATCAATACATGTGTTATAACAATTGTTCAAAAAAAATAAAATATATTTGAAAATTATGAAAATTCCTTGAATAACATTAAAGAGTTTTGGTGAACATTTATACTTAAAAAATAATGGAAATTTTTTCAAACCCCATGGATCAGGATATACTATGAGAGGAGGAGAAAAATTAAAAAACATAAATGAATAAAAAATCTTTTAATAAAGAAGATAAAAATAAATCTATTTGGTGGAGGATTATCATTTAAGAATAAGGAATGAATTTACACCTTAATATATATATATATAATAAATTAAAATTACAAGATACTCTTTCTCGGTAGTATACCTCCTTCACTCCAAGAACTTCAAGAACCATAAATTAAATGAATAAGAGAAATTGAGAGAGCCTAAACTATTTGTTTACTCACACTAAGGTTCATTGGCCAAAGTTTTAAAATCTATTATCTAATAATTTCAACATAACGTTTTACGTTAATTAATATAAAAAATTGTAAAAATTATTTTCCACGGTTAAGCTAAAAATGGGTTTACTAGGGGCGGGGTTTAAAAAAACGATAATGGTTAATATTGACCCATAACATGTCCAATATCCACTATCTGAATACATTTCAACCTCATGATGTCTAATTACCTTTGATGGATTATTTTGGTTACTTTTGACATGTGAAAATGTATTTAAAGCATTTTTATTTAAAAAATTACAAGCCTGCCTATAACCTCACTTATAAAAGGCTACCCCTTCTTGTATTCTCTTTACAATTCCAATACAATTTGGTTTTGTAAATTCTTGAAAACATCTCTTTCATAAAACCCTACCCAAATCCTAGATGTTTCTGTGGGATTAAATGTACAATCTAGGAAGGATTTAGGTTATACCTAAAGAGGTTTTTTGAAGAAGATGTAATGTTGTTTACTATACTGTATTATTTTAATTATTCATTTAAATCCATAAAATGTTATTTAATTGTGCAGATATAATAACACCATTATCTCCCATATAACTATATGTTATTATCCTAATTTAATAACCCACATCTATCTCCACCTCCATCAAAATGGAATCATAATTATAATTTGTGTGTAAAGAGGACTACCGCCTCACGAACCAATATTATTTGTTTTCAATCACCTCCAATCACAACGTGATATAAGAAAATATTAAATGTTTATATAGGATTTATATGTTATTATTATACTTGTGTAATTATTATATCACATATAACTTCTTAATTTCTATTTTGTTGGAATATGATAACATCGCTTGTGTGTATAGAGGACTACCGCCTTCTGAAGTGATGTGATTCGTTCACAATTTATATGAAAGGTAATAAGGTTGAATTTAATGAAAATATGATACATACATGACATAAAAATTAATTTTAATTTTAATATATTATTTACCTTTATTTCTTTCAATCCATTGAGAAACTGTAAATATCATTCATGTGTATGTACGACCTATCGTCTCCATGAATGGTGTATTTAATTTTATATCTCTAACATTTATATATTACTATAAATACATATGTATTTAATACATATGATGTCTAAATAATTATTAAAACTATTTAGATGATTTAACCATGATCTAAGTAAGAAGACCAAAAATAAAACATCAAAACATATTAAAAATAAGGAGTTATTATAAGGAACCAACCTTAAATGTTACTTAATGGTGAGTTATGTCAATAATTTGACATTAATTCACATCAAGGATCTTTTATAGTTTACAGAACTAGAGAAGAAGGACATAACAAATATATAACAACTTCAATATTATAGGTAAATACCTCTACTCAGTATCTATTTTTAATAAAACAGTAACTATTCAAAAAGAAACATGACAACATTTCATGGTTTAACAACATAACTTTTCCTTGATCCCATCATTGACATTATTCTTCTTTATGTCCTATGGAAAACATTAGAAAACAAAGGATGCACATAAAAATATTATTAATGTATACATAATGAAGGAAAACTGTTAGTCCTTTGAAAACATGTAAACCATGATAACATTATTATAAAGTAATACTTTTCTCCTTCAAGAAGAATAAAAAATACATCACTTAAAAAATCTCATTTCCTACCTTTTTTATGACCAAAAAGTTACCATAATTCCCATAAAAATCAACATATAACATATAAAGGTAACTTGGTACATAAACATATTTAACTAGAATAACCATACGGTAGACTTCCACACATATCACTAAATGGAATAGCCATACGGCCGACTTCCATACCCAATGCATTGGAGGTTATAACGTAACCAACCATACATGGTTTATCATGGAACCACCCGTCATTTGGTTTATCATATAACCACCTATCATTGGTTTATCACGTAACCACCCATCAAATGTCCAAGTACCATTATATAATCAAAATACATAAAATATTTGAAATATCAAAATTTAACTAATAACATTTCCTTTGTAATTAAAAGAAATCATTTCTAGATATTGAAATAATCAATCCATTTAAAAACTATTTTGAATAATAAAACAATCAAATAATGGAATAATGGATTTATTTTCCTTTTGAAAACATTAATTCTTATAGAGGAATCCAAATATCAAATAACAATTATGGTGGCGGAGAGGTCATTGTCATTGCATACTTTAAAAACATTCTTTTTTTCATTTAGTAAAATGATTCACAGATAATATATTCCATTTGAATGAAATTAAAAGTCAAAGGAGTTTATTATACACCATATAAAATAAGGAGTTATATATTATCAAAATTTGCCTCAATGGAAGGAGATTGAGACGAAGTCCCTTAACTTGAGTCTGATTCGTTACCAATGTCCATTGTTCTTCCTGAATAGTAAACATAAGTCAATTTCTACTTTCTTAAGATACTTTATCATGTATATTATTTCTTTTGAATCAATTATTACAACATTATAAAAAATACATAATTATCTAAGTTAATATTGTTCGTTTTTAGATATTTGGCACCTGAGTCGAAAATGAACTTGTTTTGATATAAATTTTCCATGTAGTCAAAATTTCATCATCAACAAAATATTAGTCATGATTGAAATAAAATATATATTTATATTATATTTATTTATAATATTCCATTTCATTTGGAGATCATAAATTAAATTCACTGTTCATGGAGACAGTAGGCCATACGTATGCATGAACGCTACTTTCACTTCTTTTTCATATTAAATGAATAAACAATAAATGACACATAGGTATATTATAATTACAGTATATTATATATGTTATATATGTTACATATTTTCATTATTTACATTCTTTATACATTCCATGTATGGCATGAACGATTCATATCACTTTGAAGGGGCGGAAGTCCGTATTTCCTATAATCTAATTCTTATATTTACACATTATGGAAAGAATAAAGGTATGATGTAAATAAAAAATACAGAAGCATAAATAAAATATAAATATAATATATATCATATATAAATAAAGTTACATCATAATTTCCACCATGATATGTGGTAGGAGAATACTGAAAAAATCATTGTTTCTTAGGGTAGTAGTTTGTTGTACATAGAAACAGTATGTTCGCATCAATTAGATGGAGAAGTGTGTAAGTGTAGTTCACATAATTCTCATAAAAAATCCTAGAATATTGAGGATAATTATTTTGTTATGTAATCATGGAATAATAAGATCATAGGGAGTGGAGAAGGAAAATAATAGAAAATAACTTGAGAGAATATGTTACCTCTAAATCGGGTAACTTCTTTTAATTTTAGCCAATAGGATTTCTTGAATAGAATTCTTCCGAAGATAAGGATTCTTGGGTGAATGGGGGTTGTTTTTTGATTATTTTCGTATAATGTTTACTAACCAATGGTCTTGAGAGATGTGAGTTATGTGGGTAGAGGTGGTGGCCTTTTATAAGAGGGATGAGGGGCACTTTTGGAAAGTCTAGAAATATTAATTTATTATAAAATAAATTTAGATTTCAAATGTTCCAAAAATCCTTTAATTCTAAGATAAGATGATAAAGATTCTAATACCCATCATTAAATAAATTTTAGGAAAGTTTGGAAAATTTTTGTATCCTTATATTTTTGGTTTAACCCATGTTTTACACTTTTTAATCTTACGGAGATATTATGTTATTTACACATTGTAAGTTAATGTAATTAATATATCATGTCAAAAGACCCAAAAAAAATTAATTTATGACATATTTGATGTTATATTAACCATTTGGACGAATATTATATTTTTAAGAATTTAAAATCATTTAATAAACTATTTTATGTTTTAAGTTATGAATTATGTCAATTTTGGACACTATTCATACTCAACTTTTCTAAATATTTATAACATCCTAAATCCTTCGAACCAAAGTAATTAAATCAAATATAATGTGTCAAAATCATACATAAAATTCATTTATGGCATGAAAATAATAAAATATCATTTATTTTAATATTTATAATATAATTTAATTGGATCCTTTATTAATGAATCTATCACTACCTCATCATTCTGTCAAAGTAAAATTTATTTATTTAATGTCTAAAGTTTACAAATAAAATACCATGATGTAGGAAATATTTTTTGATTTATAATGACTATTTATTGTCAAATATATGACTTACATAACCCCATAAATTTTTTTAATAAAATATTCATGTCTATGTTATATATCTCTTTAAATTAAATTAATTCTTATAAAATGTCATTTTCACATTCAAGTGGCTCAATGGGGTACCCAAATCGACCCAAGGATGCCCAGGGTCGAAAATATCTCATCCAATAGGATTATAACATGTGTTAGGGTAGTTAAATATTATTATTATATTATTTATTGCCCTTATTTATCATATTTTTCCTTTAACTATGGTAAATAAATTAATTACAGAAGTTACTATTCAAAATGTCCAAAAATAAAAGTTACGTATTCACACAATACGAACCGTAGGATTCAAAATGTGGAATAAAATTTTCTAAATTCAAAAAAAAAAAATTTTAGTCATTTATTTAAAATTAATTTTAATTGTCAAAACCAAAAAGCCGGTTTTTAGGAAGTAAAAACTATCAAAATAATGACTTGTGTTTATGTAAAATTTAAATGGGAAATTAATTCCAAAGAAAAAAAGTGTATTAAATGATAAAAAAATAATACAATTACACTTTAAAACCAATTAAAAGACAACTATAACTATATAAATAAAGTAGATGAAAAAACAATTTTGAATTAAAATGCAGTATTGTTCACTATTCATAAAAAATGACATTTATCAAAAAATTACCCATAATTTATGAAAAGTAAATTTTAGTGTTCCTCTTCTATATAAGACATTATTTTTTTCAAATTTAACATATAAAATAGATTAAAACTAAATTAAAAAAGGGTTCTCAATCAAAATATAGAAAAATTGAATTTTAAAAAAAATACTTTTTTTATCTGAAAAATTGAATTTGTTATTATATCTTATCTATAAAACATATAATATTAATTTAAAATATATATTTTTAATTAAATATAAATAAATAAAGAGTGATATGACTTTATAAACAAAATTATTCTCTTTCTAAATAGGTTTTCATAAAAACACATCCATTATATTAAATTGGTTTTTATTTCCATTTATAAATAATTTGGTATCTAATGAATCATTATTTAAACATGTGTAATCCATATTTTATTAATTAAGTTGATAATATTCATTCCCTATATCCCAATTTCTAGTAGTTAACTACTATTTAAAATAATAATATTATTACTATATTATGTTTTGTTATAAATCAATGTTGTGTGCAACGTAAGATTTCAGAGACACCTGTTGTCGCGTGTCGAGTACACTATCAGAAAAAGATTCCACTTTAACCTAAAATTAACACCTTATTCATAAATATTAATATATATGAAAAAGTTTTATTCAGAAATTCCTGGGTTGTTCCATCATTCCCCCCTTTTAGAAAACGCATCCTCGAAATTTTAAAAGTTGGCTAGGTAACTTCATTTAAAATCCCACATCAGGAAAAGGGTCAATAAATATAACACATTAAAAGAAAGAAAGAGAAGTAAAAAGGTCACCCGAGATAACACATACTGGGATTACATGTAGGAAATCATGGATATGGAAGAAAAATTAACCATCACGTTCTGATTAAGAGTGATAGAAAACATGAAAAGGAGAAATTTAACCACCAAATAAACAGAAACTTGTGATGGGTCAAAAAATAACTGATTTCAGAGTAGGAAAATTAAATAGACAATGTATTTGTTTTAATTTCATTTTCACATTGTTAAGGAATTTATTTATTTTATTGACTATGAACATAAGGAAATATAGTTACTTTTCAAGAACATTTTCATCATTTAATAAATTTCTACCACAAACTCATGTTTTCTCCAAACGATGAGTATCTAAGATGAATTGGTCACACCTAAAGTGCTAGAATAATCTTCGTGAGAATAAAATATTCCACAAAATATGAACTATTTATTTCCCCTATCTTTAGATATTAAAAAAAATGGTTAGTACAAGATCAGATAATACCCAAAAAGGAAAATCCTATATAAAAAGAAATACTACTCTTAATCTTCAAAATTAAAAAACAATACCCAAAGTTCAACAAAGACCATTCAATACACAATTGTCCTTAAAATTATTCAAAATAATCCAATCTAAGACTAAAACCCAAAATCCATAAGGATTTTATCACATAGTTATCCACGAAATATCATCACATTTATCTCTAAATAACATCGACTACTCGTAAAGTCTCATAATAAAAAGTAATTAACCTAATCACATATTATCTATAACAGGCTAATCATTTCCATAAATAACCCAAATTTACATATTTTCATAATAAAAAAAAGTATTCTTCCAAAATAATATTTCAAACATTACTCAACAAATGAAATCCCATAGTATTCTACTTTTCATAAGCATATAGTGTTCCCAAAAGAGAGAACATATTCCAAAATAACATTTATTACTTAATCACAAAATAATTTTCCTATACTAAGGATATCTATTAGATGAATCATAAGTTCCAAAAATAAACATATTATTGATCCATAAAATCATTTAACTAAAAATAATAAGTCATACTAACCATGAACTTCACGTAGGCTAGTGGTAGGTGATAAATCCCAGTCGCACTTTGTTTGTGGGTTTGTTTCCCACAACTTTGTCCAAGGCGACGGGTTGTCACATGGTCTATGTGTTGTCCGTTTTCAAAACTTGTATAATTATAATAAAATTCAAAAATGAGATAATATTATAAAAAATAACCATGACCTTTTTTAACCTCAAATGTAATTTTATACTTCAAATTTTTCATTTTAAAAACTAATAACCCATAATTTCTTCAAAGGTTAAAGTCTCCAAAAATACCATTAATCACCTTGAACTAACATAAGATTAATAAGGGGTTTCAAATTCATTTAAATTATAATATAGCATAAAATTATAAACCCATGATCATATCCCTAACCCTTAAGAAAACATCATAATCTCAAAAGTTGTCTAAACCTTTCCTCTAATACCATCTATAAGGCCCCGACCTTAAATTATACATAATGTTGAGTTAAGTCAATAATTTTACATTAATTCACATCGAGGATATTTTTAGGTTTAAATATTTAGAGAATTATGTCATAAATGATACATCACAATGTGAATATTACAAGTATACATTTCCACTCACTATCCATTTTTTATAAAACAAAAACTATTTAAAAAGAAACATCACATCGTTTCATGTTTTAACATCATAAGTTTTCCTTGATCCATTCCTTGACGCTATTATTCTATATTTCTTGAAAAAAACATTTCAAAACTTGGTATTATCCTTAAAATATCAGTAAGGGATACATAATGAATAAAAACTATTAGTCTTGCGAAAAAATGTTAACCATGAAATTTTTATCATAAAGTAATACTTTTCAACTTCAATAATAAGCAAAAAAACTTCACGGAATATAAGCTCATTTCTAACCCTTTTTGTAAAGAAAATATTACCATAAATCCCATAGAACGTAACATATGACATATAAAGGGAACTTGGGATATAAACATACTTTAATAGAATAACCATATGGTCGACATCCACACATATCACTTAATGGAATAACCATACAGTCGAATTCTATACCCAATGCATTGGAGGTTAAAACGTAACCACCAATCCTTGGATTATCATGGAACCAACATTCATTTGGCTTATCATATAACCACCCATCATTAGTTTATTAGGAAACCACCAGTCAAATTTCCATGTACCATTATATAATCATAATACATAAAATATTTCAAATATCAACATTTAACTAATAACATTTCATTTTCAATCAAAAGAAATAAATTCAAGATATTGGAATACTCAATCAATTTCAAAAACCATTTTCAATAATAAAACTACCACAAAGGAGAATAAGGTATTTATTTTTTCCTTTTGAAACATTAAGGCTTATAGAGAATGCCAAATATCAAATCGCGATAATGGCAGTAGAGAGGTCGTTGTCACCACATATATTAAAAACAATCCTTTTGTCACATAGTAAAATGCATCATAGATAAAATATTCTCATTGAATGAAATTTAAATTCAAAGTGGTTTATTATAGGATGTATAAAATATGGAGCTGTATATTATAAAAGTATGCCCAAATGAAAGGGGATCGGGACGAAGTCCCTTACATTGAGTCTGATTCGTCATGTTTGTTCCTTATTCTTACTAAATAATAAACATAATTTAAATTATACTTGTTTCAGAAAATTTTTCGAGTTTATTATTCTTTTTATATCACTTTTTTACATGTTATAAAAATTACATAATTATTTTAGTTAATATCGGTATTTTTGTCGATATTCAGTACTTGAGTAGAAAATAATTTTTTTGTATATAAATATTCCATGTAGTCAAAAGTCCATAATACCCAAAATATTATAAATGATTGAAATATTTAATATATCCAGTATATATGTATTTATAATATTCCATAATATTTTGAGATAATAAATAAAATGCACCATTCATAGAGATGGTAGGTTGTACGTACACATGAAAGCTACTTTCATTTCTATGTCATATTAAAAGAATTAAAAATAAATGATACATAAGTATATTATAATACTTGTATAATATATTTTTTATATATGATACATAAGTACATTAATTATATCCTTTATATGTTCAATGTATGGCGTGAATGAGTCATATCACTTTGAGGGGGCGGTAGTCCACACTTCCTCAAATGAAATTATCATATTTACACATTATGGAAAGCATAGAGGGATGATGTAAATAAAAACTAAATATGAATAGAGATGATATAATATAATATATATCATATATAAATAAATTTCCATCATAATGGCCACCATTAGAGGTGGTAGGAGAAAATTGAACAATCATCGTTTTGCGAGGTGATTATTGCTTTTAAAAAGGGTAGTTTTGTCAAGAAAGATTCACCTGATCTATTTGCACTCGAATAGCTTAGGAGTAGGGTAAAATGTGAATAGTTTTGGAGACATATAGAGTGGGAATCAACTACTGGGGAAGGAGACTCCTGGATGGGACACAAAAAAGACATTGGCTATTATGATGTGTAATTTTATGTTTTCTGTGCTGTTTAATGTTTGTTGTTCTCTTGTCTTTGTTTGAAGTTGTATTTTGGGGTCCTGACCACCCATTAACCAGCTTCATTAAAATGAAAAAATGATTAGAACAATGTAATAAAATGATAGAAATATAATAGGGAGTGTAGAAGGAAAATAAATGAAAATAACTTGAGAGAAGACATTACATGTAAATCGGGTAACTTCTTTTGATTTGAGCCAAACGAATTTCTTGAATTGACTTCTTCACATGGTAAGGATCTATGAGAAATGGTTGGGATGTTGGGGGATTATTTGGGAAGAATTTGGATGATCCAAGGGGCTTTATAGGTGTGAGTAATGTTGGAAGAGGTGGTGGCCTTTTATAAGAGGGAGGAGGGGCACTTTATGAATGTCTAGAAATATTAATTTTTTATAGATTCAATTTAGATTTGAAATGGTCCAAAACTCATTTAATTATAATATAAGATGATTTTGGTTCGAATAACCATCATCAAATACTTTTAATAAATGTTTTTGAATATTTTTGTATCCTTATATTTTTTCTTTAAACATTATTTTATCCTTTTTAATCTTACTGTGATATTATGTTATTTACATATTGTGGTTTAACGTAATTAACATATCCTATAGAACGTCACAGAAAAAGGCATTTATGATATATTTTGACATATCTAGACAATTTGGATGAATATTATATTTTTAGTTATTTAATATCATTTAATAAACTATTATATGTTTTAAGTTATGAATTATTTAAATTTTGGACACTATTCTTACTTGACTTATTTACAAATTTATAACAACCTAATTCATACTAACCAAAGGAATTAAATAAAATATAATATTTAAGTATCATCCTGTAAATTTGTGGATGGAATCAAAATAATAAAATTACATTTATTTAAATATTTATAATATCATTTATTTAAATCCTTTATTAATGAAACAATCACTGCATCATCATTGTTTAATAATTAAATCTATTTATTTAATGTGTAAAAAATATAAATAAAATATTAATATGTAGGAAATATTTTTATATTTATAATTATTATTTATAGTCAATGATATCATTTATATAACCCTATATTATAATAGTTTTAGTAAAAGACACATGTTTATGTTATACTTCTCTTTACTATAAATTAATTCTTATAAAATGTCATTTTCACACACAAGTGGCTCCATGGGCTGCCAAAATCGACTCAAGAATTTTAATGGTCTTAAATATATCATAAAATTGGATTATTACATGTGTTAAGGTAGTTTAATATTATAATAATATTAATTTTTACCATTATTTACCAGATTTACCCTTTAACCATGGTAAATAAAATAATTACTGAAGTTACTATTCATAATGTCCAAAAATTAAAGGTACCTATTCACAAAATTTGGACCATCTGATTTCAAATATGTAATATATTTCTCCAAATTCAAAACACATAATTTGTGGTAATTAATTTAAAATTAATTCTCGTTGTCAAAACCAAAAAGTGAGTTTTTAAGAAGTAATAAATATCAAAAGATTAACATGTGTTTATGTCCAATTTAAATAGGAAATTACTTTGAATGAAAAAAATTAGATTAAATGATAAAACATTTATCAAATTAAACTTTAAAACCAATTAAAATTAAAATCTACCTAGCTAAATAAATTAGACGAAAAGAAAAGATTGAATTAAAATACAGTATTTTTAACTATTCATTAAAAATGAACATAAGTAAATTTTGGTGTCTCAATTCTATAGATGTTGTTTATTTTTTCAAATAGAACATAAAAAAGTAAAAACATAAATTTAAGAAAGGTTATCCATTAAATAGAGGTAAAACTACATTTTTATAAAAATTATTCTTTTATTCAAAAATTGAATTTCTTCTTATAGAATATTCAGAATACGTATACGATGACTTTGAAACATATATATTTCATTAAAAAAAATCCATAAATAGTGATATGATTTTATAAACACAATTATTCTATTTTTAAATAGGTTTTCATAAAAACACATCCTTTATATTCAATGCCTTTTTATTTCCATTTATGAAAAAATTGGTAACCAATGAATCATTATTTAAACATGTGTAAACCATATTTTCATAATTCAGTTGATAATATTCACTCTTTACATCCCTATGGCTAGGAGTTTACTACTATTTAAAATAATAATATTATTACTTTATTATTTTTCTGTATAACTCATGGTTGTGTCCAATGTAAGATTTCAGAGAAACCCGTTGTCATGTGTCGACTACACTATCGTATAAAGTGCCCCCTTTAACGTAAAATTAATATATTATTAATAAATAATAATATATTTGAAATTGTGTTATTCTATAAATACCTGGTTCACTACAGTTATTTCCCCAAATGAGAATTTCACATGGATTTGATAACTTTCAGGAAATAAAAGGTCATATATAAATCATATATGGTATGATATACATAAGTATAGTTCTATAAAATACATATATTAAAACCTTACATATTATATAAGAGGTTTAAATTTGTATGAGGTAATTCAAGACTAATGAAAAGGGATTATTTTATCAATTATTATTCTTTGGGACATATGTTATGATATACAATTATCTTCTTTTATGAGATGTGTATATACACCCTTTGACATGAAATATCAAGAATATATTCATTATAATTATATTATTAATTTAATTTATTAAAATTATTTCATGAGGCTTATGATTGAATGTTCTAAAACGTAATGGGTTTTATGACACAATCTAATTGTTTATCGTGATTGTTTGTGATTATATTTCTAATGAAGAAATATTATGTAAAATACCTAAATGAACTAAATGAAATTATTATTATTAGGTTATGTGATAAAATTACATAATTTACATTAATTTTCCTCCATTTATGTACTGAAGAGTTAAAAATAATTTTTATTAATAAAAATCACCTTTATTTCTCTATTCTGTCGAAAACACTTTTTTCTAAAGAGAATGTTTTCTAAAAATGTTTCCAATTTTTTTTACCATTAAAAAATTATTTAATAAAAAAACATTTACCCATGTTTAACTTATTTATTTTTTTTGAAAGGGACATTCATGTCTTTTTTCAAATGAGACCGATTGTGATTTTACCAAAAATGGGAAATAAACCTTTTCTTTATGATATAATAAATATAACTAATTTATTGAATTCATGACGATTGTTTTCATTGAATATTATTTTATATTATTTCACATTTATTATATATGAAATTTATTTTTAAAATTATTAATTAATTTTTAGTTTTAAAAATACATTTTCTATGTGAAATTAATATTTTCCTAAAAAAGTTGTACAAGAGAACTTTTGAAATAATTTTATATATAAGATGAAATACATTGATGTTATATAATCTTTTAAGCGGATATGATACAATGATAAAATCTTTATTCTTTTCATAATAATTTAAATTTATTATGATAATATGTTTAGGAAACTTTCTTATGTTTCCGTAGCTTATACCATATGAAAACCACTTCTTTTTTAATGGGTTATACTTCGGTGAAATGATGAAATGATTGTGAAACATGTTTCATTTCCCCATGTTTTGTTATAATTAAATATTTAAAAAACCCATTTCATTTCAGGGGTTCCGATAAAGGAAAATATTTTTTTATCTTAATGCATGAATATGTAGGATTTTCAGTATCTAAAGGTCATTATATTATAACCAGGGATGGTGGTTACACCATAATCAAGATGGTTGGGACTTATATCTACCTCCATTAATTTAGGTAAATATTGATATATCATGAGATAAGTAGGAATTTAATTAGGATTGAACCGAGTTTAGTGAGGGACTCTTTGCAATATGATAGTCTTGGGAGTGAACATTGACTACTACAATGGTTTGAGGGTGAACCTATTCCACTATGATAGTATTAGAAATAAGCCTTTAACTATTAAAGATGTTTTTTTCTAGGCTTATGTATATAGAAAAATCTATTCCTTATTCTAATTTTATGTCCTCATGATTTATGTTATTTGATTCCATTATGACTCATGTATTATGAACTACCATGATTTATTCCATGAATCAAGTTTATGATCATTGATTTCAAAGGTTATGATAAAATGTATTATTTATGATATGTATAATAAGGGTGTTAGTTATGAAGAACATAGTTGGAGATGATGTAGATCACAAATAGACCAATTATTAATGTTTCATTGTTTATAAAGAATATAGAACAAAACAATTATTACATGGTTTTATGATTTGAATTGAATAATCATAATTTATGATATAATATTTATGTAAGAGAAGTTTGGGTCATTATAAAACCCAATAAACCAATATAGGAAGTAACGGTAGACAATAATGATCACTAAACATTATAACTATTTCTTAGATCATTTTAAAGGAAACAATAGCTATTCTAGTATTGGTTCATCACCTGATAGAACTTATTTATTACCCACATCCCTTCACAGAGTTAATTTTTTAAGAAAGTAATTAATGATCCCACCATATGCCAAATAGGACAATTTCAATTTAAAAAATGGGTATACAAAAAGGCCATATCCATATCATGACCTTATCTACAATTTTATGGAAAATGTATTACATAGAATGGTTAGTTCATATTCCCATAATTTAAAATTAATTAAATATTATTAAATATAATAAATAACAACACATGAGGAAAATTAAACACACCCATGGAAAAAATATAGTCATAGTTTTCAAAATACCAAGTGATCTATTAAAAAGTTTTTATTCCTCTACTGAAGATAAAATTATAAATAAAAAATATGAAAATGTTCCACACTAACTATTACGAAATAATATTTTCCCTAAAAACACACACAAGGCTAGTATTTATTAATATAAGGATATAAAGAAGAAGAAGACTCATACATTTTAACATTACCACAAAATAAATTAGTATAACTCTTATTTTAAAACCACCACACACGGACCCACATACAAAAATTCCCAAAAATATATAAAAATACTGACAATCCAAAGTCAAAAATACCACAATATACTCACCTGGTGGTCTAAAAATGAGATTAAGATAGTAATAATGTTCATTAATGTCTCATATAGCTCCTTTATTGATCATAAGAAAAATATAAAATATCTATGTTGGATTTTTTCAATCATTGGTGAAACCCATAATCCAAAATCTAATATTTGATACCCCAAAATCAATGATAGTGTATGTGAGGGAGTATATGAGAAGTGAATATAATATTGATGTATTTATATATATTTGAATGAATAAATCACTAACAAACCACTAGATATGTCCTTTTATTGAATTGAAAATATTTAATGAGTTGTATAAGAAAATAATGAGAAAAAGCAAGGAGAAATGAAGGATAGAATAGGTAAAATAATTATGTAAAAAACATAATTTGATATAAGGGTTTATAAATCATGAAATAAACCACACAATCTCACCAACCACTATTGTAAGAATAAAAAAATCATGGAACGAATTATAATTTGTACTAAAAACAATGAGATAAATAAAATCTTCTTTTTTAATCTCATTCACCTCTAGATATTATAAGAATCCCCTATGCTCGAAAATTAAACTATTCAATATTTAAATTTCTAAAAATAATGGACATAACAAAATGAATGTCCTCATCACTGAACTAAAGGGATTTTTTTTAAAAAAGTATCACAAATAATTTTATTAAAAATGTAAATTAAATGAAACACTCAAATTATATAGGTTAAAATATACACACTTAAGAGAAACTCTTAGTTAATAATATGATGATTATTTTTCAATGGAGAGAAAACATAACCCCGAGTAGGATCCCAAATAAAAAAAATTAAAAATAATTATTTTATTAACTTATCTAATCAAGAATAATAAATCTCCCATGATGATAGATTCAAATGAAATTTATGGGAATATTATATGCCTCAATTGTAATCAGACTACAAAATATAACGCATGTAATATAATTTGGTTGGATTAAATAAAAATTAATAACGTGAATACAAATAATAATTTTTTAAGTAATCATTTTCTTATATTTAATATGAATACTAGAAGAACTAATAAAACGACTCATGGATTTGTATGTAATCATAATGATTTGAAATTGTATATATGAAATTTAGTATTCTATAAATCCATATTGTGATGTGACACTCTAATAACGGATATTGGAAAAGGTAACAGTTTTAGTAGGAGGTTTATTCTAATTTATATTTTTTGTGAAGAATAATTCATATTTTATTGTCATATCATATGAATTGAGAGTAATTCATTTTAAAAAATAGATTTAAAATTATTGACATTCTATACAAATATTAACTCGTAATAGTTTTTTTATCCCTAACTCATGGGACATATTTATTATAAACTGATTAAAAAATTAAATAGAGAAAATTTATGATTACTTTTCACATTTTAAAAGTATCATAATTTCAATGAGAGGGTGTGAATTAGAAAATTGTTGATATATTTTTCAAAAAATTCACCAGAATCCCAAATAAATCATCAATTAAGATGAATGGACAAGATGTTTAGTTACAATTGTTTTTTAAAAATAAATTAATTAAACATGAAGATAATAAAACATTAAAACCATACTAATTTTACAATAATTTTACCAATTATTAGTGACTAAAACCTTAGTATAACAAGAAATATTTTTGGTCACTTTAAATATCACAAATAATGAAATTATGTATGTATTAATATTTTTTAAACCACTCTTTAAGGAAGTTTCATTTCAAAAAATTCAAACGGTTGTATATGTATTAAATAAGACATGTTTCAAATGATTTTGAGAAAGAACACCGTGATAATAAAGTTTTCATAGAAAAACCATTCTTTCCTTATTCTACTATAATAAAAAAATCTTATTCTATAAATTGATTCATAAAAATCATTTCAATAAAATATGTGCATTAATATTTATAATATTTTCATTATATTTTTAAAAATAAAGTGTAATGATAGTGGAAAATATGTTTTTACAATATTTTATTCTTATTTACATAGATAATCTTTAATAAATAACCCTCATACTCTATTTATTTTCCCTATATGTTTTTTGAAATTACATACCCACTTCAAGAAATTCTGAAACCCATATGTAACACTATTGAATTTAAATATTCTATAAATTATTTAAATATAATATAAATTTTTTTAACTTAGAGTATTTAAAAACTAGTAGCGACACCTAACCATTATAAACTAGTTCATTGAGTTCTTATTATCAGATTAAAAAAGATATTGATTTAAAAAAATTAATCACATACTTATAAACATCTAAATATATCGAATATTTAGAGATTTTTTTGTTAAACTAGTGGTTACCTAATAGAACCAGATTGTAAACCAATTAATCTGAAATATATATAAATAAACATCAATGGAGGCCACCATATACTTGAAAAAAATATATTACAAATAAATTGTTCTAATTATATTACTTCTTAAACTATTTTCTATCCATTAGGTAATATATTCTTACATACCACAATCCCTTTGATTTCCCGCTGGTGAAACCACCTATAAATTTATTCTCTAATAATCATCAATTCTTAAAATAAATCATAAATTTTTTGAAACAAATAAAAAACCATTACTAAGTTATTATTAATATATAAAAAATATGTAATATTCTATTTATAGAAAATACAACATCAAGTGACTATGATAAATAGAATCAATCATTGATGGGAACATTTAATTCTCTAACCATCATTAATGGAGATTAAACTCCATAAATACTGTAAAACTTTATGTACTTTTTCATTTTATAATGAAGGACCATTAAATAACACATCTAATTTAATATGACCATTGTATCCTAATCAACATGATATAAATATGTATAATTTGGTTTTGATATTTATATGTATATTTTTGGTGAATTAATGATAATATGACAAAATACCATCTTTTTTTAGCATGAAATACATTAAAATCTGAACCATATTACATGAAAAACTTAAAACCATTTTAACTACTAATTACACAATCCTAGATATTTAACCCCCCTCCAAGGTTGTTGACTTGAATGAGAATGTGACTCTTCAAAAACACCTCTAATAAAGAAAGGATTGATGATTGGTTCTAAGGATATAAATAACAAAAATAAAAACTACTACCCTACAAAATAACATGTGAATCTATAATAAAAAAATCCAACCACATGTTAAAAATAGGTAACATTGATCAAATAATGATCATATAAAGAATTTTTATTATCTATATCATATATACACATCATTACTCTACATATGAAAAAACATCAAAAGATAACTAATACTAACAATGATTAAATAAACTAAAAAGGGGAAAATGTTTATAAGGAATATATTTCACTGCTATACATCCATTATATGTTATAAATGGCCCATAATCACCCACACATACACCTCTATGTCTATGTAGTCAATTCATAACGACGACAAAAACTAGATAATTGAAATATCAAAAGGTATAAATATAAATGAATGAAATATTAATGTAGATGTGAAAATAAAAATACTGATTAAAATCATCCATTATAGAGAGAATTATGATATAATTACTCAAATAATATAAACAATTAACATATGAACACATAAAAACTATGTTTAATTTTCAAAAACACATAAATATATTGTCTCATAAAGAATTTTTCCTTATGAAAATAACATTAATTTCTTTATCAAATATAATTCTTATAATTTTATAATTGATGATGGGTTTTTGAAGGAAGATATTAGTGAACCTATAATATAATTAGGACCTCTAAAAACCCCTTTTCTACCCACTATACATAAACACCTGACTATTCACCTGAAGGAATTTCTGAAATTCCTTTATGTATATACTTATTTTAATTAAAGAATATAATTATAGTAATCGTTGATACAAAACATAACATTACAAGATAACATTGTCATAATATGTATTTATAATAACATTAATTAACTCTGCATATGCATAAAATTTTCTAAAATAAATATTCTAACTAGATGTGAAATATAAATGGAATTTAAATAAAAAAATCTATGAAATTTAATTGAATAAATATTAAAATTTATTAATCATATAATAGTGTATCTTATTACTGATAGCTCTAGGTTGAGTCCAATATAAATTTTTAAAAGGGGGATGAAATTTTAGAGATCTCAAAAGAAAAGGATGAAATTATTCCTATGAAAACCATCATTATATGTAGAGTATTCATTGAGTATAAGAAAATAAACTGATCTAGAATAAGTTACATATTTACATTATCATTCATCTACCAAATAATATATAGGATATTTAGGAGTTCAATTTATTCATTAATATATCTATATTTAAGGGTTAAAGTAGTAGACGAGCAATAGAAAACCATAGATATATGATCCTATATATGTTTCTATTATCATATAATTCCATTTTTTAGTTCCCCATATAAATATCTAAGATACAAGATGTCATTATTTTCGATCATGTTTGACAAAATAATTGATGTTTTAAATAATACCTCAATGAGATAGATATGAATTTCAAAGGGTGTTTGTAGATGTCATACCGTGTAATTTAATGGTGAAAATATGACAATGTTGTAATCAATTATAAAAAACAAATGTTTGTAGTCCTGAATTTTTTTAGGATAAAAATTTTATAATTATGGAATTTTAGTTAAAAAAATATAATATTATTGTCATATTTAATCTACTTACATTAAATTCAATGAAGACTATATGGGCTATTTTTTGGTAATACTAGATTCTCCAGTTGATGCATCAAATAATTTTCTAAAATCTAAAGTCCAATGATCCAATCATTAAATAATGATTGTTTATTAAATTTTGAAAAATAATTTGCGGACGTTTTTGGGAGGCAGAAAATATAGCATATATTTTCACTAATTATCACTACACCAAATTGTATCTTACAATTTAAAATCATGAATAATGAAATTTATTTTATAATTTCATATATGTTTTGATAGAAAAATGATAAAAAAATATTTTTGAGATATATTAAATAATAATATTTCTAAAATAATATGATATGAATGGTGAAACCACTAAAAATGAGTTTTTTGTTTCCTATAAATTGAATAAATTTAACACCTGTATAAATTTATTGAAATTTATTGGTTAACAAAATCAACGAACACTATTGAAATTTATCTTTGGATGAAATTGATTCTAAACCAACAAAAATACATTATGAATTTATTATATAGTTATTTATCCTTGAAAAAAGAGATAAAAAAAATGTTAAACAATCAATCAAAATCCTTTGATCTAGATCAGAAAAATTTCAATTATTTACTAATTATTATAAAATTTCATGATGAGAAACGTTTTCCAATTAAATTTTTCTGGATTACATGGCATGGTGGCATATAAAAAATCATTTAATATAGAATTATTCCCAACAATGATTCTTATAATCATAGGAACATGTTCATTGTTTAATTTAAAATCAACTTTTTGAAAAAACAAATTTCTATTCAAAAGTGATGTTTATGAAAAGAATAAGAAATGTGTTATAAATGAAAATAATGTTTCAATTATACATCACTATAATAAATTTACATATATATTCCTTATGGATTTGAAAATATAATAATAACAATTATTTAATGAATATTTTATTACCCAACATTCTAAATTTATTCATGACAATATTTTTTGAATTTGGTATTTGTCAATGGGTAGGAAATATTAGAAGGATATAAGATTGGAAAAAATATAATTCTTGAGGTTGAAATTTTTTGTGTGTATTGTTTTTATTTAAAGGGTTATTACCTAATTATTATAAGAATAAATACATTTTGGTGGATATTGTAACATCCTATTTTTTCAATGAGGTACATTTCATTTTTAGTTTTTCTTAACCACATAAACTATGGATAATAGTGAGTCCATTTGATTTTGGAATGAAATATTATAGGGAGGATGAATTTAGATGTAGGCCAAGTACATACTATGTAATGAGTAGAATATTCGTATTTAGAATTCATGATATGTATCCAGTATGTGATGTGTAATGGATTGGCCTGACCCTTTATACATAATGAGGTGGGTTTCCCAGGAGGGTAGGACGAAGAGCTTTACATGACATATAAATAATTTACATGTGGTGTAAATTCCTAGGAGTGTTTTTTTAAATGTTTTAAGGGTCTCTTTTTAATATAGGACCCATTATCTATCACATAAGAGTATTAGAACATGATAACTCCTCCCAACATCCAACCTTGGTTCCATAGGATACCCTCCCTTCAGAATCCATTTCCTTCACTGTCGATCATGTTGGATCCTCTATGGTATGCTCCCTAATAAACATGCTTCCTATAGTCATTTATTATACTATCTATTTCACTATTTATATGAGATTTTATATTCCCAAATTTTAGTTGGGGTTTTCTATATTTATTATTTCTCTCATTTTTTCTCAAATCAACAGATATCAATAGATTAGGGGTCATCTACTAACCTATGGTAGGTCGTCTAGATTATTTCTATCAATTTTGAGTATTCTATATTTTTTAGGTTTTTTTTGTGGGCAAGACATTTTTGACAATGCTCATAAAATTATTAATAAATTAATGTAAATTTATTCTCATGGTTTATGAAGACCTGGATAATGAAGAATCATGACCTAGTTTGATCGCCCTAAAATGAGCCACCACTATGGGTGTGAATCACCTCAAAAACCTACCTAAACTATTACTAGATGTTGTTTAAAACACATATTGGGGTGTGATGTCCCTTTTAATTAATATACCAGGATTTTAAAAAAAATTAGATGATGCCTAACCACAAGTTTGTCCCTTTTCATTATTCCATATGTTGAATTTATTAATTTCTTGAACTTGTCAACTAGTATAATGTTTCTTGATTAAAATGAATTATTAAATAATATGATATGTTGATATGAAACATACTCTTAAACTACACCTAGGGTGACACAAGGGTCCTGAACTAAGAACCCCTCTTATGGGATCACTGTTCTTTATAAATGATATTTTTATGAATTTTATGTATACTAGGCTCGATACGAGCTATTCTTGAGATGGTCTCACCATACGTTTACCTTACCTTTATATGAGATCAGATAAATACAAGGTTCCGAAAAAAGGACATCTTGGATGGGTTTATCATGCTTTGTACTTGGAATTTTTTAACACATTGAGAGCGATACATGGCCTTTTCTCAGATGGGATCACTAGGTGGTTTATTTACCCATGGGAAACACACATTCCCTAGGGGAGACACTATGTATTGTATCATTGGAGAGATGGTTACACAATTTCATAAGGGATACTCACAACCCTACATGAGATACATACGATGGTATCAGATGATCATTCTTTACACCATTCCTAGAGTGATACTCTAGAGTCCTTTATGGATCACCTTGGATGAACTCTATGGTTTTGGGTATTTATAGTGCTCCCGGTGCAATACTCTGGTTCCTTATATGGTTCAACTTGGATTGACCTTGTATCCCGCTTGACTGAACTCTATTGATACCTTATCTTAATTCCTTTTGTATCCATCTTTTTAATTTAGGGATGCATCCTCCAAGACAAATCGCATGCTTAGAGTTGGTCCATTCATGATAACTTATTTATGTTTTAATCCAGTATACACCTTATCACCCTTGAAAAGGATTATTTTTTCACATATTAGGCTTAGGCCAATGTAGGTATATTTGGATGGGTATCCAAAGAGGAATATGGATTGATGTGTTTTATTTATTTATTTACTTGAACATATTATTATTGGCACAATGATCATTTTCTATGCACAGACTGGATTGATCTAGACACCATTAGTGGTGGCCAGTGGAATATATCTCACACCATGCTAGGTCCACCCTTAGTACCCAACAATACTTTATGATTACTGGTATAAAAAAGGGTAGAGGCTATCATTAGATTCTTTATTCTATTTACCAATATGGATTACATGAATAGAGGATTAAGATTTTTCTTATTATGCTAGTAGTAGAAGTGTTTGGCCATTTTAGTTTTTTATAGCCTATGGTACATTCCTAGTCCCCTATATCTCATGTACCATATTTTTTGTTACCAAATAAAATGATGATCATAATTATTTATATCTATTTATTTTTATGCTTCCTCCTATAGTTCTATCATGGATGATTTACTATTATTATTGTGTTGTTTGTCTGTTATTACAACTTACACTATATCTTGTTTATATTACACTTTTATGATCCACTATGATTAATGAGGGAATAGTTTCCACATACACACACCCTAGGACCTCTTTGCAAGTTACCCGCATCTAGTGTATAGGAAGCAGAACTTGAGTCATTGTGGCCAACCATCTCGGGGGAACCACTCAGGGGCTCATAAGAAGGGATACTACAAAAAGGTATTAGAGCTTATTTTTCTATTTGTATTACAATTTTTTTATTTTACAGGTGACTAGAATGTAACAGATTTTGGTAATGAGACTATTTATTGGATTAGATATATATATATATATATAAGGAAAACCCAAATTACCTGGTATGGGTTATTGCAATTATGTTTTATGATTTTATAGTTTTATGGATTTCATCATTGGGTGATGAACATTCTTTGTTTCATTATAATTATTTATATAATTATGACAGAATTTATTTTCCCTTCACTTGATGACATATGAAATATAATTTCATGAATCATATTAGGAACTATATTACTTTTATTCCATGAATTTTCCATGACACGTTTATTTTCTTCTTATATTTTCTTAATTTCATGTGATTACTATGTGTGAATTGTTTGTAATGTATTGTAGCGTGCTAGTATTCTTTACTGGGACATCATAATTGAATAAATTAAAGTTTTTATATCAATATAAATAGTATTCTTCCACATAGACATTTTATAAAACCTTAATTAACCAATAATGCCACATTTGAGCTGTGAACCACTAGTTCTACAGGCTGAAATAATCATTCGATTAACACAAAAATGAAAATTAAAATTTTAAAAGTTTTTACTTATATAAATTATTAATGATATGTCATTAAATCAAATCACAATGCATGACCTATTACACTCTAATAATGGATATAAGGTCCAGATTAAAATTATTTTGAATTCCAATTATAATTTATAAAGACTATGTGCCTTTAAAAATTTGGAATTGGTGATGAAATTTAATAGAATGAGCTATTGATATTCATAAGAATGAAAATAAATTTCAATAAATTAATTTTATAAAATGAAAATCGTTACCTATAAATGGTATTCCAATTGAAATGTAAAGGGTGTTTTCCTATATACCTTTCAACAGAAACACTATATACTCATAACTCTTATGTATGAGACCTTGACCCTGACCCAACCCTAGTAGTAGGAAGTAGGTTGTGTCTATTATGATCCATTATAATCCTTATTATCACCTGGAAAATGATTCTATAACATACATAGAGGTGTGACATATTAATAGGGGGATTTTACCTATCATTTTTTATTTTCCTTATTTCCTATGTGCTATAAATATTATATTAGGTGTCCACATAGTAATTATTTAGTTATGTTACCTCGAAATCTTGAGTTTTGTTCCAGGAGGGTGGAAACCACCATGCTCTAGAGGTGGTGCGCCATGAGAAAATATTAGTACCTCATATAATTTCAACTGATGAAACTCTTTTTGACCATCCATTGGGTTCCAATGCTCATTTACCCGAGCGTTTCTTCCTCTTTATGTAGTCTATACAAGATGATCAATTACATTCTCCTACTATGATAAAGTTGATGTTTGAATTATAGCATCATCATCCTCCCACCTTTTTAGGGGATATAAGACCAACTGTTGATGAGTCGTGGATAAAGGCCATGATTTTGATATTCAGCCAATTAAAGACGCCTCTAAAGAGAAGGTTCAAGATTACTATCTACATGCTCCATGATTCAGATAAATATTCATGGGATGTTTTCACTAAGGAAAAATATTATTAGGATATGGTATGTGAGTTATTCCATGAATCCCTCTATGATTACTTCTTCCACCATACGTCGAGAGAAGACTATGCATGATATTTGATGCACCATCATCAAGGATCCATGTCAGTTCTAGAGTATTCGACTTGTTTCACCAAGATTCATCACTTCACACCAACTATTACCATTGTATAGTTGAAAACAATGAGATGTATTTTGGATGGGATTGTCTATTCTATCTGATCGTAGGTGAATTATTTCCACCAGACCACTATTACATAGAAAGGGAATTGTTCCCTCATCATAGATCATAAACTAAGGGATGGTGGTAATTCGATCTAGGGAGGTTCATATTCGTGGTAGGGAGATAGTTTATATATCAGTAGGAATTGTCATTGAGATGGTGTACATGGGGGTAGTTCTAGCTAGATGAAAGGTGTTGATAGATATGTGGTGTGTCACTAGTTTTTTTGCTGATACCATAAAAAACATAGTATACAAGGAACTCGATAGAGTGACAAACTTGTGGGAGGATATGTCACCTTCATTTATTATGTACAACATCTCAAAATATGTATAATGAAAATAGATCTTTTCCATCATAATTGTTTTGTATAGGATCACGTGATCCATGCCGGGTTTGGATTTTTGTTTACCACCATCTGATCAGACTGGGTAGGTGGTCATTATTGAGGTAGTTAGACATCTGATGTTCAGTTCCAGCAGAGCAAACCTTCCCAAATTTATCTGGTTTCTTCTAAGGGCCCAAGTTTGGGTTACATATATAGAGTGAAACCTACATATGGGGTGCTGATTACAAGGAAATATAGATTTAGAGGTGAAATTATGGTAGCATATAATTTTATTTTAGCCTTATGTGATATATGTTCATCAGACTCATTCACAAATACTGTGATTAAGGATATTATGGGTGTAACAATTGAGTGCTTTTGTTGAGTTATGACTCTAGAAATACTATTAGGTGTTCTATTAAATGGTATGTGACAGTTCAAGGAGTTACACATTGAGATAGGTGGGTTCAAGTTCCTACGGAATTTGTTATTCCTTGATATGATGAGCTTCAACGTAATTCTTGATATGGAATGGCTTGTTCCTTATCCACACATATTGATTTCTATCACTAAAAAGTGTTGTTTACCTCACCTGAGGCTGACATGGATATTAATAATGGAGAATGTGATATCTAGGAAAGTCGAAGAAGACCTGAACATTATGGGTTGGGTAGAGTGATATCCCATATGGTGATTTTCTTTATGTGAAAAAAGGGAATTCATTTTGTGAAATTACCATATATAGTAGATAATTTTATAGATATATGGCCTACCTATTTCACTAGTGTACTTCGTATATTATTTTTCAAGTTCACTATTGGGATAGTTCAATGTGTGGAAACAGTTTCCATTAGTCTATATAGGATGGAACCTAAAAGATTCAAGATCATAAGAATAATTTGAATATCTATAGGAAAATGGTTTTATTGGACCTAATACATTACGATGGGGTTCACCTATCGTTTTCACCAAGAAGGTTAAATCTAACCTCATATTTTGCGTTGATTATGGATGATTGGCCCACCATATAGTGAATAACTAATATCCATTTATATGTATGGGAAAACTCTTCATCTGGCTCTGAGGAGCAATAATGTTTTATAAGATTCATTGGAGGTCATGGTACTAACAGGTGCTTGTGAGGCCATCAAAAATACCACATACAACATTTCAATGATGATATATCTTGTAAAAATATTTGGTTATGTGGTTAATCCTTAGTAATTCATGAGAAAAATTTATGGATCTCATGAATTTGGTTGTCCACCTCTACATGGAATCATTTGTTGTATTCTTCATTAATAACATCATGGTGTATTCTCATACCATACATGGCCACTCCAACCATCTTGAAAACATGATGACTATACTAAGAGAGAATAATCTATATTTTTGGTTCATAAAATTTCATATTTTGATTAAAATGGTTCACTTCTTGGGTCATATGATTTCAGAGAAGTGTATCTATCGGCCCATAAAATGTGAGTGCCATGGTTTCCTAGGAGTCTCCTAATAATGTGTTTGACATAATATAACACTCTGAGAATTTGTTAAATATAACTTTTTTCAAATAAATTTATTCTTTTTGATATTTTTCAAAACTGAAGATATATTGTGAATGAACTATGTTTGGTTTGTGTTGTAAATAACACCAAGTTAATATTTCACTAGACAGAACACATAGAATAGATTTTGATACACACAACACTATTTTTGACTTGTGTTACACACAATGATGAGTTCTTTAGATATATTTAAATACACACAATCCTTTGTTTTATCGAACTACTATATACTATAAATATTGTTATTAAACTAATGTTATATTTACCACATAACCGTTAGAATGAAATTTGCGAATAAGATTAATTGAATTTTAACATTATTATTTAGACATGTAAATAAAATTAATCCATTGGTTGTCAATTATATATAAATTAATGTATGAACTACTTGTAAATAATTAAATTCTAATTATAAAAAATTATTTTTCTATGTACAAGAACCATTTTAACTTAATAAAAATATAAAACCAATTTTGATGATTTTTTTTCAAAAACAAATATATATTATATATTCAATGTATATTTTTATATTCATAAAATATATATTATATGCATTAATTAAGAAAAAACCAATTTTATGAATAAAATGATGTATTTTTCAAAACTGTAATTTTACCACCTTTTAATGGAGAACCCATTTTGAATCTAATTTTTGAAATTATTATAAATTTCAATTGTAAAAAATAACTTCAATTAATAAAGTGTAATGTCAAAATTTAATTTGGGTGAATTTTTTTATCTTTATGAAATATTTAATTTTTGAATGAATAGTAAAAAATAAGGAGTTTTAATTCCAAAATGCTTTTTCATCTAATTTATTTATGTATTTGAATAACATTTTAATTTTATTTTAGATTTTAATTAGATCAATTATAAATAAAATAAATCCAATATAAGTAATTTGAATCAATTTCACTTTGAAATTGGATATAAAAAAATACAATGTCTTGGGAATTTTCACTTTAAAAAACCATCCTCCCATCCCAACTACAATATTAATTTTAAACTAATTTCTGCCACATCTGTGATTATAATTTAGAAAAATTGATTCCATATTTTGAATAATAATAATTTATAACTTCAAATAAGATCATCATAGTTTTTGACCAAAAATATTAGTGAATGTATAAAAATTTAATTACAATTATTAAGGAAAACAATTGATTACTTAATGGTTAAACATTAATCTTAAGAGGCCAAATGAACTCAAAACTTTTCCAAAATCCATCGGATTCACATATATCAAAAAATCCCTTATTATATAAAAGTGGATTATTATTGGAGGACCGTGAATTAATGGAAACCTCTCGGTAGTGTTTACCTTTTTATATTTACAAGAATTCCATTTCTCTTACACTATAGAAGGGCACTCATCCACCTCACTTCCTCACACCTTTAAAGACACTTTGGATCATATAACCTCGGAAAAATATCCTAAAAAAATACCTACCTTAATCATAGAAGCCTCCATTTTGGGAAATCCTTCCATGGAATCCCTCAATGAAATCCAAGAGGAGTTACCCATTGAATAGGAGGATTGAACATGTACAAAGAAAGTAAAAACTGAAGGCAAGGGTTTTCTCATCTCAATATTTATATCTCTTGATACATACCTTATTGTGTAGTCATTTATTTTTTTGTCTTATATAATTCCCATTAATGTATTCTACAATGAATGCACACAAATTTATGGATACTTACATATCCATTTCATGATATAACTTTCATGTGTTTTATGGTTTGAATGTTACGAAATTGGTTTTGTAATTTTGACTTAACTTTCCTTCACTGAGACACATATTGTGTTATGAAAATATAATATTTTATAAGGCTTATATAATCTATCTTTTACATGTAATATCATGAATATTATTCTTTTAATTATATTTCATGTTTCATGTAATTTTATTCTCTCATAGGTATTATGATTTAATATTACCAAAGGGGTAAGATTCTATCTCTACAATCTCTTTGTTTATCGGGATTATTTATGATTATACTTACATTTATTAAATATTATGATACATATATCAATAAATCTCATGATTTTTCTTCTCCTCTGGTTATCCATGGTATCTCAAGGTATTCATACTATTTTTTAGTCTTTGGTACTTAAGATAATTGATAAAGTGTTTTTAAGAAAATGTGTCTTTATTTCCATCTTTAGTCAGAATTTTTTTTAATCACAAAACCATATTTACTAAAAATGTTTTAAAAATATTTTTACAATGATTTTCACAAGACATTTTACTCGTATTTTACCTTTTTAATAAAATTGGGTTTCTAAGGGAATCTATTTTTCATTTTATGATCAAAGATGTTTTCTAAATTTTTGAAAGTGAAAAAGGAATGTTCGATATGTATAGACTTACCCACCGTCATGACCTAATTTCCTTGAAGATTTATTTTTAGGTTTATATGGTTATTTTTAAATAAAATATTTTCCTAATATTCAATAAATTAGTTATTTTAATGTGGTTTCCAATGAAAAATTTCTTCAAAAATGATTTATGTTTTAAAAAGTGTTTTGAAATGTTTTCAAGACTTCATTAAATGTTTTCAAAAAAGTTTCAATGAAAAATATTTACAAAATTTCTTCAGGATTATCTTATTTGTTTTAAAATCTATTTTAAAAGATACTGGTCTTCCATATGACTTATGCTCTAATTTTTTTTTTAAAGTGGAAAATATATTTTCCACAAGATTTCTTTTAAATGAAATTGTAAATCCTTCTTTATAAGAAAAGGAATATTGAATTTTTTTTAAAATGGATTTTCAAAGAATATATTTTTTCCTTAGGAAATTATCCATGTTATCTCAAAATATCCTTCTCCATATATTATGGTACACTTTTTTACATTTTATTCTTTAATAGGGATATGATCTAACAATACAATTCATATTATTTTTTGAATAGTTTATGTTTTTATGGAATGATGTTTATGACACCTTTTTCTCTTCCATAGGTTATATTATTTTGAAACATGATTATTCTCTTGGGTTATTCTTTTATGAAATGATTATTAGACCTATCTCTTTTCCATAGATAATGTTATGATGAAATTATTATGATTACCATTTCATTTAATGGGTTATGATATGATGTTTATGAAACCCATGTCTTTTTATGGGTCATGATATGATGCAAGTTCTACTATATTGTGGAACATGTATATGTGATTTTTTTATGTGATGGGTGGGACATATATATCCCTCCAATTCATTGGGAAATGATTTATATCTCGTGATATAATTTTGGATAAAAAATTGAATGGGCTCGATCCACAATGCGAAACAAGTGTGTCCAGATCAAAAATGGAAAATAGTTGTGTCCTAATAAAAAATAGTAAACTTGTGTGTCCTCATATACTATGTGAAACATTTGTCTCTTGATCCACTATGGGAGACTGGTGTGTCCCAATCCAAAAAGGGGAAACAAGTTTTTCCTGATTCAATTTTTTATGGTCTTGGTAGTTAACCTTGACACGTGAAATGATTCTCTATAGATATAATGCTAACACACTTATATAACATGAACATATGGTTTATGATTGAATTATGATCATTTATCACACTAATGATTCAGGTATTATGAACTTCTAATATTTAGGCCATGAATCTTAACTATGATATTTGATATATATGATATGGTCCTCTAATATTAAAATCATGTTCTCATACCATTGTGATCGTGTTATGCATACATATCTCCCACCTTATTGAGTATATGATATCACCCATTTCTTATATTTTATTTCCCCACATTATGAATAAAGGCTATAAGTAAAAATACTTAAGGGGAAGAACATTAAGGGATATGTTGAATATATTTCACCAAGTTAGAAGATTATGTTTCTATGTTTCCAAATATACTAAACTATTACGGTCATTGGTCATGTATTTTTTTAATTTTCTATATTCATCTAAAATGATGAAATACCATGCATGTTAAGCATGTGATATAATAATTGGTATGAAAGGAATATTTTATTCATCCTTTCTAAAGTATGAAGAGAAAAAATTAGTGATATCCCTAGGGGTTTTTAAAATGATATGTATAGGGATGTATATAAGGATAAGCTTAAGGCGTTATTGATTAAAGGATTAGGTGGTATGATTTATACATAATATAAGTAATTTTTTTGATTATGTGATTTGTTATATTATACGTTATTCTCACACTATTATGTTTAATTTTAGTCAATGGATAGATTCCATAGTAACTAGGCCAATGATGAATGTAATGGAAAATACGATGAATGTCCTCACGATAAACCATATTATATGTGAGTTAGAATGAAAATTCTTATTCATACGATCCAAAAACACTCCCTTGATATGAATCATGTTGAACATCCAAATGACTAAAGGAGAAAACAACATTCTATTGAGTACTTCACAATGAAACTTCCACCATATTATAGTGGTTCCATTCATTCACTAGTAGCTGAGAAATGGATCAGTTACCCTAAAAATATATTCAATATTCTTTAGTGCTCATAGCTTGAAAAAGTCAATTTTGATGCTTATTATTTCAAAGGTGAAGATTATCAGTGGTGAAATATTATTAAGAACATGAGGGAGCAAGAATAAATTTAATCTATGTAATGAGTATAGTGTAAGTGGATATTTTTTTGGAATTACTTCTCTCCTATTCTAAAAAACATATTAGAGGAATTCCTTGAGTTAAATAAAAATGATGATGAATCTATTGGTACATATGAAGCTACTTTTACAATAATTGTAAGGTAAAAATCTAGATTTACCACCATCTTTAGAAGAAAAATTGATCAATTCTTTGTTGTCATAAAACCATGTATTCAGAAGGACTTGGCTATAAGAGACTCTAGTAGTTATGAAGAAGTCATTCATTGTGCACTGAATGTAGAAATGGAAATTGTATATTCCCACCATTACTTTGGGTTTGATATGAAAAGGATGTCTGAGTCTCATGAAAAATTAAAATAGCAGAATGAAATTATAGACAAATATGTTCCATTAATATGGGATGAATAATTAAGCGAATTTCTTTAATAAAACTAGGAGGATATTTAAATTTGTAAAGGTAGGTCATAAAATTCATTAATGTCAAAATATGATTAATGGTATGGTTAATGTAATTAAATTGAAAATAATGTCAACTAATGCATCAACCACACTACAGTGTATCAAATACAGGGAGTTTAGGAATTAGAAGAATTAATTCTGTAATCCAAGGGTTAATATGCTTGATATGACACCATAACCTTAGAGGATAATGGAAAAAGGGAAATCTTATGAAATCAAAATGGATAAAAGTAATCATGATAATATTTGTAAACTTATCCTCCCCCCTTAGATGGGAAGTTCATGTTTGGTTTTGTATGAATAAGCCCAATAAAAATATTATTGTTTATACCTTAGTTAATTTTATTGTGATTATATCACTATTTATATATTTTGGAATATAAAAGTCTTGTGTAATATTCTATCGGTGAAAGGATAAACCCATGTTTCTAATAATTTTTTTTTCTATAATATAAGATCTTATTTAAGGAATAAAGGGTGATTTATATACATTATAAGGAAAACCATTTATGGAATGGTTTAAGTTATACTTAGAATGGGGTTTTATAAATTAATTTATTATATTTACATATGAGGATTTATTCATATTTGATAACTTTTGATAACATTTTTTTCTAATAATGATAGATGGAATGGTCTGTCATTATATTTATGCATATCGTAATATGTTAATTCCCTAGGAATGAAAGACTCACCTTCATTTCATGGAATAATAAATGAAGTGTAAGTTGATCAAATAAAAACTTAGGGTATTGTTGCCCTAAAATAATCTAATTATACCTTTTTAGGAAAATTATTCAGATTTAGGAAAAAGGGTATTTCTTTTTTTCAAGTTATCATCATTTTTTTGGATATCAATGAAAATTTTCATGCCTCTTTGGGTTATGGATTTGTGATTGTTAACTTCCTCCAAACCATGTTCTCTATCACTCTGCATCAGAACAGGATAGTTTGATTTATCCTAAATGACAATTTTTTCACTTGACCCCAATGATATCCTTTATAGAAACCTAGTTATGTGTTACATTGGGTAATCATTATGTTTCCAACATTCCCTTTTTAAATGTAGTTTTAGTATTCATTTTTACTCTGTGTATTTCTATGAAATGTACTTTTAAATATTAATCCAGTGATAACATAGTTGGAATATCAAAGGATAAATTCACTTTTAGGGGATAAGATATAACACCCTGAGAGTTTTTGAAATATTATTCTTCAAATTAATTTAACCTTTTTGATATTTTTCATAACTGAAGATAGCATGTGGAAGCAATACATTTGGTTTTCATTGCACACAAAACCAAGTTAAACATGCACTACATGCAACATATAGATTAAATTTTCAAACAAGAAACACTATGTTTGGCATATGTTAGACACAATGTCATGTTAATTTTATAGTTTTCATTATATGGAAGGCCAAGTTTTACCAAAGTACAATTTTCTTTTAATATAATTACTAAAATAATGTTATAGTTACCACCTATCCATTGGAATATATGTTGAAAACAATATTCACTAAATTTTGAATTTATGATTTACCCATGTATATAAAATCATTCATTTGGTTATCAATTAGTTAGAAATGAATGTAAGAACTATTTTAAAATAATGAAATTACCTTTCTAAGAAAACAATTCTTTATGTACAAGAACCATTATATCTCAATAAATTAAACAAAACACTTTTGAAGAATGTTTTCAATAAAATTTATATGTTTTATATTAAATAAATATTATTATAGTCATGAAAAATATATTATAGGTATAAGATAATAATAGATCCATTTTCGTAAATAACAAGATGTATTTTTCAAAATGTTAATTTTACAACAGTTGAATGGATATCCCATTTTAAATAAAATTTATGAAACTTTTATAATTTATAATTGGAAAAATAAAAAATATTTTTTAATTTGGAATATCATAATATACTTTGGAATAATTTTTTTGTATTTTTCCGAAATATTTCATTTTGGGATGAATTGTGATAATACTAAATTTTAATTCAAAGATACTTGTTAATTTTATTTATTTTAGAAGTTAAATAATAATATAGTTTGTCTTTAAGGTTTAATTAGATAAATTATACAAAAATTAATAAAATTTTAGTCATTGAAACCAATTTTAAATTTAAATTGGATATAATAACATTATAAACCTTGGGCCTTTTTTCATTTAAAAAACCTGTTGTCTCATCCCGAATATGTTATTAATTTTAATTCATTTTCTTCCAATTTTTTTATTATAAATTGGAAAAGAAATGATTACATATTATAATCAGAAAATTTTATAATTTATAACAATATAATCTTAGTTTATGACCAAAATATTAGTGAAAGTAATTAAAATTAATTACATCGATTAAGGTAAAAATTAGTTTAATCAACTATTAAAGTTGAATTTTTAGAGGCCAAATGACATAGGGACATGTGAAAAAGCCATTGGATAGAAATATTTCGACCAAGTCCCCTATAGGATCAATAATAAATAGTTATTGTAGGCCAATTATATAATAGAGACATCTTAAAAGTGTTAAAATTTCTATATTTACATGAATACCACTCCTCTTCCACTATAAAAGGACACTAACCCCTCCCACATCATGACACATATCAAGACACTTTGACTCGGCCATCCCTTTCCCAAATATCCTCCCAGAATCTATCCCTTCGTCCAAGAAGCATACATTTGGGAACAAATCCAACCAAGGAATCCATTTTGTAAAAACCAATAGGAGTTACCCAATGAATAAGAGGTTTGAATGTGTACATGGAAAGTCAAGACTTATGGTAAGGGTTTTCTCATCCCACCTTTTATATCCGTGAGATACATGACATGTTCACCAATCGTTTCTTTTCTATGGTGTATTCACTACCCATTAATGTGTTCTGTGATCATTATACTTAAATTTATGGGTATCTACATATCTATTTCATGATATCTCGTTCATGGGGTTTATGTTTTGAATGTTATCAAACTAGTTAGGCAATGTTTTGTCAATTTTTCTTCTTTGCGACATAAGTTATGTCGTACACCCATATTCTTTTATAATGTGTATGTAATGTCCCTTTTACATGTAGTATAATTAATTTTATAATTTTCATGATATTAAAAGTTTCATGTAATTTTATTCTATCATGTGGAATGTGACTTAATTTTACCAAATTGGTAAGAGATTATTGTTACAATATCATCATTTATTAATATTGTTTACAATTATACTTCCATTAATTAAATATTATGATACATACCTCAATAACTATTCATAATTTCCTTATCCTTTGGTTGTATATGATATCTCTATTTGTTGGTAACCTTTTTCCTCTCTTTGGAACGTAAGATAATTAATAATGTGTTTTTAAGAAAATTAAACTTTTTTCCCTCTTCATCTAGAAATTGTTTTTACACAAAAAACCATGTTTACTAAAAATATTTTAAAAAATTTTATTCTATGATTTTTAAAATAATTTTTTACGAACATTTTACTTTTTTAATAAAAAAATCCTTTTAAAAGGGATCTCGTTTTCATTTTCTGGTCAATGAACTTCTTAAAACTTATTATAGTGAAAAAATAATGTTTAGCATGTACGGACTTACCCTCCATCTTGATCATCATTTACATGGGGCTTTATTTTTAGGGGTTCAAGGTTACACATAAATAAAATGGTTTTATAATATAAAATTAATTATTTATTTGAAATTGGTTTTCTATGATAAATGTTTTAAAAACAATATCTTTTAAGAATTGTATTAAATTTTTTTTAGGCCTTATTTACATGTTTTCAAAGAAATTTCAAAGAAAAATGTTTTCAAAATGTCTTCAAGTTTCTGTTATAATTTTTCAAATATATTTTAAATTAAAAAGGAATTTAAAATGGTTTATTTTCTGAAATGTGATTGTTTAAATTGGAAAATACAATTTTCCCAAGAAACATATTAAATGAAATTGTAAATCCTTCTTTATAAAAAAATGATTTTTGAAATTTTTTTTGAAAAGGTTTTTTAAATAAATGAAATTTTAATAAAGAAATGTTCCATGTGATAATTCAATATACTTATCCATATAAGATCACGTACTTTTTATAGTTTACACTGTAATGGGGATATGATCCAAGAATACAATTTATATTCTTTCTTTAATGGTTTATGTTTTTATGGAAAATTTTTTTGACAACCATTTCTATTCAACATGTTATATTACATTGAAACTCTATTATTTTCATGAGTTATGAATTGGATAATTTATTAAGATACTAATATATATTACATAGGAATTGGTATGATGAAATATTTATGATAGACATTTCATTTCTTGTGTTATGATATGATTTTTATGAAACCCATCTATTTTTAAGGGTCATGATATGGTGATTGTGTTATTATTCATAGATGATGTATGTATCATTTTATTATTTGAAGGTTGGGTCCAATATCTACCTCCAGTGTATTCAGTAATGATTTATATCTTATGGGACAGTGAAGGGAAAAATGTATACGAGCATGATCCAAAATGGGAAACTAGTCGGTCCAGATGCAAAACGGGAAATAGATGTGTCATAACCCAAAATTTGAAACAGGTGTGTCCTCATCCACTATGGTAAATAAGTGTTTCTTGATCCATGGAGGGAAAAAAGTGTTTCTTGATCGAAAAGGAGAAATAGGTGTGTCCTAATTGACTAGTTGTATGGTCTTAGTAGTTAACCTTGACCTTTGAAATGGATTTCTATAGTTATAATGGTGCCACTTTTATACGACATGAGCTTATGGTTCACAATTAATTTATAATGATTTACCACCCTTATGATTCATATCTTATGATCATATAATCATTATCCCATGCATCTTGATTATGATATTTTATATGTATGGTATCATCTTCTATTTTTAAGATCATGTTCTCATACATTTTATCTCATGTTAATCATACAAAACTCACTTTTTTACCCTTACTAAAAATCTGAGACCACCCCGTTATTGTGTTTTCTTTCCCTAAATTATTATGAAAGGTTATTATTATGTTTACTAAAAGGGAAGATCTTTAAGGGATATGTTTAAGATTTTTCATCAAGTTATATGATTAGGTTTCCATATTTCTAATGACCCTAAACTATTATAGTACTCAAGGATGTATTTTTATAATGTGATGAATATTAAGCTAAAATGATGTAATATCTATATATTTTAATCCTATTTCACTCTACACACATTGTTTCTTAGGGAAAGATGGCTATTATAAGAGATTAATTTAGAAATTCTCACACCTAGAAGTTCCTCTTAAAGTCTGGAATAAGAAATGAGTGAAATTCCTATGGTCTAAAGCTTGTGAGATAGTATTTCAGGAGTTGAAAGGGAGAATGACTTGAGTCTTGATCCTAATACTTCTAGATCATGTAGAATATATATCTTTTACAATGATTATTCATTAATTTGACTATGATAATATCTAATGTTTTGAGATTGGGTTATCACATATGGGTCACACCGTTAAGACCTCATGAGTTGAATTATCTAACCCAAAACATCAATATAACATCCATGGTTCACAATTTATATTTTTGGAGAAACAATATGTTGGATGAGTGTTTTGGTGTTTAAAAGTATATTAAAATCCTCAAATATATCCCCACACAACGAGACTTGAATTCGAGGCAGTGCAGGTGGGTAGTGAACCTGCAGTAGTTCAATTTCTAGCAATCTTTTACACCTAGAAAGGGTAATGCAATAAAATAATACATGAACCATAATAGTTAGATACATTCCTCATTGGTGGATAGTGGTTAGTAAACGTTGATGGATTTTTTTGAGATGAAACTAGAGGATACATGACAACATGGGAAACATGTTTTTGCAACTCTAGCGGTGTCATACTATGTTATGGATTGGGTGTTTGATGAGAAAACTATTGGATCCCAAGGGATTCATACCAAGAGAAAGTGTCTCTACTAAGAACCCATCTCCATGTTGGATTTTAATGAGAATGAGATCATTCTCTTCTATAGAAATATCTGGGTCGCTTCAAATATAAGAGGAGAGTTGATGTAGGAATATCATGCCTCTATATGGACATTTCACCCTAGGGTTACCAAGATGCACCGAGACATATGACATCAATATTGGTAGCTAGGTCTGAAGAGGTGTATTTAAATTTTTATAAAGAGGTGGTACACCTATTAGAGGGTGAAGGTAGAGCACTGATGAATTATTATAATTATGTTTCCTCTATCCATTTCTGAATGGAATAGGAATGATTTCAGCATGGATTTCATATAAGGTTTTCTGATATCCCCTTAAGGCTGTGATGCAGTATGGGTGATCGTCGATAGGTTGACTAAGTCTTCACAATTCCTACCTATCTAGGGTACCTTCTTATTTTATGTTCTTTGGAGGATATATATACAAGAGTTTGTGGGACGTTATGGTGTTCCCCATTCTATCATATTATACTTAGTTACCTGATTTATGTAACAATTTTGGTAGTGGTTTTTGATGGAATATGGTTCAAAAGTTATCATGAGTACATATTATACACCTCAGTCCAACATAAAGTTGAAGAGGATTCTAAAGGATCTTTAGGGTATGATCTGGGCATGCATCGTTGATTTTGGTGGTTCATTGGAGAAAATATACCTATTGTGGAGTTTTTCTATAATAACGTATTTGAGGAAATGATTTAGATGGATCTATATGAGGCCCCTTATAGTAGGTAGTGTTGTTAAACCATGTATTGGATAGTGGTAGGTGAGGAAACACTATGGAGTCATCATCTCATTTAAGAGACTTTTGAGAAATTACATCTAATTCAGATATGTCTTGCTACAACTTAGCCTAGACAGATGTCTTATAGTTATTGTCGTCATTGACCTATAGAGTTCAATATGGGACCTCATGGTTTATTATTATTTCCACCTAGATTGAATTACATATAGATTAATAGGGAGATAAAGCTATCTAATTCTTATGTCAGACCTTTTTAGATCATCTAGAGAATCAGGCCAATATCATATCAGTTGTAGTTACCTTAGAGGTATCGTTGCATGCATGAAATCTTCCATGTAATTTATATTCATCGATATAATTCCGATCTGTCTCATTTATTAAATCCTAAGGATACTGATATATAGTTAAATCCATACTTTTAGTAGAAACCATTAAGTATCATTTATCTAAGCACAAAGGATCTCCAAGGTAGTTTATTTCCTCAAGTCCACGGTCCACGTTCTATGGAAGCACATCCATATACAGGATGAGAATTGGGAGGGGAGGTCAATGTACATTCTTAGTATCTATCAAATTTCATATAAAATTATTTAATAATCTTTGAAAGTAAACTTAGTGGTGTGTTTTTTAAGGAGGTGAGTTTTTAATGTCTTTATTTCTCAGTGAGGTGCATTTTTTTAGTTTTGGTTATACCCCGAAACCCCATCTTAGGGTGGTTCAGGTTTATTTTGTAAGGAAATGTTGTAGGGGGGATAGATCTTGTTAGAGGACAAGTGAATGACATACACTGAATACACACCCTATATTTAGAATACACTATGTGTATTGAGTACATTACATGTAATTGGTTTTTCATTCCTTTTACTTGTCATGATCTAGGATTTCGTAGTAGGGAAGGAACTCGAGATTTATAGTTTGTGTAAATAATTTAATAATTGTGTAAATTTCTGAAAAAAAATTAGTAGAGGGATAGAGATATTTTATAAAAAGTCACCTAGCTTTTCTCATAAGAGTATAGGTGTGTGATAGATCCTCATGATACCCAACCTAGGTTCCATGATATCTCCTCCATTCGGAAAATGTTTCCTTTGTCATCAATCACATTGGATCCAAGATGGTAATCTACCAAACCCTCTTGATTCCAATAACAATTTTTATTCCAATCCATTGTGCTATTTTTTTTATGATATGATATTTCAGATTTTTAGGGTTTTGTATGCTTTACGATTTTCTCCCATTATAGCTCAAATCAAATCCCAAAAAGAAATATTAGTGGTCACCTATGAACCTAATGTAGGTGGTCTATCTTATTTCCTTCACTATTATTTTATTTTATATTTTTTGTTGTTGTACCACACACAAAAAATTTCCAGTGGTACTACTGAAATTCATAGTTAAATAAATTAAATTTTTTCTCTTTCTTAGTAAGTACCCAGAAAACTGAAAATCATATCCCAACTTGATTTCAATGACACATGAAAGCCATATGGGTGCTCATATCCATAAAGTCCTACCTAACCTATTACATGAGGTTGTTTAAAACACCTTTTGAGGTGTATTGGCCCTTGTAATAAATATAAATGGATGTGAAATGAATTAATAAGGTGTTTATCCATGTGATAGGACCCATTGATTATGCAATGGATTGAATTTCAAAATTAAAAAAACTATCAACTTGAATAATGTAGCCTAATTAAAATTCCTTGTTATATAATATGAGATGTTGATATAAGAATTACTTTTACACTATACTTAGGGTGACAAAAGGATCCTAAATTAAGTAGGCATTAGACATGATCATCATTCTTTATAAATTATATTTTTATTACTTGAATGTATTCTTGAACCAATTAAAATTAGTCCTATGGTGGGATCACCATGCATTTTAATTACCTTCATATGATCCGAGAGCAATACGATGGTCCCAAAATAAGGAATCCTTGTATGATATCACCATTATTTTTACTTGGAATTGTTAGACATGCTGGGAGTGATACATCAAATTTCCTTGGATGAGCTCACTAAGCTGTTTATGTACCCTAAGCTGTTACTGATTCCCTATGGGAGACACCATGTAAGGGATCATTGGAGAGATGGATACACCATGACTTGAGTGATACTCAGTCCCCTACATGAGATACCTGGGACATGCTCAGAGGGTCATTCTTTATACAACACCAATAGTGATAATCGAGATGCATTTATTGACTACCTTGGATAGACTATGGAGTTTGGATTTTATAGTTCTCCTAACGTGATGCTCAGATACCTTATATGATTCCCCTTGGATGGACACAAGAATCCTCTTTATTGAATTATAGTTATTCCTAATCTTAAATCCTTATTGGGCCAAATTTATTTGTTATGGACACTTCTGCCTAGAAATTTTTTTATGTTTTTCTAGTGAAACAGAGTGGCTGACCAGGGTCATCTCACTGGAGAGCTTCTTCAGTTATTCACCTAATTAATCTAATTTACCTACACTACTAATTTTTATTTGTTTTTCTTATTTTATAAAAAATAATTATATTTAATAAATGAAATGAAAACTAAAATCAAACTAACATGAAATTACAAAATGTAATTAGTGAAGAAATAGATTATCCTTCGTGGTTTGGTTTGTGGGTTCATTCATTCTCCATGTCGGTGTTTAAATTATGCTTGATGATTCAATTATGAGATCTCATGCATAAATTAACATTAGTTTTGTTAGTGGGGTGAAATCTAAAACGAATTTATAAATCTTAATTTCACCTCCTCCTATAACCAAGGTTGTTTTCACCCCTCGATACAAAGTGTGGAATATCCTAGAAACTGGATCCATTATATGTCATTTCATCTGTTGAATGACTCAACTCCATCATATGAAGAAAGTGTATATATTATTAGGGAGGGAAGAGTTTTAATAAAATAATAGAAATTATTTTGAGATTAGTGTTATGGTGGATGATCACCACACATGTACACATCACTCTTTCTCATCAGAAAATTAATATAACATAACATTTTAAGCGCAAAATAAATAAAATTTCCACATACCTCCCATGTACCAAGCCTCGAGTTATCCTTCATTTTTCAGGGTAATATGTCATAGTGAAATGAGAAATAAGGCTAATAATTAAATTATAGATGGAAGATAAAAATAAATGGAATACGATGGAAACAATGGAATTAAAAATATGTATATGTGTTACATGACAAAAATTATTTGAAAAAAAGAATAGAAAAATAAATCCTAAAGAAGAATCATGGCCATTGGACTCCACTACATTTGGGGTTTGGGGATCTCATTCATAATGGGTGAACTCATCCCAATATATACAAAGGGGGTTCTATCCTAAGGTCTTCAAATTCAATATCTTCCAAATCCCCCTTTACGATTTCCTTCAGATTCTTTAAACATAAATATTGATCATGGTAGGCCAATTTAATGACCGAATTATAGAAAAACTTCTTCGTAATATTTGTTCTAATATTAATACTATCTCTAACCATGAATTTTTAGCTTCTAATGACTAGTTTATAAATTAATATGGTCTATTAATTCTGAAAATTTATACTAGAATCATTTTTATTAATTCTTCATCCAAAGATGAGCATCAAATGACCACATTGTTGAAGTCAAATGTCCATGATATTTATAATTTGAATTCCCATTTTAATTATATTTCAAATATATTTGGGATCACCCCAATTGGATATGTTTATACCTATATATTAATAATTTACTAAGGTGGGTTCCTTGTAGTAATCCAGAATGATTTTACAACTTTACTGATTATTTGGGCCCTTATATGTCCGAATCTTCTCTTGGTCTTGTTGATGGAGATAAAGTCCCCAAATCAAGTAATATTAAAGAAACTAATCACATAAATTGGATAGATATTATAAATTTTATGTATGAATTACTAAAGTGATTAAAATCTATCTAAATTCTAGAATTAAGTAATATTTCAATTTTTAGCTCAAAACAGACCATGAATCAAAAATTAATGAAAATAAGCTCAACTGATAAATTAGTTGGGATTAAATCATTTAAAAAATAAAAAAAAAGAATAAAATATTAGCTCTATAAATTCCTATACATTTTAACCATGATTGTCCTCAAAAATAAAATATGAATATTGAAAATCATAGGACAACATTGTTACCAATATTCAGCTTCCAAAAAAAATCAATGTCAAATAAAATTATCAAATTTCACATAAATACCTATTTAATTTCCCAATTTTAATTAAATCGATAATTAATTTATTTTACTTTTCCTATTTGAAAAATGATATAATTTTCCTTTCATTAATTCAAGATCCTCAATTCATTATTATTAAACATGCCAAATCATGATTTACCTCACACTTGATTATTTTCTCTCATCTCTTAAGATACAATTCACATTGAGTTATAATCATATCACGAGAACATGACCCTTTTCTATATTCTTGTAATGGAACTAATTTCATCAAATTGTAAATACAAATGAAACATAAAATCATGAGTACTTGCAATAAAGTTTCAAATGACTATGCATCTTATGTTAAGTAGTATTTTATTTATTAAAAATTAAGATTCAAGGAGAATGTTTGTGTCATTATTATAATTCATGATATGAAAACTAAATTTGTAATGAAATTTTCCCCTTAAATATAGTAACTCCCACTTCCCCAAAAACTAAAATTAAGGTATTGATCAAATTAAAGAAAAATGAATGATTTTTGAATCCTCTTGAAATTTTTTTATACTTTTATACTTTTTTATTTTCTTAAATTACCTTTTCATTTTTTTCTTTTCTAAAAAGGTACAATTAAAAAAACCTACACATCTACAACTTAACCATGCGTGATAAAAATCATAGGTCTAGTAATGGTTATTTTTTGTTATCCCAAATCACAACCCATTTTTCTCATTTTCTTGTTTTTTTTTACATTTTTATAAATTCAAGAGGGGAAAATGAAGTATCATTAATGAATCAACTACCTTAGTTTATTACTAGAATAATCACCCCAAAATGTCTACATTATAATAAATTTCATCCTTACCACCATTATTCCCTTCACCCCCCACACTTAAAGAATAATATATCATGCAATAACTGAGAGTAGGGTAGGAATGGATAAACATGGATTGAAACTTGGATCGTCCCTATAAAGGTCATTCACGGTCTATATGGGATAAATAAAGATTTATGTAAAAGTTACTTTTTAAGGATAAGTGCTTTATCAAAATATTCCTCAATCATTTTAAAGGTGGGATTTCATAGTCATTGATTTGAAAAGTTGAAATGCATGTTCTGGTTAGTGACATGTCCCAAGATTACTCAAGAAATATAATCAAGAATAAAATAATAAGTACTTGGTCTACAAATTATCTCTAGAATGAGAAATATGATAATAGACAGTCACTTAAGGCATGATTAATAATAAAACATAAATCAACAAGTATTTCAGTAATTCAAAGCATGAGAATTGATAGAGAAATTTTGTTTATATGAATCAATTAATTCTTTAAAATAACAATTAATAATTTTAATGATCATGATTCACTTTCATATTATGATTCCTCAGTTTACTCATTCAATCTCTTTAATATTGAAATATAAAACCACGAATCACATGATTCCAATGAAACTCATGTCTCATAGACAGGTCATGTATAGTATAATTTATATGTGGGAATTCAATTTTCTAATTTAAATATCAAATAAAAATATCATAAAAAATGTAAGGTGTTTTAAAATATAAAAATTAAACATGAACCCCCTATTTAAATTATGCTTTAGTCCTCTTTCTCTAATGTTTTTGGGATTCATTTTACAATAATGTACCTAAAAATTATAAAAATTAATTAAGAACAAAGACAATGTTATTAAATAACAAAAGGAAAATGATAGAGTGGGATACATGCTGGACTAATTCTTAAGAATGAATATGAAATATAAATTCCTATATATCATTTAATGAAAAATATTGGTATGATTCCCCATGTGGGGCATAACCTTTTTCCACCTCCTGAGGGAAGTACCCGCTCTTATCGATAGTCAGTTAGTGGATGAAGCTTCATTGACATGAAACACCACATTATCATTTTCCCTAATATCTATTATTTGTTCTTTTTGAGGATAATTCCATGTATAGTGGACACAAAATGCACCTCCTTCTTAATGAGTTAGAACTTTCATGGTGTGGGTAGGATGATGTATGAAACCTCCTCCTATTTAGGGTTGACTTGTGTAACCTCATCTTCACTATGTAGTTGTTTCTCCATATTTTTTGCATTAAAATTGAGGTAAATGTTAGATTTAGAATGTAATTTATTAAGAAAAAAAATTAAATTTGATGAATTAATTTCAAAATATTCCCTTTTAATATCGATACTCTGTGTCTTTTATTCTTCGGTTCAAGCCACTGTTATATCTTTATGTAATACCTACATTAAATATTCAATATCTTCAGGGATCTTTAGGTGTTCCTCAATAGGTGACTATTCCTTTTATCTCACTAGCATTTAGGGAATAATAAAATTTTTCTGTATCTACAAAATTAGAATTTAAGGGGGTGTTACATAATTTTGGATTCAATGAAATTGGAAAAGGAAGAGTACCTAAATCGTTCAACTACCTGATTTCAATTAGGTTTGATGACTACCTCAGTTGTGAGTGCCTCTTGGGGTTAGATGGTATATAGTGAAGGTAGGTATTTGGGCTCATCCACCTCGATTTTGGACTCATCTTCTTGGATATCCTAAGAAAAATCAGGAATGACCAGTGACAATTCCTTCCTGTCCTTGAATCATTGCAAGCCCATTTGGATTTCATCGACCATACTCATAAATATTTTAGGTGATATCCATTTATCTATGAAAATTTATTTTTGATTTATTATTATCGTAATAGAATCAAATAATCATTTTAGTGTCTCCACAGTATAACCTATTTCTTATTCTTTCACATTTGAGTAATGGTTCCAAAAATTAAAAGATTGGCCATTTGAAAACATCATGGAATTTTTTATAGTTTCTTTATTAAGAAAACAATTAAAATAATCTAATAGTATAAAATAGAAAAGGTGATTTATTACAACTTATATTCTTTTAAACAGTTCCATTTTTGATTCACACCTCTCGTAGGTTGTAGAAAAAGAAAATTTCTTTGTTTTCCTAGTGTAGCATAATGGATGACTACAGTCATCTCACTTGAGGATCTTTCTCAATTGTTCACCTACTTAATCTAATTAAACTAAAATATTTCTTTTTTGTTTTTATAATTATTTTATGAAAAAAATGATATTTAATAAATGAAATGAAAAACTAAAAAAAACTAACATGAAATTACAAAATGGAATTAGTGAAGATATATCTTGGGTTTTGTGGTTTGGTTTATGGCCTCCATCATTATCTGTTTTGGTGTTTATATTATGTTTGATAATTCAATTTGGAGATATCATGCATGAATTACTATTATTTAATATAGTGATATTAAATATAAAAATCATTTTTCAATATTAAGGTAACCTCCTCCTATATTTGAGGTTGAAAGAACACGACGATCGAGAGTGTTAAATCTCCAAGGACCTGGCTCCATTGTATGTCATTTAACCCACTGAATGGCTCAACTCCATCGTATGAAGAGTTTGTATCTAGTAGAATAGTTCGAATGTTTTTTAATAAAATAATAACAAAAATTTTGAGATTAGTGTCATGGTGGAAAATTTCCAAACACATAAACATCACTCTTTCTCATCAAAAACTTAATAAAATATAAGAATTTAAGCGCAGAATAAATGAAATTACCACATACCTCCCCTAGACAAGCCTTATGTTAGCCCCTCATTTTTTAGGGTAAGTGGTCATGATGGAATGAGAAATAATGAGAATAATTATATTAGGGATAGAATATAATGATAGATGGAAGACGATGGAAAGAATTTAATTAAAAATATGGATACACATTACATGACAAAAACGAATTGGAAATAAAAATAAAGGAAGAATAAAATCATAAAGTAGCATCATTTCCATTAGTCTCCACTCCATTAGGGGTGTGGGGATATCCTTAATAATGTATGTAATCCTCCTTATATTGGTCAAGAGGATGAAATCCATTGGTTTTCAAAATCAAGATCTTCCAAATCTACCATTAATATTTTCTCCAGATTATGTACATTGAAATATTGATCATGGTAGGAAAATTTAATGACCTAATTTTGAAAAGGTGTAGTATTTAATGTTTATAAAATATTAATCCTATCTTTACCAATTAAATTTCCAATTCATAGAATTTTCTTTGATAATTATATAGCCCATTAATTTTAAAATTTTATTTTCTCGAATGTTTTTTAATTATTTCTCCAATGTTGAGCATCCAAAAAACACATTAATGAAGTAATATATTCATGATATTCAATGGTATAACATCCCATTGAATTATTTTTCAAATAAATGTGTAATCACCCCAATTGGAGGTGTCCATATTGATTTAAGATTAAGATGGTAGGGTGGGGTCCACATAGTCGTCCAGAATGCTTTTCCAACTTCATTGATTATTCAGACCCTTATATTGCTGAATGTTCTCCTTGTCCAAAAGTCAATGATAAATTTCAAAAAACACGGAATCCAAAAAAATGAATCCCATCAATTGGATAAATATTATAAATATTATGATCAAATTTCTAATGTGATTAAAATCTATCTAAATTATAGAATTTAAATTTTTTCTAATTTTTTCCAAAAGAAAACCACAAATACCAAATTAATGAAAATATGCTCAAAATGATTTTTTTGGGATTAAATCATTGAAAAACTTATAAAAATGATGAAAATGTTATCTCTATCACCTATATAAAAATTATCATCCTTGTATAGGTTTCTTTGTTATGAAATTTGGATCATGATGAAGAATGAAGTTTTGTACAGGTATCCTAAGAGGAACCTAGTCTAACATATTTTATCTGTTTATTTCCATAGAATTACAATTATTCACACACTTCTCATTTTATATGGTCAAACTATATTTATCTAGACACATTTGGTGGTGTCCTATTGAGTATATCGCATACCCTTTCTGGGCCTCCCCTAGTACCGAAGTAGACCTTTTTGATTGTAGGTATAAATAATGGGAAGTGGTGAGCTTTTGATGATTGATTCTGAGTACTAGTATAGATTAGGAGAGTAGTGGACTGGGCATATGATCATGATTCTAGTAGTAGTAGTTTTTGGACATATTGGTGGTTTTGTATAGCCTGTCTTATATGGATTCTCCCTTGTATCCCATATTCTATATTTTTTATAACATGACATGTTCATCATCATTTTTTTATCTATATATTATTTCTCTTGAACCTATTATTTTATATTCATTTATTTACAATTATTATTACGCTACTTTTGTGTTATTACAACTTCAACTATATGTTTTTTATATTATACCTATGTTCTCTACTCTGATATGTGAGGGTATTGTCTCCACAAAGATAAAACCTAGGGATACACTATGAGATTGTAGCCTCTGGAATATGGGGAGGCGTGCTTGAGGTCTTCTGGATAAGCATATTTAGACATCACTCAGTGTCTCCGAAGGTGGTATTCTACAGATATGGATTACATATCAATATAGGGGTAAGATCTTTTATTACCCAATAATATATTAACAATAAATTTTATGTTTATAAAAAATAATGTTTTTTCATATTTTGGGGCAAAATGACCTACCATATATGATAATAGGGCACTTTAAAATATATAATTTAGACATTTGATGGAGAATTGTGGGGGAAATAATAAAACTAGAACAATTCACCACTATAAAATAATAAATAAGTTAAAGTATCACACCAATCCATCAGTTAAATTTTATATAAATATTTAAAGGGTTCAAGAAATGGCTATTCAACCAAGATAGTAGATATTCTAATGACATGCAAAATACCCTATAAGACCCCCATTGACATGTCCATACATATAATGGTTCTTTATAAATATAATCACTTTTTATTGTAGATTTAAAATATTCTGTTGGGAAATAAATAAACTAAAGCATGATATTAAATCTATTACATATAATATATTTCCTTAGTTTAATAAGTTATATGATATAATATGGTACTCATATAAAAAAGGGTTTTGAAGAAAATAAAAATTACACTTCAGAAATTTTTTATTAAAACAATGAATTAAAAAAAGGTAAAAAATATATATTATTTAAATGTTGACTTAATATTTTTTATATAAATAGAAATAAAGTATTTCTATATCAGTAGATATTATAAGAGATAAAAAATACTATTTATTGTTAATGTGAATGGGATATAACCATATGCTGATTGAAATTTTTTAGAGTAATTAATCAAAAAATATCCCACTAAACTCTCTGAGAGGTGGGGGTTGAATTTGGGTGACAAGAAATTTATTCTTTTATCTAAATTTAATTTTTTTTCACATTTACAATGACACATTGATTCCCTCTCATTGATCACACATATACATAATTAAATCAAATAAAATAAATAAGTTTAAAGACATAAATTGTACATGGGGCTTCTTTACTAGAATACATCCATGGAGAACATATGAATAGAGTTTTCATATTCTAGATAATCATACATAGTTAGTTATGAGTAGAAAATTTAGGATTATCTCCTTTATCAAACAAGTATTATGTACACACCCTCTCTTCCAATGATTAATTATTAAAATGGGTATAGTGAAAATATTGACCTACTTTAGTAATTCATGGTGATAGTCAATGTAGATCAAATAGAAAAAACTAGAGTTGGTATTCTCTATGATTCTCTATTATTAACATAAAAATATTCAATGATATACACCAAAACTATTTCTACCTTGATTGGTCTTCAAGTTATTAAAAACATGTCACACATCACTTTATAAATCCAAAAATTCATGAAATTCCAATTGTGAGACAAGTTTCTTCTTGATATTCAGTTTCTTTTCTTCTTCTATCTCTGTGTATCTATCCTTATTTTGAGTAGTAAATTACCATATATCCATAGAATTTTGAAATTCAAAATTTAACCATTAATTAACTCATACAAATTCAATATAAAATCCAAACATTAGATTTGTTCTAAGGTCATACACACCATGGAAATTCAAATGGTTTGTCAATATCTATCTTAATAACCTCCAAATTTTTTTGGAATCCAATTTTTTTAAAAAAAATTGATTATTAGAAATCATGGTGAAACATTCTACCATGTGGTATTACAATTTAATATTTATTAAATCATTTTTCACTTACCAGATTAGTCATAGTGTGATGTGACTATTTAACATGTGAGCCAAAATTGTTTTTCAAAATAATCCTATGCCTAAGAGTGTTTTCCTAGTATATTATCAATTGTTCATATGTTCAAGTGATTTCTTTATTTTATTCAAAATATATCACATTGTGATTATAAAACCAAGATGTAATGATTTCCAAGTATTTTTGGTGTCCAAAGTAGATAGGGCATGACTTCTTCTCCACATTTTGGGTTGATTTATATTGTTAAAATTAAAGAAATCAATATTTCCATCTATACAATGAGACTGATATATCTTTGTGTAACACATGTTATTTAAATATTTTTAAAATTACCCAATGTTTCCCCAGAATACCAGATATAAAATCTTGTATACTATTATGTATATTGCAATATTACCATTTTAATATACTATTATATTCTTCATGATGTGGCCATAATTATCATGACATGATTGACTTCTCTTTTAAAAAATTATAAAGGATAAATCCTTTAAAATCATAAATATAAATCATAAATATATTGATACATTTCCAAATTTCTAAAAATCACCTTTATTCATGGGATGACCTATTAACTCATTACATGATCATACATTTTCTATATAATTTATATAATATTCAATGTAAACCTTCAATCATGATAACACAACTCTACACACTATTATATGCAATAAACAACTTCATATTGATTCTAATTGATAAAAAAATTACAATCATTACATCATGTGGTTATGACCATCTCCCCAATTGAATTTTATATCAATCCACCTCATTTTTTAATCATCCAAATATTCCATTAAATATTCAAGAAAATAATTTCATCTATCCTCACCCTACAGGACTATTATTTTATTTTCCTCTATATACATAGAGTAATTCTCATGTAATTTATCCCCTTGTTGAATGTTGTATTTCTCTCCCATTGGTAATAAATTAAAAATATTTATCCTCTTTGGTTATGATCATATCCCATAATATTTGAAATTTAGGAGATCATAAAACTATGAAAAGAAATTTTAATAAATTTTATAACATTTCTTTATTATCCTTCATGTTATTTTATTCCTTAGTTTTGACCATCATATGTTTAGGAATTGTTATGGGTCATTTTTGTAGTTTTTTAAGGAATTTAGGAATTCCATGGGGTTGTGAACATTGGGTACATTTTTAGAGAAAATCATACAGTTCATACCCAAAAAATGTTTCACCTATCATGAAGAACCTGAGGGTGGAACACAGTTATTTAATGTTGTGTAGCCTCCTCTCCAAACTGCATGTCATTGGACAATGGGGATTTTCATGGTTGATGGTGGTTTCTCAAAAATTGTGTTTAATGGGTGATACTCATGTCAGTAGCTCATGAGAGTGTTCACTATTGGTGTAAGAGTTTTCTATATATGTGACCAAACTATGCACAAATTCAAGAAGACCATTAAGGGTTCACAGTTAATCATGTGATTAGATATAATCATGTAACCTAACATAGTAAACTACATGAATGGGTTATAATACCCTATAAATTATAATTACAATCCTCATACCCCCATCATAAATACTAAACAAATAAAAATTAAACCAAATTCAAAACATTGGATTTTGGAGGATCTTGATAGTGGATTTTGGCTCCACCAACCCCTTTCCTCCCAGATTGGAGTTCTAGTGGATCTGACTGACCTCTCTTTGTAATAGAAACACAATTCATTTGAAAATCTATTTTATTTTCTCATTGATCCCACTTTTAGTGTAATGAATCTTATTTTTTTTGTGGGATAAAACTTCAATTTATGAATTTTGATTCTTGGTATTCTTCCTTGATATTCCATAACATTACATTTCCATCGGAGATTATCATTTCAGGTGTTTGAATGATCATGTGATTAAATATTGGTGGTCCCATGAAGATTTTACTTATAATTAAAACATTTGAACCATGATTTCTTGATTATTTTTTTTATTTTAATTTAAAAACATTTAATTGAGAAAATTTTGTTGATTGATTTCTAGGACATGGATTTGTGAGACATAACATTATTTTAAAGTATTTGATATATATTTAGTGGATTTTTGAGAAATTATGGATTGAAAATTTGTGTTTTTTGATGAGATGATTTGATAATGATTATTAAAATAAGATTTATTAAAATTAAATGTGATGGTGAATGGCATGATTTTGTTGAAAATCAATAATTTGGTTTTGAAATTGAAATCGGATGATAAAACATGAAATTGTCCAATTGAACTATAAAAAATGAATTGAATTGAAATGAATTTTCCACCATGATTTATTGATTGAAATAAAAAATTATCCTAAGTGGTTAGTGGGTGAATATTAAAATCCTTATAAGACTCTAACTACCTATTAATGGATTGATGATAGGAACTCAATCTAAACGAACTTCATCATGACTTTTCTTGATAGTGTTTTCATGGATTATATCGGTGGCCTGACACTCTAGGATTTTCACACACACATTGATATATAATGATTTAATTTTTAGTGTGAGTATCCTTGAAATAAAGATAATGACCAATGGACTTATGAATATGGTGCTCAGATTTGATTATTTTATTTCATGCAAGTGTTTTTTGAAGTTCTTTATTCATAACCATTATATATTTTATTTTAAATTTTATTATATTAATCCTATTTTTGATAAATATATTCAGTATATTTTATTTGAAATTGTGTTTACTAAAAATTAGAAAATGATTTTCCATTCCTTGTCTCCTTTTAAATTTAATAATAAACGGTCTAATTTATATTATAACTTCTTATCGAATGTTATGTGAATTACTAATTGGATATTTTTCTCACATGATATCTTTGCATTTAAAAATCTAGATACTATCTATTCCATGTTTAGGAAAATCAAAATATATAGATTTAGGTGGAATGTATTCTTGTTTAGTAGGATATTTTATAATGGAAATTACTAGTGGAGTTGTGATCTACTAATTACATGTAGCCATTGTGAATTTGTCTTGATGGATGTCATATAATTTTAATTAGATGATATATCATCTTAGATTTTTATTATCCGCTTATGGTACTTCTCTCCTTGGGGAACGTTTTTAATACCAACTATTCCCTATTTTATATTCTATTGTTACATATTGGTTGTTTGTTCTTGCTGACGATTCACCCCCATTGACTCATTGATGATTCAATGCTTTAGTCGCTAGACCGTGGGGATTGGTGAAACCCTTCGGTACATGTCAATACCGGCTTAGGTACTAGTGTACCAGGGCATTTAGGGTATTTTATAATTTTTTTATCTTTGGTATGAATTTTTTCATCCCTCTTTAATATCAATTTATATTTTTGGATGTCTTGGTTAATAGAAGGTAGGAATTTTCAGACTCAACGGCTGTTTCAAGTGAGTAACTAGATGTATCTCATTATTGAGAACATTAAGTAACCATTGTTTTTTGGGGAAATGGTCCATGATGAATAAATTTATTTAACTATTTTCATTCTACAAACCAAATATGAGTGTTTTTAAATAAAGAAAGAATTTAATTCTACATAATAAAAATGATATAATTGTATATGTTGATTGAGTAGATGATCAAAGTATATTTATTGATGTTTTTCATTTTTTTGTTTTGATGTTGTGTAATACCATGCTACCAAGAGGATGTTTGTAATGGGAATAGAAGGATGGTTCTTGTGAACCACAATAAATAAATATTCTAGTTGACCAAAACATTATTGAAATAATGGTGGGAGCTATTTATGATCTTGGACATATAGCCACACCTATTCGCATTTATGTTGTAGTAGTGTTACCTCAAATTGATTAAAAAAGATAATGTTATTAAGAGATTCTTTGGTAGAAAACACCATTATTTCATGGATAGAATGAGCCTTAGGAGTTAAAGGATTGGCTGAAAATCATTGGGATTTTTTTCAATTTCAAGGAAATGTATAATTTAATAATGTTGAAATGTGCTACCTACAATCATAAAGTACATAAAATGAGGTGGTGGGATTGAATTATTATATTGAGTAAAAATGAATATCTATAGTGTAATTACTTTATAGAACATTCCAAGAAGCTATTATATAAAAAATAATTTTTTTTAAAAAAAAATAAATATAGTTTCTTATCCTTCAATAAGGGGATATAATAATTAATTAGTATGAAAACCTATTTACTAAACTTTTTTATTTTTCTCCAATGGTAGTAGAGAATAAGAACCTGAAGGATAAAATATTTTAAATGGTTATTTCACCTGATATTTGATATTAAGTTTTCATATTGGTTCTCACTTATTTTGTGGATGTGATGGATATGACATTTATGGCCGAGGTTTAACTGGCTGGTAAGTTACGGATGATGGTAGTTCCTCCTAGTCCTAATGGAATTTTTATTAGTTCATCTAAGGGAAGGAGGATACGTGATGATTCTCATAGTGGGTATCGATATGAAACATCATCTATACCATTTACATTGTTCGGAATAAGCCCATTTATTTTAACTCAATGTGGTATGGTTAGAAATTCAAAGTAGGGTTGTACTAAGAAACTAATGTTTTGTGGTTTTTGTGGTATTTCACGACACTTAAAAAATGTACGTCATGTATTTTCTACTACGTGTAGTGTAACATTCTCATCTTCTCCTAATGTTACTATCACCCAATCAGATTATTTATGAAATTAGGGGTCCCGACCATTGGAATCATGTATTAATATTCTTCACTCATTAGAAGAGTCATATGAGGATGGTGATTCTAATACAATGATAATGAGAGGTTTCATAACTATAAATTCATCTATAGTGACTATTTTATTTGATATTGGTGCATCTCATTCATTCGTATCTACTGGTTTTTTTTCATTTTTCTAGATATCCCAATAGAGATTATTTTGTATGTGATGGATATTTTTTAATCTCTAAAAATTAAGAGGGAGAAGGGAATCCAATCTTCTTATTTTTCCTCATATTTATCAGATATTGACCAGACCATGGGTTTTCTAGTTCTTACATGAAACCTTTATTTTTCCATATCAAGATGGATCATATTATAAACCCTTAATCCTAGAGTGAAGGTTATCTTAAGTGTTTCTCCTTTACTTCCCCTGATGATATGTGTAATGTTTTGCATATATAATGGATTCCAAGGTTAGGTTGATATAGACGAACTATTCTGTTGTTGGGTAGGGTAATATCTATTTTTAGTTTTTGATATAGAGTGGGAATCTTTGAATGTTTATCTCCTTTTAGTGGTGGTCAAATCACAAAAAAAATTCCTTATGAATTATCAATAATTACACATGTAAGAGAGGTATAGTTTTAATGTTGTTTTATATTTGGTACCCAACCCATATTCTTTCTATCTTAATGAATTAAACTGGATAAATTGAAACATTTAAAGACTTGATTGGATAATTGTTTTGGATAAATGATTCATTCACCTGAGGGTGTATCAGTGGTTGGTGCTAGTGCTTTTCTAAATGAATGTTAATAAAACCATTAACCTATGTATTTAATACCATAAAATCAATCGATCTGTGGTAAATAACAAGAATCTATTTCTTCATATTGATAATCTGTTTGACTAGTTGAAATAGGAAATGTGGTTTTCGTGAAGATTGAGCTTCAGTCTAAATTTTACTATCTATGAAACAAAGAATCTAACATCCCAAATACCACCTTTCATAATATGAAATTTCATTTGTACCATTTTATTAGTATTTGTATATGATATATTGGTTTAATCTAAAATTAATTAAGATTATTAAACATTTTGGGAGTTATTTTTGAAATTTTTAGAGATCACATACTTTATTCAAATCAATTAAAATGTAAATTTTGGACATGACAAGTGATATTATTGGGACACAAGGTATCAAACCATGCTATTCCAATCGATCCAGAAATAGTGAATGCTATTATGATAAGGGAATAACCGCAAAATTGTTTTTGAGATCCGGAGCATCTTGGGATTAACAAGGAATTACCATTGGTTCATTAAATATTTTTGAAAGTTGGATTCATTGATGGAAACTATTACATAGAATGGAGTAATGATCATATGAGATTTGAAATTTCTGAAATCTCTCGATAAACTAAAATTCTTATTGAATTTGGATTCAGTTTTGATTCTTCTAGAGGGTGGGTAGGGTTGTTTTTTTTTCATGACATATCAGGTTCATGTTTAGGATCTGTTCTCATGAACATTGATGACATGGTGGCCTATGGTTCTCAAATGCTTAGGTAACATGAGAAGAACTACCCTACCCATGATATTGAACACACATATATGATGTATGTTGTTATGATTTGGAGACATTACCTTATCAAGAAATGGTTTAGCAATTTTTTTAATAATGAAATATTGAGTTATATCTTCTCTCAAAAGTATTTTAATTTTAGACAGTGGAAATGGGTGAAGTAACTGAAATATTTTTATTTTAAAATTGACTACACCCCTTGTAATGGAAATATCATTACTGATGCATTTGGTAGGACACATTTGACCAAATATTCTAAAGAATCGTCAAAAGATATAAATTTGATAGAATGATTTACACAAATGAATTTTGGATTTCAGGAGGACGAGATTAATATTTTTATAGAAAGCCTAATGTTCACATCCTATATTAATGAAATTATTCTTCATGAGGATCAAATTAAAATTGATATTAATGTAATTATGGACCCACATTTTAGTGGAGATACCATTGATGTCTGTTCATTATATATTGAGGGTATCTTTTGATTTTGGAGTCGGTATGTTGTACCTTTTCAGGTGATAAAGGTCACATAGGTGATTTCCATAATTAATAGTAATTGGTACACCCTAACACTATGAATATTTTCAATGATATGAAATGATGGTTTTAGTTCCCACATATGAGATGAGATATTACTAACTTTTTCGTTTTTTTATACATATCATAATGTTAATTAAAGAACTATATACCTTAGATCTCTCTTTATCCCCTTCTAGGGATGACTTGAATTTGGTATGATATTTTTATGGATTTCTTGGTTGGGTAAAAAAAATTAATCAAAATAAGAATATTATATGGGAAGTGATCTATTGAATAACCAAATAAACTAAGAATATACCCATTCATGATGTGACCAAATTTCAGGACTTCAGAAGCCTATTTGTGCATGATATTATCAGATTTCATAGAGTTATATATATTCTAGTTTCATATAGGAATCCCCTATTCACCTCTCATTTTTTGGAGAGTCCACCAGGAGGTGATGGGGTCTTTGGTTAGATTGAGCATGAAAATTCATCCATATATAGATTCCCATATAGAAATAACTATATATATTGTTCAATACATGATTTTTAGATATGTTCTCGACTATGGTAGATCTTGGGATGTCCATTTGGGACTATTTGAGTATTCTTATAACAAAAGATATTATTCATTCATCTAGATGGTTGAGTATTTTAATGGGTGTCCATGTAAATAACCACTATGTTTCTTGGAGGTTGGTAAAACTATTGTGGTTATACCATGTTTGTTCTAATAGATATTAATAAATATTTAATTGATCCAGTATATAATGATTACATGCCAATGTTGGTATAAATTTTATTCTGGTATTTTTCAATTGCCTTTTGATTTTTTAGTATGTGACTAGGTTGTTTTTAAAATATCAACGTGGTTGGATCACCAATGGATTGGAAATGGGGTAATCTTGCATAAATATACTTGGAAACAATTGTGATTGTTGACCTAATTGGAATGGTGGAGTACCTTTGGTATTATAAACTTGAGTTAATGTTGATCTATTATTTGTTTCACATGTCAGAACTCATAAATTACATCTATGAACCATATCATGTATTTACCTAGGAGGAACATGATGTGAAATTTGATTTATTCGTCACTGAGTATACATTTTAAATTTTTGAATATAAGATGAAGAATCTTCATGAAAAGATTATACCTTTTATTCATGTTCTCCTTCATCATCATTTTAATTCACATGAGACATGGGATTATGAGGAAGTGATGGGAGAGTAGTTTCCTCATAACTTTGAAAAATATTCTTCTTGATAATACTTTTTAGTTATGAATTCCTTTTTTATATGATAACATTATATTACAATCATTAAGGTAATTGTATTACTTGTTCTAGATATATATGGTTTGGGTCTTATCTTGTGTCTATTTTATAGTTTTTTAGAGAATTTTGGATGTCCATTGGGAAACACATGGTTGAAAATTTATTATATAAAATTTTGTAGTTGATCCCAAAAAACCCTCTACCCCACCTTGAGGAATTAGAGGGTGGAACTTGGTTAGTTAAAACTATGAAACCTCCCATCCAAACCATGTTTCATGGGACATTGGGTATTTTAATATTTGGTGTAGGGTTTCTCATACCATGTGGACAAACTATAGACCCATTATCATCATATATACTTAGAGAAGACAATCAGCATACCATTTTCCTAACCATGTAACCAAACCATTCACTTTTTCCATAATCTCAACGAGGGTGCATGGTTAGGTACGCAATTAGAACTAACATTATGGGCTAACCCAATAAAATATGTGAAAAAGATTCTAATAAAATATAAATTATAATTAAATTCCATAGAACACCATTTTAAATCATAAAACCCTACAAATAACTCATGTTTTGATCCTTTGGTTTTGGGAAGCTCTTTAGAGAAGATTTTTGGCTTCTCCAACACCATTCCTCTTTGATCGGTGTGCTTGTGAATGTAATAAAACTCTCTCCCATGTGATAAACATGCATTATTTCACAATACCACTTCTATTATCTTATATAAAACATTGAGAGGGTTAAATCTACATATTTGTTGTGGATTGAAACATTTATTTTATTAATTTGTATTCGATGTTTTCATCCTGGATCTTCGTCTCCTTCATCTTTCCATTGGCAGTTCCCATATCAGGTGTTTGATAGATTTTTTTTTATTAAAGTAATGTTGTTTTTTAAGTATTCTCCGAATAATTGAATCCTTTATTTCTTGATTTATATTAAATTTATTTTGAATTGATTTCTAAAAATTTAATTGAGATAATTTTGTTAATTTATCTATTGTGAATATTTTTGTTTAATAAAACCCTTTTTCATATTCATTAATATATTAGGTGGTTTTTTGAAAAAAAATATATTGATATAAAAAGTGTCTTAATGAGTTTATTTGATTTTGATTCTTCAATGATTATTTTTAAATTGAACTATGATTTTTAATGGAATGAATTTAATTAAATCCCATGAATTGGTTTTGAATTTGAAATGTCATGTTGAATAATGAAATTAGGAATTAGAATTGTGAATGATTAATTGAGTTGAAATGAATGATTTTACCATTATTGGTTGAAATAAAATACGACCCTGAGACATAATTTTTTTAATAGGAAAATCACACTATGACATTTTTCCTTACAGATTAATTAATGATAACAACTCTAACCAAATAATGTTCAGCATGAATTTCCCTGAGGGGGTGTCGATTGATTATCCTGATTGACTGAGCCTCAAGGATCTATGAACAAACTTAGAGAAATGATGATTTAATGAGTAGTTATCTAATACTATAACCAAAAACTAACAAACCATATGGATTATTCAAACAATTTCTTGATTTGATTTGATTATTTCAAGCTAGTTTTTAACAAACTACTTTACTCGTGTCCTCTTATTTAGTAAATTTTATTGATTTAAGACTATTTTTTATATAAAATTCATTTACTTTATTTGAAATAATGTTGATTGAAAATATTAAGATTAATTTTCATCTTGTATATTTTTAAATTTAATCATAAATGGTTTATTTCTTTAGAACTACTTATAGAAAATTCGATGAAATACCATTGGGATATTTTTCATCACACCCTACCTTTTACTTTGGTTATATATAGAATATGTTATTACATGTCATGTAAAATGGAAATAGCCACATGTAGGTGGTGGGTGTGCTTGACTCATGTGAAACTGGTTGAGGTAGTGACCTTTGGAGTTGTGATTCACTTGTTACATATAGCTTACAAGTCTTTTTCTTGATGGATGTTATGTAATTTGTTTTTGATGGTTTATCATTTTTGGTTATCAGTATATGATTTTTAATAACTTTCCCCTTGAGGAGTGTTTTTTATTTATATTTTTCACTTTTTTATCTTCCAATCCATATTGATTATTTTTTATTAAAAAACAATTCCCTTTCATTGATTAATAATTCAAGGTGTAGGTCTCCAGTCGGTAGGAATCATGAACACCCTTCATGCGATGTTAGTGTTGGCTTGGGTACTGGTGTACTAAGGTATTTATGTTGGTTCATGAAAAATTTCCGAAGCCTACATTAGTTAAATATTATTATAGGAAAAAATATGATTAATAAAATAAAAATAACATAGTCTGTAATTACTAATGAATCAAATATTAAACTAAAATGTCCTAATAGATAGTATCACCCATAACTTCTTACAACCAAAAACTGATAATAATAAATAATTATAAAATATTCATAAACGAAACATTTTATACAATGATGAATTTGTGTAACACACTGAGATTATAGTATAAGGTTACCTTTAAATAATATAATTTATTTAAAAACTTCATTTTCACACAACACTAAATGTAAAAAAATCAAGATACATTTAGATAAAATATAAATATTTAGATGTGATCATTGAAACCTATCAACTAAATTTGTGGGAGTAAATAATAATAACCACTTTATAAAATACTTATAGAAGGAAAAATAATGTAACATTTTATAATGAATGAAATTATATTAGTTTAACTAAAATGGCTAATAAGGTAATTTATTGATTATGAATGCATTTTACAAAATAATACTCTTTTATGAGAAAACAATTTCTATTTAAAGAGACATAATATTAATGATAAATTATGTTAGATATTCATAATTTGATTAAAAAATTATTTGGGTATGTTTTATGAAAGAATAATAATATAAATTAATATTTTAATATTTATTTTTTCGATAAAAAGAGTTTTCATTATATTTTATGATTTCATTTAATAGATAAATTAAAAAATTATATATATTTTAAATTAATTAAATGAACATAATTATGGAATTCCTCATATAAAAAACAACTTACTACCATGTTTTTATTATTTTCTATAAATGAGGATTTCTAGTCGAAAATTGATTGATTTGTGAAAATTATAATTTCCTTGATATTATCACTATGTAATCATAACATAAAACATTTATAAAAAATTAATATATATATATATATATGAAGATGAAGAATAAATTTTTACATTTTCAATTTTTTTAGATCGAAAACATATTCGAAATATTTATATAACTAATTAAAATGTAACTTTAATACATAAACTGTTTGTAGTATTTTTCCTTAAATAAAATGTAGCATAAACAAATATATCATAAAAAATTAATTAAGAACCATACATATATAAATTTTTTAAAAATAGTTTTACATTATTATGTGTTTTTATTTTAAATTTATCTTTTCAAAACTTTATCCATTTTATTTGGCTTTTTTTCTGAAATTTTAAATTAGAAATAAAGAAATATTCAATAAGGCCAGTCATGAACATTTTCATTAAAACTGATTATCAGGGATAGAAAGTCATTTCCAATGTAAAAGTTAAAAGAGGATAATTTATTTTAACCTACTATAAAAGGAAAAAAATTAATTAAAATTACTATATATTAATATTTGAGTTACTGATCCACAAACACATGTGTCCCCTACATGTTTATAACTTTGTATTCATTTAAACTAGAATAGTTTCATAATAGTATTGAAAAATGTAAATGTGTTCCCAAAACTACCATTTATTTCACTTATAAAATTATAATATCTCCAACACATCTAGATACACCTTACCTTAGAATTAATAATTAAAAAATCATACATTTTTTCTCTATGTAGAACCCTCTTCGAAGAACATAATTATAACATCCCATGTAAATATGGAGTAAGACATTTCCATATTTATTAATATTTTTGATTTAAATATTAATTTCACTTTAAAGAGGATTCTATGTTCGATGGAATACCCGAGAGGAAACAAATGGGTTTATTTGAAATCTTACGTTGCACACAACGTTGAGTTATACTGAAATATATTAATACAATATTATTAATTCAAATTTTAGTTAATGCCTAGATATTTTAATGGAGGGAATAAAAATAACTAACTACAATATTATTATACATGTTTTTTAAATGTTTTTACATTTATCCAATAAAATTTAGAATCATAAAATGTGAATGAATCCAATTATAAGCATAAACACTCTAATATTCTTTAAAAGGTTGATTTACTGCCTTTTGATGAAGAACCCTTTTTAAATATAGTTTTGGTCACTTTTATATGTTCTATTTGAAAAAATTATATTATTATTTATAATTTGGACATCAAAAATTACTTGGATGAAATTTTGGTATTTTTCTGATAATGTTCGTTTTTTATGAGTAGTAAAAAATACTGCATTTTAATTCAAAACTGCCTTTTAATATATTATATTTATATGGTTAAATTATATTTTTAATTTTTTTTAAAGATCAATTAGATTATATTTTTATCATTTATTCCAATGTTGGTCATTGAAAGTAATTTCACTTTGAAATTGGATATCAACAAGTGTAAATCCTTTGATAGTTATTATTTCTAAAAACACGCTTTTTGTTCTGACAATAGGAGTTAATTTTAAATTAATTTCTACCACTTTTACGTTTTTAATTTAGAAAAATTGATTCAATGTTTGGAATATATAGGTCCTAATTATGTAAATAGGTAACTTTTATTTTTAGACATTATGAATATTTACTTCAGTAAATATATTTTTACCATGGTTAAAGGGTAAATCTAGTAAATAAGGGTAAAAAATAATATTTTAATAATATTAAATTTTCCTAACATGTGTCCTAATACTATTAGAGGATACGTGTCCAATAATGGGAATCCTTGGGTCTATTTTGGGACCTCATGTAGCCACTTAAGAGTGATAATGACACTATATATTAATTAATTTAAAGTAAAGACAAAAATTACACAAACATATATCTTTTAGTAAATCAATTTTTACATGTGGTAATATAAGTTCTCTCTTAAACTATAAATATTCATTTTAAATCTAAAAATAGTTCCTAAATCATGGTATCTTATTTATAATTTTGATACAGCATATAAATAAAATTATTTATAACACAATGATGATGTAGGGATTACCTTGTTAATAAATGATTTAAATATATGTGATTATAAAATTTAAAAAAGAATCAAACCCTATCCAATTATTATTGGATGATTTTATTTCAAACACGAGTCATATTATATTTTACTTTAATGATTTTTGGACCTTTTGAATCCAAAAATCAGTTTATAATAAAATAATATTTTCAAACATTCCTAAAGATCCCATCCTCTCCCTTATAAAAAGTCATAAACTCTAACCCATTACTCACACCTCTAAAGCCCCATGGATCATCCAAATTCTGCCCAATTAAGATACCTACATCCCTATATTCCACCTATAATCCTTAACTTATTTATAAGTCACTTCAAGGAAGCCTTTTGGTTCAAACCAAAGGGAGTTACCTGATTTAATGGTAACATCTTCTCTTAAGTTGTTTTCTTTTATTTTACTTCTCCAACCCCATAAAATCTATTTATTCATTTATTTTATAAAAACACCAGGATCATAAATATACTAGGTTGTTTTTATGATAATTATTCTAACTAAACTTACACACACCTCCATCTAATTGGTAAAGAACGTACTATTTTTGTGGACAACGAACTAACGCCTCACTAAACGATGATTTCCCAATTATCTCCCACCACATATTATGGTGGACTTTAATATGGAATTGTATTTATATGTGATATATATCATATGTATATTGTCTCTATCCTTCTATATTTTTCATTCATAACATACCTTTATGGTCTCCATAATGGGTAAATGCGATAATTTTATTTGAGTAAGTGCAAACTACCACACCCTCAAAGTGATATGAGTTGTTCATGCCATACGTGGGACACATAAAGGTTGAAGTTAATGAAATTATATATGATATTATACTGGAATTATAATATACCTATGTATCATTATGTTTGTATTCCATTAAAATACGAAATATAAATGAAAGTAGAATTCATTCCTACGTACGGCTTACCATCTCCATGAACAGTTCATTCCATTTCTTATCTCTAAATGTTATGTAATGTTGTAAATACAAATATATATATATATATATATATGTAATGGATATATATGAATTATATGATATCAAAATCATGAATATCATTGTGGATATAATGGAATTTTTACCACACGAACAATATTTAATTATAAGAAGTTCATTTTTGACTGAAGTACCAAATATCGACAAAACGACAATTATTAACTTAAATGATTATATAATGACTATTATGTGGTAATAAGTGATATTAATGAAATTATAAACCTGAAAAATGTTATGAAACAAGTATAAATTATCTTTAGTTTATTATTTATGATATTAAAGAACGAATGGGTCAAGTCGGACACGGGGTAAGTGAACTTCTTAACCCAATTTCCATTCTTTGAGTTAAACTTCTACTTATTAATTATTTCAATATACGAATATTTTTGAATGAACTTGTATTTTTTTACACTTAATATAAAATTATATTTGGTGTATTTTTATTTTTCACACATAGTTATGTCATTGATTTATCGTTAATGTAATGATATGTTCTTTTTATGGGAATCTTTCACCCTCCTCTTTTAGTCAAATACTTATTTTAAGATATGTATTTTAATTACCATTATCTTATTTTGGGATGTGTTAGTCTATATCCTTATTGTTGTAAATTTTATGTCCAAGTGATGAGATACACTTTTCTTGTTCATCAACTCACTTATTGAATTTTAAAGTGACGTTGTTAGGCTGTCGAATTTTCGTAAGGGACTTCGTCTCAATCTCCTTTCATTAAGGCATATTATGATTTATACATGAATTTATTTTATACAGTGTATAAAAACCTTTTAATTTTCATTTCATTCAATGGAAATCTTTTTCAAAAAATTGTTTTACTTAATGAAAAAAGTAATGTTTCCTTTTAACGTACACGGTTACAATGACCTTTCCGCCGCTGCGAATATTATTTGATCTTTGGATTCCTTAAAAATACATAGTGTTTTTTAAAAATAAAAATAAATACAATATAACATTTTTAATTATTTTTTATTTAAAATGGGTTTGGTAATGTATTGACTATGTCAATATCTTGAAATGATATATTTTGATTCCAATTGGAAATTTATCTTTCATTTATACTAGTTTTATGTGTTATGAATATGTTATGGTTATTGAGAATTGTTTGCCTATATAGGCGGTTCCATGATATACCTATGGAGGGTGATCCTGAGATAACTCTCCAATGAATTGGTTAACTTGACGGAGGTAAATGTTATTATTTCTACTAAGAGATTTAGGGAATATACAGTGATGGGTATTCCAAATGTAACTCCCTACATAGCTGTGAAAGCTACAATGTAAGTTTGATATGGATGCCACAAGTTACCTTTATGATTTATTATTTCTATGTGTTATTCATAAATATTATGTTTTCATGAGTTATGTTTAAAAGATTATGTTTTGTACGTATTGATCAACTAATATTTTATTTCTTTATTTTATAACCCTTACTGAGCTTTTTATACCCATACCATCTTTTGAAATGTTTTTCACAGGACGTAACGATGAATAGGGTCAAGGATGGGATCAAAGAATGGTCATGATGTCTAAAACATGGAACTAGACATGACCCCTTTTTTAAGAGATTTTATTTTATAAAAAAAATAGAATCTGAGTAGAAGTGTCTAAATTGTAATTTTTGTGATGTAATGTAATAGTTATGGCCTAATTCTCTGTCACAATAAACCTGAAAAGATCCTCAATATGAATTATTCATTTAATTTAAGATTATGTAATGTTTTAATTTTGGGTCCTTATAGTTGGTATTAGAGGTCAGTTTAGACAACTTTAGGAGTTAAGATATTTTTAAATTAATTAATTTTAGGTATGATTGAAATAATTTAGCATTTGAAGATTACTGTGTTCCTTCAGATAAATATGTTTATTCGGAATGGTTTTTCATAGAGGAAACACGACAGCTATACTGGGAAGGCATATAGAGGCAAATGACTTTCCAAATCAGCATCCTAAGATGGTCAGAATCAAAATTGAATAGTTTGTTGCAGTGATGGATCAGTTGACTCTGATAATATATGGTGGTTGTGATTATTGATGATATTTTGGTTTATTCCAAAAGTATAGAGGAACATTAAAGTAATTTAAGGATTTTCTTGAAAACCATAAAAGAAAAGAAACTGTATGGGAAATTCATAAAGTGTGAGTATTGGTTACAACAAATTTCTTGCCTTGGTCACATTGTATCAAAAAATGGCATAGCTGTTGATCCTTCTAAAACAAGGTTTGTTGAAAAACATTCACGGTTTCTAGCCCAATGACTAAGTTAACTAGAATAATTTTTAAGTTAATTTGGACAAAAGAATGTGATGATTGTTTTCAAGAATTGAAAAAAAGATTAGTGAATGCTCCAGTTTTGGCACTACATTCCAGAAATGGGGAGTTTGTTATCTACAGTGATGCTTTGTTGAAAGGACATGGTTGTGTCCTAATGATGAATGAATAGATTATTTATTATTCTTCACATTAGTTGAAACCTCATGAGTTAAATTACCCTAAAAATGATTTTGAATTAGCTTCAGTTGTTTTTTATTTAAAAATTTGGAGGCATCATTTTTATGGAGTAAAGTGTTAAATATATACAGATCACAAAAGATTGAAGTATATATTCGCTCAAAAATAATTGAACATGAGACAAATAAGATGGAAGGAATTAATCAATGATTATGTTTGCACGATTCATTACCATCCAGGAAAAGAAAATAATGTGGCTAATACTTTGAGTCGAAAATGTAATGCTACATTAACCATGTTACATTTGGAACAAGATCCTTTGATTAACGATTTGATGAATGTTGGCATAAATGTTGTTGGTGTAGGAAAATCATCTATTTTATTTTATGTGTCTGTGAAATCATCTCTATCAAATAGAATTAAGAAAGCGTAGAAGGATGATATTGGGTTGCAGAAAAAGGTAGAGTTGGTTCAGAAGGATATGTTACTTGAATTTAACATTGATAATGATTGTGCTTTTAGGTTTGGGAAGAGATTATATGGTCCTTATGATTCACATTTGAAGAAAGAGTTGTTATGTGAAGCTCCTAGTTCTCCATTTACAATTCATCCTAGAAGTACTATCATATACAAGGATATTTTGAAGTATTACTAGTGAGATGGAATGAAATGAGATATTTCTTGACTTTACTATGAAGTGTTTGACTTGTTCCCAGGTTAAAGCAGAGCGAAAATTCCCGAAAGGGATGCTTCAGGCTTTACCGATGCCTGAGTGGAAATGGGAAAATGTATCCATGGAATTCATTGTGATATTACCAAAGACATGTCAAGGTAATAATGCAATCTGGTTTATTATTGACCAATTGACTAAACTTCTCAATTTCATCCAATTCAAGATATTATGTCTCATGATCAACTTTCTTAGTTGTATGTCAAATAGATAGTCAGGTTTTAAGGATTTCCACTCTCTATTGTATCTGATCCTGATCCCAGGTTTAATTATAACTTTGGGAAAGACCATCAGAAGCTGTTGGGTACTGAATTAAATTTCAATACAGCTTTTCATCCTCAATCATATGGGAAGTCAGAACAAACAATTTAGACTTTGGAGGATATGATACATTCTTGTTCACTAGATTACTAGAAAATTTGGGAATAAAATCTTTCTTTGGTTGAGTTTTTATATAATAATAATTTTTATTTCAGTATTTAGATGGATCCATTTGACCCATTATATGGAAAGCGGGTTCGAACTCCAACTTTTTGGGATGAAGTAGGCGAAAGGAATCTGATGAGACGAGAATTGGTAGAAGGGATTGTAGAAAAAGTTCATTTGATTTAGAAGCACATGAGAACAGCTTAGAGAATGCAAAAAAATTATACAGATAACTGGAGGAATGATATTTTTTTGAGGTAGGTGATCATGTCTTTTTCAATTTTTCTTCATGGCAAAGTGTGATGCATTTTGGTAAGAAGATAAAGTTGATTCTGAGGTACATTGGACCCTATGAAATCCTAGAGAACGTTGGATCAGTTTCTTAATGAGTGGATTTACCTCCATATTTATCTTAGGAACACAATTTGTTTCTTGTTTCAATTTTGAGAAAGTATATGCGAGTTCCAACTCAAGTTTTGAGTCCAGAGGTAGTTTAGTTGGGAGAAAATATTTCTTACGAGGAACTACCAGTCCAGATTCTTGACCGAAGAGAGCACATACTGTAGAAAAAGTTATTTCATTAGGTAACAGTTTTTTAGAAAAACCATATGGTTAAAGAGGTAATGTGAGAATATTAAAATGTTATGAGGGATAAAAAACAACATTTATTTGATATGTGAATAAAATTGATAGGACACAATTTCCAAAAGGGCGGAAGGATGTAACATCCTAGGTAAATAAAGAGTAATACATTTTTAAATTTATTAATATTTGTGAATTAAATATTAATTTCAATTTAAAGGTTATGCTATGTTCGATGGTATACCCGACATGCAATAAATGTATTTCTTTGAAATCATACATTTCACACACCTTTGAGTTATACTAAAAAATAATAATATAATATTATTATTTCAAATGGTAGTTACCGCCTAGCCTTTGTAATGGCGGGAATGAACAGAACTAACTAAAATATTATTATACATGTTTTTTTAAATGATTTTACATTTATCCACTAAATGATAGAATCTTAAAATGTGAATTAATCCAATTATAAGCATAAACACTCTATTATTTTTTAAAAGGTCGATTTACCACCTTTTGATAAAGAACCCTTTTTAAGTCTAGTTTTTTTCACTTTTATATATTATATATGAAAAAATAATATTATTATTTACAATTGGGACATCAAAATTTACTTTGGATTAAATTTTGGTATTTTTATGATACTGTTCTTTTTTATGAATATTGAAAAATATTGCATTTTAATTCAAAACATCCATTTAATACAATTTATTTATATGGATACATTATCTTTATAATTGTTTTTAAAGTGTAGTTAGATTATATTTTTACTATTTAATCCAATTTTGGTCATTGTAAGTAATTTCACTTTGAAATTGGACATAACAAGTGTCAATCTTTTGGTAGTTATTATTTCTAAAAAACAGACATTTTGTTTTGACAACCGGAATTAATTTTAAATTAATTTATGACACATATGTGTTTCGTATTTGGAAAAAAGGATTCCGATTTTGAATCAATAGGTCCAAATCGTATATATAGGTAAATGTTATTTTTAGACATTATGAATATTTACTTTAGAAAATATTTGTTTACCATGGTTAAAGGGTAAAAAAATAATATTATAATAACATTACATTACCCTAACATGTGTCATAATCTTATTGGATGATACTTTTCCGGACATGGGAATCTTTGGGTTGATTTCGGGACCCCATGTAGCCACTTAAAAGTGATAATGAAACTTTATATTAATTAATTTAAAGTAAAGACAAAAATTATATTAACACATAACTTTTAGTAAATACATTTTTACTTGGGGTTATATAAGTTATATCTTCGACTATAAATATTAATTTGAAAGATGAAACACTTTCATACATCATGGTATTTTATTTATAATTTTTAGACATCAAATAAATAAAATTATTTATGAAACAATGATGATTCAATGATTAACTTATTAATAAATGATTTAAATAAATGAGATTATACAATTTAAAAACTATCAAAAACCTATCCAATTATAATTGGAGGACTTTATTTCGAAAAAGAGTCATCTTATCTTAAAATTTATTAAGTTTACAACCTTTTGAAACCGAATATCAGTTTATAATAATATAATATTTTAAAACATTCCTAAAGAGCCCTTCCTCTCCCTTATAAAAATCCATCACCTCTAACCCATTACACACCCCTCTAAAGACCCTTGTCTCATCCATACTCTACCCAATTAAGCTCCCTAAATCCCTTTATTCCACCTAAAAGCCATACCTTAGGCATAAGGCACTTCAAGGAAGCTGTTTGGTTCAAACCAAAGGGAGTAACCTGATTTAAAGGTAATATCTTCTCTTAAGTTGTTTTCTTTTATTTTATTTCTCCAACACCCTAAGATCTCTTTATTCTTTTTTATAACAATAAAAATATAATAAATATACTAGGTTTTTTATGAGGATTATTCTAACTAAACTTACACATACCTCCATCTAATGGGTAAATAACAAACTGTTTCTCTCTATGACAAACTAACGCCTCACGAAAAGATGACTGTACAATTATCTCTTATCACCTCTTATGGTGGCCATTTAGATGGAACTGTATTTATATGTGATATAAATTATATTTATATTGTCTCTATTCACCCATATTTTTCATTTATATAATACCTTTATGATTTCCATAATGGGTAACCATGATATTTTAATTTGAGGTAGTGCGGACTACCGCCCACTCAATGTGATATGACTCGTTCATGCCATACATGGGATGTTTAAAGTATAGAGTTAATGAAATTATATATGATATTCTAATGGAATTATAATATACCTATGTTTCATTATGTTTTTATTTCATTAAAATACTAAATAGAAATGAATGTAGCGTTCATCCGTACATACGGATTACCGTCTCCATGAACGGTGCATTTAATTTTTTATCTCCAAATGTTATATACTGTAAAAAATACATATATATATATATATATAATGGATATATATGAAATATATGATATCTAAATCATGAATATCATTCTAGAGAATGGAGTTTTGACCACATGGACAACTTGTAATTATAAGAAGTTCATTTTTGACTCAAGTACCAAATATCGACAAAACAACCGTTATTATCTTAAATGATTATATAATGTTTATAACATGGTAATAAGTGATATAAAAGTTATAATAAAACTAAAAAGGTTCTAAATCAAGTATAAATTACCATTAGTTTATTATTCCTGAGGTAAAAGAATGAATAGGTCAAGTCAGACATGTGGTAAGGGAACTTCTTAACCGAATTTCCATTCTTTGGGTTAAACCTACACTAATTAATTATGTCATTATATGAATATGTGTGAATTAAATTTTATTTTTTTAAACTTAATATAAACATATATTGGGTGTATTTATGTTTTTTACACACAGTTATGTCATTGATTTATCCATAATATAATATTTTGTTCTTTGTATTGGAACCTTTCACCCTTCTCTTTTAGTCAAAGATTTATTTTTTGTTTTGTATTTTAATTTCCATTATCTTATTTTCGGATATGTTCTTCAATATACTTCTTTATGTACATTTTATGACCAAGTGATGAGATACCCTTTTCTCTCTCATCAACTCATTTTCAGAATTTGAAAGTGACGTCGTTAGGCTGTCGAATTTTCGTTAGGGACATCGTCTCAATCTCATATCATTGAGGCATATTTTGATTTGTACACGACTTTATTTTATATGGGATATAATAACCTATGAATTTTCATTTCATTAAAATGGAATATTTTTCTAGGAAGAATTTTACTAAATGAAAAAAAAGGAATGTATATCTTTAATGTATGTGGGGACAACAACCTTTCCGTCATCGTGAGTATTATTTGATATTTGGATTCCATAACAAGTCGTAGTGTTTTTTTAAAGTAAAGTAAATACCATATACCCTTTTATGTATTTTTTTTATTGAAAATAGTTTTTAGAAATTTTTTATTATGTCAACAGCTTGAATTGATATATTGTGATTACAATGTGAAAATGTTATCTTTCCTTTATTCTTGTTTTATGTGTTATGAATATGTTATGGTTATAGGGAATTGTTTACATATACGAGTGGTTACACGAGAAACCATGTGTGGGTGAGACCAAGATAGCTCTCTAATGAATTGGCTAACATGACAGAGGTAAATGTTAATGTTTCTATTAAGAGATTTAGGGAATATACTATGATGATTATTCCAAATGTAAGTCCCAACGTAGCTGTGAAAGCTACAATGTATGTTTTATATAGAATACACAAGTTACCATTATGATTTATGATTTATAGGTGTTATTCATAAATCATATGATTTCATGAGGTATGTTAAAGATCTTATGTTTTGTACATATTGATGAACTAATGTTTTCTTTTTTATTTTATAACCTTTACTGAGCTTTTAATGCTCATCCCATGTTTTGAAATGTTTTTCACAGGACTTAAAGAAGAATAGGTTCAAGGACGGGATCAAGGAAAATTCATGCTATCTAAAACATAAATCTATACACGAATCTTTTTTTTTCAATAGTTCTTATTTTATGAAAAAAGTGAAACTGAGTAGAAGTGTCTACTTTTTAATATTTGAGATGTAATGTAATAGTTATGGGCTAACTATCTAAATCTCTAAACTTAAAAAGATCCTCAATGTGAATTATTCATTAAATTCAATATTATGTAATGTTTTAAGGATGGGTCCTTATAATAATCCACTAGTTACTCATTGATAGCCTATTCCATTCAAATTAAAGGAGACTTCTAATGAAATCCAAGTCCCGGACGTCAGTATTATCTAATACGTAGATTTAATTTTAATTATATTCATTTAAATTTATTTTATCCATAATAATATAATGATATTATTATCATTGTTAAATTATTAATTTTACTATATTATGGGTATTATAACAATTTTCATATACCCCATCCATTTAGAAAAACAAAATCGTTGTTCGTGCATTGTGGAAACTACCACCTCGAGGACATAACATGTTTACTTTTCCTTCTGCATCACACATGGTTAGATCTAAGAATGATATTAAAATATAAATATAATTTCTATAATATTAGTAATGTTTTGGTTTGAAAATATATGAACATATTAATTATATTAATGATAAAAAATTCCCATTAATTTAATCATATAAAATAAACATCATAAGATGATAATATTTTATTCAAATTGTGTAATATTTGAAAATAAATTACTTATTATTCAAATTATATTTCATTATAATTTTGATATATCATTCATATAAGAACAAAAATAATAATTTTTTTATTTTTTTATTTATATTACTTATAAACAACCTCATAACACTTAGTTAAATGAGGTTATGTTCATGTTTGGTTCTATTTAACCACATAATCAATAAATAATATGAATTTATGTGATGGAAGACCATGAGATATTATTTAATTGGATAATATGATTATAATATGTAAATAATATTAATTTTTTGATATATTAAGGTCATATAAAAATTTAACTCATTAATTAAGAAAGCACCATTCATCCATTAAAAACCACAAAACATGATCATTATCGATTTCATCATCATGGAGTGTAACCAAAAAACAAGAAATGAGATTATAATTCAATAAAATATTTTAGAAATTATATTATTTAATATTTTATGTTCTAGTAATTATTAACTCTGAATAAATAATAAACACATGCATCACTATTAAGAATCTTCTAAAAATGATGAAAACTATAAACAACCGTTGTTGAAAATAAAATGAATTCTTATAGATGACTAATATTTATAACTATTATGAATGGAAATAGATATGAGTAATGTTATTATTTAATTTATTAGGAAATATATTTTGGGATTAAAAAAATTTAAATATTTTTGATGAATATAAGGGAAAAGGTATGGATTTTCATCTCAATTTCCCTTCACTGAGAATATTATTGTATTCATGTACTTATTTTCATTGTCAAGGTGTGTATACTCAAAATTTGAGATATTCTGTGATGAATACCATTTATTTCAAGTTATTTTAATTTCAATTTAAATCCATATTTTTTAATGTGTTTTGAATCAAAAGTATCTAAGTCATAAGGTTATTGTTGCTATCAATTCTCATTCTATGAGACATAATAAATTTTATAGACCATGATACCTTTGTATGGTTATCTATTTATTTACTATCTAATGAACGTTATTATACATGTTAATCATGGTATTTACTAGTTAAATCATGTTCCTTTATTCATATGTATTTTTATTTTTTTCCTTAGTAATGAGGATTTTTGGTAACTCTGTTTTCACTCATTGAGTTATGATCATTCTATGAACTTATTTCATAAAAGTTGGGAACATTCTACTCTTTTTTTCATAGTTTGTAATTATCTCATTTTTTTGGGAGTCATAAATTCATACCGTATAACCCTTTGAAATATATTTCTCAAATCTTGAGTTATATTCATTAAAACCAAAAATTATATTTCTTCTGATGGATTATGATCATGAATTTCTAGTATTTTCATAGTTGTACACCCATTGCTCAATATGATGTGAAAATATAATTTTATACTTAACAAATATGATGACCTCGTCCTAAAAATTATGATATTATATTAATATATAGAAATATATTGGCATTCTAATAAATATTATTATTATAAAGTTGACAATGTATAGTTTATACATCCACCCATTTATTCCGCTTGGATTATGATTAGTTTATCAATATTATTGAGATGGAAAAATTTATTGACATTTCATATGTCATAATTTAAATATGGATGATTGTTGTAAATGTTGAATATTTGTTATGTATTTATTTTCACTTATGGTTAATGAATTGGACATAAAAAAGTGAGAAGTGGGACCGGTAACACCACAATATTTTTTGAAATATATTGTATCAGATATATTTTATATTTTTATAACTTGAATTACATTAAACACCGAGTTTTAAAGAAGTGCAATATACTATTAACATTATTACTTAAACATAGAATTTATAACATATCTGTAAATATTTTTTTTATGATTATGAATAACTAAAATTTTCAAATTATATAAAATATATTTATATAAATAAAAAATCTCAAAAATAATTATTTAATTTTTTTAATGTCTTTATATTCATAAAAAATACATGTTTCTTAAAAGTGATTCACATTAAATTTTGTGAAAAAATAATAAAATTATTATGTTCACTTTATAAAATTATTAATGATAAAAATAATGACATTTTTCAAATTAGAATATCAAAATTAACCTATATTCATTTTTTGATATTTTTTTTGAAATATTAATGATTTGATGAATATAAAAAAATATTTATTTTAATTGATAATTACTTTTTCATTTAATGAATTTAGAAAGTTAAATATATTTTACGAACGTTTTAAAAGTAAAATTAGATGACTTACATATTAATATATACAATTTTTTTAATTTTTATCAATTTTGTAGTCAATTTTATATTAATATATTATATACTTATTTAATATTTTTCGTTGGAAAACTACATTATCATCGCATATGGGGGTTTAATTATAAATTAAATTCTACCACATTAATTAAATGATTTTTTTAAATGGGTAATATATTTGGAATTATAGTAATTAATATTATATAATATAGCCCAATTAATTTTTGGTTGTATTGAATAGTTAAAATAGTAAAAATTAATTATCATGGATAAGGTTAAAACATGTTTACTGGTGAGTTAAAATAAAGAGATATGGGTTTAAATTACATAAAAACTCTTCCAAATCAAAATGTTTTGAAAATATTTCAAATATATATCATCATAGGTTTATGAATGATAAATTTTTGATCCTTCTAGAATGTTTTAAATTTGGGTATACATTTTTCATTTCAAAAATTTCAAGTGTGTCCTTTCTCAAACTTATAAAAGTGCACTACCCATCCTCTCCTAATCACCCTTCTGAATTGTTTTTTAGAAAATAAATTCCCAAATACATTCCATTAATCTCTAATAACATCCTATAGGTGTTTTTTATTAGAAAAACCTTCTAAGGATGATTTTAGTTAATACCTAAGGAGGTTTTCTAAAGAAGAGGTGTTGTTCTTAACTGAGTATTTTTGTTTCATTTCATTTTCGAAGTCCTTCACATATTCATCAACATTTATGATATAATAACATACCTATATAACCTATATTGAGATATTATTATTTTAGTTTCATAACCTATATCCATATTCTCCTCCATCAAATGGGAAATGAAACTGCCGATCGTTTGTATGGTGGACTGCCGCCTCAAGAACCGATGTAATTCATTTTCCCTGACCTCCTTAAATATATTGATATAATGGTGAATTTAATATTTTTAAATGAAATTTATGAAATATTTACACACTTGTAATTATAATATAAAATATAAAATATTACTTAATACCATACAATCCATTAGATAATGGTAAAATCTCTCTTGCGTATGTGTCGACTACCGCCTCTACAAAGCGATGTGATACAGTTTTCATTTTATTTTGAAACTTACTGTAATAAGAAGAGAATAATATATATATATATAATATCTATAATAATAAAATTATTCAGTCAAGGGGAACACACATTTTCCTTTTCTTTATTCCATTCATCTAGAAACTGGGAAAACATTCATGCTTACGTACGATATTCCATCTCCCCAAAAGATGTAAATAATTTTATATCTCTAAATGTAAATGATTAGTATAAATAAAATTATAATTAATATATATGATATTTATATCATGGATAATATATTAAGATGACATAACCATGATCAATGAAATATGACCAAAAATACCAACTCAAACCATTCCTGAAAATGGAGAAGTTATTGTCTCAAATTTAAAATAAACATGGAATTATTAACAGACAGGTAAGAACATTTATAAGTAAATAATATATGGTATAAAATATGTTATAAAAATTCAGATATATATAAATATATATAATACAAATATATTTTTTGAATTGGAGGTCCAAACATGTATGAACAATGTCACGACACGTAATATGGAACCTTTACGGATGACCTTGATGTGGTGGGAGGTATTGAAAAACATCAACTCCAATATTTGATTGATGGTGAAAACCAAAAAACAGAAGGATGATATCCAAGAGGTAGGATAGATTTTTTTCTGGGCGTTCCAAGTATGGTTTCTACCACTATGAGAACATCGTTCAAATAAGTGCCAGAGGAGTATGAGATATTTGAGGTTATGATCAGCCTCAGGACAGACAGCTCAACTAGTCTCAATGACCTCCTAGTATCATTCTATGTGTCTACCTAGAAACTAGTTAAAACGGAGGTAGTTGAGGTGGTGGAATATGTATTTTGGGGTGGATATCTTCCATGTGTGGCTACTGCGACTACCATGGGGTTAATTCCAAATTTTAAGGATCCTTCATCACTTAATAAACATCATACTATAAGAATGTGTAACATACCATATAATATCTTCTATAGTATAATTAATATAATATTATTAATTATACTATCTTCTTTGTTCTCATATGAGCACATAGATTCATCAATGGTAGATCCATACAAGGATCCATCCATTTGGAATAGGAAATGATAATAGATATCAACATATATCTTAACATCACCAATATCTTCATCAAGTTGGACATGTATAATGTGTAAAAATGACTAGAATGAGGTTTTATTTTAAAGTTACTTTCATGTATGGGCTTCTCCACTAGGTCATGCGACCTTATTTATAGGTGAATTAGTTCTTCTTGAATAGATATCTCATTCATGGGGAAGAATCGTGGGTTCTTCATATTAGTTCTGGGACCCAAGCAAGGTGATCCTCGTTCTCTTATCCCTTAAATTCTCATGAAAAATTCCATAATCCACTCCATAAATAAACTTCTTCAAGGGGTTAGTATTCCAACATTCTGGTGCATGCATAAATTTTGTGGAGTGGGTCATCAAATGTATGATGATGACACTTTTATTTTTCATAATGGTCGTATAAGATCTATTCATGGAATATCCTCTATTATTGAAGAATACTTCCATTGGAGTGTCTTCTTTGTTAATAGTGTGAGAATAATCATTCATCTCTTATCACATTATGTGGCCATGAGGGATAGCTCCCAGAAAAATCAGTTTTGTATTTGTAGGCGTCATTTCCTGATGGATTACCTTGGTGTAACTATATCTCCATGATGAATGTTTATTAAATATTTCAAAAATAGGACATTGGAAAAGAGAGCATGTGTTTATATTAAATTGTAAAAATATGTTTTTACCCTTTCGTTGTTTTATTACATTTATAAATAGTGTACTTACTGCAATACCTATGCATATTTTATCCATTCTCAATGTACCTTAGGAATTAAACAGTATCATGGACGGAATCCTCTCTACCTTTATATGGGACTTGAATGTGGATGACAAGAATAATTGTGCCTCATCATCAACGATGCTGAGTCTAGTTTTGGAGGTTAGTGTCAACTTAAAAAGTGTTTTGGGTGAGGTGCATATATTACATGCAAAGATGTAATGGGAGGTTCTTGAAAAATACACATTATGGGGAGTTTTATGTCTTAGAAATATGACCTTGTATCAGAGGCACCGTGTAGTAACTCTTAACCCCTTTAGCTTGTACTTCACCAATAAATTTTGTCTCTCTATCTTCACTCTAGGTGGATTATCGATAATGTACATATTATGTTTTAGAACCTAAACTACTCTGGATGCTTTTTGGGATTTTTAATCAATCATATTCAGGACCTTTGTTTTAGTGAGGAAAAAAAGTTCCATGGATTCACTCAGATAGTTCTTAATGAGTACCATCTCAATGTTTTAAACCTCACTATGTACTCCTTAAACCTAAATAGATATGTTTTCACAGGTTCTTCATCAGGAATTTTTTGTGAAAGTTTATCTTAAGTTGCACATGTCATGGCATGACCTAGATAAATGGGGTTTTGTGTAATGGAATAAGGATAGAATAAAATAACTAAACTTCTTAGTTTGTAATATCCACAATAAGGATGTATCCATGGAAGAGGTGTTTTGGAATTAATATTTCATAAAGGTACTTCTGTTACAGTAATCATCTAGAGGAATCCATAACTCACTTTTATTTTAAAAGTGAATGGGATCACCTGATTTGGAGTAAATTTGAAGAGTTCACTAGCATGTCTATCAATGATGCTTCAAGAGGATTTTTTTGAACCTCTGGTTTTAGGAGATGTAGGGAAAGAGTGTTGAGAAGAAGGAGAGACTAAATATTTTCCCTAGAGGGTGTTGGTGTATCTGGAAGGACCTTAATAAATAGAAATAAAAGGTACTCTTATAATGGAGGATGTATTTTGATTTTAGAATCATAAGCATATTGATTGATATGTCTCAGTCTTTTTAAATATCAACATATTCCCCTTATCTCAGGTTTTTATAAATCTACACCACCTCTCCTCCTACGTTTAATATACATACCTCCATGAGCATTTGGTTAACTAGAAATCCTACAATAACAATCCATAGATGAATACAGATAACTCCTATAGACTGGGAATGATATGTGGTGGGGGTCCGGTCTGTGATCCCATCTGATCTATTCATTTGGAATTCACTTCCATCATCTAATCTATAGACTCCCCTTTAGATAAATCATTTGACCTACAAATAGGTCTTGAAAATTTTATACAACATAATATTATCATGGAAGTAGTCAAAATCATGGTAAAAAATTATTTATAACTCCCTACATAGTTAGTGAAGTACCTCCTAGATGGTCTCCTATCGTATTTTTAAGTGTAAAAGACTCAATAAAAACTATGTGGAAGTATTTATTACTTCGAGTGAGATTAATTAATTGATGTATGTTTATCCACCAAGCCCCCTCAAGGTGATTCAGTGACTTTTTTTTCTAGTTTGGATTCTTTCCCTCTTGATTGAACCATCTTTGTCATTAGTGATGCTCTTGGAATTTTTATTTAATTACATTATAGTTTTATATTTTGTCTTTTAATATGGAATGTAGCCCTATATTCAATCCCAAAACAAAATAATGATGATGATTATGATGGGGATTAAGATTTAAATGTTACCAAAGTGGTATGGTTTTGATGTTATAAGTTCATAGTTTATCAGGATTTTTTTTATGATTTTGATTTTGATGATGAAATATTATGATATATCAATCATGAAACTAATGAATTTTTTCAACCCTATGTTTATTTCTAGAAATTATATTTTTCCCTCTCATTTTAGTCTATTTATGTACTCAATAGTCCAAACTAATGTTTTTAATGAAAAAAACAATTTTCTATCTCCTCAATTGAAAACATTTTTCTTTCCATATCCATGTTTTATAATAAACATTAAAGAATGTTTCTAATATTCTACAATGATGTTAAAAAGACAATTTTACCCATGTTTTATTTTATTAAAATTGGTTTAAAATAAATCATATTTTCATAAATTGAATAAGGATCTCTTGAATTTTTATATAAAATGTAAAAGGATTGTTCATTTTAGCATTTATGATAAGAATTCTATCTTCCAATGTCATGATCTCTCAATGATTTTCTGTTTCCTATATAGATTTAAAATTTTATATTTATGTAAAAAAATTTCTTTAATATTTGATAAATTTTTATACATTTAATAATTTCTTTGAAAATAGAATGAATATTTTTATAAAGAAATGTTCCAAGTGATCTTTCGGAATCATTTTACATCTAATATGCGATCCTCTGATGTTACTTAATATTTAAGGGGGATATGATTAAATGTTACCATATTTATTATTTCTCTAGATGGTTTACGATTTTTATAAAATGTTGTTTATGAAACATGTCCTTTATCCATGGGATACGACATAATAAATTGATGAAAATATTATCAAACTCATTCCCTTTCCAAGGGTTATGTTATAATGAATGGATGAAATGATTATGAAACCCATTCCTCTTACATAAGTAATTTTCTAATTTATTGATGAAATGATTATGAAACCTGTTTCTATTTAATGGGTTATTTTGTGATGAAATATTTATGAAACCCATTAAATTTAATGGGATTTAATATGATGAATAATTTATGATCTTATTGAACACATATATATGTTTTATTTTATGTGAAGGGTTAGACCTATATACTCCTATAAGGATTTCGATAAATATGGATATCTCATGAGATAAAAATTTATGGAATATGGAGTAAATCTAGTTTAGTAAAGGACATTGTGCACAATTCTTGTAATGGGAGTGATCCTTGACTACTATAATGGTTTGGGGAGTAAACCCATTCCACCGTGATATTTTGGGAAGCGATCCTTGAAAACCTAGGAAACTATTTTATATTTTTATGTATATTCCCCAAATAAATGTAATATGTCAATATTATAATCTCATTGATTATGATTTGTGATTACTTTATGATTCAATAATTATAAACTACCAATATTTAGTCAATGACTCAATTTTGAGATCTGTGATAAGTTGGTTAAGATTTTTAAAATTTTATTCACATGTTCTCATTCCCTTATACTCAAGTAATTCCAATATCCCAATTTTTTACCCTTAATTAGCATTTGACCTAACCTTTTCTTATGTTTCAATTACCTATATTATGAATAAATGTATTATGTATGAAATGTCTAAGAAGTATTCTTGTTTTGGAGAACATAGTAGGCTATTATGTAGGTCACTTATAAACATGTGTTTTATGTTTCCACGTTCATAAAGGCATTAAACCTATACAATTATGGTATGGATTGTTTTCTTATATAATGGATATTAATATAAAAATATGTAATATTCATGTATGAAATGTTCAGGATGATATAGTTTGTAAAAAATAATGGTTTAATTAACCATTTAAATCTAGTATAAGAAAAATTTTGTGGGATACCTAGAGATATTTATATGGATATGGATATATATAGTGAAATATCATTATATTATGGTTTATGTTAGAGTGGGTGGATTTCAAGAAATTATATTTCTTTCTGGATATGAAAAGATGATGTGTCTCTATCATAGTTATACCTAGGGGTAATAAATCCAAAATGGGTGCATTAAGATGGAACATGCCATCACCTAATGCATGATAATGGGATTTGCTGCACAACAACTTTAACATCCTGAGGGATATTCTTTGGAAAATTTCAATATATTTATGAACAATCATAAAGGATTTGAATAATGACCATCAATAACTTATGTTAAGCCTATTATGTCATATATTTAAAATAAGTTTTGATGTCATAGACATCCTTTAAGTGATTTTTCTTGAAAATGTGGTTCCCTCTTTGATATTTTTCTTCCAGTATTATTTTTCGGTTTTAGTGAGTGGATGAAATTTGAAGAAAATATGTTAATGTTTTATATGATATAGTATGGGATGAATGTCCTCATATGAAACCAATGTTATGGGATTTGGAATAAAAACTTCCATTGATATGGTCACACATATTTTTCAAGATATAAATCATGCCGAACATACAAATGAAAAAGGATAGAAAATTGTTTTATTAAGTCCTTTATAAGTAAATGTACATATTCTTTTAGTGGTTATATTGATCCACTAGTTTCTGAGAAATTGATAAGTACCACTAAAAATAGATTTTCAATTATATATTTTTTAAAGAATGAAAAATCTAGTTTGGAAGTCTATTATTGTGAAGGAAAATCATATCAATGGTGTGCACTTATAATGAATATGAGGTGATAGGAAGAAATAGAATTAATGGAGTATTATTAGTAGTAGGGATTATTTTTTAATAAGTAGTTCCCTTATATTTTCATAAAAAATGTACTTGTTATTCCATGATAAAAATAAAAAAGGATGACAAATCTACTAATACCTGGAATAAAAACATAATAAGACTTTTGATGTACGATTATCATATTTTCAACTGACCTAAAAGTATGTTTTATGGAATCTTAAGTATTTTAAAACCTTGTATATGAAGGATTTTACACATAAGATACCCCTATATCTATGAAGAACTCGTTCTATGTACAATAAAGGTGGAAATTGATATTGGAGTTACCCGTCAATCTCAAGGATTTGATATGAAAATATAAATGTAATTCAATGGGATATCTAAAATCCATATGGAGAAGAAGATGAATATTTTTTTTGCAGGAAGTGTGGAATGAAACGTTGAAGAAATAGTATTAAGATGAAAAGTAAATGATTTATGTGTAGAATGATTATCATTTGGAAATCGACTACTGAAGTGATGGTAATATGTTATATAATCATGAAAATATAAGTAAGTCTCCATAAAATACACCAACCTCACTCTAGTGTTCCATGTCCAATGAGTATGGTCATTATACTAATTAGTACCCAAATATGATGGTTAATGTACATGATGGATTTCGGTAACCAATTATGTTGAGTTAGAAAGGGAAATCTCATGCGATCACTATTTATGATGAGGGGTGTGATTAATAATACATTAAAAATAAGGTTAGTGACCTTTTATATTCCAAACCAACCAATGATCATATAATAATGTGATGATAAATATAAACTTATTATTTAAATAACATCCATTATATAGTCTTTGAGTCCCATTAAAAAGGGATTTTTTCTCCTGTGGTTTTAGAGGGATTCAACATCGATGATATACCTACTCTACATGATTCTGTTGGTGTATTTTTTGGAAAAATATCATAGTATTCCATTGAAACATTAATTTTAGTTCTTAATAGAATTCTTACATGGTTCTACACCTATTTCAAAGACTTCCTATAGAATGGCCTCGATTAAAATGCATGAATAGATGTAGAAACTCATATAGAATCTCGACAAATGATTTTTCTATCAAAGCGTGTCACCTTGGGGTGAATCTATTCTTTTGTCAAGGAATTTGATGGATTGGTGAGATTATGCATGGATTATCATGAAATAACCATGATCATAGTCATGGAAAAGTATTTTTACCCCATATTTATGACTTTTAGATCATCTTCATAAAGTTGAATACATAACCAAGATTGAAATGAGTTCTTTATATCATCAATTGAGGGGAAAAAGGAGGATATAAACAATAAAAAATTCCATAAAAGGTATGGCTACTATGAATATGTAGTGATTCTATTCGATTTTACTTATTCCCCCACAAACATCATGGATTTAATTATTAGTGTATTTATGTAATAACATGATAGATTTTTTGTAGTATTTATGGATGATATTCTTAACTAATCTTGGAAAAATGAAGTTAATCCAGATCAGTTGAACATTATAATAAAAATTCTAAGGAAGGATAATTTTTATAAAACAATATTCATAGTATGAATTTTGGATATAAAATTTCTCATTTTTGGGATATATAATCTCAAGAGACGGTATCAATGTATTTCCATCTATAGTAGACATTATTAAATTTTATCTATAACAAAAATAGTGACCATGATCCGATGTTTTCTAGGTTTTCCTAGATATTACATTTGTTTTATGGAATATTTCTCATGGATTTCTAATCTCCTTAGCATGTAAATTCAGAATGGATAGATGTTTCTATGGATAGATGAATGTGAGGAAAATTTTAGAGGACTAATGTGAAGATTGTTTGGTTCTCCTATTCTTATATTACACTATAGTGGTGGTAGTAAAAAATTTCCAACAAACAAAATTTCTGATAAATGTTGGTAAATGAGATGTCACTAATTTAGTGACATTTTCAAAAAATGCTATTTAGTGACACCTAATTTACAATAATTTTTTAGAATATCTGGTAAATAAATGTTTCCAAATTAGAGATGCTATATAAACATAACTTAATTAGGGACCTTCAAAAAAATTACTATTTAGTGAGACCTCGTTTACCAAAAAGAAATTTAGGAACATTGTTAAAAGAAACTGTATTTACCAACATTTTCCAAAAACAGCAATATTTTTTTTTGAAATTTATACTTATTTTTATATTACTATATTTACAATAAAAAATTAATATAAATCAGAACTCCACCCTCCATTGTTTCACAAGCTACTCTCTACGATCCACCCTCCTCCAACCGTGAACAACCTCAACCACACCCCCCCACTATCCATGGCCACTACCAATGCCAACGTCTCCACCAGTTCTCTAGCATTGAACACACTACCTCCCAACACCCCATCCTTATAATGCCTCCCTAAAACCCCTCACACCATTCGAAGCCACTCTAACTGCTAAGGTATAATTAAATATTCATTTTCAATAATTTAAACAGACAATATGTGGGGTTATATACAATGGACTCACCAACTCACCAATTCTAATTACGAATATAAAATTATAATATTTTATTTTTATATATATAAAAATATTTTTTAGTATTTGGAAAATTAATATTATATATATAATTTTATATATTAATATAGAAATATTAATATATATATATATGTTTATATGTTTATATTTTATGTTTATATATATATATGTTTATTATATATTATTTCTATATGTTTATATTTTTCATATTTTTTTTATATTTTATATTGTATATATATATGTTTATATTTAATGTATATATATATGTCTATATGTTAATATTATATATCTATGTGCGTGTGTTTAATATATATGTTTATACTATATATATATATATATATTTGTGTGTGTGTGTGTGTGTAAATATATATCTGTATGTGTATATATATAATTATAATTATAAATATATATATATATATATATGAAAATACTTATCCACAGTTTGGTAAAAATGTAATTGAAATAGACACATTTTCTAAAAAACGCGACTAAATTTAAAATATTTATGTGTTTCAACATATATATATAAATGTATATGTGTTTATATATATATATATATGTTTATTGATATGTGTTTGAGTTTATATATATATATATCTAAATATATGTGTAAATGTTCATATATATTTATATATATGTGACAATATTTAAAAAATTAATATTATATATATATAGATTTATATATCAAGAAATATATATATATATGTGTGTGTGTGTGTGTGTGTTTATATTTTATATTAAATGTATATAGTATGACTAATCAATACATTACCGCATTGGGAAAGTTAACAATGTGGATGATACTTTAGTTGAAGGGATCATGTCATCTTATTTAAGACGATGATAAAAAATCCAATATTTTTGGATTCTCAATGGATCCTTGTATAAATTTTGAAGAAAGGGGGGAACTATTATCTTCCTCATATAAGTGTTCAACCATATATCCATGTGAATATTAAAGAGGTGCAGAAGGATGATGTAAACCTACTAATGAATGTTACAATTTCTCATAATTTTTTCCTTGATTAGGATGGAATGCTATGGTTATGGAGACATGTATGTGTTCCATCCATACCCAATTTGAAGAATTCGTTGTTAGGGGAATCTCATAGATCTCCATTCTCTATTTATCCTAGAAGTAAAAAGTTTTATGATGATTTGAAAGAGTAATTCCAGTGGGTTGTCAAAAATAGAGATATTGTTGAGTTTGTATCTTAGTGCTTGGTATGTCAGAAAGTTATGGTTGAGAGAAATAAGTCTATGGGGATGTTACAACAATTACCCATACTATAATTTAATAAGAAATCATCACAATGGATTTTTTCATTAAACTCTCCAAAATGATGGAAGGGAATAATGCTAAATGGGTTGAAGTCGACCACCTTACAAAGTCAGCACAATTCATCTATATCAGAGAAGATATATTATTGGATTATATTTATTTGATATACATTAAGGAAGTGGAAAGGATTCATGGAGTACCGTATTATATTGTATTTTACCAAGATCAGTGTTTTATCTATATGTTCTGGAGAACTATCCTAGAGGATCTTGATACGTAGATTTCATTAAACACTACATATCATCCTCAGACAGAGGACCTCTCTAAGAGAATAATTCAAACCCTAGAGGATACATTGGTATATTATTCTATGGATATCGAAGGTGGATGGGATCAAAACCTTCCTATAATTTATTTATCATAAAATAATATATTTAATTCATTCATTCAGATGAATCTTTGTGAATAGCTTTTGAAAAATAAGTGCAGAACTCCAAAATTCTTGGATATATTTAGAGAAAGATATAAATTTGCACCTAATCTAGCTGAGGAAATGGAAGATAAATTCAGGTACAATTAATAGCACATAAATGTGGTATTGATTCTACATAATACTCACATTTATAATCATTAGGGTGATATGGAGTTTGAAATTGGTGATTATGGTTTCCTACGAATGTCTCCATGGAATAAGTTTAGGAGATTCAAAAAGAAAATATGAGACCTTGTTATATTGGTAAAATTTGTATTCATGATTGAGTAGGATGGTATTTTATCACTTGTAACATCCATTGATCCTCCATCAAGTCAACGATGAGTTCCATGTATCTCTCATGAGGAAGTATATACCAGATTCTTCACATGTTCTATACTCAGAGGTCATAACACTAGATTATTATCTTTCCTGTGATGAAAAGCATATAGAGATTATGGGTCATAGAAATGATTTTCTATAAATCAAGACCAATCACCTGGTCAATGTTTTATGATAGGACCCCAACATGAACAATCTATATGGAAGCATGAGGATATGAAGAGGAAGACGTATCATTAGTTTCATGTATTATAATGACATAATTTAGTGTAAAAATTTACATTTAATTTTTGTATAATGTAATAATCGTATTTTGTATAATTTTATTCAAATAAATTTAATTTCTTTGGTATCATTATTTACAAACAACAACGAGTTATAACAAACCACATATATACTACTGATATTATTATTTAAAAATATTCATCCAAACCTAGTTGCCAAACATGTTGGAATGAATAAAAATATTTTTTTTCACATTTAGAATGTTTAATTGGAAAAATAAAAATATATTTTGAAATCATCATCTAAAAATTATCTTATAGTTATTTTTTTGATAATTTTCTAAAAATATTAATTTTTTGATGAATAGTGAAATATACCGATTTTTATTGAAAAAGTTCTTTTTTTTCATAATTTAAAAAATAACATATTTTTATAAAATATTTTAAAATTAATATCATTAATTAATATATTTATTTATCCCATTTAGGTTACTTGAATCAATTTCATTTTTAATTTTCATATTAAAAGTTTCTATACTTTTGAAGATATTTTCTTTTGAAAATTGATTTTGTGTTGCATCTACGTGTTTATTTTTAAAATAAATGCTTCTACATCAGTTAATTGGATTTGGTAAAAAAGATTAAATATTTGGAATCTATATAATTAATACTATATAATAAGGCTAACTAAATTATTGGTCATAATGAATAGTAAAAATAGATAAAACTAATTACCATTGTTAAGGTTGAAACGGGTTTATCGGGCGGTAAAAGAAATATTTGGGATAAAATGGCATAAATATTATTAAAACTTATATTCAGTTTCTATATTTCAACCATATAAAATCTAATATTTAATAATGAAACTTTTTGGAACCATGCGGAATGTTTAAAATTCTGTTTTACGTTTTTCTTAACATAGTCCATGTGTGTCCTCTCCCCCACTTATCAAAGGGATCCCCTTATCCTCTTCGCTTCACACTTCCAACTCCTTTGGGTTTCACCAATAGATACCCAAATAAATTACTTAATTACCTACACAAATCATAGAGGACATAATTTAATTAGGAAACCCATTTAAGAAGGATTTTTCTTCAAACCTAAGGAGGGTTTCCGAAGAAGAGGTATCGTTCTTGGCCGAATGTTTTTGGTTTCTTTTCATATTCATCATCCTACAAATATTATCAAAATATTCTGATTATACTAACATAAATATATTCCATATACTTTTATGATATTATGATAATGGAATAACATGCATCAATATTCTCCTCCATCAAAAGGGAAATGAAACCGTCTACTGTGTGTGTGGTGGATAACCGCCTCACAAACTGGCATAATTCATTTTCCAGCACCGCCTCTCATGTCTAGAGAAAATGATTGACTTAATTTTTATATGATATTTATGTCTTATATATACTCATATAATTATGACATCAGATATAAGTTATTACCTTATAATGCTTTGAAAGATAATAACATCGCTCGTGCGTATATGTGGAGTACCACCTCCATAAAGCGATGTGATGAGTTTTCCAATTTATTTTGACATTGATGATAATAAGGATATATTAAATGAATCTATTTGACATATATGATTAAAAAATGATTATATAATGGTGAATTATTAGTTAACATTCTTTTTTCCCATCTGTTGAGAAAATGGAAACAATGTTTTTTCTTATTTAAAGTACAAGGTCCCCATGAATAGTGTAATTTATTTTCAATATATAAATTTAATGGGTTACTATAAATATAAATGTAATAAAAATGTATGTTATTTTTATCCTATATAAAATTATATTGATAATGTTACAATGATCAATGAGAAAGAATTCAAAATATTATACCATATATTCATGAAAATGAAGCAGTTATTAACTAAAACAATATTTTAACAAGGAATTGTTAACAAATGGGTAATAAATGGTAACAGGTAAAGAATATATGATATAATACATACTATTTTTGTTATTTAATATATTTTTAATAAACCTATATTTATAATTCATGTGCTTTGAATGTCTAATAATAATTGATAGACTCTATGAAAGTTATATTCAACTTACTTGTATATCTATGGGAGACATGTCTTATAAACTACTTGTTCTTTTTTATGATGTATATACATCCCTTGATATTTTTCTTAGATTTATCCCATAAAAAATATTAGATTTTGATATCCATCCAAGGTAATCTTTTTTATGTGTCATACAATTCTAAAGTTTTCATTGTACTAAGGGTTTGATGTTATAGTATGATTATTTATCAGGTTTGTTTATTATTATGACTTTCATGATGAAATATTATGATCTATCTATCAAAAAAAATTTATTTTATTATAATTTCACTACAGCAAAAAACGCATTTAGCGGCGGTTTGGTTTCACGTTTCGTGGGGGTTTAAAACCGCCGCCAAACCATGCATCGGGAAACTATTCGCGGCGGTTTTCAAAACCGTCGCAGAACGTTTCGCAGCGGTCTTTTAAATTTTTTTAATTTTTTTTAATTATTTAATTTTATATATTTCATTTATTTTATTTATTTCATATTTACTTCGTATTTATTTTATTTATTTTATTTATTTCATATTTATTTCCTGTGTATTTTATTTATTTTATTTATTTCCTATTTATTTTATTTATTTTTTTTATTTTCTATTTATTTCATATTTATTTTATTTATTTCTTATTTATTTTATTTATTTCTTATTTATTTATTTATTTTTTTCGTATTACTTTATATACTTTATTTGTCCATGCATGCACATCCCAAGCACATGCCCATGCACATGCCCATGCAATATAAAGAAACACTGCGTTTGGTGAGATTTGAACCCCTAACCTCTTGCATATTTTCCAAAGACATTACCACTCCAGCAAGCTCGTCATGTGGTTAATAAACATAGATTAATATACTTATATATATTAATTGAAAAAACAAATAATACATAAATAATAGATATAAACTCAATAATAATAAATAATGAATAATAAATAATAAATAATGACTAATAAATAGTAAATAATAAATAATAAATAAATATAAATATAAATAATAAATAATAAATAATAATAAATAAATAATAAATATAATTAAATATAAATAATAAATAATAAATAAATAAATATATTAAATATTAAATAAATATAAATAATAAATAAATAATAAATAATAAATAATAAATAATAAATAATAAATAATAAATAATAAATAATAAATAATAAATAAATATAAATATAAATAATAAATAAAAAATAATAAATAAATAATAAATAATAGATATAAATAATAAATAATAAATAATAAATAATAAATAATAAATAATCGATAATAAATAATCAATAATAAATAATAAATAATAAATAATCAATAATCAATAATCAAGAATAAATAATAAATCATAAATCATAAATCATAAATAATAAATCATAAATAAATATAAATAATAAATAATAAATAATAAATAAATATAAATAATTAATAAATATAAATAAATAATGAATAATAATAAATAATAAATAATAAATAACAAATAATAAATAATAAATAATAAATTCTAAATTCTAAATAAATAAAAGAAATAAATAATAAATAATAAATAATAAATAGTAAATAATAAATAATAAATAGTAAATAAGTATAAATAATAAATAATAAATAATAAATAATAAATAAATATTAATAATAAATAATAAATAAATATAAATAATAAATAATAAATAATAAATAAGAAATAAATATAAATATAAATAATAAATTATAAATAATAAATAATTATAAATAATAAATAAATATAAATATAAATAATAAATAATAAATAAATATAAATAATAAATATTAAATATTAAATATTAAATAATAAATAATAAATAATAAATAATAAATAATAAATAATAAATAATAAATAATAAATAATAAATAATAAATAACAAATAATAAATAATAAATAATAAATAATAAATAATAAATAAATAATAGATATATAATAAATAATAAATAATAAATAATAAATAATAAATAATAAATAAATAAAAAATAAAAAATAAAAAGTAAATATAAATAATACATAATAAATCATTAATAAATATTAATCATTAATAAATATAAATATTTAATTATTAATAATAAATAGTAAGTAATAAATAATAAATAATAAATAATAAATAATAAATAATAAATACTAAATACTAAATAAATAATAGATATAAATAATAAATAATAAATAATAAATAAATATAAATATAAATAATAAACAATAAATAATAAATAAATATAAATAATAAATAAAGATAAATAATAAATAATAAATAAATAATAAATAATAAATAATAAATAATAAATAATAAATAATAAATAATAAATAATAAATAATATATAATAAATAATAAATAATAAATAATATATAATAAATATAATAAATAATAAATAAATATAAATAATAAATAATAAGTAAATATAAATAATAAATAATAAATAAATATAAATAATAAATAGTAAATAAATATACATAATAAATTTTAATTAATATATAATAAATAATAAATAATAAATAATAAATAATAAATATAAATAATAAATATAAATAATAAAAAATAAAAAATATAAATAAATAATAATAAATAAATAATAATAAATAACTAGTAACAAATATTATTATTAATAATAATATTTTATTATTAGTAATAATAAATAATAAATAATAAATAATAAATAATAAGTAAATATAAATAATATATAAATAATAAAAAATAAATAATAAATAAATATAAATAATAAATAATAAATAAATATAAATAATAAATAACAAATATCCAGTTATAAATAATAGATAATAAATATGTTTTCACAGGTTCTTCATTGGGAATTTTTTGTGAAAGTTTATCTTCAGTTGCACAGGTCTTTGCATGACCTGGATAAATAGGGTTTTGTGTAACGGAATAAGGATAGAATAAAATAACTAAACTTCCCAGTTTGTAATACACACAATAAGGATGTATCCATGGAAGAGGTGTTTAGGAATTAATATGTCATAAAGGTACTTCTGTTACAGTAATCATCATGAGGAATCCATAACTCACTTTTATTTTAAAAGTGAATGGGATCACCTGATTTGGAGTAAATTTGAAGAGTTCACTAGCATGTCTATCAATGATGCTGCAAGAGCATTTTTTTGGACCTCTGGTTTTAGGAGATGTAGGGAAAGATTGTTGAGAAGAAGGAGAGATTAATTATTTTCCCTAGAGGGTGTTCGTGTATCTGGAAGGACCTTAATAAATAGAAATAAAAGGTACTCTTATAATGGAGGATGTATTTTGATTTTAGGATCATATGCATATTGATTGATATGTCTCAGTCTTTTTAAATATCAACATATTCTCCTTATCTCCGGTTTTTATAAATCTCCACCACCTCTCCTCCTACGTTTAATATACATACCTCCATGAGCATTCAGTTAACTAGAAATCCTACAATAGCAACCCATAGATGAATACAGATAACTCCTATAGACTGGGAATGATATGTGGTGGGGGTCCAGTCTGTGATCCCATCTGATCTATTCATTTGGAATTCACTTCCATCATCTAATCTATAGACTCCCCTTTAGAGAAATCATTTGACCTACTAATAAGTCTTGAAAATTTTATACAACAAAATATTATCATGGAAGCGGTCAAAATCATGGTAAAAAATTATTTACAACTCCCTACATAGTCAGTGAAGTACCTCATAGATGGTCTCCTGTCGTATTTGTAAGTGTAAAAGACTCAATAAAAACTATGTGGAAGTATTTATTACTTCGAGTGAGATTAATTAATTGATGTATGTTTATCCACCAAGCCCTCTCAAGGTGATTCAGTGACTTTTTTTTCTAGTTTGGATTCTTTCCCTCTTGATTGAACTATCTTTGTCATTAGTGATGCTCTTGGAATTTTTATTTAATTACATTATAGTTTTATATTTTGTCTTTTAATATGGAATGTAGCCCTATATTCCATCCCAATAAAAAACAATGATGATGATTATGATGGGGATTAAGATTTAAATGTTACCAAAGTGGTATGGTTTTGATGTTATAAGTTCATAGTTTATCAAGATTTTTTATGATTTTGATTTTGATGATGAAATATTATGATATATCAATCATGAAACTAATGAATTTTTTCAACCCTATGTTTATTTCTAGAAATTCTATTTTTCCCTCTCATTTTAATCTATTTATGTACTCAATAGTCCAAACTAATGTTTTTAATGAAAAAAAAATTTCTATCTCCTCAATTGAAAACATTTTTCTTTCCATATCCATGTTTTATAATAAACTTGTAAAGAATGTTTCTAATATTCTACAATGATGATAAAAAGACAATTTTACCCATGTTTTATTTTATTAAAATTGGTGTAAAATAAATCATATTTTCATAAATTGAATATGGATCTCTTGAATTTTTATATAAAATGTAAAAGGATTGTTCTTTTTAGCATTTATGATATGAATTATATCTTCCACTGTCATGATCTCTCAATGATTTGTTGTTTCCTCTATAGATTTAAAATTTTATATTTATGTAAAAAAAATTCTTTAATATTTGATAAATTTTTATACATTTAATAATTTCTTTTAAAATAGAATGAATATTTTTATAAAGAAATGTTCCAAGTGGTCTTTCGGAATCATTTTACATCTAATATGTGATCCTCTGATGTTACTTAATATTTAATGGGGATATGATTAAATGTTACCATATTTATTATTTCTCTAGATGGTATACAATTTTTATAAAATGTTGTTTATGAAACATGTCCTTTATCCATGGGATACGACATAATAAATTGATGAAAATATTATCAAACTCATTCCCTTTCCAAGGGTTATGTTATAATGAATGGATGAAATGATTATGAAACCCATTCCTCTTACATAAGTAATTTTCTAATTTATTGATGAAATGATTTTGAAACCTGTTTCTTTTCAATGGGTTATTTTGTGATGAAATATTTATGAAACCCATTAAATTTAATGGGATCTAATATGATGAATTATTTATGATCTTATTGAACACATATATATGTTTTATTTTATGTGAAGGGTTAGACCTATATACTCCTATAATGATTTCGATAAATATGGATATCTCATGAGATAAAAATTTATGGAATATGGAGTAAATATAGTTTAGTAAAGGACTTTCTGCACAATTCTTGTAATGGGAGTGATCCTTGACTACTATAATGGTTTGGGGAGTAAACCCATTCCACCGTGATATTTTGGGAAGCGATCCTTGAAAACCTAGGGAACTATTTTATATTTTTATGTATATTCCCCAAATAAATGTAATATGTCAATATTATAATCTCATTGATTATAATTTGTGATTACTTTATGATTTAAGAATTATAAACTACCAATTTTTAGTCAATGAATCAATTTTGAGATCTGTGATACGCTGGGTAATATTTTTCAAATTTTATTCACATGTTCTCATTCCCTTATACTCATGTAATTCCAATATCTCAAATTTTTAACCTTATTGAGAATTTGACCTAACCTTTTCTTATATTTCAATTACCTATATTATGAATAAATTTATTATGTATGAAATGTCTAAGAAGTATTCTTGTTATGGAGAACATAGTAGGCTATTATTTAGTTCACTTATAAACATGTGTTTTATGTTTCCACGTTCATAAAGGAATTATACCTATACAGTTATGGTATGGATTGTTTTTATATATAATGGATATTCATATAAAAATATGTAATATTCTTGTATGAAATGTTCAGGATGATATAGTTTGTACAAAATAATGGTTTAATTAGCCATTTAAATCTAGTATAAGAAAACTTTTGTGGGATTCCTAATGATATTTATATGGATATGTCTATATATAGTGAAATATCATTAGATTATGGTTTATGTTAGAGTGGGTGGATTTCAAGAAATTATATTCCTTTCTGGATATGAAAAGATGATGTGTCTCTATCATAGTTATACATAGGGGTAATAACTCCAAAATGGGTGCATTAAGATGGAACATGCCATCACCTAATGCATGATAATGGGATTTGCTACACAACAACTTTAACATCCTGAGGGATATTCTTTGAAAAATTTCAATATATTTATGAACGATCATAAAGGATTTGAATAATGACCATCAATGACTTATATTATGCCTATTATGTCATAGATTTAAAATAAGGTTTTATGTCATAGACATCCTTTAAGTGATTTTTCATGAAAATGTGGTTCCCTCTTTGATATTTTTCTTCCACTATTCTTTTTTAGTTTTAGTGAGTGGATGAAATTTTAAGAAAATATGTTAATGTTTTCTATGATATAGTATGGGATGAATGTCCTCATATGAAACCAATGTTTTTGGATTTGGAATGAAAACTTCCATTGATAGGGTCACACATATTTTTCAAGATATGAATCATGCCGAACATACAAATGAGAAAAGGATATAAAATTGTTTTATTAAGTCCGTTATAAGGAAATGTACATATTATTTTAGTGGTTATATTGATCGACTAGTTTCTAAGAAATGGATAAGTACCACTAAAAATATATTTTCAATTATATATTTTTTAAAGAATGAAAAATCTAGTTTGGAAGTCTATTGTTTTGAAGGAAAATCATATCAATGGTGTACACTTATAATAAATATGAGGTGATATGAAGAAATAGAATTAATGGAGTATGATTAGTTGTAGGGATTATTTTTTAATAAGTAGTTCCCTTATATTTTCATAAAAAATTTACATGTTATTTCATGATAAAAATAAAAAATGATGAAAAATCTTCTGATACCTAGAATAAAAACATAATAAGACTTCTGATGTACGATTCTCATATTTTCATCTGACCTAAAAGTAGGTTTTATGGAATCTTAAGTGTTTTAAAACCTTTTATATGAAGGATTTTACTAATAAGATACACCTATATCTATGAAGAACTCGTTCTATGTTCAATAAATGTGGAAATTGATATTGGAGTTACCCGTCAATCTCAAGGATTTGATATGAAAATATAAATGTAATTCAATGGAAAATCTAAAAGCCATATGGAGAAGAAGATGAAAATTTATTATGCAGGAAGTGTGGAATGAAACATTGAAAAAATTGTATTAAGATGAAATGTAAATGATTTATGTGTAGAATGATTATCATCTGGAAATTGACTAGTTAAGTGATGGTAAAATGTTATATAATGATGAAAATATAAGTAAGTCTTCACAAAATACACCAACCTCACTCTAGTGTTCCTTGTCCAATGAGTATGGTCATTACACTTATTAGTACCCAAATATGATGGTTAATGAACATGATAGATTTCGGTAACCAATTATACTAAGTTAAAAGGGAAATCTCATGCGATCACTATTTATGATGAGGGGCGTGATTAATATTACATTAAAAATAAGGTTAGTGACCTTTTATATTCCAAACCAACCAATGATCATATAAAAATGTCATGATAAATATAAACTTATTATTTAAATAACATCCATTATATAGTCTGTGGGTCCCATTAAAAAGGGGTTTTTTCTCATATGGTTTTAGAGGGATTCAACATCGATGATATACCTATTCTACATGATTCTGTTGATGTATTTTTTGGAAAAATATCATATTATTCCATTGAAACATTAAGTTTAGTTCTTAATAGAATGCTTACATGGTTCCACACCTATTTCAAAGACTCCCTATAGAATGGCCTCGATTAAGATGCATGAATAGACGTAGAAACTCATATAGAATCTCGACAAATGATTTTTCTATCAAAGTGTGTCACCTTGGGGTGAATCTATTCTTTTTGTCAAGGAATTTGATGGATTGGTGAGATTATGCTTGGATTATCATGAAATCACCATGATCATAATCAGGGAAAAGTATTTTTACCCCATATTTATGACTTTTAGATCATCTTCATCATGTTGAATACTTAACCAAGATTGAAATGAGTTCTTTATATCACCAGTTGAGGGGAATAAGGAGGATATAAACAATAAAAAATTCCATAAAAGGTATGGCTACTATGAATATGTAGTGATTCTATTCGGTTTTAATTATGCCCCACCAAACATCATGGATTTAATTATTAGTGTATTTATGTAATAATTTGATAGTGTTTTTGTAGTATTTATGGATGATATTCTTATCTAATCTTGGAAAAAGGAAGTGAATCCAGATCAGTTGAACATTATAATAAAGATTCTAAGGAAGGATAATTTGTATAAAAAAATATTGATATTGTGAATTTTGGATATAAAATGTCTCATTTTTGGGATATATAATCTCAAGAGAGGGTATTAATATATTTCCATCTAAAGTAGACATTATTGAATTTTTTCTATAACAAAAATAGTGACCATGTTCCGATGTTTTCTAGGTTTTTCGAGATATTACATTTGTTTTATGGAATGTTTCTCAAGGATTTCTAATCTCCTTAGCAAGTCAATTCAGAATGGATCAATGTTTCTATGGATAGATAAATGTGAGGAACATTATAGAGGACTAATGTGAAGATTGGTTGGTGCTCCTATTCTTATATTACACTATAGTGGTGGTAGTAAAAAATTTCCAATAAAAAAAATTTCTAAAAAATGTTGGTAAATGGGATGTCACTAATTTAGTGACATTTTCAAAAAACGCTATTTAGTGACACATAATTTACAATAATTTTTTAGAATATTTGGTAAATAAATGTTTCCAAATTAGAGATGTTATATAAACATAACTAAATTTGGGACCTTTAAAAAAATTTCTATTTAGTGAGACCACATTTACCAAAAACAAATTTTGGAACATCGTTTAAAGAAGCTGTATTTACCAACATTTTCCAAAAACATCTGTAATTTTTTTTTGAAATTTATACTTTTTTTATATTACTATATTTACAATAAATAATTAATATACATCACAACTCCACCCTCCATTGTTTTACAAGATACTCTCTACGATCCACCCTCCTCCAACCGTGAACTACCTCCATCACACCCCCCACTATCCATGGCCACTACCAATGCCAACGTCTCCACCAGTTCTCTAGAATTGAACACGCTACCTCCCAACACCGCATCCTTAAAATGCCTCCCCAAAACCCCTTACACCATCCGAAGCCACTCTAAGTGCTAAGGTATAATTAAATATTCATTTTCAATAACATAAACAGACAACTTGTGGGGTTATATACAATGGACTCACCAACTCACTAATTCTAATTAGGAATATAAAATTATAATATTTTATTTTTATATATATAAAAATAGGTTTTAGTATTTGGAAAATTAATATTATATATATAATATTATATATTTATATAGAAATATTAATATATATAAATATATGTTTATATTTTATATTTTATGTTTATATATATATATATATGTTTATAATATATTATTTTTATGTGATTATATTTTTCATATATTTTTATATTTTATATTGTATATAAATATGTTTATATTTAATGAATATATATATGTCTATATGTTAATATTATATATCTGTGTTTGTGTGTTTAATATATATGATTATACTATATATATATATATATTTGTGTGTGTGTGTGTGTGTATAAATATATATCTGTATGTGTATATATATAATTATAATTATAATTAAATACATATATGAAAATAATTATCCATAGTTTGGTAAAAATGTAATTGAAATAGACACATTTTCTAAAAAACACGACTAAATTTAAAATATTTATGTGTTTCTACATATAAATATATATATATGTGTGTGTGTGTAGTGATATATATATAAATATGTTTATAGATATGTGCTTGAGTTTATATATATATATATATATATATATCTAAATAAATGTGTAAATGTTCATATAAATTTATATATATGTGTCAATATTTAAAAAATTAATATTATATATATATAGTTTTATATTTCAAGAAATATATATATGTGTGTGTGTGTGTGTGTGCTTATATTTTCTATTAAATGTATATAGTATGACTAATCAATACATTGCCGCATTGGGAAAGTTAACAATGTGGATAATACTTTAGTTGAAGGGATCATGTCATCTTATCTAAGACGATGATAAAAAATCCAATATTTTTGGATTCTCAATGGATCCTTGAATAAATTTTGAAGAAATGGGGGAACTATTATCTTCCTCATATAAGTGGTCAACCATATATCCATGTGAATATTTATGAGGTGCAGAAGGATGACGTAAACCTACTAATGAATGTTACAATTTTCTCCTAATTTTTTCCTTGATTAGGATGGAATGATATGGTTAAGGAGCCATGTATGTGTTCCATCCATACCCAATTTGACGAATTCGTTGTTAGATGAATCTCATAGGTCTCCGTTCTCTATTTATCCTGGAATTACAAAGTTGTATGATGATTTGAAAGAGTAATTATAGTGGGTTGTCAAAAAGAGAGATATTGTTGAGTTTGTATCTTAGTGCTTGGTATGTCAGAATGTTATGGTTGAGAGAAATAAGTCTATGGGGATGTTACAACCATTACCTATACTATAATTTAATATGAAATCATCACCACCGATTTTTTCATTAAACTCTCCAAAATGAATGAAGGGAATAATGCTAAATGGGTTGAAGTCGACCACCTTACAATGTCAGCACAATTCATCTATATCAGAGAAGATATATTGTAGGATTATATTTATTAGATATATATTAAGGAAGTGGAAAGGTTTCATGGAGTACCATATTATATTTTATTTTACCATGATCAGTGTTTTATCTATATGTTCTGGAGAAGTATCCTAGAGGATCTTGATACGTAGTTGTCATTAAACACTACATATCATCCTCAGACAGAGGACCTCTCTGAGAGAATAATTCAAACCCTAGAGGATACATTGGGATATTCTTCTATGGATTTCAAAGGTAGATGGGATAAAAACCTTCCTATAATGTATTTTTCATAAAATAGTAGATTTAATTCATTCATTAAGATGAATCTTTGTGAATACCTTTAAAAAAATAAGTGCAGAACTCCAAAATTCTTGGATAAATTTAGAGAAAGATATATATTGGCACCTAATCTAGCTGAGTAAATGGTTGATAAATTCAGGTACAATTAATAGCACATAAATGGGGTTTTGATTCTACATAATAATCACATTTATAATCATTACGGTGATATGGAGTTTGAAATTGGTGATAATGTTTTCCTACGAATGACTCCATGGAATAAGTTTAGGATATTCAAAAAAAAATTCAAGCCCTTGTTATATTGGTAAAATTTAAATTCATGATTGAGTAGGACAGTATTTTATCACTTGGAACATCCATTGATCCTCCATCAAGTCAATGATGAGTTCCATGTATCTCTCATGAGGAAGTATATACCTGATTCGTCACATATTCTATACTCAGAGGTCATACCACTGGATTATTATCTTTCCTATGCTGAAAAGCATATGGAGATTATGTATAAGGCCCCAGCCTTAAACCTTACCTAATCTTGAGTTATTACAAGATCACACATTGAGGATCTTTTCGGGTTTAGAGTTTTAGAGAATTAGATCATAAAACTTGCATTACATTCCACATATAAACAAAGTGGTTACATAAAGATAGTATTCTTCATTCCCATCAATGGAACACACATTTAAAATAAAACATGGATTAATTCTTGACACATCCTTGACTCTATCATCTTATCATGTACCTTTCCCTTGACCTGTGAAAAGCATTTCAAAAACTTGGGATGAGCATAAAAACTCAGTATGGGTTATAAAAAAAACATGGAAAGGAAACATGAGTTCATATATAAATAAGAATGATATCATACTTTACCCATAAAACATAGGCACTTTAACATACCTCATAAAATCATGAATAAATCATAGAAATCATAAGACATAAAGGTAACTTGAGGCATTCATAACATTCTTACGTAGGGAGTAACCCTCTTGGTTACGTTTGGAATACCCATCACAGTATATTCCCTAAAATCTCTTCGGAGAAACCTTAACGTTTCACTCCTTCGTGTTACCCAATGCATTGGAGAGCTATAACGGGCTCACCCGCCCTTAGTTTATCACGGAACCACCCGTCTTCATAATAATGCCCAAGAACCATAACATAATCATATCACATAAAACATGCATAAAGGAAACATAACATTTCCACATTTCAATCACGAGATATCAATACAACACATTGATATAATAAAAACATTATGAAAACCATTTTCAATACCAAAGTAAAACATGGTATTTATTTTTCTTTTAAAAAAGAAGGTATGGCTTGTAGAGGAAGCCAAAACTCAAATAACGGTTACGACGGCGGAGAAGTCGTTGTCGCCGCATACGTACGAAAAAAAATTCCCTTTTGTCGTTTAGTAAACGCTTCGTATAAAAAATATTCCTTTTGAATAAACGTAAAAGTCAAATGGGTTTATACACCGTATAAAAGAAAGTTGTGTATAAAATAAAATATGCCTCAACGAAAGGAGATTGAGACGAAGTCCCATACCTCGTATCCGACATGACCCAACCGTTCTTTAATCTCCTGAATAATAAACTTGAGTTAATCTCTACTTGATTATGAATCTTTTTCAAGTTCATTATTCCTTTTATACCATGTTATGAACATCATGTAATCATTTAAGTTAATAATGTTCATTTTGTCGGTATTTGGTTCTTAAGTCAAAAATAGGCTTCTTACACTTACATGTTGTTAATTTGGTCAAAGGTTCATTATACCAGAATGATATTCATGATGTAGATATCATATATGTCATATATATCCAGTACCTGCATTCATTTATAATATTACATCACATTTAGAGGTAAGAAATGAAATGCACCGTTCATGGAGACGGTAAGCCGTACGTACGCATGAACGCTACTTCCATTTCTATTTCATATTTTCTGGAATGGAATCATAATGATATAAGAGTATATTATAATTCCAGTATAATAACATATATAATATCATTAACTTTATCCTTTACACATCCCACATATGGTATTAACGAATCAAATCACTTTCAGGGGGCGGTAGTCCGCACTTCCTAAAATGAAGATATCGTGTTTTACCCATAATGGAAACCATAAAGGTATGCCCAAAATGAAAAAAACAGAAGTTTAAGGAAAACATAAACATGTTATATATCATATATAAAAATAGTGACATCATAATGGCCACCTTTGAAGGTGTTAAATGAGTGTTGAACAATCATCGTTTCGGGAGGCAGAATTTTGCCATCCACGGAAACCTTATGTTCTTTAACCATTTGATGTAGTTGTGTGGGAGTGTAGCTCAAATAAATCTTATAACAACATCCTAGTATATTGAAGATACTGGTGTTGTTACAAAAGAAGTAAATAAAAATAGTTTAGGGGGTTGGAGAAGCAAAATAAAACAAATGAACTTGAGAGAATGAATTACCTTTAAAAAGTGTAACTCCTTTTGAGTTGAGCCTAAAGGCTTCCTTTGAAAGGATTCTGCCCAAAGGGAATCCTCTAGGATGAGGAGAGGGATGTGGAGAGAGCAAATGGGCAGGGGTTGGCCGAGCCAATGGCTTGAAGAGTGTGTGAAATGAGGTAGAGGTGGGGGCCTTTTATAAGAGGAGAGGAGGGGCACTTTTGGAAAGTAAAGAAACATTACTTTATTTGAAAATGTGTTTCGGTTTTAAAAGGTCCCAAATTGATAGAATTCGTGGATAAGGTGATAAGGCATCGAAATCCATTCATCCAATTGGTTTTGGACATGTGTAGTTCATAGATTTTATATTATCTTTCCATTTTATTTAAATCGTCAAATAATGATGTCATCGCTGCATCATTATTATGTCATAAATAATTAAATTTATTTAATGTCTAAAAATTATAAAAAAATTACTATGATGTAGGAAATCTTTTTAGCTTTCCATTTAATATTTATAATCAAAATTTTTACTTGTATAACCCCACTTAAAAATTGTTTTCGCAAAACATATTATGTTTGTGTCATTTTCACTTTAACATTAAATAAAAAGTAATTTATGTCATTTCCCAACAAAAGTGGATCCATGGGGTCCCCAAGTTGACCCATGGCTTGTCTTGGTCGGCCATGACACAACCAATAAGGTTGGGACATGTGTCTAGGTCATTTTATATTATTAAAGCATTATTTATTCCTTAAACTACACTAATTACCACTAATCGCGATTAAAAACTTAATAAGTTACTATTCACCAAAAAATTATTTTAATCTCATTGAGCCACATTTTACTTCTTAATGACAACCATGTATGTCGGATTTTCAAAATTCAATATACATTAGTGGTAAACTTTCATTTAACTAGAAAAATCAGTTTGCTTGATCACCACTTAGTGGTTTCACTATTCATCAAAAATTGAAGTTTTTCAGAAAATTACCAAAAATTCACTCTAAGCTATATTTGATATTCCGAATTCAAAAATGATGTCTATTTTACAAAATTAAAATCATATAAGTCACATTAATTAATTTAATAATTAATTCCCGCTGCCAGAGCAAATAGCGTGTTTTTACAAAACAATAAGTATCAAAAGATTGACACCAGTTTAAGTCTAATTTCAAAGTGAAATTGATTCCAATGACCACCATTGGATAAAATGGTAAAAATATATTCTAATTTTACTTCAAAACCAATTCAAAACATAATCTAATCATATAAATAAATTAGATTAAAAAGTAGTTTTGATGTAAAATGCAGTATTTTTCACTATTCATTTAAAAAATGAACATTGTCAGAAAAATACCAAAAATTCACAGAAAGTAAATTTTGATGTCCCAATCATAAAGGATAAGTTTATTTTGACAAACATAGTTTATAAAATTGTCAAAATATAGATTCAAAAATGTTTTGCCATCAAAAGGGAGTAAAACAATCTTTTAAAAATATTAGTGTATTCCATGCATAAGATTGTATTTATTTTCATTTTAAGCCTCTATAACACTATCTTAATCATTAATAGACATAGATAAAAATATCTATTATTCATTACTTACTTGGGATGTTACATCCTTCCCCCCTTTAGAAAATTGCGTCCCCGCAATTTATTTACTTATCAAATAAATGAGGGTACTTATCCCTCATTGCATTTTCGGATTCCCATGTTGCCTCTTCAATCATGTGGTTTTTCCACAAAACCTTTACCTGCTTAATCACCTTATTCCATAACACTTGCTCCCTGTGGTCAAGAATCTGGACTGGTTGTTCCTCATAAGATAGGTTCTCTTCCAGCTGAACTACCTCTGGACTCAAAACATGAGATGGATCTGGCATATACTTTCTCAACATCGAAACGTGCAAAACATTGTGTACCTGAGATAAACTCGGAGGTAAAGCCACTCGGTATGCAACTGATCCAACTCTCTCCAGAATTTCGTATGGTCCAATGAACCTTGGACTCAACTTTCCTTTCTTACCAAATCTCATCACACTTTTCCAAGGAGAAACCTTGAGAAAAACATGATCACCTACCTCGAAAGATAGATCCTTCCTCCAGTTATCCGCATAACTCTTATGCCTGCTCTGAGCTGTTCTCATGTGTTTCTGAATCAGCTGAACTTTTTCTGCCATCTCCTCTACCAATTCTGGTCCCATCAACTTTCTTTCACCCACTTCATCCCAGAAAGCTGGAGTTCGACACCGCTTCCCATATAATGCCTGAAATGGTGCCATATGTATACTAGAATGAAAACTGTTATTATATGAAAACTCAACCAAAGAAATATGTTGGTCCCAACTTCCCTGATAATCCATAGAACAAGCTCGTAGCATATCCTCCAATGTCTGAATTGTTCGTTCTGACTGCCCATCTGATTGAGGATGAAAAGCTGTACTAAAATTTAATTCAGTACCCAACGACTTCTGAAGGCCTTTCCAAAAGTTAGAAGTAAACCTGGGATCACGATCCGATACAATGGAGAGAGGAACTCCATGTAACCTGACTATCTCTTTAAGATACAAACGGGAAAGTTGATCAAGAGAGAAAGTATCTCGTATAGCAAGGAAATGAGCAGATTTGGTCAAGCGATCAACAATAACCCAGATTGCATTATTACCTCGAGATGTCTTCGGTAATCCAACAACAAAGTCCATGGATATATTCTCCCATTTCCACTCTGGCACTGGTAAAGGCTAAAGCATCTCTTTCGGTAACCGCCGCTCTGCTTTAACCTGTTGACAAGTCAAACACTTCATAGTAAAATAAGCAATATCTCTTTTCATTCCATCCCACCAGTAATACTCCCGCAGATCTCTATACATCTTAGTACTGCCAGGATGAACTGAAAATGGAGAACTATGAGCTTCACATAACAACTCTCTCTTCAACTGTGAATCACAAGGCACACACAATCTCTTCCCAAATCTCAAAACGCAAACTCAAACTTATCCAAGAACTCATGGAAAATTTTATTCATTAAGTCCATGAATACAGTAGGTGAATTGGTTAGCCCAAAAGGCATTAGTACAAATTCATAGTGGACATATCTAGTACGGAACACAATCTTCGGAACATCTGCTTCTTTTACTTTCAACTGTTGGTACCCCGACCTCAAGTCAATCTTCGAAAAATACTGAGCTCCCTAGAGCTGACACCACTTCATTCGATGGCCCAACATCTGCTGAAGTAGTTGTAAATGATTTTACCACCCCTTTCTGCTTGTAGTCTAGCTGCTTCCCATCACTCAAGCTCCTTGTCGGACACTCGTTTGCATAGTGACCCATCTCATTGCACTTATAACATTTCACTAACTATAAATCAAATTTATTCTTACCTTCACCTTGATCCTTTTCAGTGCAATCACGAGCCTTATGTCCCATCTTACCACATCGGTAGCACTTCCCAGAATTCAGAAGACATTCCCCAGTATGCCTTTTTCCACATTTATCACAAACTGAAAACTTAGTTTTCTTACCATCAGACTTTTTTGAAGAATTCTTACCTTTCTCCTGCCACCTCGGTCTCTTCTTCTGCTGGTTGTTATAGAACACTTGGTCATCGGCAAACTCCATTTCCACCTTCTCAGCACATCGAACAAGCTTTTCATAACTTTTAAACTCACGAGATGCTAATGCCCTTCGATACTTTGGCTTTAATCCTGAGTAAAAACGATTGATTTTACTATCAAGGTCCCGGATAAAATTTGGAGCATACCTTGCCAATCGAGTGAACTTTTCTTCATAGGCAGCCACAGAGTCTTCCTCTTGCCTCAATTCCAAGAATTGTTTTTCCATCCTAAGTCGAACAGCCTTAGGAAAAATACTTCTCAAGAAACATACCTTTGAATTCATCCCAGTCAAGAGCATCAATCTCATCGGCATCCCTGATATTTTTAACCATAGACCACCACTGATCTGCTTCACCCTCCAAACGGTAAATAGCGAGACTAACCTTTTGATTGTCTGAACACCCCATGACATCAAAAATCTTCTCCAGTGCTTTAATCCACCCTTCAGCTAGCACAGGGTCAGATGATCCTCTGAATGATGGGGGATGTTGCCTCATGAAATGTTCCACCACTGACATGTTCCTCTGCGGTTGATCTGGCTGATCTCGTGCATGGATACCACCACCATTTATCGCCTGAGTAAACTGTGCCATTACTGCAACAAACTGTTCAGTTCCGATTCCGACCATCTCAGGTTGCTGATTTGGAAGGTTGTCTTCCTCCTGATGTCGTCCCAACATAGATGCTTTGTTTCCTCTGCGGAAAACCATTCTGAACACCGAAATATCTTAGGCGAAGCAACATGGTAATCTGTAAATGCTATATCATTTAAATTATATTATAATTTAACACTTTTCTAACTCCTAAAGTTGTCTAAACCGACCTCTGATACCAACTATAAGGCCCCAGCCTTAAACCTTACTTAATCTTGAGTTATTACAAGATCACACATTGAGGATCTTTTCGGGTTTAGAGTTTTAGAGAATTAGATCCTAAAACACGCATTACATTCCACATATAAACAAAGTGGTTACATAAAGATAGTATTCTTCATTCCCATTAATGGAACACACATTTAAAATAAGTCATGGATTAATTCTTGACACATCCTTGACTCTATCATCTTATCATGTACCTTTCCCTTGACCTGTGCAAAACATTTCAAAAACATGGGATGAGCATAAAAACTCAGTATGGGTTATAAAAAAACATGGAAAGGAAACATGAGTTCATATATAAATAAGAATGATATCATACTTTACCCATAAAACATAGGCACTTTAACATACCTCATAAAATCATGAATAAATCATAGAAATCATAAGACATAAAGGTAACTTGAGGCATTCATAACATTCTTACGTAGGGAGTAACCCTCTTGGTTACGTTTGGAATATCCATCACAGTATATTCCCTAAAATCTCTTCAGAGAAACCTTAACGTTTCACTCCTTCGCGTTACCCAATGCATTGGAGAGCTATAACGGGCTCACCCGCCCTTAGTTTATCACGGAACCACCCGTCTTCATAATAATGCCCAAGAACCATAACATAATCATATCACATAAAACATGCATAAAGGAAACATAACATTTCCACATTTCAATCACAAGATATCAATACAACACATTGATATAATAAAAACATTATGAAAACCATTTTCAATACCAAAGTAAAACATGGTATTTATTTTTCTTTTAAAAAAGAAGGTATGGCTTGTAGAGGAATCCAAAACTCAAATAACGGTTACGACGGTGGAGAAGTCGTTGTCGCCGCATACGTACGACAAAAACATTCCCTTTTGTCGTTTAGTAAACGCTTCGTATAAAAAAGATTCCTTTTGAATAAACGTAAAAGTCAAATGGGTTTATACACCGTATAAAAGAAAGTTGTGTATAAAATAAAATATGCCTCAACGAAAGGAGATTGAGACGAAGTCCCATACCTCGTATCCGACTTGACCCAACCGTTCTTTAATCTCCTGGATAATAAACTTGAGTTAATCTCTACTTGATTATGAATCTTTTTCAAGTTCATTATTCCTTTTATACCATGTTATGAACATCATGCAATCATTTAAGTTAATAATGTTCATTTTGTCGGTATTTGGTTCTTAAGTCAAAAATAGGCTTCTTACACTTACATGTTGTTAATTTGGTCAAAGGTTCATTATACCAGAATGATATTCATGATGTAGATATCATATATGTCATATATATCCAGTACCTGCATTCATTTATAATATTACATCACATTTAGAGGTAAGAAATGAAATGCACCGTTCATGGAGACGGTAAGCCGTACGTACGCATGAACGCTACTTCCATTTCTATTTCATATTTTCTGGAATGGAATCATAATGATATAAGAGTATATTATAATTCCAGTATAATAACATATATAATATCATTAACTTTATCCTTTACACATCCCACATATGGTATTAACGAATCAAATCACTTTCAGGGGGCGGTAGTCCGCACTTCCTAAAATGAAGATATCGTGTTTTACCCATAATGGAAACCATAAAGGTATGCCCAAAATGAAAAAAACAGAAGTTTAAGGAAAACATAAACATGTTATATATCATATATAAAAATAGTGACATCATAATGGCCACCTTTGAAGGTGTTAAATGAGTGTTGAACAATCATCGTTTCGGGAGGCAGAATTTTGCCATCCACGGAAACCTTATGTTATTTAACCATTTGATGTAGTTGTGTGGGATTGTAGCTCAAATAAATCTTATAACAACATCCTAGTATATTTAAGATACTGGTGTTGTTACAAAAGAAGTAAATAAAAAGAGTTTAGGGGGTTGGAGAAGCAAAATAAAACAAATGAACTTGAGAGAATGAATTACCTTTAAAAAGTGTAACTCCTTTTGAGTTGAGCCTAAAGGCTTCCTTTGAAAGGATTCTGCCCAAAGGGAATCATCTAGGATGAGGAGAGGGATGTGGAGAGATCAAATGGGCAGGGGTTGGCCGAGCCAATGGCTTGAAGAGTGTGTGAAATGAGGTAGAGGTGGGGGCCTTTTATAAGAGGAGAGGAGGGGCACTTTTGGAAAGTAAAGAAACATTACTTTATTTGAAAATGTGTTTCGGTTTTAAAAGGTACCACATTGATAGAATTAGTGGATAAGGTTATAAGGCATCGAAATCCATTCATCCAATTGGTTTTGGACATGTGTAGTTCATAGATTTTATATTATCTTTCCATTTTATTTAAATCGTCAAATAATGATGTCATCGCTGCATCATTATTATGTCAAAAATAATTAAATTTATTTAATGTCTAAAAATTATAAAAAAATTCCTATGATGTAGGAAATCTTTTTATCTTTCCATTGAATATTTATAATCAAAAGTTGGACTTGTATAACCCCACTTAAAAATTGTTTTCGCAAAACCTATTATGTTTGTGTCATTTTCACTTTAACATTAAATAAAAAGTAATTTATGTCATTTCCCAACAAAAGTGGATCCATGGGGTCCCCAAGTTGACCCATGGCTTGTCTTGGTCGTCCATGACACAACCAATAAGTTTGGGACATGTGTCTAGGTCATTTTATATTATTAAAGCATTATTTATTCCTTAAACTACACTAATTACCACTAATCGCGATTAAAAACTTAATAAGTCACTATTCACAAAAAAATTATTTTAATCTCATTGAACCACATTTTACTTCTTAATGACAACCATGTATGTCGGATTTTCAAAATTCAATACACATTAGTGGTAAACTTTCATTTAACTGAAAAATCAGTTTGCTTGATCACCACTTAGTGGTTTCACTATTCATCAAAAATTGATGTTTTTCAGAAAATTACCAAAAATTCACTCTAAGCTATATTTGATATTCCGAATTCAAAAATGAAGTCTATTTTACAAAATTCAAATCATATAAGTCACATTAATTAATTTAATAATTAATTCCCGCTGTCAGAGCAAATAGCGTGTTTTTACAAAACAATAAGTATCAAAAGATTGACACCAGTTTAAGTCTAATTTCAAAGTGAAATTGATTCCAATGACCACCATTGGATAAAATGGTAAAAATATATTCTAATTTTACTTCAAAACCAATTCAAAACATAATCTAATCATATAAATAAATTAGATTAAAAAGTAGTTTTGATGTAAAATGCAGTATTTTTCACTATTCATTTAAAAAATGAACATTGTCAGAAAAATACCAAAAATTCACAGAAAGTAAATTTTGATGTCCCAATCATAAAGGATAAGTTTATTTTGACAAAAATATTTTATAAAATTGTCAAAATATAGATTCAAAAATGGTTTGCCATCAAAAGGGAGTAAAACAATCTTTTAAGAATATTAGTGTATTCCATGCATAAGATTGTATTTATTTTCATTTTAAGCCTCTATAACACTATCTTAATCATTAATAGACATAGATAAAAATATCTACTATTCATTAATTACTTGGGATGTTACATTATGGGTCATAGAAATGATTTTCTATAAAACTAGACCAATCACCTGGACAATGTTTTATGATAGGACCCCAACATGAACAATCTATATGGAAGCATGAGGATATGAAGAGGAAGACGTATCGTCAGTTTCATGTATTATAATGACATAATTTAGTGCAAAAAATTTAATTTAATTTTTGTATAATGTAATACCCGTATTTTGTATAATTTTATTCAAAAAAATTTAATTTCTTTGGTATCTTTATTTACAAACAACAACGAGTTATAACAAACCACAATATACTACTGATATTATTATTTAAAAATATCCATCAAAACCAAGTTTCCAAACATGTTGGAATGAATAAAAATATTTTTTTTTCGAATTTAGAAAGTTTAATTGGAAAAATAAAATTATTTTTTGAAATCATCATCTGAAAATAATCTTATAGTTATTTTTTTGATAATTTTCTAAAAATATTAATTTTTTTATGTATAGTGAAATATACCGATTTTTATTGAAAAAGATCTTTTTTTCATAATTTATTAAATAACATATTTTTATAAAATATTTTAAAATTAATATCATTAATTAATATATTTATTTATCTCATTTAGGTTACTTGAATCAATTTCATTTTTAATTTTGATATTAAAACATTCTATACTCTTGAAGATATTTTCTTTTGAAAATTGATTTTTTGTTGCATCTACATGTTTATTTTTAAAATAAATGCTTGTACATCAGTTAATTGGATTTGGTAAAAAAGATTAAATATTTGGAATCTATATAATTAATAATATATAATAAGGCTAACTAAATTATTGTTCATAATGAATAGTAAAAATTGATAAAACTCATTACCATTGTTAAGGTTGAAATGAGTTTATCAGGCGGTTAAACAAAAAATATTAGGGATAAAATGGTATAAATTTTATTAAAACATATATTCAATTTCTATATTTCAACTATATAAAATCTAATATTTAATAATGAAACTTTATGGAACCATGTGGAATGTTTAAATTTTTTTTTACCATTTTCATAACATAGTCCATGTGTGTCCTCTCCCCCACTTATCAAAGGGATCCCCTTATCCTCTTCGCTTCACACTTCCAACTCCTTTGGGTTTCACCAATAGATACCCAAATAAATTACTTAATTACCTACACAAATCATAGAGGCCTTAATTTAATTAGGAAACCCTTTTAAGAAGGATTTTTATTCAAACATAAGGAGGCTTTCCGAAGAAGAGGTATCGTTCTTGGCCAAATGTTTTTGGTTTCTTTTCATATTCAACATCCTACAAATATTATCAAAATATTCTGATTATACTAACATAAATATATTCCATATACTTTTAAGATATTATGATAGTGGAATAACATGCATCAATATTATCCTCCATCAAATGGGAAATAAAACCGTCTACCGTGTGTGTGGTGGATGACCGCCTCACGAACTGACATAATTCATTTTCCAACACTGCCTCTCATGTCTAGAGAAAATGATTGACTTAATTTTTATATGATATTCATGTCTTATATATACTCATATAATTATAACATCACATATAAGTTATTACCTTCTAATCCTTTGAAAAATAATAACATCGCTCGTGCATATATGTGGAGTACCACCTCTACGAAGCGATGTGATGAGTTTTCCAATTTATTTTCACATTGATGATAATAAGGATATATTAAATGAATTTATTTGAAATATATGATTTAAAAATGATTATATAATGGTGAATTATTAGCTAACATTCTTTTTTACCATCTGTCGAGAAAATGGAAACAATGTTTTTTATTATTAAAAGTACAACGTCCCCCTGAATAGTGTAATTTATTTTCAATATATAAATTTAATGGGTTACTATAAATATAGAAGTAATAAAAATGTATGTTATTTTTATCCTATATAAAATTATTTTGATAATGTTACAATGATCAATGAGAAAGAATTAAAAATATTATACCATATATACATGAAAATGAAGCATTTATTATCTGAAACAAGATTTTAACAAAGAATTGTTAATAAATGGGTATTAAATGGTATCAGGTAAAGAATATATGATATAATACATATTATTTTTGTTATCTAATATATTTTTAATATACCTATACTTATAATTCATGTGGTTTGAATGTCTAATAATAATTGATAGACTCTATGAAAGTTATATTCATATTACTTGTATATCTATGGGAGACATGTCTTATAAACTACTTGTTCTTTTTTATGATGTATATACTTCCCTTGATATTTTTCTAAGATTTATCCCATTAAATATATTAGATTTTGATATCCATCTAAGGTACTCTTTTTTATGTGTCATACTATTCTAAAGTTTTCATTGTACTAAGGGTTTGATGTTATAGTATCATTATTTATCAGGTTTGTTTATTATTATGACTTTCATGATGAAATATTATGATCTATCTATCAAAAAAAATTATTTTATTATAATTTCACTACAGAAAAAAGGCATTTAGCGGTGGTTTGATTTCACGTATTACGGGGGTTTAAACCGCCGCTAAACAAATTGGAGGCGGTTTCGAAAAACCGCCGCAAAACCATGCGTCGGGAAACTATTCGTGGTGGTTTTCAAAACCGTCGCAGAACGTTTCACGGCGGTCTTTTAAATTTTTTTAAATTTTTTTTAAATTTTTTTTTAAATTTTTTAAATTTTTTTTAATTTTTTAACTTTTTTTAACTTTTTTTAATTAATTAATTAATTTTTTTTATTTTTTTTTATTTTATTTATTTCGTATTTATTTGATTTATTTTATTTATTTCATATTTATTTTGTATTTATTTCCTATTTATTTTATTTATTTTATTTATTTCCTATTTATTCAGTATTTGTTTTATTTATTTCTTATTTATTTTATTAATTTATTATTTATTTTATTTATTTTATTTATTTCATATTACTTTATTTACTTTATTTGTCCATGCATGCACATCTCATGCACATGCCCATGCAATATAAAGAAATACTGCGTTTGGTGAAATTTGAACCCCTAACCTCTTGCATATTTTCCAAAGATTTTACCACTCCAGCAAGCTCATCATGTGGTCAATAAACAGAATTAAATATACTATATATATTAATTTAAAAAACAAATAATACATAAATAATAGATATAAACTCAATAATAATAAATAATGAATAATAAATAATAAATAATGACTAATAAATAATAAATAGTAAATAGTAAATAATAAATAATAAATAAATATAAATAATACATAATAAATAATAAATAATAAATAAATACAAATAATATATAATAAATAAATATAAATAATAAATAATAAATAATAAATAATAAATAATAAATAATAAATAATAAATAATAAATAATAAATGATAAATAATAAATAATAAATAGTACACAATAAATAATAAATAATAAATAATAAATAATAAATAAATAGAAATAATTAATAAATATAAATATAAATAATAAATAATAAATAATAAATAATAATTAATAAATAATAAATTATAAATTATAAATAAATAAGGGATATAAATAATAAATAATAAATAATAAACAATAACTAATAAATAATAAATACTAAATAAATATAAATAATTAATAAATATAAATAATTAATAAATATAAATAATTAATTATTAATAATAAATAATAAATAATTAATAATTAATAATAAATAATGAATAATAAATAATAAATACTAAATACTAAATACTAAATAAATAATATATATAAATAAAAATAATAAATAATAAATAATAAATAATAAATAAATAATAAATAATAAATAATAAATAATAAATAAATATAAATATGAAATATTTAATAAATATAAATAATAAATAATAATTAAATATAAATAATTAATAATTAATAAGAAATAAATATAAATAAATATAATAAATAATAAATAAATATAAATATAAATAATAATTAAATATAAATATAAATAATAAATAATAAATAAATATAAATAATAAATAATAAATAATAAATAATAAATATTAAATATTAAATATTAAATAATAAATAAAAAATAAAAAATAAAAAATGATAAATAATAAATAATAAGTAATCATTAATCATTAATAATTACTAATTAATAAATAATAAATAATAAATAAATAATAGATATATATAATAAATAATAAATAATAAATAATAAATAATAAATAATAAATAATAAATAAAGAATAAATCAAAAAAATAATAAATAAATATAAATAATAAATAATAAATAAATATAAATAATTAATTATTAATAATAAATAGTAAGTAATAAATAATAAATAATAAATAATAAATAAATATAAATAATAAACAATAAATAAACAATAAATATAAATAATAAATAAATATAAATATTAATAATAAATAATAAATAAATATAAATAATAAATAATAAATAATAAATAATAAATAATAAATAATAAATAAATATACATAATGAATAAATATAAATAATAAATAATAAATAATAAATAAATATAAATAATAAATAATAAATAAATATAAATAATAAATAGTAAATAAATATAAATAATAAATACTAATTAAATTTAAATATTAAATAATAAATAAATAATAAAAATAAATAATAAATAAATATAAATAATAAATTGTAAATAATAAATAATAAATAATAAATATTAATAATAAGTATAAATAATAAATATAAATAATAAATAATAAATAAATATAAATAATAAATAAACAATAAATAATAAATAATAAATAATAAATAAATAATAAATATAAATAATAAATATAAATAATAAATATAAATAATAAATATAAATAATAAATAATAAATAATAAATAATAAATAATAAGTAAATATAAATAATAAGTAAATATAAATAATAAATAAATATAAATAATAAATAATAAATAAGTAATAAATAAAAAATAATAAATAAATATAAATTATAAATAATAAATAATAAATAACTAGGTACAAATAATAGTTAATAAATAAATTAAAGTATATTATAAATAATAAATAATAAATAATAAATAATAAAGGAAACACATGAAAAAGTATGAAACGACGTGATAAGGGATGAAAAATCATGAAAATGCATTAAAACGGATGGAGAAGCATATGAAGAATGAGGTATTAGAAAGAATGAGAATGCATGAAAACTCATGACAACTCTGGAAAACCCCATAATAATTCAACATAATCATCATAATAACCCACAAAAAACCATTGATAAATATAGAAAGTCATGGAAACCCAAATAAACTGTAATAAATTGAGCAACCGTTAAAACCCGTCAAAACGGTCATAAAGAGACAAAAACATTGGACTCACATTAACAGAGAGAACTTATGATCTGAGAGAACGTTTTAGATCCGCGACCTGTCAAATCAAAGATTCGGAAATGATCTTTGACCTGAAAGGAGAAAGAGTCTGAATGGACAGGCGGATCAGAAGTTACGACGATTTAAAAAAATGCTGACGGAGAACGGGTGCTAGAAACGAGGCATCGAAAAACATAACAAATTCGATACCCACTAAAAGTCCATAGCATATGATCCAGGAGTGCCTGTGGGCGCCGCGACCAATCAAACTGAAGCTCATGGAACGAGCTATGATCTGGCATGTGGAGGAGTCCGAACTGACACGTGGATCGAAAGTTAGGTCCGTTTGAAGACAAGTTCGATGGGACACTGGTGACGGAAACAGGGTTTCAGAGGACTTCAGATGGGTTTTTGGGGTTGCAAAACACAATAGAACCTTGCTTTGGTTGAGCTATTGTGTATCTCTCTTCGCTGGATTCGATTTGATATGTGGTAGATCCCAAACGGACACACGGAGCGAAAGTTATGGCTGTTTGAAGTTGGAGAACTTTTTTCAACTTTCTTATATCTCTAATATCTTCCACACCTTACACCGTCTCACCATTTTGATTATATGTGCCTCTACATCTCTTCATGAGCTTCGATTTGACTGCTCGTGGCACTCCAACGGATGCCTAGATCTAATGTTATAATCATTTAGTGATTTTGGGGTTTCTCGTGTTTTTTTATTTTTTCATTTCATTTCGTGGCTGTTTTACTGAAACCGCCGCTATTTCACGGCGGTTTTTTAAAAAACCGCCGCTAGTCCTCGAAACAAATTAAAAAAAGAATAAAAAGAATAAAAAAAAAATTAATGGCATTTCACGGCGGTTTTTTCACGGTGGTTTAAAAACCGCCGCCAAATGGCGGCCCGAAACGTGTTTAGGGGCGGTTTTTAAAACCGCCATGAAAAAACTGTCGCTAAACGGTAGTTTTCTTGTAGTGTTTAGTTATTTTCATAAATTACATTTTTTCCTTTCATTTTACTATCTTTATGTAGTCATGATTCCAAAATATGTTTTATAATGGAATGATGAATTGGATTATCTCTTTAGTCGAAAAACCTTTATATTCTATTTATATTCTCCCTAGAAATGTTTTCAAGTATTATTTTACTAATATATAATTATTTTTTTAAGGAAATTATTACCCATGATTGAATTTGTACATAATTTTTTAAAATTAACAATCTTGTGGTTTTTTCGAATTAGTTTTCATGATTTTTTATCGAAAATGTATATAGAATTTTCATTTAAACATGTAAAATAAGAACACTATTTTATCCATCTTTACTAGTCAATGATTTAAAAATTACATTAAAATTACTAAATAGTATTTTCCATTAAAAAATATTCGTTAATATTTAAGGTATTTTTATATTTTAATTAAGTAACATCACAATGGAAATAATATTTTTATTCAGAAATGGTCTAATTGATCTTTCAAAATAATTTTCCATCTAAGATGATATCCTGTATTATTTTTAATATTTACTCTGGGTATGATCAAATGATTCCATATTTATTATTTCTACAGGTTTTTTAATATTAATATGAATTTTTGTTTATGAAACACAAACATTTTCCATGGTATATGTTGTGATGAATTGCTAAAAATATAATATAACTCGATCCCAATCAATATGTTATGCTATGAGGAATTGATGAAATGATTATGAAACCCATTTATTTTACATGGGTTACATTATGATGGATTGATTAAGTTATTATAAAACCCATATTTTCCATGGGCTATACTTTGATGAAATATTTATGGAACCCATTTCTTTTCACATGTTCGGATATGATGAATGTCTTACGAAATTATTTAAAGACTTGTGTATGACTTTCATTTCATGATGGTTGTGTGTTACATTTTATTCAAATTAATTTGGTAAATACTAATATATCATGAGATATGAAGGAATAGAATGGGGAGTAGACCTAGTTTAGTAAGTCACTTTGTCCGTTATGATAGTCTTGGGAGTGAACGTTAGATGCTATATTGGTTTGAGGAGTAAACCCACTCAAATATAATAGGTTTGGAAGTGATCATTGTATACTAAGGAAATTATTTAATATTAAATTTTATATGCCATAAATATATGTCTTATTCTAATGTAATTTTCTAATGGATTATATTATTTGATTATGTTATGATTCAAGTCTTCTGAACTACCATGATTTATTCCATGATTAATGTTTATGATCTATGATATGTAGGGTATGTTATTTTAAATTTTATTCTCTTCTTCTCATACTATTATGACCACGTTATGTTGATATCTCTCCTGACTATCCTTACTTAGCATATGAGGTTTCCCTTTCTTATGTCCTCATTCCCAATGTTATAATTAACGGTATTATGTATGCTATATTTTATAAGGGTGAATGTTTTTAAGGACATAGTGGGATGTGAAGTAGTTCAATTATGAATCGGTTGTTTATGTTTCCATGTTCCCAAAAAAGTATACCTATACAATTCCATCATGGATAATTATGTTTTGTAATTAAAATTCATCAACCAAGATGTAATTTATATGTATGAATTTTCTTTGATATAAAACCAAAAATTATATATCTCCTCAAATGTATCTATAGGACTCATTGGGGAAAAATGGGTTTTTGTGTATACCACTTCCCATTATAGGATATTAACTAGGAATAATACCTTGTCATAATGATATCTATACTGTGGTCTCAACAACAAGTAATGTGTCTAGGGACAAGGCCTTGAAAACTACATCTTATTTTTCTACATTAATCAATCCATTAGTATGAGATTAGTAATATTGATATCCATGTTTTCATTTGTTTTCATTGATATATCATGATCCCAATTTCATGTTTATTATGACTTAATATTCCCCAGGTTATGGGGAAATATAGTACATGTGAAATTTTTTAATGATATGTTGTTCAAATGAATTTGTGGGAGATGTTAAATAATTTTCATGAAATTCTTCAGTTTTCAAATAAGGGGAGAAATCACATATTATACAAATATAATTGGATTTATATGTTTACGTTGTGTTAATATTGTATAAGGATATACACCTAAAAATATTAGTTTGATGTTAGAGACTAAATAATCATTTTTTTTGTAATTATGGCTGGTCTTATAGAGGATTTTATAGTTAGTATCTAGAAATTAGTGTAAATATGTGTTTATGATCAACAGATCCAGGATTTTTCATCTTGAGAACCACATAGGGGAATTTTTTGTAGCCCCTTAATTTGAGTGAATCCATTGGAATTCATGGTTCAAAATTTTATTGTAGAATATATGAGTAGATAATTGTATAGAAAATTTATGAGCTACCAGAATCTATGTTCTAATAAAATCAAATTTCACAATATTGTTATCCAAATTATCCTTTATAAAATGGTGATGAATCTCAATATTATTAGTATGAGAGATTTGGACCCAATCATTTATTAACTCAATGAAACTATTTTTATTGAATTATCTATCCATTGGTTTTGGTACCAATTTTATATGATTTTCTAACTACAAATTCATCAATTTCAGAAATGTATATTTATTTGAAGATGAAATATTTTCAAACTATGATTTACCCAAGGATAAAAATTATATTTTTCTAAATTTTTATCCAAAAAGGTTTTATATAAAAAATAATAATATTCCAGTTTTTTGAATTTCTATAAAAATATCGTCATCCTATTTAGCATTAAAATAATCCATCAGACTTGATCATTTTTCATCCTTAAAAACCAAAACAAAATCAAGAGTTACATGAATATACCTCTTTATTTTATTCAGCAAAATGAGTTTTTACTTCCTTTATATAATCTAAAACAATTAATCTATGAATTTATCCTAAAATATTTTATTTCAGGATGCTATTAGATTGTGAAAAATACCACTAATTCTTCACTATAGTGTTGAGTGTACTACATTTCAATCCTAATGCATTCAATGTTTCATTCCAATATCTATAGTATTGGAATTTTTTTTATTATTCTATTTTGAATTTCATTTACATCTCCCTTTTAAATTTCACTTCATATAATAGTGTGTTTCATTCCTTTGGATGAACGTGTAGCATAAGTAGGCATGTCAACTATCTAATCATTGATATCTCCAATTTATAACTCATCAATTGGGAGAAAAATTCAGTTAAATTCTTCTTACTTTTTATCAATGTATTATCATACACATACACAATCACTATTAACTACTCTTTTTTCAAAGAATTTAACATAAATATTGTTATCACCCATTTATCTCTTGAACTTAAATTTTCGCAGATATGTATCCCGCAATGCATACCAATACCGAGTTCTTTATTTTGGAATTCAATTGATTTTTCAATATGAATATGTTAGAATCAAATTTTTTAATGCAAAATACTTAGATTTTCTTTATATATTCATATACATTAATGATTCCATTCATAAATAATGTCATTGCATGCATTAGAATGACATTAAACTTTCATTTATTAACCACTTATAAAAATACCCTTATCAATTCCATTATTTCTATTGGGGAAAACATTTAGTAAATAAAATATCATTCAACCTTTTCACATTCTTTACACACCAATTACACTTTATTCTAGACCACTCATCCAATTTTATTGTGCATATTTTTTATAAACGATTTGGTACGAATTTTAGTATGATTTCCAAGTCTATCCAAAATCCCCCAGGTTTGGATCTTGTCAATTTGTTCTAACAATTCATTCATGGAATTCACCCCAGATTCCTCCCTTTTTACTAGTCAAAATTATTTTGTTTATACCTCTGATAATAGATAAAGTTTCCCTATTATTATGAATGGGCTCTGTATTAGTGTAGATTTGTCTCAAATAACGTTGTTTAGATCAAGACTAATTACTCTTCTTCTTGCTTGAGTCATTGGTTGAATTAAACAATCAAAAATATCATTCATTTATTTGAAATAAGAATCATCCCAAATTTGGGAAATTTTATAATTTCTGAAATCTATAAATTTTCTCTCTTTCTTCATCAATTACATATATATGAAAAAATAATATAATTATAATTTTCTCCATTTTCAGCTACATTCACATCAATGCATTAAAAGATTTTGCTGATATTTTTATTGAAACATTTATCATCTTTTATCTTTGATGTGTATCATAAATATATACATTCATCTACCATGTAACCATAAGTATCATATTTATCCCCATTTTTAAGAATGAAGAATTTTCTATTCAATAATCGAAGACAACGTAGTGAGGATTTCCTTCCACAACACATTTATTTTAAATGTTTATAATCTATTGAACTGGGGGGGGATATCTATTAAAAGTTTTTACATTCACTTTTACCCTCCAATAATAGTGATATATGATAATTTTTATCAACAATGACATATCTACATTATTTATCATGTGCTTCCACCATTCTATGAATCAGTTATTTTATAGAGATGATTATTAATATTTAATGCTATGATTCTATAGATAATTTTTTTATTCAATGAATTTATGTTCAGTTACACTATTTGAAAATTAATCCCCAATGTTCTTTTTTTCAATTTTGGAACTCCTTCAAAATATCTTGATGTAGTCCAGAACATCAATATTTAAACTCAAAAACTTTAATTATCCCATTATACCAAATTAAGCAACAAATATAATATAATACTTTTCACCATAACTTTACTAATAAGACCATATATATAAGTGTGTAGAGGATTCATAACACCCAATTATCCCTTCTTAATTAGATAATAACGGTTCCTCACCTTCATTACCATTCAAAATAAATCACATAACTTTTCTCCATTCATCTTCGATGATGGAATATTGAAAACCAATTTAATCTCTAAAGGGTTCTGTTTAATTTATTGATTAATGTGACTAATACAACAGAGCTATCATTTTTTCCCACTTCTATAGTAAGGATATAATAAATCTTCTTTTTTTCAACTGGATATAGGTTTTTATATTTTAATGGTAATTTCATAAGAGATTTTTTGGCCTTATAATTTATATTACATCCTTTTTAGTTAAATGATGCTTTTAATCCTGAGTCACATAAGTAACATACACACAATATATTTTTTCCATGTCCATAAATATGGAGAACATCTTTTTTCTTCAATTCATGTTAGGGTACATGAATATTACCACTCAATTTAATCATCAACGCTCTATAATTTACAAACAAAAAAATTTCCTCAAATATTCCTTTGAAATTATTGAGTAGGTTCATTTTACCCATTACATAAAATTAATACCCACTACAAAGAATAAACATGCGACTATTGTTTGTATACTTGGAATCTATCTCTATAGGAATATATTTTTCTTTTATAATAAACATCTTCAACTTCCATGAAATTAGAAAATGAGTTGAGATGTATGTTAGTGTCATCCCTACATATTCAACATAATAAATAAAATTATATTTACCTTCATATAATTGATTAAAATTTCTTTCAGAAATTAATTGAAATATATAAACACAAATCAACACTTCATTGTATTCTATTGAGAAAACATTGACTTGATTCCCTATAAATAATTTTTTTTATTAGTAATTTTAGAGTTTTTTAAAGAATGTCCACATAGTGTGATCATAAATCAATATTAAGTATATAATAATTTTCACCTTTATGGATTACAGTCAGGAATCAACCCAGACACCCTGGTACCATGATAAGTAAATCGATCCTAACATTATCTAATGGTTGTTCCCAATCTTCAGAGGTGGGTGACTAGTAGCTGGGATCATTAAAAATAATGGGGAAATTTAATTACCTCATAAATAGTGGAAGAAACATTTATAATTCAATATTATCAAAAGAAAACTCCTTAGAGAGAAAATTACAAGAAGTTAAATAGGTGTATAAACCCGAAGTAAAACCAATAAATTAGATAAATAGAATAATATCACAAATTCTCAATGGACACAACACTAAAATCCAAAATATCAACAACCACCACCTCCATGTGGTGATTTCCCTTTATTGAATCTTGGAAGAAGGAAATCTAAAAATGCCTAAAGGAAAAGGTTGGGTGTGAGATAAAATCTTAGTAGGGTCTCACCATGTGTTCAAAAAAATGAGGCCAATAATAATAAACCAAGTCAGGATATCAATTTTAACTAAAAAAGGAATGGATGTACAATTTCATATTTAAAACAAAACATGATATTCATTTAAATTATTAGAAAAATTTTAAAGAATTATTTAATTTTTTTATATAAATTGTTTATATAAATTCACAATGTTTGTGTAAAATAGTTTTACAAATAATGGAATATATATCAAAATAATCACAAAGGAGAAACATAGTCATCTTCCAAGATGTACGATATTTCTTGGTTATGATATCCTCGTAGTCTCATATTATGATAATGAAAATGTGCACAGACATCCCTCTTACACTATTCAAAGAGGACTAACCAACATCCAACTGAGGATAAGATCTTACAATAAGATTATGTTAGAGTTTTAAAGCATCAATCCATTTATAGGGAAAGTCCAACCAAGCATGTATGCTGCTAATAACTCAATAACTAAATAGCCATTCATGTGTTCAAACAACAAATAATAATGTGAAAATTATTCGAAAAATGTTTAAAATAAAGTTATCCCTTTTCGCATTTCTATATGCCAATTTTTATTTAAAAACAAAACATGGGTTTTTAATCAATTTATGCATTTTTCCCAGGATAAAAATAATTAGTTTCTTATAAAAAAACATTTTCAATTATCTTAGATCAATTTCACAAAATAATTTCACAAAATAATTTCAAAATTAATTTTCACAATTAAATATCACAATTCTGTCAATATCCAACCACACCTCACTTAACAAGAAATAGGGGTTTCCCCAAATTTAATTCCAAAATAATTAAAATCCCAATTCTCATCAAATATTGATTTATAATAATCCAATTGAAATACATTTTATTTAACTCATAAAATTTGGGGCCAAATCAATTACCCAAACCTATACAGAACCACCAACATTATGATGAAGATCATGTATCACAATGCCCTCAATGGGGAAACTCCAAAGAAGAATGTCATCAATAGAGATTTGAGAATTAAACATATAATCATGATATAATACAATAGATTTTATATCCTTAGAAAACATGGATATCTAAAAAATCCTATGTTGGAAAAAATAAGAGATCAGAAGATAAGGAAATGGTGAATTAGGGTCGAGCGATGGAACAAAATGGGGTTTTAAAAATTTCTAAATATTTTTTTTAAAAATGAAATCTATACACCTGGTTTCCAGGAGAGTATGTATGGTTTGGTAAACCATGTTCCCTAACAGTGTCTTATCTGATGGGTTGTATAGTTTTTTCTATAATGTAATAAAATCTTTCAAATTGTGTGCTAAATGCGAAAACCCTCACTTCTTGGGTTATCATGGTTTTCACTAGCAGCACACATAGTTTGGGAAAATCATGCACTAACTGTGAACAAACCAAGATCCTTTTAAAATTTTCAAAATTTACCCCGAACAAACCCTAAAATTGACCCAACCAAATAATGATCCAAATTAGGTGTCTAGGAGTACTTGAACATAGAAATGGGATGTTAATAAATCCACACTATAGTAACTTTTAATCCCTAAAAATAATATAAAATAGTCTCCATGGGGAAAAGATGAGGCCACTCCTCATTTATCAGTGCATTTATCTCCCACATCTCATGATTATTAGAATTATGATTCTATAACACTCAATCCAAAGGCATTATCCTCCCACCAAGTAACTTGTTTTTAGAATCAACTATACCGAATTGATGCATAGTCAAAGATAAATCAGACTCAACATCATGGTCACTCTAGATCATAATTTGTGATGGATTATAATGATAATTTCACAACTATAATAAATTAAACATGTTATATATCGATGTCAACTATGGGGGAAGTCCAAAAAGGAAATCCCCTTTCCCCACATCTTTGAAAACAACAAAAGGTCTCACACAATAAGGAGAAATATTCCCTTACATCACAAGACGTTGACCACCCAAACAAGGTAAAATTTCAAAGAAAAACTAATAACCGACATAAAATTTCAATGGACTCTGTAAAATCAAGATATTTTAAAGAAGAGGCTATGTTCGATATCATACAAGACATTCCACATTAACCTTGAACAAAAAACTAAATATTATAATTTAAATGTTACCATTATATCCTAGCCATTAGAATAGTTTGTTTGAACATAGTTAAAAACTATTATGAAAATATGTTCTAAACATATATCTATAACCAATTGTTTTGTTACTAATTAATTTTAAATGAAAATAAATCCTTTTTAAAATAAAAGGAAAATATATTCTAAAAAACTATTTAAATGAGTAAATGTGTATTTTGTAACAATGAAATAAACGATTCACAATTTTTTTATTATATTAATGATAACTATATATAATATAATTTTTAATAATAATTATATGTATTCTCTGGATACTTTAGAAAAATAAATCCACTTTTATTCATAAAAGCTTTAATTTTATAAAAGGTTGTTTTTTTCCTTTTTATGGAGCACTTGTTTTAAAAGTAAATACTGATAAATTAATAAATTCTATTTTAAAAAATAATATTTACTTTTGAAAGTTGAAGCTATAAAATTTCCTTGGTTTTTTTTGGTATTTCTGGGATAAGATTCATTTTTTGTGAATAGTGAAAAATACTACATTTTAATTGAAAAATGGATTTTCATACAAATAATTTATAATGTTAAATTTCATTTAAAATTAGATTAAAATTATAATTATATAAATAATACATCTATTAATCTAATAAAGTTCATTAGAAACTTTTTAACATTGAATTTGGATATAAAATCTTTTTAATGTTTTGAATTTTTTTACTTTACAAACCCTTTTTCTAACCCCCTCAACGGAATTAATTTTAAATTAATTTTATCAACATCAATTTTTTTAATATTGAAAAATGGATACAATATTTTTAATTATATATTCAATATTTTGTAAATAGGTCCCATTTTTTGACAGTATGATTATTAACTTTAGTATTTTTGTTACCACAGTTAAGGAAAAGTCGGTTAATTAATGCTAAAAATAATATAAAAAATATTCAAAAATTACACTAACACATGAAAAAATATGGATGCGTATTTTTAATCCAAAAAAATTAAAGTATTTTTTATGTGACTATTTATTTCTATTTTTATGAGATTATAACCATTATAATTTTTTATTCAAATAAAGTTCGTCTGTGCCATACTTTCATTTTTAACAAGTGAATTTTTTTAATATGGAGTTATAAAGGTTATATGTTCGAATGTAAATATTTTTTTTAATATGGAATTTTTATATTCTTATTGGTAATTTATATCTAATTTTTAGGAGATAAAAATTTATTTAAAGGAATACACAATGAGGACACAATAATATAATAATTAAAGGAAATATCAAATAAAGATAATAATGTTTTTCAAATAAATATAATATGACACAATTAATGTCATACTAGAAATTTATATATAACTTTCGTATGATATTTATGCATTAAAAATTAGATTAAAATATATAATTTTTTATTATTTTTTAAAAATTCATGTAATGACTAGTTTCAAAATTGAAATTAATGATATTTAAAAATAAATAATACTTTATTAAATGATATAAATTCATAAAAAATAAAAAATCATCCAAAATATTTTTATAAGGTTTAAAATTTCACCCATGATTTATTTATATATTTTATGGCATTGAATAGTAACTATATTAACCATTTAATTGTGAAAATCCAAGTTGACATGGTAAAAGGTAAAGGGGTTAAATAAGGGTTAAAGCCAAAAGATATGGATTAAAAAATAGTAAAAATATATCTAAATTTAATTGGATGAATTTATTTAGACCTAAAGTAATCATATATTTGTAATAAATATTTTTTATCAATTTATAATTTAAATTTAATTTACATTAATTTAATATTTTGAAGAAATCCTAGATTGCCCCTCACATCTCTAGTAAAATGTAACCCATTCTTCTCAACATATGACACTTAAAAACCTATTTATTTCAGCCACGACCTATGTGAATACATTTATATAATCCAAAAAAACATTATATATATTTTTAGGCATAATAACATCCCTTGTTTTCTTAAGTTGTTAAGATAAGGATATTGTCGGAAGAAAATGTACCAATTTTAATTAAGTTATTCTATTTTGTTTCTTTTTTCACCTCCTTAAAATATTCTTCAACCATGATAAAATAATAACTCCAGTTTCTTAAATAATTATACAAGTTATTATTCAATTTAATGACTCATATCCATCTCTTTTTCCATCTAATGAGAAACAAATTCATCGTATGTGTGTACGATGGTCTATCGGGTCACAAACCGATGTAATTCGTTTTCTAGCACCATCTATCATTAATAATTATAACTATGGATTTAATTTTTATTTATGATATTACTTAAATATTTTTTATTTATTAAAAGATAATATATCATTTATTTTTTCATATTTTCATGCATAAAAAAATTATAATTTTATTCATGCATACATGTGAGTTATCACATCCATAAAAGATGTGATTTTTTTTTCATATCCACATCTTATTGATCATATATATAAGTATATATAAATTTTTAATATGATATTAATTATATTATGATCATTATTAGATGATAAAATGATAATTAACTTATTTCTATAATGGTCATTGAAAAACTGAAATTTTACTCATGTGTACGTATGACATACCATCACCATGATTGTAACATAGTTAATTTTTCATATCCATATTTATTGGATGCATTTAAAAGTATATTTTATGTGTAAAAATTATATTTATATCAATATTATTATTCTGTAGATGATTTACTAATGATCACTTTTTCTATTTACATCATATCAAATTCATTTTGGATTCAAGTACCGAATATCATTAAAACACCATACATGATCTTAAATAAATAAGTAACAGTTACAATATGGTAATAGGTTATATTAAAGGAATAATATACATTAAAATATTTTCAATAAAGAAAACTGTTAATTTCATTTTATTATTTAAGAAGGTAATTAATTTATGTGATGAGTCAGACTCAGGGAATGAGACTTTCTGTGAAAAGACCTATTTAAATTTACTCTTTCAACTATTTTCAAAATTAGAAAATAATTTTATTTATCTTTTATGGAATTAATAGAATTTTTAAATTTTATTTTTATTTAATTTTTTGATCCTTCCGCTATGATTTTTCTATTTAAATTTCAAATAAAATGTTTTCATTTATGATTGTGAGGATTTGTACAAAAATGAAATGTTATTTTAAAAATGACAATTTATTTTCCAAAAGAATTTTTCTTTTATGAATGATATATATGTTATGATTATGTTATGTTTAATCGGAATTTTTTATGATGATGGGTGGTTCCATGATATAATTAGGGTGGTTGGATATTTATAGCTCTTCAATTCATTGGGTAAAGGGATAGAGTTCACCAGTTGGGTTTCTCCAATGTGATTAGGGGTATATACTAAAATGTTTATTCCAAATGTAACAATAAAGGTAAATCCATATATTTAATTTAGAGATACAATTAAATAAAGATTGATATGGAAATGATTCCACAAGTTACCATTAGTATTTTCATTTTTCATAGATATTACAGAAAATTTATTATTTCATAAGGTAAGATAAAGAGATTTTGTTTTATGGGTGAAAAGTATTACATTGTGAAAATATTTTCAGGGGATTATAAGTATTCAAACACTAACTATTTATTTATTTATTTTTATGTTCCTTAATGATATTTTTATGGTTATAAAATGTTTTAAAATGATTTTAATAGGGTATAAGGATGAGTATGGGAATTGAGGAGGTTATGTTTTAAGTTTTTTTTATGAAAAATAAAACATGTTTTATATTAAATTTTTTTTATTATAGAAAAAAATGATACTATTTTAGTAGTATCTACTTTTTATGAATTTGGGATGTTATGTTTGAATTATGACCTAATTCTAAAAAACTATAGAATAAAAATATCCAAATAATTTTAAGAATGTGTAAAATATTTAATGAAACTAGAATATTTAATGTTTATGGATGGGTCCAAGCAGTTTTTATGAAAGGATTGTTTAGAAAAATATTGTATTGGTATTCCTTCATAAGAGTTAGTACTATCATCATGGGTTTATAATATCAAGGTTGGTCATATGCTCACTGACTTAGAAAATATTTTTTATGCCTTAATTTATGAAATTTTAAGGTGACTAACAGTATTTTTGAAGACATTCATTTTTGAGGTAATAATGGGTTCTTAAATTTTCAGTTGAAATATGAAATTTATGAGAAATCATTGAGGTTAAAATAGATTTTAGTTATTTTTGTCTATTTAATAATATTTTGGTAATGTTACAAAAACAATATAGTTTTTTGAAAAGGACAATCCACAATATTGGTGACAAACCATTGTGTTATGAAAGGATGCAAGAATTGAACCCACAATCGAAGTGCAGACAGGTGCACCACTTACCACTTTCATTAAAGAATTACAAGTTACGATTACTTTTTCATTTTAGTTAAGTAATTTTATTTAAGGAGAATAAGTTTATTTTGGGGACATATGTTTTATCAAATTGATATTCATGGGATTGGAAATTGTTTTGGGGATTAAGTTATTAATGTTATTATGGTGGTGTAATGTCCTGAAAAATATATGTAATATTTTTTAATTATATGGGATTATTGTGGGAATGGGATCTCAGAAAAGACTTGATTTCATGACCTGGTGATCCCATAATAATTTTTTTGAACTTTTATTAAGTTTATTTAAACTAGTGCATGTTAGTGGTTTTGAAAACATCTAAACGGGTTCATGGATTAAAAAGTTGAGGGAAAAGTCGGGTCCAAAATGACTAGTTTACCAAAGCGTGACATAACCTCGACCGATGCGGGTTGAGGTAAAAAGTTAATATTAGGATTTTTTATGAAAATTTCATAAAATTATTTTATTAAGGAAAATTAAATAAAATTTTAGTTTATTTTATTCAAATTTTGAATTTAGTTATAGCATAACAGAAACACTATTTCATATATGAAATAGCGTAAGGACACTGAAACACAGCATAAGAGAAACAGTGAAATGTGTTTTCAGCATATAATGGGTTAACCTAAGCCAATCACTGTTACGATCATTAATTTCTATAAACATGGTGATTTTGTGTTGGCGAGTGATGATTGACGAATCACCCATGCCATCAAGAACCATTATACCTTAGTTCTACCATCCATTGAAGGATCACCAATATCCATGGCAGGCTGTGAATCATGTAACGAAGAATGACATCGGTGCGATCTTCTCCATGAACGATACAACCTTTAAGTAGGGGGTTTATTCTCTATGATCTCATTTTCCCGTTATTTATTTCCATATGACGAATGTAGATCAACCCACTAACAGGTTGATACATGATTCGTTTGTTCATGCAGGATGAGTTAAATATTGCAGGACCTATAGAGTATGAACATGGTAATTACTCCTTTCCCAGTTTCCTTCTAACAGGACAAATAAAGACTGAATGAAGAATTCCATCATTCGTCCCTCATGTGTTTTTGGTTCTCTTCCTACCATCGTCCTATCTTTCTTCTTCGACGGATCCACGTGGTCGCTTCGGGATTTTTAAGGAGGTTCTGAGCACGACTGGACCCCCAGATCGAGGAAAAGGCGAATTAGGGGATGTTGAAGGGACGACAACGACCTGAGGTTCCAAAAGGCACTAACTGATAGAAGAACTGAGCACCAGATCAAGTTTGGTGGCCCTTGGAAGAAACAACCTATGGGACACCACCGGTGGAGATCCCTGCAGCATCGTATGCGTGACGACAGACAGGGGCCTCCAGCAACAACCGGAGGCAGGGTCTTTGATGGACACAACATCGATCCAAGTCACGTGGATAGTAGACTGTGGTCTAGAACGACCATGATAGGAGGGCCCCATAATGACCCTCATGGTGGTCACACGGTGACCCCATCGCGTTGACCGGGAGTGGCCGCAATGACTGCCACCTTGTCCGAGTGTGGCATACCCACCAGCTCATAGAGTTTCGGGCCAGAGAAGGTGGGTTGGTCCAACGGTATAGTGGGCCTGGTCGGACCCGGACTTGGTCAGATCTTGATTAGGTTAGGTTGTCTGAACCTGGGCCAGGTCTGGTAGGTCTGCCGAGTCAGCCTAAACCCAGACCAAAAAAGCCGATTTTCTCTAAAACATCCAGAACATCGAAACCGTTCTTCTGATTGACATTACATTTGTAGAGTTGATACCCTTGTGACGAGAAGTTCCTTTTCATATACTCCAAGGGAGTTTTAATGAAATTTAAAATATAACCGTTGGCTTGAGGAGTAGATTTTCAAAGAATCAAGTGCACTACGAGTGGAAATCTTGCGACTAACTATGATGAGAAGTAAGTGATGAGCGGAACATAGTGGCCTTGCAGACATTTATACCTCAGTGGAACATCCGATGAGCAGACCTTAGTGTCCCTCTAGACAAGTGGACCTCAGTGGGCCAATAGAAGAGTGGACCTAAGTGGCCCGTGGGATGAGCGGACTTCAGTGGCCCAGTGGATGAGCAAACCTCAGTGGCCTGGAGGACGAGCAGACCTCAGTGGCCTAGAGAATGAGTGGAGCTTAGTGGCCCAAGAGATGAGTGGAACACGATGTCTGGGTGGATGAAAAAATCTCAGTGTCCCAACAAATGAGCATACATCAATTTTCAGATAGACCCTAGTGACGATAAGCAGACCTCAGTGGCCCGACATATGAGCAGAACTCAGTGGATCGATAGACCTTAGTGACTCATCGGGGATGAGTCCCTTAGTGGTACAATATGCTTAGCATTACGACAGATAGTCTTCCTTTCTATAATTTAGTTTTTACTTGTGTCAGCGGACTCTAGTGACTCTCTCTACTATAATTCTTAGAGGCTACACTCTGTGTACCACTTTGGTATTATACATTTTGTATAAATTCCCTTATGGTATTGCTTTTTTGTTTTGGGGTCCTTACTGAGTATTACATTACTCACCCCTATATGGTCATCCCCCTCACGTGTTGTGTCTTTTGCAGATGACATATACTTTGACAGAGACCTTGATGGGCCAGGACTAGGTGGTGCCTAGTGAGATCAAAAAAGAGAGGTGTACTCATATGGATTTCGGTAGCTACTCTCCACCTACACTTCAAGTAGGGTTTTCTACAGATGTTTTATTATAGACCTTATAGTCACTTGTTTTCAAATTATATTTTGTTGCATTTTTAACGTGGACTATTTTACTTACAGCTTGTACCTCTACTCTCCGTGGTTGTCTTAGTGGTATTCATGTTTATTATTTTCAACATTATGGGATGAGGTTGTGAGTGTGCATGTGTATAGGTAATCGAAAAATAAAAACCACATGAAATATAATGACTTCGATGCTAGTTTCCATCCATTATACTTTAGGAGGTGGGATTGGGGTAGTCTCGGGATGGGCCCTAGGGGACGAGTTGTAAAAAATTGGAATCAAAGGTGGTTAGTTCTATCTTAAGTACTGAGAGTATGTGTATTTGTTTTGGGGAAATAGTATTGAATGTTTAGAGTTAGAATTTCAGGCTCAGGGAGTCCAGTGTTGGTTTGGTGGTAGATATATCCAAACACCAGGACCCTGAATTCCATTTTTCCACTCAGTACATGAAATAACTGGTTACATGAATCATATAGGAATTGAGAGTGTTCTCATGTTATTATGGAGTGAGAGTAATCTCAGTAGGCATAATCTATTGATCAGGGTTCATCATGGTATGTTTTCAGATTCCTCCACATAGACAGCTAGAGAGGATCCTAGTGCGTGACCATGAGGATGGTATGCCTAGTGATGAGGCATCAGTACATGGACCATTACTAGAGATAGCCCCACTGGGAGGTGCACCAGCATTACCACCACCCGTTGATCAGTAGTTGATACCATTACTACCGGTAGTGGATACACTCAAGCTCAGTTCCATACATAAGTTCCATATGTAGAGACCTCTTAGGTTTAAGGGAGAGACTGACCCCTAGGTGGTTGAGGAATGGCTCAAGGTGGTTACGCAAGTCTTCCGTCTTGTGAGGACGCCTCTCGGCCAGATGGTGATCTTAGCCGTGAGCCTTCTTTCGGACTCGACATGGAAATGGTCGAGCATAAATATCCATAAACATGATGATGTTACCCTAAACTAAACCTAATTTTAGCTCCTATTCATATAAAATTTCATTCTAGTAACATTACGCTCAATGCGCATACAAAATCTATTACACCTACAATAGGGTACCATGATAGTATCAGAGTAATCACTGAGATTCACTGAGAATTATCACTACTACATGGACATGTTGTGGGAACTATTCTTTCAGGATCAAGAATGTGTGCAATTACTAAGATAGTAGATCATGGAATCCATGGTATCACTTAGAATCCCTACTATGGTTGGGGTACTAGAGTGAGCCCTACTCGTGGAGAGTTTCTGACGGAGAAGGCGCCGGCAGCAGGAGCTACCAGTAGACCCTGGGAGGAAGAGTCTTCAGCCATGTGTAAAAGACATTATACATGAGGGGCCAAGTAGGCCATAAATTTTGGGGGATGACCCTAGGATTTAGGATTGGCGGTACGAGACCCCCATGGAAGAGGGTGTCATCAGAGGAGTAGGGTGTTCTACTCATGCGGCGGGCAGAGGCACATGGATCATGATTTCCGGAAATGTGACATAGACTATCATAGGACAGTTTAGGGACCAATGAAGTAGAGGAAGAGGGTCAAGTAGGGTTGTCCACATGGAGGAAAACATTGAAGGGGAGATGGAAGAGCAGCAGGTGGTGGGTGGAGGTTTGAGGTTCTAACATCCACACCGCCAGGTGGTCCACCGCGGGCTTTAAGAGCTGATGGACAGGGGCGAGGCCAGCTTCAAAAGATGGGATCATATGACCAAAATTCTCTAGAGTTTATTAGAGGTATGATTTGAGTGTTCTCCACCTTATATGTAGTTATTATGGAAACAGGTTCCAGTAACTCTTTCCTAACCACAGACCCTGTTCAGAACTCGTGATTTTGGTGGATTTTTTTGGCTCGATTCTTATGATTAGAGACTCCTATGGGGGGGGGATTAGATGATTACACACTAGATCCTGCAATATTATCTTACTCTTGGAGGAAAGAGATTCGGTTGAGAAATCATAGTAGAGGATTCAAGGTCTTACAATTTCATATTGGGAATGGACTGGTTATCCACAGTTCATGCTCAGATCGACTGTTTTAGATGCAATGTGCAGTGTGTCCACAAATATGGGACTCTGATTTCATTTACTAGAGAAATGGTAGAACTTGCAGCATAGGATATACTTACTCAGAGGTGGGTGTATCCGATCACTAACCGGTGGGATAGCCTTAACCTCAATACGGTGGACGAGAGGATTCCTCAATTTCTTGTAGTTTTAGATGGCTACAAAGAATAATTTCCTGAGGATTTTCCAGGATTACCTCCTCACAGAGATGTAGACTTATGAAATGATCTATACCCTAGGATGACACCAATATCCACACTATCATATTGAATGGATCATGTGGGGATTTTTTAGTTGAGGATGCACCTTTAGGATTTGTAGGAGAAGGGATTCGTAAGGCCTGTTGTTTCACCATGGGTTGCCCCATTATTTTTTCCCAAGAAGGTAGGTGAGAGTTTTTGGTTGTGCATGTACTTACGGAACCCGAATTAGGTGACCATGAATAAAAAGCATCCACTTCCATGGATTGATGACCTCTTCGATCATCTAAAGGAAAAGATATGGTTCTCGAAGATTGAACTCAAATTGGGCTATCATAAGCATCCTGTACGAGATGAGGATGTACCGAAGATATCCTTAGGATGTTAGTATTTCCACTATGAGTTTTTGGTGATTCCTTTTAGCCTGACCAATTCCCCAGTAGTGTTCATGGGACTCATGAATAGGATCTTGCAGCCTTAATTTGACTAGTTCATCGAGGTCTTCATTGATTAAATCTTGGTGTACTCAGCGTTCGAGGTGGAGCGGACTACACAACTGTGGATTGTCCTCGATACACTCCGAGATAACCAGTTTAATGGGAAGCTTTCAAAGTGTTATTTATGGATTAAGGATGTCAACTTTCTAGGAAACTTCATTTCAGAGGCTGGAGTTGCAGTGGATCTAGCAATGATAGAGGTGGTGCTTTATTAAGAGCCACCTAGGAGCATGATTTAGGGGGAGATTTTCATAGGTTTGGATGGATACTACTAGAGGTTTTTACCTACAATTTCAAGGGTATAAATATCCTTATTATCTTTGACACAGAAGGGACTACCCTTTGTGTGGTCAGAGAGGTTCCAACAGAGTTTTCAGATGTTGGGGTAGAGACTGAAAAGTGAACCCATTTGAGACTTTTAGGGGAGGGCAATGGGTATGTAGTGTTCTATGATGCATCAGGGACTAGACTAGGTTTTTTACAGTTGTAGGGGAAAGGAGTTATCACCCATTATTCATGGAAGTTGAGGCAGTATGAGAAAAATTATGAAACCAAGGACCTGGAGATAGCATAAGTTGTAACACCCCAAGATTTTATGAGATATATTCTTTTTAATTGTACACTACACCAATATTAGCTTTTACTATACACAACACCGTATTAGCTTACAGTATACGCAACACTATTCTTGGCTCGTGTTACACACAATTTCAAGTTTGTTTTAATCTATGCAACATTAAGTATAGATTTTTTAATGTATAAATGAAATAAGTTTTGATTATGTTATACACACCACCATAGGGAGCTTTCACTACACTCAACGCTGACTTGGCTTGAATTACACACAATCACGAACTTCCTCGATAGCGTGTGTAGTACGCAATACCGGGCTTCACTAAACAACGATATATTTTTTTTAATATTATTATGAACATGCCATTATGAATAGTAGTAACAATATTTTTAATTTTATAACATTATTATTGATCTTAAAATTTTTCTAGAAGATGGTATGAGAACAAAATAAATTTTTCAGGTAAAATAAGTATTTTTAAAAAAATGTAGTTGTGCCACCTTTTGATGAAGTACCCACATTAAATCTAGTTTTTGACATGTTTATAAGTTAAATTTTACAAAATAAAATTATTCTTTGGGATCAGGATATAAAAATTTACTTCGAATAAATTGTTCATATTATTCTAATAACTTTCATATTTTAATGAATAGTAAAAACACGCTATATTTTAATTAAAAATAACTTTTTTCATCATAATAATTTATATGGATAAATTATAATATTTAATGGTATTAAAATATAAATAGAATATATTTTTACTATTTAATATAATTTATTTCATTAGCATTTATTTTACATTGAATTCACAGGAAAAATCATTTCAATCTTTTATGATGTTTTAACTTTTAAAACTCATTTTCTTACAACAGGATTAATTTCAAATTAATTACTGAAACTTCTATATTTTGAATTTTGAAAAATTGATTTAATATTTGGATTCATTGGGTCCATATTATGTTAATAGGTTACTTTTTTTTTGATATTATGAATAGAAACTACGGTAATTTTTATTTACTACAGTTAAATGTAAATCAGATAATTAAGGGTAAGAATAAGATTGTAAAATTACCCTAACACTTGCCAAAATTCTATTGGATGAATAGAAGTTGACCCATATCACCTAAGGGTCGGAATAAACTCATTTCATGGACCTTTGACCATTAAAATGATATAATTATTATTAAAACCAAAGAAAGTGACAATATGTCACTCTATTATAACTTATAAGTATTTTAATTTAGTGATAAACATCATAAAATATCAAAAATGAATAGTATCCAGAAAGATAATAAAATTATATACATTATTTAATTTTATTTATAATTTTTATGGATTAAATAATTATCATCAATGGTTACACAATAGTGATGTTGAAATTATTTTATTAATTTAAATATCAAATAAATGGTTTTAAAGATATTAAAATAAATATTATATGAACTAATTAATGTTCTCCAATAATTTTATAGATTAATATGACATTTAATGAGTCTATTAAATATTTTAGTTCGAACATATCTTTTGGTTATATTTTATTTAAATTCAAATAAATGAATAGTGTCAAAATTTACACTATTGTTATTTAATAAAAATAACATATTATAAAATTGTTTACAAATCACAAAAATATTTAAAAATTATAAATTGAAATTTATATGGTCTAAAATGTCATAAAGTATTCAATTATGGACAATTCACGACACATAGTAAATATTTATAACATTTTAAAATTTAAAATATTATCACCACAAATAAAATTAAATAGATTAAATAAGGATAAATCATGTTGATAATGTTTAAAATAAATTCCCTACATGTCTAAATTTTATAGGTTGATGATATTAAAAACCTATCTCATCTAATATTCGAATTTGAGTAATTTTGGAAGTTTTTAAGTGGGGTTTGAATTTATTATAAATTAATATTTTAAGGTTTCCAAAGGTGCCCCTCTATTCCGTTATAAAAGGGAACCTCCTCCCTCTCCTCTTCACACAATTTGGAGACTTCATGCTCAAAAAACCCTGGCCCTATTCCCTTCCCAACTTCCCAAGAAACGTATTAGAGGTCCTAGTCTTCTTAAAAGACCAATTTTAGTGCCCTAGGTGGAGGTTTCGAAGAGGCGTGTCGAAGAAGAGGTAATATCTGTTACCAATTCATTCAAATTTATTTAATATTCTACTTCTTCTTCTTTATTTGATTCATTATAAAGTAATAACATCACTATCACTCATATACTAATATGTTATTATAAACATGGAACAACCCTATTTCACCTTCTATCCATCCTACGGAAAAACAAAATCACCGCGCATGTGTACGTACGGAATACCGTCTCCACACTGTGGTGTAAAATGTTTCCCACCACCACCTTACTTGGATGGGTAAAATTGTGTAAAGAATAACTATATATATGATTATTATAACATGATACTAATTCTGAGATATTATATCATCCACAGCAATTCCATTCAATAAATATGAGAACGATATCATCGCTCGTGCGTACGTACGGAATACCGTCTCCACTACTCGATGAGATTCATTATCCATGATTAACCATTCAAGATTGATTATATAGTTATGAAATATATGACATTATAATGCTACTCGATATACATATATATATATATATATCATCTACTTACTTCCATTCAATTCAATAAGGAAATGAAAACAACGTTCATGCGTACGTACGGCCTACCGTCTCCATGAACGGTGTGTTTCATTTCATTTATCTATATATTATATATATCTATATACTGAATATATATTATATATAAATCATGTATTAAATTCTAGAAGTAAGTGTATCATGATATAAGTAATGATAATATCATGATCAACAAGTCTTAACGTGTATGATAAATGAAACAAATATTACCCAAAACGTTGCTTTAACATGAAATTGACAAATAAACAGGTAATATAAAGACCTAAATGAATCATATATGATATCATAAGAATGAATATGATTCTGGAATAAGTAAATGACATTATCTAAATCATTATACATGAGTTTCGGATACGTACAATGCATATCGGACCTAAGGTAAGGGGATAACTTTTCCAATCTCATTCTATCCGTGATTGTTTATTTGTAAGTATCTACTGGGGATATATTTATCAACCACATCAAAGTTTTCTAAAAACATGCTCATAAAATCTGTACTGTTCTTCTATATATGTTTAAAGTCATCTTTACCCTTTTTTACTTTTACTACGTGGTATGGAAGGAATCATTCTTTTGTTTACCATACGAGGCACTTTTTTGACTTTTCCAGCAAAAGTACGGGGATAATGTTTTTTTAACTTATATGGCATGAATGGGTTTTTACATTGTCATAGATACTTATTTCAATGAAGCTTCCTCCACACTTTTAATTGTGTATTTTCATCTAAATTCATTTCTTTTTAAAATTGCATGACATTTTGAAAAAAAAGAAACGGCTTTGAAGAAGAAAGGATATTTTCCTTAGGAATGAAATTCAAGTGTTTTTATCAAAATTATTTTCCATCTAAGATAATATAGGGTTCTGTTTATATCCCTATTATTAAATTTATTTTATTATGTTATGATGGAATTATTTTTTTGAAGTCCTTTTATCTTATATGGATTATGTTATGATGGCATTATGTTTAAGAATACCATTTTTAATACATGGGTTTTTCTATGATGTATGATATACGATTTTGTGGTACACATATGAATGGTTTCATTATGAGATTGGTGGGACCTATATCTCCCTCAATTGAATTGGGTAAAGATTTATGTCACCTGAGATAGACATGTATTGAATGACAAGTAAATCTGGTTAAGTAATGCAGGGCTGGTACGACAACTAAACTCGGTTCAGTAATGGACTTTGTCCACTATGATGGTCATGGCATCAATGCCTTGGATACTATGGAAATCATATCATGTTCATTATACTTTTCCACAATTCCATGTTTTATTCCCATGACATTTTATCATGATTAATGTTCCTTTATGATTCTATTCCCTATGTACGACCAAGATTTTTGTCATTGCTCAAGATTTTGATGTTCTATGTTCATATTGTTACGTTAAAATGTTTATGGATTGTTTTTATGTTCTCCATGTTTACCCTTACTGAGCATTTAAGCTCACCCTTTTTATGTTTTATTTTCCCCAGGATATATAGAATGGTTTTAGGTATGAAAAGAAAAGGGGAAGATCATTATGGGAGATGTTGAAGATCATTCACCAGGATTAGAAGATTATGTTCTGAGTTTCCAAAGACACTAAACAAACACGGTCATTGGGCGTCTTTTTTATCATGTATTATGTTTTCTGCAAAAGTAATGTAATGTATATATATGTTAATCTTGGGTTGTTATATTTGGTATCAGAGCGAAGGTTTAGTTAACCTTTGGAAACTAGGATGCGATATCTTTAGTGAGATCCCTAGAGATATTTCTAAGGTATGTCTTGGGATGTCCCTAGGGTTAATTATAAGTATAGGTTATAGTCCTAGGATTATAGAAACACTCATAGAATTAAACCTAAGATGTTAGATATTGAAAATACTCCCCATTTGTTATGTTGTTTTCCTAGAATGATTTTTCCTCTTACACTATTATTTTTGGGTTTTAGACGATGGATGTAACCCGAAGGAACCGTGTTGATCAATGTAATGGGCAATGCAATGATTTTCCTCCTGAACAAACCTATGTTATGGGTGATGGAGTAAAAAATCTTATTGCTATAAATACACAATCTATGAATCATTCTATACTTCTGAATGAGCAGAGAAGGGAACAATATTCTATTGAGTCCATCATGAGGAAACGTACACCTTCTTTCAGTGGGTCTTCTGATCCACTTGTTGCTGAATAATGGATCAGTACCATTGGAAAGATATTTTCTATAATTTGATGTTCAGAACATGAAAAATTCATTCTGGTTGTTTACCATTTATAAGGTGAAGCAGACCAGTGGTGGACTCTAATTAAGAATACAATGCCCCAAGATGAAATTGAATCAATGGAATGGGACGAGTTCAAGAACTTGTTTTTCAATAAGTACTTTCCTCATATTCATCAAACAAAGATAGAAAAGGAGTCCCTTGAGCTTAAGCGAAAGGATGATGAATCTGTTTGTATATACAAGGTGAATTTTACATGGCATTCAAGGTATGCATCTGGATTTATCATCCAACCTGAATGAAAAGTTGATCAATTCTTCAGTGGCTTAAAACCAAGTTTTCAAAAGGCATTATCTATAAGAGACTTCAGTAGCTATAATTTTTTTTAGTTGTGCTATCAAGGTTGAACTAGAAGTTGGTGTTACATATCCATCTCATGGTTTTGACAAGAATCAAAAGATGGAGTTCAAGGAAAAATCTCAAAACAATGGTGAAAAGAAGATGAATGTTTCTATATGTTCAAAGTGTGGAAAGAAGCATGGTGGAGATTGTCTTAAAGGGACTAGAAAATGTTTTTAAGTGTGGAAAAGAAGGTCATCGAGCAGCTGAGTGTTGAAGTAATAGGAAAAGGGTAGCTAATGATGTTAATAAAGAAAAGACTGTAGAGAACACACCACCAACACTTCAATTCTACAAGTGCGAGGAAATGTGGCATTATTCTAATCAATGCCTTAATCCAAGGTTTAATGAAGATTGACATCAATAATATCTTAAGGCAAAGGAAAAAGCGATGTAACATGCGATCACTATTGGAGATGTTTAATATGACAACGTTGTGGGGAAATGATAAATTGTTTATCTAATGGGATTCCAAAATAATGTTGTAGTATCATGGAATATTGAAATATTGATTGGTCTATTGTGGTTTTCAATAATTTCATGGTACTGGTAACCATGAAAAGTGATTGAAATGTTTTTGGAAAGCAGATTCAATACACATAATGAAGGGATAAGGAGAAAATAATATATATGATAGCATTCATGAGATCATGATTGATATAAGGACAAAGTGATATCATGGTTTGAGTATATAAAAATTATGGGATTTTGGTATGTGGAAAGAGTTAACTTTTGACAGTATTTATGTTTTCATTAAGGTTTTGTGGTAATTCATGTTGCAATAGAATACAAGATTAAGGTATTCACATGTTTGGAATGCGACCAACAAAGATATATCTTATGATATGGGGGATAAATGATGGTATTCACGTGCTTGTTATGTGACCTTTCAAGTAATCATTTTCTTTATACTATGAGATTGGATAGATGTATTTTGGATAAGCCTAAGGATTGGAATGGATTAAGTTGGACATCAGATAATATTGTGTAAGGCTAGAAATTATTTTGATATTTTTTATGGAATGTTATAATTTTATTGTTTTAGAAAAAGGACAATCTGCAGGATGGGTGACAACCCATCGTGTCGGACATGGTTGTGGGAATCGAACCCACAATCGAAGTGAGAAATGCCTTTATCACCTACCACGAGCCTACAAGAAGTCCCTGGTTAGTAGAAACAAGTTTTATTTTATTAAGAAGAATGATAGATGAAGTATAAGTCCATTTTAGGAACCATATACGATTAATCTCACCATAAATGGGTGTATGTATGTTTAATTTCTTGTACTAACCTTTTTGTGATAGAGACAGATGTAATGACCTATCATTCTATTGCATGATCTGCTAACACTTCACGAATGACAAATTCAACTTCATTTCTTGAAGAGTTGAAGTGAAAATTGTTCAAGGCACGAACAACAATGAGATTGTACCAAAATCAAGTAAGTATTTATTTTAATTAAAAAATTCTTTAACATTTGGGAAATGATCTTGAAAACCAAAAATATTTTCCTAGTACTCTCATATCTGATGAATTAGATGGTACCTCAGATCATCACAAATTTATGGCCTTATGCTTGTTGGCTTTTCCATAGCTATGTCCTCTACCACTCTTCATCAGAAGTTGATGGTTATATTTCTCTTCCATATCCATATTTTAACCTATGTTCTCCTATGGGGAAACCCTGTGATGAGTTAATTTGGGTAACCGTTAAGTTTGATACTTGACTATTTAAAATTAAGTTTTAGTATTCCTTTTTACGATGTGGGTTTATATGAACGAAACTTTCAAGTAGTAAACAATTTATAACCCCAATAAATTTTGAGGGCGAAATTCATTTTAAGGGGGGTAGAATGTAACACCCCGAGATATTATGAGATATATTCTTTTTAATTGTACAGTACACCAATATTAGCTTGTACTATACGCAACACTATATTAGCATGCAATATACACAACACTATTCTTGTCTTGTGTTTCACACAATTTCAAGTTCGTTTTATTCTTTCCAAAATTAAGTATTCATTTTGTTTAATGTATAAATGAAATAAGTTTTGATTATATTATACACAACACCAAAGAGATATTACACTACACACAACCCTAACTTGGCTTGCATTACATGCAACCACGACCTTCCTCGATAGCGTGTGTAGTACGCAATACCAGGTTTCACTAAACAATGATATATTGTTATAATATTATTATGAACTTTCCGTTATGAATATTAGTTACTAAATTTTGAATTTTATAACATTATTATTAATATTACACATTTTCTAGAACATGGTATGAGATCAAAATAATTTTTTCGGGTAAAATAAGTATTTTTCAAAAAAATGCAGTTTTGCCGCCTTTTGATGATGCACCCACATTAAATCTTGTTTTTGACATTCTTATAAGTTTGATTTAACAAAATAAAATTCTTATTTTGGATCAGGATATAAAAATTTACTTCGGATAAAATTTTCATATTATTATGATAACTTTCATATTTTAATGAATAGTAAAAACACACTATATTTTAATTAAAAACAACTTTTTTCATCGTAACAATTTATGTGGTTAAGTTATAATATTTAATGGTATTAAAGTAGAAATAGAATATATTTTTACCATTTAATATAATGTATGTCATTATCATTGATTTAGCATTGAATTCATAGGTTAAATCATTTCAATCTTTTGCAATGTTTTAACTTTTAAAACTCATTTTCTTAACAACAGGATTAATTTTAAATTAATTACTGCAAATTTTGTGTTTTGAATTTTGAAAAATGGATTCCATATTTGGATTCAGTGTGTCCAAATTATGTTAATATGTTACTTTTATTTTTTTGATATTATGAATAGTAACTACGGTAATTTTTATTTACTATAGTTAAAGGTAAATCGGGTAATTAAAGGTAAAAATAAGATTGTAAAATTACCCTAACAATTGAAAAAATTCTTTTGGATGAATAAAAGTGGACCCATATCACCTAAGTGTTGGAATAAACTCATTTTATTGACCTTTGACTATGAAAATGGTATAATTATTATTAAAACCAAAGAAAGTGACGATATGTCACTCTTATATATCTTATAAGTATTTTAATTTAGTGATAAACTTCATAAAAAATCGAAAATGAATAGTTTAAAGAAAAATAATAAAATTATCTACATCATTTAATTTTATTTTGAATTTTTAGGGATTAAATAATTATCATTAATGATGACACAATAATGATGTTGAAACTATTTTATTAATTGAAATATCAAATAAATGGTTTTAAAAATATTAAAATAAATATTATATGAACTAATTAATGTTCTATAAGAATTTTCTAGATAAATATGACATGTAATGAGTCCATTAAATCTTATAGTTCAAACATATCTTCTGTGTATATTTTATTTTAATTCAAATAAATGAATAATGTCAAATTGACACTATTGTTATTTTATAAAAATAACATATTATAAAATTGTTTAAAAATCAAAAAAATATTTAAAAATTATAAATTGAACTTTATATGGTCTAAAATGTAATAAATTATCCAATTATGGAAAATTCATAACACATAAGTAATTATTTATACTAATTTAATATTTAGAATATTATTACCACAAATAAAATTAAATAGATTAAATATGGATAAATCATGTTGATAATGTTTAAAATAAATTCCCTTCATGAATAAATTTTATTTGTTCATGTGATTACAACCCTATATAACTTATTCTTCTAATTTGAGTAATTTTGTATGTTTTTATGTGGGGATTTAATTTATTATAAATTAATATTTTTAGTTTTCCAAAGGTGCCCCTCTCCTCCCTTATAAAAGGGCACCTAGTCCCTCTCATCTTTACACAATTTTGAGCCTTCAAGCTCGGACAAACCCTGACCATTTCCCTTGTCAACTTCTATATCAACATACTAGAGGTCCTGGTATTCTTCAAAGACCAATTTTAGTTCCCTAAGTGGAGGTTTCGAAGAGGCGTGTCGAAGAAGAGGTCATATCTGTTACCAATTCTTTCAAATTTCATTCTTCATCAACTTACTATTCTTTATTTGTTTCATTATAAAGTAATAACATCAGTACCACTCATATACTGATATTTTATTATAAATATGAAACAACCCTAATTCACTTTCTATCCATCCTACGAAAAAATGAAATCACCGCGCGTGCGTACGTATGGCATACTGTCTCCACGTCGTGGTGTAATATGTTTTCCAACACCACCTTACCTGGATGGGTATAATGGTATAAAGAATAACTATATATATGATTATTATAACATGATACTGATTCTGAGATATTATATCATCCACCCCAATTCCATTCAATAAATATGAGAACGATATCATCGCTCGTGCATACGTACGGAATACCGTCTCCACGACGCGATGAGATTCATTCTTCATGATTAACCATTAAAGAATGATTATATAGTAATAAAATATATGACATAATAATTCTATGGGATATATATATATATATATCATCTACTTACTTCCATTCAATTCAATAAGGAAATGAAAACAGTGTTCATGCGTACGTACGACCTACCGTCTCCATGAACGGTGTGTTTCATTTCATTTATCTATCTATTATATATATCTATATACTGAATATATATGATATATAAATCATGTATTACATATTTTATGTATGTAAACCATGATATAAGTAATAATAATATCAAGAACAACTAGTCTAAACACGTACGATAAATGAAATGAATATTACCGAAAACATTTTTTTAACATGGAATTGACAAATGAATAGGTAATATAAAGACATAAGTGAATCATATATGATATCATTAGAATGAATATGATTTTAGAATAAGTCAATGAAATTATATATATCATTATACAGGAGGTTCAAATACATACAAAGAATATCAGACTTAAGGTAATGGGATAACTTTTCCAATCTCATTCTATCCGAGATTGTTTATTTGTAAGTATCTACTGAGGATATATTTATCAAACACATCCATGATTTCTAAAAATATGATCATAAAATGTGTACTATTATTCTATGTATGTTTAAAGTAATTTTTACCCTTTTTGAAATTTACTACATGGTATGGAAGGAATCTTTCTTTTGTTTACCATAAGAGGTACCTTTTGACTTTTCCACCAAAAGTATGAGGAGAATGTTTTTTTAACTTATACGGCATGAAAGGGTTTTTAAATTATCATAGTGCCTTATTTACATGAAGCTTCCTACACACCTTTACTATTGTATTTTCAAGTAAATTCATTTCTTTTAAAATTTCATGACATTTTGAAAAAAAAACGTTTTTGAATAAGAAAGGATATTTTCCTCACGAATGAAATTGAAGTGTTTTTATCAAAATTATTTTACATCTAAGATAATATAGGGTTATTTTTATATCCCTATTGTTAAATTGATTTGATTATGTTATGAGGGAATTATTTTTATGAAGTCCTTTTATCTTATATGGATTATGTTATGATGGCATGATGTTTAAGAATCCCATTTTTATTACATGGGTTATGCTATGATGTATGATTTATGATTTTGTGGCACACATAAGAATGGTTTCATTATGAGATGGGTGGGACCTATGTCTCCCTCCAATTAATTGTGTAAAGATTTATATCTCATGAGATAGACATGACTAGAACGACAAATAAATCTGGTTCAGTAATACAGGGCTGGAACGACAAGTAAACCCGGTTCAGTAATGGACTTTGTCCACTATGTTGGTCTTGGCATAAATGCCTTGGATACTATGGAAATCATATCATGTGATTTATGCTTTTCCATAATTCCATGTTTTATTCCAATGCTATTTTATCATGATTAATGTTCTTTTATGATTCTATGCCCTATGTACTGCACATATTTTTTTCATTCTTCATGATTTTGATGATTTATGTTAATGTTTTTACGTTCAAATATTTATGGATTGTTTTTTTGTTCTCCATGTTTACCCTTAATCATCATTTGAGATCACCCTTTTTATGTTTTATTTTCCCCAGGATATAAATAATGGTTTTAGGTATGAAAACAAAAGGGGAAGATCTTTATGGGAGATGTTGAAGATCTTTCACCACGATTAGAAGATTATGTTATGAGTTTCCAAAGAAACTAAACTAACACAGTCTTTGGGCGTCTTTTTTTGTCATGTATTAAGTTTTCCGTAAAAGTAATTTAATGTATATGTACGTTAATTTTGGTCGTTATATAAGTGGTCTTTTATTTTAAGATGTGGAGACACTACTTAATGGGGGAGCAGTTTACCATCTACTACAACCAAAAAAGACTCAGGTATATCCTCTCCCAAAAGGACATGAACATGTGACAGAGACAATGGCTAGAGTTCCTCCAGGATTGTGACTTCGAGACAGTCTATACTCTTGGGAAGAAAAACATGGTGAAATACACATTCAGTAGAATATCAGGTTTGCAGTTATTGGGTTAATCGTAATAGTAGTTAACTACGATGAATATATCATTCATGGATGGTGATGAAGAATCATATATTCAGTTGATGTTTGTCAATCCCCCACTCTTATATTGATTTGGGGAGGCACATCTTATGGATGTTGACTGCGAGGCCCAACGTGGTCAGTTTTCCTCAAGAAAAGAACATTATGAATTTTTGATATGTGGAGAGAATGCCATCAATTTCAGAGTATGCACCATTGTACCAATGGTGTCATGTGAGGAGGTTCTAAGGGAGTTCCACACATCCCCTTTGGTAGTACATCTTGGAGTGGAGAAGATGTACCAGGATATCAGAAGTCAATACTGGTGGCCAGGGATGATGAAGCTAGTGGGAGAATTCGTTTCTCGGTGCCTCTCTTGTCAGCAAGTGAACTTAAAGCATCATGTTCCCACATAATTGACTCAACCGCTTAAGGTACCAGAGTGGAAATATGATAATATCTCAATGGAATTTGGGATAGGTTTAAACCACACATGTTGGGGGAACGATACCATCTGGGTGATTGTTGACAGACTCACCAAGTCATCCCACTTCATACCCATCCAGAAGCGGGGTTTAGTAGAGATCATGGGATGCCTCTACATACCAGATATAGTTTGAATCAAAGAATATCCACCGACAATAGTCTCGGATTGAGACAGAAACATTACATCCCAGCTATGGAGGGGATTGCAAGAGGCATTTGGGGATCACCTACGCTTGAGCATAGATTTCCACCCCAAGACAAATGGTCAGATAGAGAGGAATTTCCAGGTTTTAGAGGACATGATCCGTACTTGTATCTTAGACTTTGGGCATAGGTGGGATGATCACCTACTATTGGTGGAGTTTCCGTACAAAAACTGATACCACTCCACCATTTGTATGACCGTTTGAGGTGTTGTTTCAGTGACCATGCCGGTCACAATTATGCTGGACAGACCAAGGAGAGTTATCACTCATGGGTCTATAAATGATATCAGCTACCACTGAGAAGGTGAAGGTCTTCCAGGAGGGGATGAGGACTACACAAATTCAAAATAAATCTAATGCTGACAAGATATGGAGGCCCTTGGAGATCAAGGTGTTAGACCATGAGTTTTTTCAGGTATCACCTTAATAGGGATTACAAAGATTTAGTCTCACCGAAAAGATATCTACATGGTTCATCAACCTTTTTCAGATTCTATGTAGAGTTGGTGAGGTGGCATACCTCCCAGCTCTCCCCCCACAAATAAAATGGGGGCATAACATCTTCCACGTATCATAGTGAGGAGGTCCGTGCACAATCCATCACACATCACCGACTGGGGCGAGTTGGATATTGATTATGGGGAGACATCTGTGCAGCTTCCAGTGTAGATTAAGGATCAACGAGAGTAGGTATTTTGTATATGGTCTATTCCTCTAGTGCACAGTCAATGGTAACACTAGAATCTCCAGGATAGCACTTGGGAATGAGAGGTTCAGATCCGAGCTCCATACCCCCATTTGTTTGTTTATCCCCAGTTTTGTATTATGATGTCTTAAAGCCCTAAATGTGGCGGTAAAGTAATGTTCTGAGAATTAAATGTAATTTTTTTAATTATATGGGATTATTTAGAGACCAAGAGCTCATACAACACTTTATTCTGAGGCTCGGTGTTCCTAGAAAAATTGTTTGAACTATTTTTTATGTTTACTTAAAATAGAACATGTGAGTAGTATTAGAAACTTCTAAATTTGTTCCCAAATTTAAAATCTGGGGGCACTATTACGTCCAAAATGATTACTTTACCTATGGAAGGAACTAACCTCGACTGGTGCAGGTTGAGGGAAAATGATAATATTTAGACATTTTATGAAAATTTATTAAAATAACTTTCTTAAGGAAAAATAAAACAATATTTTAGTTTTTTTATTTGAAATATTAATTTCGTTGTATTGTAATAGAAATTATCTTTGATACATGAAGTAGTATAACGACGTTAAAACACATCGTAACAGAAATTCTGAAACACATTTTATTCATTTAATGGGTTAACCTAAGACTGATCGTTGGCATCATTATGGATTACAATGAACTTATAGATTTGGCGTCTGTGAGCGATGATCAACGAATCAGTCATGATGATGAGAAAAATTCTCCCTCTATTCTTCCAACCTTCGATGGATCACCAAAAACAACAGTGGGCTTTAAATCATGGAACGATGAATGAAAGTGGTGATTTATACTCCAAATAATGATCAAACCCTGAGGGAGGGGTTTCATCCATTTTGATCTGGTTTCCCATTTCTTTCTTTCCAAACAAAAAATGTCGATTAACCGACTAACATATTGATCCACGGGTAATTTGTTCATCTGGGATAGGTTAAATATTATGGGAAATAAAGGGAATGAACTTGGTAATTAACCCTCTTCATAGTTTCCTTTAATGGGTATGAACGAAAGCTGAAAAAACAAGGCCATCGTCCATACCTTAGGTGTTCTTGGTTCTCTTCCTACCCCGTTTTATCGTTCTTTACCGACAAACCCATGTGGAAACATAAAACATCTCTGAGAGGTTCCTAGTGAAAAAGTACCTCTGGATCGACGAAAAGTCCACTTAGAGAATTTTATAGCGAAGACAAAAACTAGTTGATCCCGAAGGTTCTCACCGATCAAAGAACGACACACCAGAGCATGTCTGATGGCGCATAAAAGAAATTGTTGGCATGCTTCCATCGAGGGCAGAAAAATGGAGAAACAGCCACGTGTGGGAGGAGGCACACACAGATGGCATACTGCAGTGGTGGCTATCCCCAGCAGGGCAATGGACATGGGTCGTCAACAACAGCAGACATTAGGGTCATTGGCAGATGCAGCATCAAGCAATGTTATGTGGCTGAAAGGCTGTAATCCAGTGGTACCGTGGTAAGACGTCCCCATGGTGACCCACAGGGTGGTCATGCAAAGATCTCCACTACGTCTGGGTGTGGAAATATGGACTGCTCATAACGGGCCGAGTTGGAGAAGGTGGACTAGACCCGGACCCAACCTACCCATTTTTTCTAAATGGTCCAGAATATCCAAACTTTTTGTCCGATTGATGAGTCGTTTGCGGTGTTGGGACCCTCGTGACAAGGTGTTCCTTTAGATATACTCAAAATTACATTTCGTGTATGTTAAAATATGAATGATTAAATGATGAATATATTCTACCAGAATCAACCACACTACGAGCGGGAAACCTATTGCTGGCTTTGGTGAGAAGGAATTAAAGAACAGTCCTATGTGGCCATGAAGACATGAAAACCTCAGTGGGCTGATAGATGAGTGGACCTTAGTGGCCCGATAGATGAGGGGACCTCAGTGGCCCAACAGATGATCATATCTATGTGGCCTGACAGACCAGACGAGCTCAATGGCCCGATGGATGAGCGAACCTTAGTGGATCAGTGGATGAGTGGACATTAGGGGCCAAGTAGGCGAGCGGACCTCAGTGGTCTGACAGACCCGAGTGAAAACTAGAGGACCTCAGTGGCCTGAAATACGAGAAAACCATAGTGGACCGATAGAGCTCACTGACTCATTAGGGATGAGTCCCTCGATATTACACGTTTTTTTAACATTATTATTAATATTCTTGATTTCTACACTTTAGGTTATACATATGTGAGATGACTCTAGTGACTCTCTCTTGACTTTACATCTTATAGGCCACACTCCATTTATCTATTTCGTAGTCTTCTTTTTGTATACATTACCTTGTGGAATTACCTTTGTATTTTTGGGTACATAATGAGTATTGGGTTACTCAACCCTATACGGGATTTGACCGCACATGTTTTGTCTTGTGAAGATGAAAGACGCTTTGATAGAGACCTTGGTGGTCCCAAATGAGGAGGTGCCCAATGAGATCAAACAGATGAGTAACGCTCCTAGTGCTTCTCACATCTAATCTTCACATACCCTTCAAGTAGGGATTACTACAGATGGATTCTTAGAGACCTTGTAGTCTCTTGCTTACAACTTCTCTTTTGTTGGGTTTGTATTCAGTCCCATTTTGATTACACCTTTTACCTCTACTCTAAGTGGTTGTCTTAGTGGTATGCATGTTGTCTTTTTCATCATTATGGGATGTGGTTGTGATTGTGTATGTGTATAGGTACTCATTAAATGCATCCCACTTGTAGGATAATGCCTTCGGCTCTTGTCTCCAGCCCCTGGACCTTGAGAGGTGGGCTGGGGGTCGTCGCGACACGGGCGTCGGGGGACTGGTCATGATAGGAGGACATACATTATTATATGAATCAAATATTATTAAGGTCAATATAATATTATGAGGAATAAAGGATGATGTTTTTGTTGGATTCAAATATGATTTTTTGTGGACTTATCATTATTGAGGTTATTTATGGAAATTGTTAGCATATCATGGAGATTAATAAGGAAATTACATTTGGTATAATACATTGAGAGTAATTTATGTTTTTTGGTGATATATGTTAATATTTTATTGGAATACTACATGATCAAACTATTTAATATTTATTTAAATTTCAATCTAGAATATATTTGTGGAATTTAAAGGATATTTTTTTGATGAATGATCTATGTTGATATTTGTGTATAACTATTGACTTTTGGATATTAATATTGTTTTTTATCTTAAAATGGTTTATTATTTTTGAGGAATTATATTATCTTTCACTAAATATTTTGTTTTTTGGAAACCTTTCAAGAATGGAGAAATATATAGTTATTATTTTATTGATTATTTTATTCTATATATGTTGAGTCAAGTGATTTAGGAATTAAAAATTAATCATGAATACTCATAGTTTGTAGAAAAATATGCATTTATAGTTGAACATGATTAAAGGATGAAACTATAATTTTCATGTAAGAATATTTCCTTATGTTCTTATTCTAGGTAGTATAATAATTCTTCAACTTTGTGAAATGGAAAATGAAACAAAAATGTTATTCCTTTACTTTTCATACTTTGAAATCAATGGCATTTAAATCCATCAAATATTTATGTTCTTGTGATGGTTAACATTATAATGACCATGTTCTATATCACTATACACAAGAACATGATTGTTAGTTTTCTATTCCATTTCCATGATTTCTTACATGGAACCCTAGTATGTGTTATCTCAAGTGACCAATTCACTTTCTTTTATTTATTTTAATGTTGATGTTTTATTAATAAATATTTTGATTTGGGACTTCAATAAAAGAATTTTGAATATTTGAAAACTGGTTATAAAGATATAGTTCAAATTTATAGGGATCAATTTATTAAAGTGTGGGAGAATGTAATATCCCATTATTTTAAAAGAAATACTATATTCGATAGTCTATAAGAAACTTTACATCGATCTTAAACGAACAACTAAATATTATTATTTTAATGTTAACAGTATAACCTAGTTGATATAATGGAGGGTATGAACATGATTAATTTAATCATGAAAATAATTTTTAAACATTTATATACAATTAATTCTTTTGTGACCAATTAAGAATAAATGAAAATAAAACCCTTTTGAAAATAATAGGAAATTATATTATAAAGATATATTTAAATGTGCAGAAGTGTGTTTTTATGAATAAAATAAATAGAGTAACCATGATGGATTATATTAATTAAATCTATATATTATATAATTGTTAGAATTAATTATACATTTTTTGAGACATGATATAGAAATAAACACAATTTTGTGCATAAAAAGCCATATTTTTTAGAAAACTAGTTTTATCACCTTTTAATGGAACACTTGTTTTGGAAGAAAATTTTGAAAATTTAATAAATTCTATATGAAATAATCATCATCATTTTTGAAATTGGAATGTCAATTTTTTTATTTTTCTAATATGTTTTATTTTTTGATGAATAGTGAGAAAAATACCGCATTTTAATTAAAAAATGACTTTTCATCTAAATAAATTATAAAATAAAATTATATTTTAAAATATTTTTAAAGATTTATTAGATAAATAATAAATATATTAATCTAATTATGGAAATTTGAATCATTTTCATACTGTATTTGGAAATAAAATAATTTCAATCATTTGAACGTTTTCACTTTAAAAACACATTTTCTCACCCTTGGATTGAATTGAGAATAATTTTATCCAATTATATTTTTTAATTTTTAAAAATGGATTAAATATTTTTAATCAGAAGGAAGATATTTATTAAATATTTCCCTTTTATATTTGAAAAATATGAATACTATCTATAGTAATTGTTGTTACCATAATTAAGGGTATATCAGGTAAATAGGGGTAAAAATAATATTATAAATATTATAAAATGACAATATCTCATGTCCCAATATTATTTCATTTTTATTTTACATCCATAGGAATTAAAGGATCGGTTATGTGACCATTTATGAGAATTTGGATGAGATTATAAGATTTATAATATTTTATTCAATGAAAAGTCAAACTTTCCATACACATGTTTTTAACAAGTGACATGTTTTTAATTTAATGATATCAAGATGATATGATTGAATATAAATAAAAATTTAAATAAATTGTTTTTATATTCATCTATGAAATTTAAATTTAATTTTTAGAATAAAAATAATTACCTTAAAGGCCTACATAATGATGATGTAATAATTGTTTAATTAAAGGAAATATGAAATAAATTATATAATTTTTTTAAAAATAAATATAACATGACATAAATATTCTAATACAATAGTTCTGTATACATATTTTATAATTTAGTTGTGTTTTAAAAGAGTTTTTATAAATTATATGGTTATGGTTTTTAAAAAAAGTCAAATAATGAATAATGTCAAAAGTGATATTAATGATATTTTAAATTAAATAATATTTAATTAAATGATATAAAATTCATTAAAATATGATACTATTAAAAAATATTGGTATAAGGTTGAATATTACACCCATTAATCATTTATGGTCTATTTTTTATTTTATAGAAACTGTATTAACCCGCAAAGGGAAAAAATCCATGTTCTCATGATAACAGTTAAAATGGATAAATCAGGGTTAAAGATAAAAGGTAAAGATTAAAAAATAGTGAAAACATGTAGAAATTTTATTTTATGAATTTATTTTGATGCAAAATCATCCTATATTTGAAAAAAAATCTTTTTGAGACATTTTTAATAGAAAATTAATTTATATTATTTTAATATTTTGAAGAATTCCAAGAGAGGATCTCCCCTCTCTTATAAAATGGAACACCTTGTTATCAATATATCACACCTAAAAACCTATTTGGATCATTCAAGTACTAAAAAAATACATTCATTGAATCTATCACCATATTCTATAGTGCTTATTTTTGGCGAGACACCATCATTAGTTTTCTTAAGTTGTTAAGAAAAGGAGTTTGTCTGAAGAAAATGTATCATTTTTAATGATGTGTTTCTATTTTTATTATTCTTACATCCCCTTAAAATATTATTCAACCATGATAAAATAATAACTAGAGTTTCATTAATATAATTATATTTTTTTATGTTTTTTTCTTGATCCATATCTATCTCATTTTCTAAAAAATTGGAAAATAATTCATTATGCATATGTACGGATGACTATGCCTCTTGAACCAATGTAATTAATTTTACATTAAAATATATCAAGACTAGTTATAATTATGGAATTATAATTTATATAATATATTCATGATATATTTTTCATTATTAAAATACAATATAACATTTATTTTCTTGCCGTTCCATGCATGATAAAATGATAGCCTTGTTCATGCGTATGTTTGAAGTATCACCCTCAGGAAGTGATTTTTTAATTTATCATACCCAAATCTCATGGATGATATATATAAGTATTTATAATTTATTAATATGATGATAATTATATTATGATCATTCTTTTATGATAAAATTATAATTAACTTCTTTCTATTATGGACATTGAAAAATAGAAACATTACATACACGTACATACGACTTACCATCTCAATGATGGTAACATAGTTCATTTTTTATATCCATATTTATTGAATGGATTAAATAGTATAATTAATTAATAACAATAACAATAATAATTAATTAATTATTTTTATTCTATATATGTTGTACGAATTACCACTTTTACTCTTTACATCATACTAAATTCATTTCGAGCTTAAGTCCCAAATATCATCAAAACGTCTGACATGTACCTAAATAATTAACTAATTGTTATGAAATTTTAAAAAGAGATATAAATAATAATAAAAATTTAGAGCTTTATCAAGCATGTAAATAATTAACCTATTTTAATTATTAAGGAATATAAATATTTTACCACACAAGTTGGACTCAAGGTACGAGACTTTATTTGAAAAACCCTATATAAAATTTACACTTTAAAATAACTATCAAATTTCAAAAATAATGTTTTATAACATATAAAGAATGAATATAATATCCTTATTTATTTATGATTTAATGTTATAAAGATTCCATTATAAGTTTATAATTTTATTTTAATTTTTTTTCAATTACGAGTTCATGCCATTATAACAAAATGCAAACTAATTTAAAATTGGAAAAGTTATTTTCTTAAAGAATTTTTTTTTATGAAATATTTCTGTGTAATGACTATGTTATGGTTCTTGGGACCTTTTTATGAGGATGGGTGGTTCCGTGATAGAACTAGTATGGGTGAGACCATTATATCTCTCCAACTTATTTGATATTGGGACACAGTTAACTAGTACGATTTCAACTAAGAGATTAAAGGAATATAATATGGTAGTTATTCCAAATGTAACCAAGAATGTTACACACTATATAGCCATCACAACTACAATAAATTTAATTGTGATATAGAAATGATTATATAATTTACCATTATGATTTATGATGCTATGGATCTTACAGAAAACCTATGATTTCATATGTTAAGCTAGAGAGAATGTGTTTTAAGGGTGAATAATATAACTTTGTGAAAATATTTTCAATTATTTATAAGTGGTCATGGAGTAGCAGTATGTTTCTTTCTTTTTTATGTCCCTAAATAAGATTTTTGTCCTCATATTAATTCTTAAAATGTTTCTCACTGGGTAGAAGGAGGGGTTAGATTAATTTGTAGGTCATGTACAATTATATGAATATTTTTCTGGAAAATGAAATTATTTTTTATTTTTTATGTTTTTGTTATGAAAAATTTGATACTATTTTTGTAGTATCAAAATTCTATAATGTGGTATATCATGTATAAATTATGTCCTAATTCTATAAATTTTTTTGAATAAAATATCCTCAATTGTAATAAAATGTATTTTTGTTCAATGACTCTAGAATATGTAATTTTTGAGGGAATGTCCATAATGTCTACAATGAAAATCCATATAACATTTATACAAGTTCGGTGTCAATGACATTATCTAATGAATGAACTGATTATTTTTCATTATCTCTTAAAACAATCATGGTCCTACCAAATAACATTCACCTATATCCAACCAACATTAATAAGATTTACAAGGCCAGTCATAAATGCCCTCAAAAGGAGGAATAATGATTGTTGACTGGTAGCTATTGTTATAAGAAAAATCAACCTTCATAAAATGATTATCTGTAGATCCACCGAAGTCAAGAATATATCATCATAAAATATCCTAAATAATCTAAAAAGGTATTTTTATTTAGACATATGGCTGTTGATGATATACCATACTCAAATGGAACTAAGATCCCAATGCTACCTGATGGCCTCTCCAGAGGAAATAAGTAAACAGCGAATCCCTATCAAAGACTATAATAGATTTTACTCTATGAAACTAAACAATATTTTTCACATGGAGGTTTCCCAAATCCTCAACTTTGGTTATAACATGATTGTGTATAGATTGAGACAATCTGGTAAGCTATTGATCATAGACCATATTGCATTATTCTTTCTCTACGTACAATGAAACCCAACAAAAAGAATAAAGATTGATATCATTAAACTTCCAATTTGACACTGGAATTGGATAAAGAAATCATGAAGCATATTTTTGATCATCCTTGGCCTATTGGAAAGTATATCAACACATGATGAAATTAGAAATGCCCCATCTGATTCCTGGACTCCCAGATCATTATCATATGTCATGTACCATTTTCATAATTCCTTGGTGCATAAACCATTGGGAATTATGTAAATTCTCTAGTATAGATTTCATGACCGATAATGGTACAAAAAACAATTCTAGCATATTATAATGCCTTTTGTGGGGAAAAACATTGAAAATGGTCTCCTAACCAGAAATAGAGTCTCTAATGTCATATAATTAATCATCAAGTCTCTATTCTAGGTGTATCATCTCACAAAGAGAGTAGGTCATTTATACACTGTACAAGGAAATCATATCACCTGATTCTTGGTTTCTAATATTAAATCATGATAAAATACCCATAAAATTATACTCTTCGGATGATTATTTCATTTCATGGGATGGATGTTTCTTACATAATGAATCTATAACAACACTCCATTTTCATGAGGTATAGGTGATTTCAAAGTCAAAATATTTCAGGTACTGTACACAATTCCTCTGGAATAGACTCAAATAATTTTGAGAGAAGATATAACTCAAGCTCTTGTGGTCATAACAGATAGTAGACCATTCATTGAAAAGGTAATGCTGTCATCTATTAAGTGCATGCTTCACAACATCATGTTCAATGTCAATGGTTGGGATATTCTCTTCGTGTGGCCTAAGCTACTAAGATTCATAGAAAACGACATGATCACCATGAATAAAAACACATCCCAATCCCATACCTGATGCATCGCCAAAGGTCACATAGCCCTACCAATCCTATGGAATATTTAGCATTGGTGCATTAGTTAAAGTTCATTTTAACTCCACAAAATAACCCTAACATTTATCATCCCTCGAAAAATTCAATCCCTTCCATGTTATGTCATTAATCAGAGAGAAAAAATTCAGTACGTTCATTACAAATTGGATATAATACCCTTATTAACCATAGAAGCTCAGAATCACAAAAAACATTTAAGGATGCATCCATGTTATAACAACTTTCACCTTCTTAGGATCAACTGAGATAACATTTTCTGAAGCCATATGTCCTAAGAACATCACTTCTAGAATCCATAAATTACATGTTGATAGGTTTTCATAAATTAAGTTATTTCTTAACAATTTTAGAACAGATTTCAAATAGTGCACATGATCTTCCTCATACATTGAGTAAACATGGATGTCATCTAAAAATACCACCATGAATGTATTAAGATACTAATTTAATATTATGTTATTAAATCCATGTATATTTTAAGATAATTTTTTATACCAAATTGCATGAAGAGGTACTCAAAATGATCATAACTTCTCTGAAAGGATTTTTTTCTCAATTTCAGATTCATTAATTCTCAAATGATGGTATCCAGATCATAGATCAATCATTGAGAACCACTTTTCACCTTTCAATTTGAAAATATATCATCAATCCAAGAAAATAGACAGTTATTCTTTATCATAACTCAATTAACTATTCGATAATCAACAAAAAGGTCAAGTGGCCAATCATATTTCTTAAAAATGATTATGGGAACATCCCATAGTGGTAAAATCGAGTGTTTGAATCAATTCTATCAAATATCGTCAAACTATTTCTTTAAATCTTTCATTCCATTTGGTGGAATACGATAAGAAGGAATATACACTAGTTGAGTACTAATAACTAAATGTATTAACAAATCTTCCCCTCTTACCGGTGGGAACCCAAAGAAGTAAAAAAAGGTAAGAATAACTATAATCAGAGGGAGATGACCAGTCAAAGATTCTTGATTTATGATAGAAGAAAAACTAATATTACATTCACAAAACTCTCTACAAGAAGGATTAGCACTACACGACCTTGGGCCCCACTCTCCCTGAATGATATGACACACCACATCGAGTGTAGTGAAGGAGACTCATTGATGATAGAAATGAATTTGGGATTTATTGTAAATGAGCCAACCTAACTAGAATATGAAGTCAATTAATTAAATGTCGTGAACCAGAAGGTCCCAAGTGAGATAAAACATTGATAACCATAACACATAATCCAGAAAATAGAAACCCTATCCCTCTTCATTTTTAGGGGTGTAGTAATATCCGTCACAAAAGATAAAATTTCCATAAGAATATTTAGAAGAATCATAATACGAGTCAAAATAAATGAATGAGATGCACCAACATCAAATAATGTTGTCACTAGAGATGGATTTGTAGTGATGGTACCTATCACTGTCACTAGACCCATATTTTCTCCCACTGGATGTTCTTCCACTATGCGATGAATCTTCATTATGGATTCATGTGGCTGGATCCCCTTTTTTTGTGAAACATCATATTTCACTATAGTACTTTTAGGAACTGATGGTCCCATTACACTATGTGGAGAATAATTGATGTGAATGAACTTGAAAAAGTTTCTGGAAAATCCAAAAGTACTAGATATCTTGGGCATCTCTATGTAAACATATTTTGAGTGACCAATATTTCCTCACTAGTAGCATATCAAAGGGCCTCTTCCATAAAATACATGGGGTCTAATATTGTTGGAACCAGGGTCTTCAAAGCATGATTTGGCATATGGATTGTGTTTTTTGTCAATCCTTAGTGGAAGTTCAGGATGTGTACCAACAAAGAGATCATACCATTCAAGCAGAAAACAGTAGTGAAGGTGGCGCCGTTTCCCAGTGTTTGCCAAATTTTTGGGCCTGAAAATCCACCAATAAAATAAAGTGTTTTTGGCAAAGGTACTTGCGAGCCGAGATCTTGGAGGATAAAATACTTGCATGCCATATGTTTTTGAGGATCAGAACATCAAAATTTGGCTATGGAAAGAAGGTCGTGCAAGTGTTGGTGGGGTCGCGCAAGTGAGTTGCGCGACAGAGTTTATTGAAGACAAGACTTACGCACCTTCGAGGGACTTGTGCACCGACGCGCAGGTGGTCCAGTTTGCCTATAAATACTAGACCACCCCTCCTCATTTCTCACGGAGTTCAAGGCTGAGAGATTGTTCGAGCTCTCGTTGCGTAGGTGGTTGAGTCGCGTAGGTGGTAGTTTGGTCGCGCAAGTAGAGCTTGCGCGCCGGTTGTCTGCAGTGCGCCCAAGGCAGTTTGGGAGTGAAAGGAAGTGAACTGCGCAAGTTTGTTGTCGAGGAAGTAAGCGTCCCGCAGGTGCATTGGTAACACTTGCGTGCCAGTTTGGACTTGTGCGCCGTATTGGGACTTGCGCGTCCGGCTTGGAGAAGCGCGCCAGTTTTTGCTAAAGCCCGCCTGCCTGTTTGGAGCTGCACGAAAGCCAGGAGACTACCTGATACATTCGAGGAAAAGTGATATTCTGCTTCTGGTAAGAATCGGACTTCAATAGAGCATCTACATACAACTGAAGATGAATTCTCTTGAAAATGATGAAGAGACCTTCACGTCTACAAACTGAGTGGGACTTCACCAACGGCAGTGAGCCAGGGGGAGTCAACGGGAGTGACCTGAGGGGAGCAGTGGGCTATCCCTGAAACTTTGTAAAGGCAGTGAGCCTGGGACAGAGTAACTGTACCCGAACTTTTTTAATCTACCGCTAGTGAAGCATAGTGGATTTTGGTACGACCGACAACCTGTCGGCGTATGCTCCTTGGACGTAGCCCTTAGTGGTGAACCAAGTAAAAAGGGCTGTGTCTTCTCTATGCATGTGAATGTTTGATTTCTGATCATAATCATCATACAGGTTCAACAAGTTCCTGCCAACGTGGGAATAAGATCCATCACATTAAAAGAAAAAGTGGTCACCAGGATTCACCCCTCCCCTCTCAGGGTGTCCCGGGGTCCTTCAAAAATAACCCTACTTTTTAGAATTTCTATAAGAATCATCACAATTTCTTTTTTACTTTTAAGTAACTCAATGATCTACCACTTGGAGAAAATAGAAATCCCTTCAACCATAAACTACCATCCAGTTCCATCTCAACCATAAACTCTCAATCCATCACATGATTATAAGAAAATATATTCCAAAATAAAATCTCAGAATGAATATCAAATTAAATTCCCATATCAAAACATTGATTATTCATATTTTCAGTCAATAAAATATTAGGGTAAAATTGCACTAGCTCTGTAAGGAGATTCACATATTCTATCATGATATTTTTAGAGTTCTTTAGTTTGAAATACTTTATATCATTGGAAAACATCATCGAAGCTAGATATAATTTTTTAGTGAAAAGATCTTTAAAGTCCTTCCACACTATGTACTTGTGTTTTTTCACCGTCACCATCATGTACCACCATCATATGCAAGGACCATCTACCTTAAAAGTAGAACATTTAACACTATTTTAATCATGAATTTCCAATCACTCAAATAAAAGAACAACTCCCCTAATCAAATCCACAGACTATTGAGGATCATTTTTAACTTAGTATAATGGTTGTTTATTGTGATGGACTTTCTAAGAATGATAACTAAATTTATACCTCTGATGTTCCATAGATGGAGCCTAAATGAGAATGGGTGAATGTACCTTTCCCATAGCATGGAAATCACACACGATAATCTCATCCAGGTCTTGTTCCACAAGAGGACTTTATCACCATGTTTCATCAATAGCTTCCTCTTGGATCCAATTTTTACATCTTCTTAGAGGAATGGTAATACACAACATCATCAGAAAAAATTGAAGACATTATATTAATACAAAAAAAAGATCAAAAAGGGAAATTAACCCCACCAGATAGATAAAAGGATTTTGATTTCATCGTATCTAAATCAATAGCAGGTAAAATACTTGAATTAATCCTGAAGATGTCTTTACCAAACCACCCATGGTGACTTTGGGCTTATTATTCTAGGAGCCATCTAGTACCTCATAATTAACTACCTCAGATTTCCAAAGAATATTTCACAACCTCATACTAACATCTAGGTAATATTCTTAACCCAAACCATTGAAACCACTTCTTCATGAACCGACCCAAACACCCTACCCTAAAGACCGAGCATATCCCAAAAATGGACCAAAGGGTGTTCCTGATCCCCATGGCTTGGAGACTAGCACCATGAATCATAAAAGTTAAAGAGGGAATATTTTTACATATAAATAGCATAAGAAATAGCTACAAATCTTAATACTCAAAAGAAAACTCCACAGAGAGAAAAATTCCATAAGTAAAATAGGTGTATAATCCAAAAGTACAACACAAAAAAAAGAGAAACCTGATAAAAAACGCAAATTGAAAATTTAAATGACAGTCCAAGACCAAAGATCAATATCCACCACCTTCATGTGGTACTTTCCCCCTGTTCAAACCTGGAATAAGAAAATATAAAAACTCTTGAAGGCAAATGTAGGGTGTGAGATAATATCTATGTAGGGTATCTCCACGCGTTCAAAATAAAGGCCAATAATAATAGACATAATAATTCATTCAATTTAAAATAAAATAGATTTGTAATCATAATTTCATACTTAAAAAACCATGCTATTCATTTAAATTAATGGAATCATTTAGAAAAATACCTTAATAAAAATTTTATAAATATATATATAAATTCACAAGGCATGTGTAAATTAGTTTTACAAACAATGGAATTTATATAAAAATAATAAAAACTGAGAACCATAGTAATCTAAAAAGAGGTAGAGTAGTTATAGGTTATGATATCCTCACACTCTCATATAGTGATAACAATAATGTGAACACACATCCCTTCAAAAAAATTCCAAGAGGACTAACCAAAATCCTATTGGGGATATGATATTTTAATAAGTTCATGTTAGAAATGTAAAGTATCAGCTTGTTGATAGGGTAATTCCAACCTAGCATGTTTTTTTCTAATAACTCACTAACTACATAGGATTTAATGTTCTAATATAACAATAAATAATGGAAAATTTATTTCAAAACTATTTAAAATAAAATTACCACACTTCCAGTTTATATATGCCAAATTATCTTAAAAACATGGGGTTTTAATCAATTCAATCCATTTTATAGGACAAAACCAAAAAAATAATTATCAAAAAAAAATTAAACCATTTTATTAGATAAATTTCACAAAAAAATTCATAATTCAAATTCATAATTAAATTTCACAATTCCATCAATTTCAAACCACAAAATAATTCAATGTAATTGGTTACATTCCCCAAATTTCATGAAAAATTAATTAAAATAATATATCACAATGAATTTTGTTTTTTATAATATAGATGAAATATATTTAATTTAAATAATGCAATTATAATTTAAATAAATTCTCCAATATTACACGGAACCACATACAATAACGCGAAGATCACATATCACAACATCTACAAAGGGAAACACCAAGAGAGATGTTCAGTAATGGGGATGTTAGAATGAAAACCAGATTCATCATCTAAAACAAAAGAGTTTAGATCCTCCAACTACATGGAGATTTAACAAAACATAAGGAGGAGAGAATAAGTGATTAGGTGATAGAGAATGGGAGGATATCTCTTACTAAAGATGAATAAATTTATATTATTTAAGATTTTATTAACCAAGGAAAGGGATTTTAGGTTCCAAAATGGTTCATTGAGAGACCTCCTAATATTAAAAACCAAGATATAGTGAATTAGGGTCGAGTGAGGGATCAAATGGGGGTTCTGTAAATTTTTAAATATTTTTTAGAAAAAATTAAATCAACGTGCATGGTTTCCTAGAGAGGGAAAGTGGTTTTCTAAACCATGTTCCCAAACTATGTTCCCATATAAAGGGATTCAGGATTTCTACTATGTGGGAACATTTTTTTGTAAAATATTTTATATCCTTGTTAATTCTCAATGTCGGGGTTCGTATGGAGTGCGCTACCAGAGTGCATGTCTTGGGAAAATCATGCACTAATAGTGCGCAATCGAGGATCCTTTCAATATTTAAAAATTTCACCCAAAGCACCCCTAAATGTGACCCATACAAGGAATGATAAAAAGGGGTCTAGGGGTACCTAAAAATAGTAACAGGTTTTTATACTTCTGGTTTCTTGTCCTGTAAAATAACATTAAACATTACCACAATAAGTAATTGTGTGAGATAAGATTCCAAAACATTTGAACATCATCAAGATAAATATCTTAGTTATTTTATCTCTCCACATATCCCCTAATTTTTAGTAACTACTAAATTATAGGTATCTTTTTTATGGTTTATAAATTAAACCTTTTATCATCTTCCATTTTCTATTGAGACATTTAGTATTTACTTCTTATGTTCTAAAAAAACAACCAAGTAAACTTTTACTCATAGAATTTTGTCGTTGTATACTCAAAACAGCTATGACTGTTATTTCACCCCATTAATTCCATTCTTTCAAAATTTAATCTGAATACATCCAAAATTACATACTTTTCTCTGACCCATATTTTTTTATTTTATACTCAAGATAATTTCTCAGAGATTGAACTTTAAATTTTATTATTTTAATCTCCAAAAAATTCTCTTTAATAGACATATTGAGATTCTACATTTCTTTTGTTTCTTTTATAACAATAAAATTGTAGTTCACTACATCTTATATCTTTACTTGAAAATTTTCATTTTCTTCCCCAAAATTCAATGGTAAATTTATTTCTACACCATGAACTCCAACATAACATGAAAATTCCTTCAATACTCAAAAAGAAATCCTTTTGTATTTATCTATAAATTAGGATCCCAAAGTTCCCTATCCAATTATATGATAATATTAGAATCGACCTCTTTGATCATTATAATCGATATTAGTTATATATTTCTCCAATAAAAATCTCATATCATTTTCGAGGCTTGATATAAATTCCATTATATTGACTTTTAATATATTTTCATTTCAATCATATTCTCTAATTATAACTAAAAAAATTCTATAAATTGTATTCCATAATTCATTTTTTGAATTAAAATTCCTTATAGGTAGAAAATTTTAAATATTATTTTCTGATAATTCGCAATCACTATCCTCACTAATACTTATTTTGACACTAAAAGGTAATGTGTCCAACACTTTTATAATGAAATAAATTATGGGATAATTTAACATTGAATATTTCTTTGAATTTCATAAACTTCATTTCCCCATGTGATAATAAATCATCAAAAACAACATATTCAATTTCATACTCTTAAACATCTTACTTCTCAAATAATATGAATGAAAATTCATTGGGTAAATTTTATAAAGATAGTTTTAACTTCACTCACAATTAATATGTGACTAGTTTTCTATGTAAATAATCAAGTGATAATTCACCAAAATATACTTTTTTGTGTTTACACTATAAGATTATAAATTTGTGGTAAATTTTATATAATATTCATAATAATAACAATACATATTATAAATTTTCGATGTCTAAGAATCGTAATTAAACTTCAATAAGATAGTATAAGAGAAATTTAACATTTTAACTTGAACTCATATTCATATCATCATGTCTATTTTATAAAAAATTTAACTTTATATGTTTTAATTTACTACCACATTCATCGATATTACCATATTATTAATAAATTCCATTACCTATTTATAAATCCATTATTTTTTTAAAATCAGATTATGCGATATTGATGAAAATGAATTCAGAAACCTTATATCATCATTATACATCTCTAGATATACATTTATCATTAAACATTTAGTGTAATAAACCACTTGAATCCCATGAAATACTTCTAAATATACATAAATCAAAAGTGATTTAAAATATGATATTAATTTTTCTTCATTTTTATATATTTACACCAATTAAATAGTTATTTTACCCAAGATAAAATGTTTATTTATTTCTTTATTTTACATGAAAAATCATTCAAAATTCAAAATTGTCTCACAAACTAGAGAACCGAAGGTTTATTGTCTTCTATGTTTAGCCACATGTACATCTTATTTTTTAACAGTCTTCAATATGTCTTCAAAATTGATCAATACTGATATTCCTTCTAAACATATCACATGTAATTCCCATCATTAATTATAATGGAATGAAAAAATAAGGTGTGATTTCATTTTATTTTTTTGGGTAAACATAAATTATAATAATATATGGGAATATTGGAATAATCAATATATGAAAGAAAATTATACCCTACAAAGAATAGATCAAAAATCATACAATATGTTTTGGAATAACATGAGACATTAATTAAAAGAGTCTGGAAATAGTAAGTTGATAAATATGATCCATGAGTGTATAAAATAGGCATAATATAAAGTAAAATGATGTGGAACAAATATTAGTATTGTGTAAATGACTTTCTTGGTCAATAAAACCAATGAACAGACATATTTGAATATAAAAAAATGAATGAAAATACTTATCTCACTATATATATAGGACCTCACCGATCATTCATCAAAACACATGAGTTCCATATTATAATCATTCACTTATCACATCATAAGTTACAGTTAGAAATATATTTTATTTTATAAAATTTTCAAAATAAAATCATTCAATTTCATTGAATAAATAACCCATGTAAATAAAGTGTGTTTCATATCATTTTCATTTTATTTACATAATGAAATTAAAAATTGATCCATCAATAATCATAACATGATTAACCCATGGAAAATAAATATTTATATAATGACATCAAGTAACAGTAAAGGTAAATAATATTAAATAATGATAATAATGATTATGGTATTTAAAATTTATAGATAAATGGAATAATTTTTATTTAATATTTTACCCAATCATAAAATTAATGAAATCATGGTAAACAACCATCATTCAATGAAATAGAGAATCATGTATTCTCAATGTGATGGAATTTCATGAAAATTTATTCAAATTCAATGTGTACGGTTAGGAATGATAACTAAAGTGATGGATCATATAATTTAAAGAGAATAAAATTACAAAAAACATGTAGTGAAATAAGGTTAATGGTTATAAATGAAAATAACCCCAGTGTAATAAAGTAAACTCAGAAGGATTCTTCCATATATGAAAAACATCTTTGAAAAATAATTCTTTGAATTGGTTCAGATATGAAGGAATAAAGAATCAAACTAATTGATACCATGACTTCCATATTGTAAATTATAAATAAACATATTTATTATTAATGATGTTACATAAATACAATGAGTGTAAATCCACTTGAATATGGAAAGGAAAATGGAGGTGAAAACATAAATGTCAATTAAAAAAAATTAACATTGAATTAAATAAATAACTTACATGTAACATTCCAAAGGGTTTTTTTGAAATGTGGTTATAAAATATGAAGAAAAAATTTAATTTTAAAAATAATATCCAATAATGTATCATTCAAAATGGAATAATGGATTTTACTGTAAATATGGATATAGAGATCAATCATTTTCTAATAAAAGGAATTGAACCATAGTAATTATATGAAAAATATTTATTGAAAGAAAAAAATTATAGAAATAAAAATAAAAACATCATTATATTTAAACATTATTATACAAAATAGGATTATATAATACCATATGATAAAATATTATAGTGTGAGAACAAAAAAAATCTATAAACAATGTTCATGAAAAAAAATTTTAACCTAATGAAAGAAAATTCGAGTTATTAATATCCCATATGAGAGACATACTCCAAGAAGGATGAAATATTTTAATAGGGGTTTATGTGGAAAAACAAAATAAAATAAATAATAACACATAATGTAAAAAGTGTTAATAACATACAAAAATTATTTGAAATAAGTTCAGGATAACGATCAAAACATAGTAAATGAAAAATGAGTTTCCAAAAAAACTTATAAATGAGGAAACACTTGATTCAAAAGTTTCCTAATGAAAAAAACGTGACTGGTAATATTATATTGAATTAATTATATGGAAATAATACATTCATGGTAAATTAAATAAAAATAAAACCATAAAAAGGAATCATGGTTCATTACATGTGTCATGTCTTAATGAATAAGAATTGTGACAAAGAAAAATCTTTTATCCTTTATAACTTTTCAATCAAAGAAACATGAGAGGTTTGAATTTAAATATAACATAAGATATATGAAATATAGTATACTAATTATAAAAAATTACAATGGTGTATCATTTTCACATGGAAAATGAAAAAATGGTTCATAACATAAACATGTCTCAAGGAAATCAAATTTGAGACAATGAAGCCTTACTACATTCCATGCAATGTAAACCCTCACTCTATCATCCTCTATAAAAAAATAACTATATTAATATCCTATTTAAGAACCTTATCATTACATATAAACTTTTATAAAAAAATTATAATTATTATCTATATGTATATTAGTTAGTGATTATATATTTTTGATATATGGTGTGAATAATATTGATCATTTTGAACTAGTTTCGTAATAGCGATGTTACTATTCATTATTTTCAAAAAGAAATTTCTTCAAATATCCTAAAAGTTAACATGATTTATGTTATATATTTAATTATAATTTTATTCAAGATGAGTTTTTGTTATTCTATTTAAAGATGAATTTCTAAATGAGAATGATTGAAGTATTCTTAGCGAACAAAGGGTGTTTTATTAAATAATGAATTCAATTATTATATTAAAATTATAGAAAAAATTATTATTTAAATATATATATAATATATTAAAATAAATATAATACATATATTCATATATGATATAAATTTTTATCATTGTTATGAAGGAGGATAAACATTCCCAAACAAGATCACAATATAATTAATGGATGTCTATGAAGTGATTTAGTTTTAATATCATTATACCAGAATCATCACAATATTTTTTATTTTTTATTGGTTTTATATATAAGAAATGGAAATAATGATAAGGATAATATAACCTATAATATATTAATTCATAGCACAAAGAAATAATTTTTTTCCTCTGGAACTTTTTTTTGAATTGTTGAATTTATAATGGGTTTTTATTGACTATATTATCAATTATAATTTCAATTTGTCATTAAATAAAATAAATAATCTCCTAAAAAAATATTTCACCATTATAAACATTATAATGATCATAAATTTAAGGTTTTTTAGAATATAAAAATGGAAACCAATCATTCCATGGAGGTTGCAATCCACGTGTATGCAAGGATGATGATTGCATTTTCCATAGAACGACGAAAAGCAATAATATGGTTGATCATTTCATAATCATTAATATGTCATGAATATCGTAATTTTAAATTAAATTATATACCATGACCATCATTTTAATATGGTAAAGGAAAATAAATCACATTGCCTCAAGGTGGAAGTAGTCTGCTCAACGAACAAATAGATATTTTTTTCTGAATAAAAAATAAAATGGTGGTTAATTATTATACCATATTCATAATAGAAATATTTTATACTAATGAATCCTATTTAATAATTTTAATATTGTGTAATTTAATTTTATAAATAATGAGTTCACAACAAATTGAAATGATAAGGATAGATAAGAAATTTATACATCGCTTCCTTGATTATCTCCATTGTAAAGCTGGTTTATCCTTTGAGGGATGATATTTTGTGATTTTCGGAACCACATTAAAGTGAATAAAAAATTTATGAGATCATTGGGAAGATTTTGGGATGAAATATGGGGCTTTTTGTATGAGTTTTAGTTATTATTTGAGAGGCCCATTTATAAGTAAAAGGGGATGACATTATTGTAAATACTAAAACAATTTGATAATTATATGTAATTCTCAAGGAATGTAGCTCCATAATTTGGATATAATGGAGAGTTAAAGAAATATTGGTGATCAAGGACATAACTTCTTATTACCAAAGTTATTTAAAAAATGTGTCTTTCCCTCTCGGGTAAACTACTTTTAAGAATTTTGTTTTACTAAGGAAGATAATTTTTACCAAAGAAATTAATCCACAATGCTTGAATAAAGATCCATATTAAATAATTTGTACCCAATAATTCCAAATTTAAAATCCATTTCATTATATTAATTTTCTAAAATTTATTACATTAATTTTAAATTTATAAATATACAATGCATTTTTTTTGAAATATTTTACTTATGTTCTAAAACGTAAAATATGTGGTTGTCATTTTTTTAAATAATAATAAATCTAACTATAAAATACATATTTGGTCTTTGAAAATGGTCTGATAATTTTGAAAATTATTATTATATAAAAATAGTGTCACACAAGTCATTTAATTTGTAAAAATGATATTTTCTAATATTATCGAAAATACCCATCTTTTAAAAAAAATTAAAAAAAAAATAAATCCAAAGATAAAATAGTTATGATGAGTCAAAAAAATTAATATTTTTTAATGTATTTAACATTATAATATATATAAATGTATCTTTAAAATAAAATTAAAAAACATAGTAATAATTGTTTTTATAGGGAAAAACATTTTTAAATAGTATTTTTTTCTTAATTTATATAAAACATTAATAAAACATTAATTTAAAAATTAATTGTATATTTTATTAACATAATAATTTTAAACTAATATACATAGTATTATTTAATAAAAAATGGAACATATGAAAATATATAGTCTTAAATGTAACAAGGAATTAAATAAATTTGTATAAAAACACACACACACACACACATATATATAATAATATATAATAATATATTTAGTTATCCAATTACTCTTATTCATACCTAAAAATTCATAATCTAGTTTCAGAGGAAATATTTAATATTAATTATATATATACAATGGTTTCATCTTAGAATGACATTTTATGTAAATCCAACCATCGAACATACTTGAGTTAATTAGAGGAAAAAATATATTAAAATGTAAAATTATTTATTTCTCCTAATATTAAATAAATGTTTCCTAAATTTTTTAATTATTCCAAGATAATTAATGTTTGTGAGGGAATACATAACAAATTCATCATTCAAGATATTACATCAACTATGAAATCTACCTCACTCTCTTAGGATATATCAAATTATATGTCATTCTGAAAAAAATTATCCACTCATACTATAATGTATCCTAATAAGTGTATATCATAATCATATATCACTTATAACATACCTCTCTTAAATGAATTAAATTCTTTATGATATTAAGTCGTGGTGATATAATATATTCCTCAAAAAATTAACTCTATCATTGACCCCTAACTAAATTAATCATTATTTTATAATGATGAAAACTAGTAATTTTATATTATAATAACAAAAATTAGATAACGATTACCAATGAAATCAAGTATAAATTTTTTATTAAATAGATAATAAATTCCAAGGCAATCTATACCATCTAACTGAAGTTTTAAAAAATCAATCTACCTTTTATTTCCTCAATATCAAACGTATAATAAACACAATAGTTGTCTATAACTCAATCATGTGTTCTCATACAGTTTTACTAAAAAATATAACATTTTCATTAAATCACTTTTCAATGTTATTAATTCGATTTAGTATATATTTCCAAACTACTAAAATAAAACATTAAAAGTAAAACCCATGGATGATTCATATAACCCTCATAACATTTAGAATATAATTAAATATAATTGAAAATTTTCACTCATTAATGAAAATACATAATAGTATAATTATTTAATATCTATTAAGATATCATCTTTTTTACCAAAATAATGAATTAGAAATTCACTTTTTCTATCATAAAAATAAAATAATAAAATTATAAAAAATTTAAGTGTGATCACTTATCCAGTTATAAGACAATGTAGTTGTTAGATATTCACCTTTCTTAGGTTCATTACCATAATACTGTTTAAAAAAACTAATACCAAAGTAGTGAAGATAATATTAAAAATATGAATATGAAAACATCAATCTAAATATGGACTCTATGATACAATATTCAATTCATCATTTGATACATTAAACGAAATACACTTACCTTTATGTTAGGTTCTATTTTATTACTTAACCAAATCCCAAAAATAAATTTCCCATATTATCATGAACTTTTTTACAATATCATAAAACCAAAAATCATTGAAATATTTTATCCAAACGCTCAACATTATATTCAACCATAATATTACACATAAAATAATATGTACCTTAACTCATAAATCCTGTCATCATTATCTATGTTATCCATAATCATCCCTTATTAGGTTTTCTAATCCAATAGGTAAACATAATTCTAAAATACCTGATAATGAGTCATTAGAGGGATGGTGAATTATCCATTGTATATCTCTAGGGAGTTTCTAACTAGGTGTTCAGTTAGGAAACACTTTCTTGTACAAGGGGACTATTAAGTTAATGACCAACATTTATTTTTCAGAGATTTTACACTTACTACATCTATTATAGATATTTCATTAAGTTATTTTATCCAAGAAGTGGTATTATTTCATTGAAAACAACCCAATACTAACTCAGAAAACATTTAGACATTATCCTATGCTTAGAAATATCCAATAGACGTACCCATAGGGTTTTAATTATTGTTATATACAATTATACAAAAAATATCTAATCTGTCCTTTGATAGAAAATTATGTGAACCAAGATAGATAAGAAAATATATTTCATTATATTACATGAATAATCCTTCTATATCAAATGTAGTCTCAAAATATAGATAACTGAAGGTTAAATGTCATGGATAATTAGCCACATAAACAATTTTTTTAAAATACTCATCAACATTTCATTATAATTTAATATCACTAAATATCCCATACAAACATCTCAAACATAATACCCATAGTCAAATCATGGTGAATGGAAACCTAATAAATGGGTGAACTAACATTCTTAGAAAGGGAAAACATAAAAAATTAAAAATGGTGAGAATAATGTGGAAACATAATAAACTTATACCCAAAAAACCATAGATAAAAAATCATAGAATATGGAATATAGTAAAATAATAAATTATTAATAAAAATTGAGGAAAAAAGAGTCAATAAACATGATACATGAGAGTATAATATAGTAATAATAAAAAAACAAAAGACTATGGTACAAACATTAATATTTGGAACATTTATATCATGAGACATACCATCATTTCCCCAGATGATTAGCATAAAAAACATTCTCATGAATACTTATTTCATTAGATATAAAAATTAAACCGATTAATTTTAGGGTTATATAATTCCCCACCTATCATTCAAAAATACTTTTGAGTTACACCTGATAGTCATTCACTTATGTTATCACAAAGAACCCATGGATATAATGTTTGTTTCAGAACAAATTCTCAAAAAAAAGATTCACTTTTATAGAATAAATAACTAATTGATATAAAGTATGTTTCATATATATTTATAATTTATTCACATAAGGAAACTATTAATAATTCCTTAAATGTTCATAACTTGATAAACCCATGGAAAATAATTGTGTATCCAATAACATAAAGTATCATTATTTATAAATACCATTCAATCAAGATAATAAATCATAAGGAATATACACCATATTGATAAACGATAGATTATTAAAAAATAATTTCCAAAATCAATGGGTGAATGGAATCCACTTGAACCCCCTTTAATAAAAGAAAAGAAAAACATATTATTCACAATTAAAATTAATGGGTAAAAATATGTGCCTATTAATGGTGGATGGTAAGGCTATAAAAAGTGTGCAATGTATCATAACATTTATAGAGAAGAATTCTGCAAAATACATGCTAATAAATATGGTTAATGGTCAAAAAAGACTATATAAAAAATGATTTAAATGAAAAATTGGAATGATATTTTCATTGATGAAAAATATCATTGGAAAATATTTTTTTAAATTTTATCACAGAAGAATGAATCAATAATCACATTGATTGATACAACATGTTCAATACCAAAAATAATAAATAAATATATTTAGTGGAGAGTAAATAAATTAACATAAATCCAATTGGTATAAATCCTTATTAATATGAAAAACAAAAATTTTAGTGAAAACAAAAAATATATTTTAATGTTATTTAACATATCCATAAAATAAAAACATATATTTCACTTTCAAGTGATAATTTCTAAAAGGAACATTGGATGATTTTAAAAACAATTACTTTTAAATGGAATATACAATAATTGGACAATTAAAATTTAAAAGAGGTTTCTATTGGAAATGTGCAGTTAACTAATACATATTTTATAATGGAATAAATGGAATATATTTAATTATCTTAAAATAATATTCCTGAAAATCCAAATTTAAAAAAATAGTAATAAAACAATCATTTTATTAAAACAACATTTTCTTCAAGAGGATTATAAAATATAGTATGATAAAATGTTTTTCTGTAAGATCCTAAACAAGGAAGAAAAAATTTCATGATAAAGATTATAACTCAATGAAAGATAATTTATTTTATCAATATCCACTATGAGGAACATAATCCATGAAGCATGAAGTATTTGAATATGTTATTATGTGTTAATAATATAGAAAATGGTATAATAATACATAATATAATCAAATGGATGAATGTACCCAACCAATATGAAATAATTATTGGAGAAAAAAAGGACTCCTTGAATGAAAATTGAGTTACCAAAAAAAATTATGACTAGGTAAACATTTTATTAAAAACAAAATTGAAGAAACAAATATAGAAATAAAAAAAATTCAAAACATGTATCTTATTAAAAGGATTCAGAATTTAGACCAAGAAGAATATTAAAACCTCAGAAACATTTGAATCAAATCTTCATGAGAGGTATAAATTTTAATAGAACATTTAAAATCATGAAATATAAGAAATAGATGATAAAAAATTACAGTGGGGTAGTATTTTCACCACAAAATAGAATATATTATGTACGGAATAATCATTTCTATGGGAATTTTATTTTGATACTAAAAACCCTCACATAATTTCTTATTTAGTGGAAATTCACTCTAACCTCCATTATAAAAAATTAACTCTTTTAATAAGACATTTTAGATCCTTTTTTTATATTTATAAACTTTTATAAACATCATATATAATTATTCTTCACATGTATATGTGTTAGTAATTATCTATTTTTGATATCGGGTGCGGGTAATCTGGATTGTTTTGAACAAGTTTCCTAATAGTGTTGTTGTTATTCATTATGATCACAGATTTCAACATTCCAATATAATTAAAGTTACATTATTATCTGTTTTAAAACTATTTATAATGATATTATTTCATTCAATGTTATTTTTTGTTACAACCCATAACAATGAATCTTATAATGAGTATGTTTTGACACATTTTTTGCGAATGAAGGGTGTTTTATTAAATAATGATTTGGATTTTTATATTAAAATTGAATTTAAACTCATTTTTTAATTAATAATGTCATATATTTTCATAAATTAAATTACTCTAGCCATCCATGATATAAATTTCTTGCACTGTTTATGTAGGTGTTTAAACCAACCAAAAAAGGAACACACCCAAACTAATCGATGATTATGAAGTGATATAGTTGAAATATAATTACGAAAATAGAATAATGATATTATAAGTTTTTATTAGTGTATTATATTATAATTTTAATGAATTTAATGAATTCAATATCCTATATGAAGTTATTTCATATTACAAAGAAATCTTTTATTCTCTTAGAACACTCTTTTGGATGGTTTGAATTACCACTGTTTTTTATTGATTATACTATTATTTGGTTTTCCATGTTTTACATAAGAGCGTAATAATTACATAAAAATAATATTTAACAATTAGACCCAATATCATGACTATCTAAGTAAATATGTGATAAAATGAAAATAAAAATCAATTGTTCCAAAGAGGCGGTGGTCCACATGTATACTTGAATGATGATTTCGATTTACATAGAACAAGGAAAATTTGTAACATGGTTTCTCATTTTAAAATATGTAATATTTCATAACTATAATTATTATATATTAAATTTACTATTATTAACATCCTTTTAAGAAGGTAAAGCAAAATTAAACTTATTACATCATGGGGGTGATAACCTAGACAATGTAAGAATACCAGTTTCATTTTTCTTAATACAAAGGGTAAGGTGGGTAAATATTCTATAGTAATAATAATTATATAATAATTATATAATTATAGTATTTTAATTTAATTTTGATAATGTTTAATTGAATTTTAGGAAGTATAAGTGAACGTAAATAAATTGTAATAAGAAAGGAGCAGTTAGAAATGCATAGCTCTCTTCTTGGATTATTTCAATCCCAAACGGGGTTATACCTTTGAGGGATAATATTACAAGAAAATAGAGACTATTAAATCCATCTAGGAATATTGAGTACCGATTTGGGTATATATTAGTCCATGATGAGGGGGGTTTTAGCTTAATTAAAAGTTAGGAGAAGAGATTTCTATTTATAGATCAAAAGGGATGTCTTTTTTTAATAAAAAAATCGTTTAACAATGGGATGACAATCTCAAGAAATTTTTCTCCAAAATTAGGGCATCATGTAGAGGTTAATGGATAAGGTAGATAAAGGCCCTTACTAGACAATAACATGTATTTTTTAAACATGTTTTTGGTAATTCCCTCTTGGTTAAACTCATTTTACCCGTTTTGATTTTTATTGAGGCAACTTGATTTTACCAAAGAAATATATCCTTTATGATTGAAAATAAAATTGTATTTATTAAATAATTTGGATATAAGGACTAAATATTCGAATCAATTCAATTATATTAATTATATAAAGTTAGTAAAAATATTTTTTAAAATATTAAATATATAATTTATTAAAAATAATGTTTTCATAAAATATTAATTAAGCTCTAAAATATGAAAAAAGGGATTTTTTATTTTAAAAAAATGAAAATTTTAATTCACTTGTAAAATAGATATTTTTTCATAAAAAATTATTGAATTTCAATTTCTTACATATATACAATTAATTTAATAAAAGTCATGTTATTTTTGAAAACATAATTCTTCACAATTCACAAAATAATTAATCTATTTACTAAAATTAAAAAAATTTATCATAAGGTATTATCTATATGATTAATCAAAAAACATTATTGTATTAATTTAATATTTTAATTTATATAAATTGGACTTTTGAATAAAAGTATAAAACATATTAAAAACCATTCATATATGAAAATAACATTTTGAAATAATACTTTTTTATTAATTTCAATAAAACAATAAAAAAGATGAAATTAATTAATAAATATTAAATTTTATTAATATAATCGTATAAAAAGAATATAATTTTTTTATTCAATATAATGTGAAGGGTATAAAAAGATAGACTCATAAACATGATATTTTATAAAGTATCTTCTTAAAAATAACCCACATTTATTTAAATTTATATGTTAATAGATTTTACAATTTGGTTACTCTTACTAATAGATACTAATTGAACATCTATATTTTCGTCATAATATATATATATATATATATTTATATATATTGTTGTTTCATTTTAGTTTGGTGTTGTGTGTGGAGAAGGTTATCAAACATATTTGAATTAATTATAGTAGGAAGTATATTCAAATCTCATGTAATTAAAAATATATGTACTTCTATTTTATTTATAGTATTCTCTAGAAAAATCATTTCCATTTCTTATTTCACCAATAAATAAATAGTTGTTCTGATACAAGTAGTTGTAAACCACTGGTGGTGAAATAAGGTGACTTGAAATTTCAATTTATATATTAACATAAAATATAAAATTTATTAATGTTGGAAAATGAACCCTAAATCTATCCCATTGATCACACACATGAATTATTAAATACAGTAAAGTTTATAAACATAGAAAAATATATTTTTCTTGGTTTACCTATACTGGGATGCATCATAATATCACATATCCAAAAGGTTTTGATTTGAAAATTAGTCACTAAGTCAATGTTTGTGATTAAAAACATCAGGATAATGTTATTGATCATCAATGTTGCCAGAAAACATCTTCTTACCAAGTCACTATTTATTAAGGGTATTATAATGTATAACATCAACACACAAGTCAAACTCATAGAGATAGAAAATATAGATCAAACACAAAATATAAATGGATATTATATATGATTATCTATTCTATACATGTGGATCATAAATGATATAAAATATTATTTCTACCATGGATAATGTTCAATGTAATTCAAACATGTCACACTTCAATTTATAAATCCAAATATTTAATGAATTTCACTTTTGTGACACTCTTCCTTAGGATCTTTAATGTATCTCATTATTCTCTATGTGTGTGTATATACATCTATTTTGGAATATATTACCATTTATCCAGAGAATTTTAAAAATCAAATTTTAAGCATCAATAAATTTCCAATAACCCCCAATAAAAATCCATCCATTGGGGCATTTCCATGATCATCACAACTATTATAAATTTAGTGTGTAGATAATACTTTTCATAAAAAAATTCAATTATTTTGAAAACTCCACTTATTTAAATTTTATAATCATCAAAATTTATATTATCAAATCATAAATAACAATGAGATAAGAATGTTTGAATTTTATCTTTCTTGAATTTCCTTATGAGTCATGATATGACCTGAAGCTTCATGGTTCAAATCGAACTTTTTTTAAACATTATGAATCTTAATATCAAGGTTGTATATATTTTTCATTGTTTAGATTATATATATTTTTTTAATTGAAATATATCATGGTGTGATTAAAAAATTATTATTTTTCAATTTCCATGTAGGTGTGAACTCCAATCTACTTATAAAATAAATTCCTCTCCAAAGCATGGGTGGATTAATATTTGAAAAACCACTTAAAATTGAAAATTTATTCTTCATCATGAAAATAACATTTCATTGTGTGGCACATGAAATTCCCATGTTTGTAAACTATGCACCATTACATTTCCTTATTGTGAACCTTACAAAATAGATTCTTTACTCATATATATATATTATTAAATTCCCAGATTTTTGAACATTTCTACTCATTGTGGTATGAGAAAAACTCCCACAATATTTCCTGAAATATAATTTTAAAATTTACAAAGGTTAAAACCATAAAATATCAAATATAAATACTATTTATAAAGACAATTTTCAAGGTAATCAAACATAAACATCATTCTTGTTGTAACCTATTATATCGAGACATGAAATAATGTTTTACTCCTGCTTTTGAATTATTAAATGTCAATATTATACAATAATTACTAATCTCCAAACACCTTCACATTATATAAAAAACATAATATGACTTAAAATTAATAATACATACAGTTATTAGAAACAATTATTTCCAAATAATACGGTATTAGGATTTTCATTCATTTATATTGTAATTTTTTTAAAACATTTATCATACATAATCCTTAATTAATTACAACATCATTAAATGTGAAATTATTAAACCTAGAGAGGATTACAAGAAATTATTCCAATCGATATATTTAATTAATTTTATGAATTCAACGAATGTATTATTTTGTTTATTATCTTATATTTCCATTATGCATGGATATGCCATTTCATTTTATACTATAAAATTCCTTTCATTGGAATATAAATTTTGGATAATGTTTTATATGTTTTGGGAATAGGAATTTGTTATCATTTGAAATGCTTCTAATCTATAATGCCTATGGAAGGATAGTCAATTAGGAGTCTCATTATTTACTATTTTAGTACTAAATTTATTGGTAGGTTTATGATTGGATATTATCTTTTACATCAAATATCATATTTATAGGTTCTGAATTGATTGGTTTGTTTTACAGGTTATATTTTAAAAAATCGACCATAAACAAGTTTCTTAACACAAACAATTAGATTGGAGTAATATGAAAATTTTAAATATAATTCATGAGTTGGGAAGAGAATGTAATCCATATTCTATTCACACTATAAAAATAAAACATTATAAAAAAATGGTGTTTTTTAAATACATTTTTTTAGAGTATTTTATCAATTTAATATTTATTTGAACGAAAAATTGTATTATAACCCTATCTATTGTGATTTTTTTCCAACATATAGTCTGGGTAAAAATTGAAGTTTATAAAAATCGGTTATGTATATTTAAATCCAATACCTTATAAATAAAAAGAGAATAGAATGTGTGTGCTATGATATTTGATCATGTAAAGATAAATGGAATTAATATTCTCAATTTATAAGGAATTAATTTTAAAATATCTTGTGATTTGAGTAGGATTAATATGTAGAGAAGGTAAGTTTGTATATTTGACAACGTTATTAAGGGTTATAGATTAAATAAAAATAATTTGAAATTAAAATGACACCTCCATAAACCTCTCAATCATATAATCTGTATTTAATGGATTATAAATATTGTATAGTTTATGGCCTATTTATGATAATTATTGATAATGTCTAACATAATTCATGTAAAAATATCATGTATTGGTTAATGAGAAATTAAAATAATTTAAATATTTTCCTACAACGTATAATAATAAAATTTGAAGATTTCAATGGAAAAAGTATTCCTTAATATTGTAAAAATAGAAAACAAATTAGGGAAAAACATAAATTTATTTAAATTAAATAATTGATTGAAATGGTATATTGTTTAATTTTTTAGAATAAATAATGTTTCACTAAAGGGACCATGAATTTTTTTTGAATTCATTGAATTGGAATTATTTATATAATAATTTATTGGGTATTCCATATGAGGTGAATACCAACTAAAATAAGATACATTGTGAATCATTTCCAAGATACCATGAACCCTCATGAATTACCATGGGTTTCTACAAATGTTTCATGGATATACAAAAAAGGTACTGTGAGGCTAAATAATTAAACAATAATTTTTCCATGTGATCATTATTTTATTAAAAACTTGTCATGTAGTTTTAGAGAACATATTGAGAGCTTCAATCCAAGTTATTATGCATAAAGATCAATGTTACTATAGATATGATCCCTTAGTAAAGTGATAATGGTATGTATCTACATAACTGAGATTTTGGAGAAATAACAATTGATGGTATCAAAATCTACTATAAATATGAGTCAAAAATGGAAAACCATAAATAACTACAACAAATGAACAAAAGATATCATTCTTTTACACAAGAGGTTATCACAATTATTATAGGAAATTTCTATTTTGGTAGAACTAAATGTATTACGCATTGAGAAATAAATAAATTCATTTGTGGGGTTTCATAGTATATATTAAATTTCATATACCGAAAAATAATATTTATTAAAACATGTTTGCATGGAGATCATTGTACATGTGACATTTATTAATTTCATTGATTAAAAATAGATATTATTATGGTAAATTCACCATAATCTATTATGTTGTAATAAATTCATGACCTAAAATTATATATGAAAATATCTAAAGGATCATGTTATATTGAATAATAATTGTGGTCAATGTAGTCATAAAAGTGGCCATATAGTGTTGATATTAATAATATATCACCCTTGTATAAATATTCTAGAAGTTCTAATGATTGTTGATCTTTTTCTATGCTCAAAATACATGGGTCAAAGGTGAAATGTGTTTTAAAAAAAGAATAGGGGTGATTTGGATGTAGAATAGTTCATTAAAATTTATATTCCAAAAATAAATATAGATGATGAACTTATAAATTCCATTAAAATTCTTAATTTCATAAGGGAATTATTTGAAGGAATTCATGATAATTGTATTTAAAATTTAAATGAAGGAGAAGAATAGGTTCCATGAATTTGAGGATGGATCTATATTTTTACATGATGTTATTTCACAAATAATTTATTCTATGTGCTACTAAAAATTGTTCAACCTACCAAGTAGAAAAGAAAACCTCATTTAAAAAACATGTGAGATCTGAAGGATAATCATGCCCATGGGAGGTCAGCTCGGGCCAACTAGAATGGAAGAAGAGGGTTGGAATAGTTCCCATGAAGTTAATGTGGGAATAAGTATAAGGCCCACAAAAATCCTGTCCAAAGTCGCACATGAATTGGAATTGAAGACCATAGGGTATCCCTTGGATCATGTGTGTTACTGCTCATGTGGGCCTGAGGTGTCGTGTTATCTAGGTGATGACCTCAATGCCAGATAGAATGGTGGGAGACCTCAATTAGATGATATATTGGAAGGGATGTTCATGGAGATTTTAATGTTCTAAAGTAGGGTAGAATGAAATTCTATAACATTTTAAAACATATTCATGTAATACTAACCACCTGATCGATTAAATTCAGATTATCTAATCTTTTGTGATCATTGATTTAATTATGTCATGCCTTTTATGAAATGTGATTTCATCTTCCACCTAACACAACTCAATGTCCCCACCGTGTTTCACTAGAGAAGAAGTCCATTTCATCGTCAATTGAACCTGAGGCCACCATGATAACACTTAGGTGAAAATGATGAGATGAACATGATTGAAATAATTTTGAAACATATTTTTCAGGATAGATATGTAGATTCCTCACACAAACTAAAAACAATGATTCATGAGGCCATCCAAGAAATCAATCACCATGGATAAACATCAGGAGTCTAGGAAATTGAGTTGAACACTTTTATGAATTCATGCATATGAGAAAATCACTATAATAGAGTAGCCTAACCACTTTCCATAAATTCCATGTGGTTCAACATAATTAACTCAAGGATTAATGGTATCCAAGATGATAACTTCTTCTATTTATCTTGGTTTTTAGACCAACATAAAAGTTATGTTTTGATTCGGTGGATCACATTGATGAAAATATGTAATCCACACCTTGAAACGGAGAGGCACTGAGCCTATTGAAGGTGATTTCATTCAAATATTACATGATAGATATCAGTTTTCTTGAAGGAAAGGGAATATCCACTTTATAAATATGTGAAAAATCCCGGATACATGATCCTCTTAAGGGTACATCAACAAGGGGAGTACCAGGAATCATTTATTTCATGAAGGTGTTATGGACAACTATTTCATGATGAAAGAAGTATTGTGCATATAGTATGGGAAGAATATATGTGGACACATAACAGGATTTCACACTCTCATTATGTTTTGGGAAGTCCTCCATGTCTAATGAGCATTCAACTTGTGAAAATCACACTTTAATGGAATTGATAAGAAAAGAGTTACCTAAATTTATTTGGAATAGAGATATACTGACACGTATCTTGTTTTTTTAGGAGAATGATTTGATACCTAGGAGACAGTTTCATCTACAATGTGTTTCATGAACCATATAGAAATAAAGATTTTTTTTAAAATCCTCCTACTTTTTAACTAAATCATTAAGTAAGGGAGAGAGAGAAAGAGATAGAAGGAATAATACTCGTGATTTTGTGAAGAAGATGTGCTACATATTGTGTGACTATATATAGTGCATGTATACATGTAAGGTCAAGCACACATAATGAAAGAATTGAGACGGACCATGTGTGTGATAAGAAACAAAATGTTAATAGTGGGTTGTGTGATGAGCTGGTGTATTCTTACATGTACACATATAAAACCATTTGGAAGAACCAAAACAATAACATTAATATCTCATAAAATAATAAATCATTTAAAAGAATGTGTTTTATGTTAGACATTATGCAACTCATGCATGTAGTGTATGTGTTCTAACCATGTTATAATTGAAGAAGAGATTGACATATTTATTTGCAAGATCATTCATGCATGATATAACATTGAATGTGTGGTGAAATTTAGTTGAACTACTATCTAATTCACCAAGTGGAATATAGATGAATATATGCACTCATGTGTTGATATTCAGTATCAAAGAAATAGAATTTGACAATGCTACAAAATTTCATATTGTTGTGTGTCCAAGAAGAAAAGAGTGTTCCCACCTAAAAAATGACTATTTATACAGGAAAGTTTAATTATGATCATGCTAGGAAGAGATGAGATTTATAGTTTCAATAATAAGAAATGATACTTCTAAATCAAGAATGAATAGGATGTAGTTTCCTTGTATTTTTCATTCCACTAAAGAAGATAGAGATAAATAAACTACATTATACACTATTGAATATTTTTATGTATCAGTGATATGATATAGAAGAAGTGTAGGTGTCTAGGTTTGTATCAGTTTATCATAACATGGTTTATGAATAATTAATGATTCATTAGGTCACAACATAGTTATATTATTATGACCATTAGAAGAATATGAAGTGAATATTTTAGTTTTCTTCTGTGGAAAAGAAGAGGGTTGCATGTCTGCTGCTATGCATGTAACTAAGTGAAGAAGAAGAAGTTTGTGTAAGATCAAAGTAGCATGTTGACATCCATCAGTTATTCCAATAGGTGTAAGACGTTATTGGTGTCAGAATGAAACTTATAAACAAGGATTAGAATATCTTTAGATATAATATAATGATACATCATCCAACAGCCTGAAGGCCTTCAATTTTGTTATTATAATAGATCCCCCTTTTAAGGGAAGGAGGGAAACCAAGACAGACTTCATAAACTTAGGACAAATCACAACCCAAAGGTCAAAGAGAATAAATACAAACTAACATCATGAAGCTACCCCTCCCAAGTATTTTAACATGATGAAACTCTCCACCGTTGCATGACTGTTCGGCTAATAAGTATCATGTGTCAAAGCACAAGACCGATCCAATGGATGACTTCATACCGTCTCAAACATCCAGATCCGAAAAGCTCTTCAAAAATGAACCGCCAGCTCTAAATCCTCCTATGGGGCTTGATCCATGTGGTCGAGTCTAGTTGTATCACCATTTCATAAGCAGACCAAAATAGACTAAAACAGGAATCACTGACCAATTAAACATTAACAAATCCTCCAAAAGAAACCAAAACCACTGGCAGACAAAATGACATTCAAAATTCAAACATAAATCAAAAACCGCCAGTCTCCCCTTTAGCCATGGGATCCGCCGTACGCCAAGGAACCAATCTGTCGTACGCCAAGAATTCAAACCCTACTGAACCATTCATCATATTTAAACAATCTTCAAACCTGGGAGCTAGCAAGGAAAGGAAAGCCACTATTGGAGATCACCATCATCACTGAAATCGCCACCCGATCTAGTGAGACCGACCCAAGCCCCTCCTCACTAGTGGAAGAAAAAAAACCTACAAAACGATATTGATCGCCTTGCCGAAGAGAACCTAGAAACTCTCCACCATTGTAGAACATGCCGCTGGAACCCTGACAGCCACTGAACCCCCATCCCAAAGCCTCATCATCTCCCCACTCCTGATCCTCCTCCGATAGGAATATAGAATCAAGATGCCAGGGCAGGGAACAAAGAGGATGAGGGCTCTGAGCGACAACAAGATGGCAGGGAAGAGAATCAAAACCAAAACAACAGAGACATGTTTCCACCCTGCTTCATATCTGGCCCACAAGAAGGGCACATGACCACTGGAAGTCTGAACTAAGAGGCCCTCCCCCCTCCACGCCACACCGGGGCCGACGCCGAGCCGCAACGGAGAAGAACCAGAATCTAATTCTCCGCCTGCAGACGCCCCAACACGTAGATTCCTCTGCCCGCCAGATCCAATGTGTTCACTTGCCGAGGCCCTTGCCTGATGAAATGTGATGAAGACATAGCCTCACCTGAGCTGAAGAATCCAGAAGGATGATGAGACGTAGGATGCCGATGCCGAGCCGACCGAGATGTCGGAGGAGGGAAGGAAGCAAGACCAAAGGCAAAACCCTAGCCCCGCGCGAGAGAGGAAATGCCGCCGCTCAGAGGCTCAAAATAAATCCTTTCTCTTCCCAAGGATACAAAGATACATCCAATTTCTATAAAACATACACAATCAGTTCAATACAGTTAATTACAAGTGAATGGGTATTTCCTACATGTTTTAACAACACTCAATGGATTTCATTATAGTGTTTTTTATGGTTAGATCATTTGTATAACATGAAAGGGACTAGATAATCAGATTAGGTTGAAAACCTTAAAAATAAATTTTTATATATTTTCCTTATATATATTTTGATATGAGAGTACAAATAGAATACGGTAATAGAGATCCATATAAGCTAAATATGTCGAGGGATAAAATTTTTATTTGGTTTAAAATACCCCAACAATGATTATTTTCCCCAATTAGTGTTAGGAGTATCAGAAACATGATATTTTTGATATAAATAACATATAAAAAAGGAGGGGGATGGAATTAAAGAGGGCCATGACCATGATAGAAAACTGAGGAGACTATAAATAATAAGGGATGATTTCAGATCTAAGTATGAAAATGAGTTATATAATAATAATCAAATACCTTGTGATTAGAAAAAAAATTTAATTCTTTTTCTTACATGATTTTTTTCTATTAATATTCTGATGTGAATTTACATCTTTATTTATTATAGTAAGCATAAAGATATAGATTTGATTTTATATTTTTAGTCACATAATCAATGGATTGTGAATTAATTTCATTATTATCCTTCATGAATTATTCAACTCATATCTATAGAATAAATAACTGGAATTGAGTAATGTAGAACTTATGGAAACTCGTTTAATGTAATAGAAGAAAAATATTTATTTTAAAATAATGACAATTCTTATGGATATTTTCCACTTATTAATCACTAGTTATAAATATTAATTTTCCCTAGTGAGGTTACCGACAACCATAATAGGGATTTAGATTTCATTAGAAAGTTATATATATATCAACATAGTGATTCAAAATTAGATTTGTGTTATATCACTAATTCAAAATTTATATTAATTTGATGATTGAATTTATTAGTATTGAACAAATATTGATTCTATATTTTCGAGACCAATCACGAATAATGATACACTCGATGTAATAGTGAGAATAAAAGTGACACCAAATCCCACCATCAATAAGACGTGAGTTGATGAATAACATTGATGGTATAAAAAAAATATAAGATACATTTCTATATTATAATCCCATAAACGGTAGGATTATAAAATAATGAAATCCATAACTATAATTGAAGAACCCATTATCCCCATTATAAATATGTATGAAATGTCATATTGAAATATGAAAACATATATAAAGTAATATCCAAATTGAAAATCTATTCATATGAAAATGACTCCAACACCAATTAATATACACATAAGGATTTAGTATTTTCCATTATATCAATAACTATGTATTGAAAATTTTTAAAAGAAATATATACTTTCAAGAGTGGGTAAGTAAGTATACTATGTAGAAGTAACATACAAAATCCTAGGTCAATAAATAGTTAAACAGACTAGTAACCAAATTAAGGTCAACTATCATCACATATCATTAATGTATCACATTATAAATCTAAATAAATGTATATTATATTTGATCAAGAAAATATATCAAGAAATTAAAAGATTCTATCACTTACATATAGATATAGTCTATGTTACATATGAATTTTAGATGTCTTGTAAATGTCATCGCTTCCCATAGACACATACCACAAAAATATACCACAACCACAAAGACATAAGTCAATAATAGAACCAAATATCTGGATCCACATACCATATCCTCACAAACAAATTCACATATAAAAACCATATAACCTTAACTATATGAAATATCACAACTACATATCACTACCACCAAGAACAATACTATGGAAATAACGAATAATGAGAGAGAGGGAGTACTAAAACATCCATATAACCCATATTCTAGGTTAATGGGGTTTTTATATTACTGAAGACCATACATGGATTTTATTTAAGTTAGTGAAATTTGTTGGTAGTTCCCCAAAAATAAAAAAAACATTATATGGTTATATATAGTGAGAAAAATCATAGTTTAAGGTTCATTTACTATCAAACACCTCTACAATCCAGATAAAAAAATACACTATATTTTTTACATATTGAGATTTCAAAAGATGAAAATTTTACTCTATAGTGTATTAAACACGCAACACCGAGCTGAAATAACCCATGAAATATATTTCTTAAAATTGAATATCTTCAATAGATTACAAAACATGAAACCATGATCCTAAATGAACTGTAATATAGTATACTGTTATAACATCTAATTTAAATTTTGTAGAACAAATAATAACAAGTAAATTAGGATATTTATGGTTACCAATTTATTATAAATAAACTAAAACTCATTTAAAAGAAAAATAAATGTTTTTTGAGAAACTGTATATTTATAAAGACGGTCTAGTCGCATTTTCACAAATAGTTTAAAATTAGTTTTTACCAAAATTTGAAAATTTATTTGGTAAAATGATCTTAATTTTTTTTTCAGTATTCATATCAAAATTATATTATGGTAAATATTTTGTATTTTTTTTGAAAATTTCATTTTTCACTGAATAGTTAAAAATATTGGTATTTATTGAAAAGTTTATTCTATTTTAAATAATATACAAGGATAAATTATATTTAATTTATTTACATTATTATTTGATATATTATGTATAAATTTTATTAATTTACTTCATTTTATTGAATTTTATATTTATCTTTAATGTTAAAACCGTCTATACTTCTGAGAATTCTCTCTTCAGAAACTCTCTTTTTCATTACTTCTATGTGTATAATTTTAAATTTGATTCTTATAATTCTGTGAATTGAATTAGGAAAAATGTATTCCATATTAGTAATTAAAATAATTTATATTATATAAAATGTCGATCTTAATTTGAAATAATAATTTATAATAAATACATTAAAAATTAATTACCAACATTGAGGTAAAAAACATTACAGGCGGTTAAACTAAAATCATAAGGGTACAAATTACCTAAAAACATCCCCCAAAACCATTGGATGGCCATAGTTAGATCATATCACCTCTAAGTGTTTATAATGACCGATTTTGAGACTTTTGGAAAGATAAAAATGTGTGTATAGTGGAATGTTTTCATCAAATTCCATGTATGTCCTCTCCCCCCACTTAAAAAATTCCACCCCCTCTCCTACCTTCTTCACACTTCCAAAGCCATTTTCCCCAGAACTATAAAAATAACATACCTCACCAAATCCCAACATCCTAGATCCATTTTTTGATAAAAAATACAAACTATTAAGGCTTTTAGTGAAAACGTAATGAAGTTGTCTAAAGAAGAGAAAATGTTCATAAATAATAATATTAAATTTGATTTATCTTCAATGTACTACAAATCAAATTAAACCATGATCACATTAAAGGATGATCCTTAGAGTGAAATCATTCCCCCCTCCCGTGGAGATAGGGTTTTCACCTCAGGTCTTTCTCTCTCTTATCCTCCTCCCTCTGGTATGTCTCTTTGGCTCGACGGTTTCACCCTTGTCAGTGACAATGCATCTTTTGTTTCTCGCATCTTAGCTTTGGCTTCTTCTTTGTCTCGAAGCTCGCATGTTTAAGTGTGCATGGGTTCAACTTTGTCTGTAGTGCTGGGATCTAGTGAGTCTCGAAGCCTGAGGCCTGGGGTCGACAAGGGCCACAGATATGGAGGACGACGACGCTGTGGCCGGCTGTAAAAGGGTATTCAGCGTCTGATTCAGGTTTGGCATCTATGGGCATGGATTTGTCTCTATAGACGTGTTTCAGCCCCGTCCAGTGGGAATGGAATTGTCCTTGGAGTGATGTGAAGGGGAGGGTTGATTTATGGCGTCTGGTGGCCCTGCATTCTTTCCAATAGGTTTGATCCAGGTGTTTTCTTCATTTTTTTATCTACGCTGCTTTTTTGAATCAATTGAAGTGAGGTGGCTAGCTAGTTTCTCTCATTCATCAGGGTTTCTCTTCTTTTTTCTGGGGTTTCATGCACTGGACTCTGGTGAGGGTGTGTTTGCAGTCCAGTTCTAAATGGATCCATTCCCAGAGTGGTGTTTCTGGTTTAGAGCGGCCTGAACTCCATCAACAGTGACATCCATTGGTGTGGTGTTGGGACATCTAGTCCTAGGTGACGATGTCCTAGATTCGAATTCATTGGATTGTATTCTAGTTTATATGGTGGCTAAATTGGTGGTTGGGAGTCAGGAGGAGTGCCGTGGGGCTTGTCTGGTGTTGTCTTGGTGGAGGCTAACTGATGGAATGATGTTTTTTGTCATCGTATTCTTATCATGGTTTGGATAGTTACAAATAGACTCGGTTTGATCCTGAAGGTGGAAATTTAGTGTACCTATTCTTGACCACTTGGACATGCCCCACAGGATATGCAAGAGCTGGTGGTTCATCATTCCGGATCATTACATGATTGGTTGTTTGAGATGGTATGGTGTCGGTCAACAGATTGTGCCTATGCTTTGTTACATGACACTTTCTTACCAAATAACCTTACAATGGTGGAGAGCATAATCATGATCTACTTCTATGGAGGGTCATCTCCTTGTTGTGATTATAGTTTTACCCTTTTTTCCTTAGGGTTTGATTTGTCTTACGTCTATGGAGTCTGCTTTGGTTTCACCCCTTCTTACTATAAAGGGTGCTTTATCAAAAAAAAATTTGAGAACTTCGAGCTGTTGGATGGATGATCACATTAAATCATAAGTTTATTCATTATAAATATAATTAATTATATTCTGGGAATTACCTACGTCAATATCCTCTTCGTTGAAATGGGAAACAGAACCGTCGATCATGTATATGGAAGACTAACTCCTCATAATCTGATGTAATTCGTTTTTGATCACTACCTTTAGAGGAAATATATAGTTATGTATTTAATTTTTTTTATTATATTTATGATATTAGTATAATTATGTATTTTTAATATAAAATTGACATTCTTACTTTGGTACCAATGGTATTTTTCATTAAACATCTAAGGATTTTGTTAAATCTTAGAAAAATATATGTCTTCATTAACTAAAGGGTTATGGATACCATCACAGGTTTTTGAGTCTAATATTGATCAGTAGTTAAATTTATTAAACAACCATTTTTAGGAATTATTTGATGCTATACTTATAGTATTATAGATATTTTTGGGGACATTTATGTTAATAAGACCCATTGGTTAAGTATATGTTTTAGTGAAAAACATATTTAAGGAAGAATGCCATTAATTTATTAGGGAATAAATTTAATGTTATTGGTAACCATTAATGATTATATTATATTTTTTTAGGTAATTATAGGTTAATACACTTTGAAAAATTTATAAAAATTATATTAATATGGTTTTAAAAAAAGTACAACCTGTATATCGGGTGACAACCCACTGTATTTGGAAAGGCAGTGGGGGCCTGAACCCATAACCTAAGGGTGACAAGGGTTTAATGCCTACAACTAGCCTACATGGTGTTATAGTTACAATTTAATTATTTATACTTAAATTATTTGATTAATTAATATTAATAATGAATCAGTGGTGTTTCTATTGAGGTTTATAGATTAATGTATTATATTAGATAACTTGTACTTACCATTTTGGTTTTGAAAACTATTTAGAGATAGATGAACATAATTTTCTCTATTCTAAGGATCTTATAATATATTAAAAAATAAATTTTAGTGGTTTATGAATTAAAAAAATTAAATTTCAACTACACATATCTTTTATTAAGAGATTAATTGGAAACTGATTGAGGTCGTACTGATGAATGAAATTGTTCTTATGGAATAGAATGATATCAAGTAAGTATATGTCCATTATATTCTTAGATTGAAAAATAATTCTTCAAAAGTACAAAACCAATATCAAATAAAACTATATTATATTTCTATAATATATATTGAATTATATTTTCTTTTTAAATCATCACATATTTATGGTTTTTAGGTCCTTAACATTCTACTGATTATTCACTTTTTTATAATCAATGATCTCAATCACTTCATATAGTTAGGTATAGTTTTATTCTATCTTCATATATTCACATTCCACTAATTTTCTCATATGTGGAAACCTACTTATTTGTTATTACTAATGAATATAGTATTAACATTTCTCTCTTATTAAGATGATGTTTTATTAACCCTTTTATGATGTGAGTTTATGAAAATGGTATTCTTAAATAGAAATCCCTTGTTCACTAGGAAGAAGTTTAAATTAATAAGGAATAATTTCATTAATGTGGAGAGAATGTATGGCCTTAAGATTTTAAAGGAATAAAAATTAATGTTATTTTGTATGCTACATGAAACATAGAGCTTAAACAACCCAGAGAATATGTTTCTTTAAATTTAATATCTTTGATTTCTTGCAAAATATGCAAACCTTAGCCTAAATGAACAATAATAATTTAGAACACTAACTCCTAGAAATTTAATTTGAAGTTATGGAGAGTAATAAAAAAATTAATAAAAATATATTTATCCATAGGTATGAAATAAAATAATAATTATTTAAAATAAAAAAAATGTTTTTTTAAAAGCTATATTATTTTAAATAATGGTTTAGTCGTGATATTCCCATATAATTTAAATTCATTTTTTTAAAGTTAAGAAAATTTATTTGATAAAGTTAAATAATTTTTTAGAATCATTATATAAAATTTATCTTATGTTGAATTTTTTGTGCATTTCTCAAAAGATTCATTTTTAATGAATAATAAAAAATACTATTATTTATTGAGAAAATCCCTTTTTTAATTAATTTAAAAGGTTAAATGATATTTTAAATTTGATTTAAAGTTGAATTAGGTTAATTCTATTTTAATTTAACAAATTTAGTTCATTATAATAAACTTAATATTGAGTTATGATATTAAAACCATCTATACTAATGAGAATGTTTTCTTTGGAAATTTTTTTTATCGGATCTATAGGTATACTATTCAATTGGATTCTGCCACTTTTGAGAATTTAATTTTTAAAATTTGATTAAATATTTCAAATTAGAATAATTGAAACTATCTATAATTTGAGACATAAATTTTTACCATTATGAATAAGAAAATAAGTAAAATTTAATTACTTCCATGATAGAAAAAGTTGATTTACTAAGAAGTTAAACAAGAAGCATAAGTGTTAAAATGAACCACTATCCTGTCCTTTATAAATTTCATGAACATATATTTACCTTATAAACTCTAAGATTATATAATTACTCATTTGTATTCTTTTTTCTTGATAAAAATATCGGTATAATTGAATCCTTTCAAAAATTCCATGTATTCCATCTACCCCAATTATACAGGCTACCTCCTCTCCTTCCCTCCTCACACATTCAAGGAAATTTGGTTCCGAAAAAAACTGAATAAATTAATTAATTAATACCCTCCAAAAATACTAGATCCCTTGGTTTTATCATAATATTTTCCTAGTGTAACACCCTACGATTCCATGGTACGCTTCCCTTTAAATAATTCAAATAGCTTGTACTACATGAGACATTGAGTTCGAGCACACCACGACTATCTGTTTAAAGAACGATTATGAATAGTATTAACCACATATTTAATTTTATATATTCCATATATTTTTAGTATCCATATATTATGTTTCTTAGACATTATATAATATCAAATTTAATTTTTGGAATAAAAGAATTATTTTTCAAAAAACTGTAGTTTTAACGCATTCAAATGGAGAACCCTTTTTAATTCTAATATTTCACACTTTTATATATTAACTTAGACCAAATTAAATTCCTATTTACAATTGGGACATATTAATTTAGATTGTATAATGTTTTTGGGTTTTTCTGATAACATTCATATTTTGATAAATAGTGAAAAATACTAAATTTTAATTGAAAACAACTTTGTTATTTAAAATAAATTATAGTATTAAATTATACAATTTAATGTTTTTAAATTATGATTAGATTATATATTTTATAATTCATTATAATATAAGACATTTTAATTAATTTCACATTAAAATTATATGTAAACACATTTCAATATTGTGAGGGTTTTTTACTTTTGAGAGACCTGTTTTCTTGTTTTGATAACGATGATTAATTTTAAATTAATTACTGAAACTTATGTGTTTTAAATTTTGAAAAATGAATTCTATATCTCGGATAAATTGTTCCAAATTATTTTAATAGTTTTATTTTATTTTTTGGACATTATGAATTGTAAATTTAGTAATTTGTTTCTACCATGGTTACGGGTAAATCAGGAAATTAATGGTAAATAAAATAATATAAAACATCATAAAAACATTTAGATATCCTGTTAGATTACTAAATTAGAAACTTATAATATATTTCTCGAAATGGAAACACATAATGGCCACTTTCCCATGAATTTTACATTAATATTATTAAAATCAATTAATGTGACAAAATTTTACACTATTATTTTATATAACTATATTAATTTTAATATTGGGATCACAAGAAGATATAATTGACTATAAGAAGTATCTGGATATAAATTATAATTACTTACTTCATATAAATATATTTATAATTTTTAGAGATTAAATAATTTCCATTAAATATTACACAATAGTGGCACATAATTTATTTTATTAATAGAAATATCAAATAAATTATTTTAATAATATTAATATAATTATATATTGAATTAAATAATGTGATAACATAATTTTCTATGTTACTATGACATTTTAGGAGTATATTAAAAGTTTTTTTATGTTAACATCTGTGTGGATTTTATTTAAAGTCAAAAAAATGAATAGTGTCAAAATGAAGAATATTAATATTTTATAAAAATAACATTTTATTAAATTATTTAAATGTCATAAAAATATTTAAAAATTACAAAATGAAAATTATAAGGACTAAAATTTAATAAAGGTTCCAATTATGGACTATTTAAATCACATATGTAAATACTTATTACCATTTATTATTTAGAATTTTATTACAACAATTAAAATTAAATAGATTAAATAAGGAAAAATAAATATGATAAGGTTTAAAATAAAAGAAAAAAATGTCTAAATTTTATTTATAGAGAGGATTTAGACCCATAATCATCTTATTTTTTAAATAATAAACTTTGGAGAAATTTGGACTTAAAAATTAATTTATATTGTCCACATTTTTCTACATGGACATTATAATGAATTCTGTATATTTTAATCTTTTACCAATTATAGGGGTTTCCTTTCATTCACTATAAAAAGGAATCACATGTCCTCTCTTTTATAAAAAAATATCCCCTATTATGTTGACCAAAAAAGTTGAAAAATCATATAATCATCCTAATCTATGTTTATTGGGTTCTGCAATAACTAAAAGAAAAACCCTAAGCCCCTGAAGTGGATATTAGAAATAGTTATTTTAAAGAAGAGGTAATTTCCTTTACTGACTCTTCCAAATTTATTGGATCTTTAAATTACATTGAATATACTATGAAAAAACTAAAATAAAAAATTAGTTATTGTATATTTACTAAGATATTATTATTACTATTATGGTAAAACCATTTTCCATCTATTTTTTAGCATTGCAATAGGAAAAACATCGCTCGTGCATACATACGACTTATCATCTCCATATAGCGATGTGATTCGTTTTTCATCACAACATTACATGTATGGTTATAAAGATGATAATAATGGATATATATGTCATTAATTATAAAAATATACTTATGGAGATATAATAAAATATATACCATCTTACCATCTGAATCCATTGGAGAACAATAGTGTTTCTCGTATGTACATGTAGATTACCACCTCTACGAAATGATGTGAACTATTTTTCATTTAAAATTTACATAGATGATAATAAGAATATATTTAGGGAATATATGTGAAATTTATATCATTATTGAAATTTATGATATTATGGAACTATGACAAAATTTCAAGGACCGAAATACTATACCAAAATACACATGAAAAACAAAGCAATTAACACCCATAATAGTGATTTTAATAAATAACTATTAGTAATTGGGTGATAAAAAGATATAATTAAATAATATAAAATATTGAATATATTTTTATGATTATGTAATATATTTATATTAAATCTATATCTATTATTCAAGATGTTTAATATATACAAATGAATTCAAACATGATGTAAGAGTTTGTTTCAGAATCTCATCATTATAATAAGTGATTATTTACATTAAAGTATACACTAAGGGATATAAACAATATTTCAATAATAAAACAAATATATTTTATTATTCTCAGTTTATTTCAATAAATTACATTTTTTTATTCATTTCCATGTCTTTAAATACTCATGTTACCAAAATAATATATTTAAGGAAAATTGGATTTGTTTTTCAACTTGGCCAGGAATCATTTTCTTATATATAAATATTTTGTTTAAATGTTTTGAATAATAATTTTAATAATAACAAATTATTTATTAAATAATATTTTAACCATATTATACTTAAAAAATGGTTTAACAGAAGTCATCATTTTATTTTCTTAAACGAGGTACTTTTTGACTTTTCTTAAAAAGGTATTGAAGGAATGTTTTTTAACATATATATTATGGGAAAACATTTATCACTACCATGACCACTAAATTAATTGAGGATTTATTTATATTATTATAAGGTTATTTTCAAATAAAATAATTTTCTTCATATTTGATAAACTGGATGATTTTAAATGAGTGATTTCAAAGTGAAATGGGATAATTTCCTTAGGAAATTTTTTAGTGATCCATTTAATGTTTATTAATCTATATAAAAAGAATTTGTAAATAGTTATAATTATATATTGTATCCTAAAATGATACCACCCACCATATTATAATTAATAATATATATTCATTTTTTGGGAATGTATTGAAATTCAGTTTATAAGATCTTCTAATATGAACAATTATTTATTTTAAAGCATATTGATTATGTTGTATTGTTTATTTAATTTATGAATAAACTGGGATTATTATATGATATGTGGGAAAATAAATTACATATCCCACCAATTCATCATTTTTTCCATGAGAAAAACTAGTTTTATAGGCTTATTGATTTTTTTGGAGTGTATACGTACCAATAGTTTAAACTGTCTCGGTGAGAAGCCTTGATGATATGTTTCATATATATCAAATTATACATTTTATCATTATGAAATCAGTTATATATGTCCATTTAATTTTTTTAATTAATTCTATCCAAAAATTTACTAATCATATTAATATTTATATGGAATAAATAGATATTCATCTACTCATATCATATTATTCTTCACACTCAGGTTGTTGATTAAATGGAATTTGTTTTCAGTTATTTACCTTTTCATATTGATTATTACTTGTTTAATAATTATATATTCTATGTTATATAACCCATAATAAGGATAAGAACTCTTCATTGTTTTTATTCCTTTTACTATGATATGAAGAAGGAAGCATTGAATGAGTTCAAGGATGTGAAATACATGAATTCAATATGTTTTTAATTTTGAGTATTTAAATATAAGAATATATTCAAGTGTGTATATAGTTCAACAATACTACAAACTTTCCAACATATTGTTATGTGATTACTTTTATTTAGTGCCAACGTAACATAGTAAACACCATACATGGGTTACTGGGGTTGTGATATTTAAAGTTGGAATCATAGAAAGCTTAGTAGAAACCCTAGGAATGTGATTTTGGAAAACAAATACTAGGTAACATAACCCTATGATTTAGTTTTAATAAAAGTCAAATTATATGATAACATCCAATTGATTTGGTAAGGAAGATGTTATGTGATTTTCATATTAACATAACCCTATGGGTATACAACAAGTGGAAATGGTTTTAGAACAAATTTATCTTGGGGTAACAACACCAAAACAGTTATTAGAGTATATATCATCCATCCATATAGGTAATGTTGATTGTTCCCTAAAAATAACAATATTTGAAACACTTCGGAGATACTATTCATTAATTAAAATTTCCTTATGAATCATCATGAAGTATTTGAATAGATAAGGATAATGGATGACACCAAAGGTGTCCTTATTTATACATATATTAATTTCTTTAATGATTATTTACTTTCCCATTATTATTATAATTTCTCAAAGTATGCATTTTGGTCTTAGTAGATAGATTGAACTATGAGGGAATAGTGTTAACACTAAATGTGATGTGAAATGCAGTGATTATATTCAACCAAATCAGATGGTTACTAGAGTGAATGAAATTGTGATTATAGACAATTAGTTATCATGATATATTATCAATAATAGGCACCATAAAAAACTCTTCGAATCCCAAATAAATAGAAAGATAGTGTTGTCCGAGATCATGAGTTGTGGAGACCATAGAGGAAGGAACTATCGATTTCCATTAAGTCAAAAATGTTAAAAGAAACATCCAAGATAATATCTCTATGGAACATTAAAATTATTTATGTGTGGAAAATAAGTGATTTGATGAATGAATTTATGAAGAAAAATGATGATTTTAATATAGGAATATGAAGTAAATCACAATGTAATATTTATAGTTCTATGTATTATGTGTGGGGAATGTGGCAATTATCCAATAAAATCCCCTAATCTAATTGTTAAATCCTAGACCAAGTAAGTATATATGCTATGGAAATCATTAAAGTGTAAGTATTTAATGATTTTTATATTGGAATTTAATAATTATATTGTTGAATTTTTATATAAATTATATTATAGATATAGGAATAATGGGACATCTAAGGATTATTCCCTTATACTTTTTAAGGACATAAATACATACGACAAAAGGTATCAATAATTGAGAAAATTGATTTAGTGGTAAAACATTAATGTTTAGTTGGGTTTAAGAGATGATTAATAATAGTGATGTAAATGGGATAGAATTAGTGAGCCTGGAATTGGATAGTGATAGGAGGAAAAAGTGATTTAGGGTGATGCTTATTCTACTTCTGGATTTATGGGAATAACATATGATCTTATTTATGGAATAAGGAAATAGTCAGTTTTATAATGAATTTGTCATTTATTTGTTTTTTTATGATGAAAAACGAATTCAAATACTTGGTATAAGAAATTAAAATTCAATTTACATTTTTTGGGGATTAATGTTAAGATGATTTTGGAAATTTTGGGGGCTTATTTCTAAATTTTTGGATTTTTAACAGGGTATAATTTTTTGGAAAGGTTTTGATGAATAAATACTTCTGTAACGAATTATGTTGATAATTTGGTGTTAATATTATGCATTAAGAGATTAATGTATTATATTATATAAATTTTTTAAATGATTTTGGGTTTGGGAAATAAATAGTTATAGAAATAAAGTCTTCTCATTATTTTATGGATATTTAGAAATTCTACATGTTAATTTTAATAATATAAGAATAAAAAACTAATCATAAATATTTATTTCATAGAGTAAGAGGCGCTGTTTAAAATTTTCATTGCAAAACAAAATGATGATATTTTTATATAAAATAAAAAGGTATATGGTATTATATTTTATTGTGTTCCCTATATTTATAGTAAATGAATGCATTTGGATTAGAAAAGGGGTCTTTCAATAATAATTTTACACTTTCACATTCATTTTTTATGAGTCAATGGTCATTCAGGAATTATAGTTTTATAGTTTTCTGGTCCTTAATATTATCCTTCCCATATTCTCTATCACTTTATATTAGTCATTTACTGTTAGTTTTCTCATCCATGTATATATTTTCACTTCCCACTAATGGTTTCCAATTTGGAAACCTATTTTTTATGCTATATGACCATCATATTTCCTTTTCTTTTTTAAGGGGAATTTTATTTACCCTTTTTAAATTGTGGGGTTTCAAAAAAGGTATTTCTACAAGTAAATCAGTTTATTATTATAAAAATGTTCTAATTTTGGGGGAAATTTTTATTAAAAGGGAGGATAATGTGATACCTTGAGATTTTAAAAGAACAAAATATTCTACCGCTTATCAAACATGAAACACCAAGATTAAAAAAACATGTACTATTATTATATAGTTATAACCATTATATCATAGACATTGAATTGGTTGTTATTATTTGGATTAACGAAATTATGATATATATATTTATTAATATAAAGGACCTACTCAATACAAATTTATCGATTAATTCTCATGAAATATTCACACAATTTTTACTAAAGGCATTTTACTCTTCAAAATATGTTTTCTCCAAAACAAATCTTTATTAAAAATATTATAACGAGTTCATAGAACATTAAAAAGAATTATATGATAAAAGGATATCATTTTTGAATCATCATGTCAATATTATCAAAGTGTAATTTTTACTGTTTTTTTAGAAGATTAATTGTTCGATGAATAATGAAAATTATATTTTTATTAAAAGTTGTATTTTTAATGTCAAGGATATTTTAAGTTACATTTCATTATAGAATGTGTTCAAAGTTATATTATATATACTATATTTCTAATAATCCAGTTAAATTCATTAGAATTAATTTTACTATTGAAATTGGAAGGAAAACATTTTTATACTTGAAAATGAATTTTCCTGGAAAACTGCTTTTTGTTGACATTGGTGTTTTTATCATTAATTAATTTAGGAAACATCTAGAAATTTAATCTTCAATATGGGATGAATATTTGGAACCATAATGTCCATGTTTCAAAAAAAGTTCCCTTTTATTTTGGTTTATTATTAATAGAAATATTTGGAAAATATTTTAACTAACTAAGGGTAAATTGAGTAAAATACTATTAAAACCACGAGATAGGGTCTCAAAATAAACCCAACATTTTCATTTATTCTATCATATGTATAACAACCTTTTTTTCACACTTAATCATAATTTATAACATAAAATCTTCACTTGATACAACATAGAAGATCGAGATGTTTAGTGTCTTTGGGGCATAAGAACATTACATAACAACATAAAACATGAAATACATAACATATTTATTGAAAACATCCTTTACATGAAAACAAAATTCCTTCATACATAGAATTTCATGGGAAAACCTAAAGACATGCATAAGAAACCGGTGATCTATAAAGCCCAGTATGTGAGTAAAAAAAGAATACCATGAAGAATATAGTACATTTTTCGTAATATTCATATCAATTGAGAACAAGAGAAACATGAACATAAAGGGGTGATATATAATGATTATCATAACATGAAAATGTGGAATGCATATTTGACATGATATTAGCCCATGCCAAGGCTCATTGAACATGGAGAATGACCAAACCCTCATTGTACTTGAATTAGAATGAGAAAAAAATCATTGAAATTGAAGTATCATGATACTAATTTTTACCCAATGCATTGGAGCGCTATCTGGACACGCTATTCTTAATCATTTCATTTCATGCATAAACGTGATATATGGATCATATAACATGGAATCCTTAAACATAAAAATTTATTACATGATAATGGAATGCAGAATTCATAGATGAAACTCCATAATAAATAAGTAAATGTTCATAAAGGTGATTACCCTTGATAGAGAAATGGGCATGGTATTCACTACATAATGACTTTGGATTTGAAAATCACGGTGCAATTCCCCCAGCATAACGATGTGACATAAGAATTAATAAAAATGATTGATGATTTAAAGACCCGTAAAATTCATTGGAATTTTTTTTTCTTAATTTTCTTTGGGATTTTACAAGAACAAAGTTTCTGACGGCACCTGATTCAGAGGCCTGGTGTGCCCGGAATCATTTTACGAAGTTTGGCACGGCTACGTTCAGTGAACGGACGAGCGGGTTTTTCTAACTTTTGAACCAGTGCTCAGAATCGAAATCTGAGGACACTAATGGAAGCGCAGCGCCGATAATTGCTTGGAAACACCTTTTCCGGAGTTGCGTTTTCTTGGGTGTGTTTTTTAAATTTTTTTGGGGTTAAGTAAAGAAATAAAATAAAAGTGGTGCAACCAAATTTATTTTATTTTTGTTTAACCTAGCTAAGTGGTTGAAGTGGGACCCACAGTATCCTACCCACTAGGTAGGACGTTCATGAGGTGGGACCCACACGAGCCCCACCGTTTTATTCTCTCTAAACCCCCTCTTTTAATTAGGTAACACACCCACACCCCTTTTTAATGAGGTCAACCCTTGCGTTTAATCTGTATAATCAACGCCTAATTAATTTGGCGGTTTAAACGTTTCAATTAATTCACATAATTGATTGTCTTGTTTTTGAATTTCAAAACGTTGGCTTGTGTGTTAATAAAATAAGACAACCCTTATTTTATTAAGGGTTGTTGGGTTGTGAGAGGTTTGGGAGAAATCACTCAAGCCGTGAAGCACTCCTTCCACATGAAGAATGCGAAGAATGAAAAGAATGCCGACCTCTGATGAAGGTCGACAAGAACTCCGGATCCTCGGAGATCAACGACGTGACACCGAAGAATCCATTCTCCTCGACGCGACGATCCCCCTTCCGCGACACCTTCTGTCGCGACTTGCAATTCCGCAACAAACCCTTGCTCGACGATGCATGAGGTATGGTTTTTTGGTTCAATTAAATCTATGATATTTATATCCTAGACATATGATTAAAATTTTTTGGAAGCCGTTTAAACCGCTAACGCGGTGGGTGTGGAACAACAAAGTAGTCTGAACCCACTGTTTCTTCGTTCTTGGTGTGCAGATCGGCGGACGATGACGAAGCAGGCTGTAAGGGAATTTTGAGGTCTTCCCAGTGAAGAGCGGATCCCAGGAGGACCGCTGGTGAAGACGGCAGGAAAAACGGACCACCGGAGCGTGTCCGGTGGTCCGCGGAAAACACTTCCGGTGCGCCTCGCCTCCGCAGCTGAAGCCGCGGCGGCAGTCTACGTGTCCCACAACCGCACGGGACCGAGGAGTCGGGACGCGGTGCTCGGCCGCGTCTGTTACCAAGGAGCGGCCCCCACGCGGGGCCGCAGTTTCATCCAAGGGGGCGGTGCCCCCCTTTCGCACGGCCACTCGGCCGGCACCGCGCCGATCCGCTCGGCCAGCGTCGGGCCGCCCCGACCGAATCGGGCCGCGCCCCTCCGGGTCGGACTCGGGGTGGGTCGACCCGGTTCGGGCCGCCCCGGGGGGGGGGGGGGGTGTTTGGCCGGGTCGGACCGGGCCAAGACCCCCCATTTTCGGACTATTTCGGTCAAATTCCCATAACATGGGCTACAAACCTCCGATCGACGCACCGTCAGTTGCGTAGAGATCCTTGGATCGAGACGGTCATTTAGATATATTAAACTCAAGGTTTAGGAGTACATTGGGTTCGGCAAGGTTGGTTCGTACATGAAACCAACCGGGCCCTCAGAGTGGAAATGCTTATAACTTGAGCTCCGGACGTCCGATTGACGTTCCGTCGACATTGTTGGATTCCTCTTAGTGATACGGACCTTTTGGCTTACTCCGCTCGATGTTTGGATGCATTTGGAGTATGGTCTGGTTGGTATTGACTTAAAAACCAACCGGGCCCCTGGGACGAAAAACCCAATAACTCTCAGATCGGGCGTCCGATTGACGCGTCGTCTGTGACGTTGAGTTCTTGTTGACGATACGGAACTTTTGGATAAATCAACTCTGGACTTCGTGTCAGTTGATGTATCAGCCCCTCGGCTTGTGGAGCGGACCCTCCCGAACGAGCTTGCTGTGTGCGGGAACCCTAGAGCTGGTTGCGACTGCAACGACGAAGACGACTGTGCTGAAATCCTCCGTGGATTCGACGACGATGACTACAACACTCAGCGATCCTATGTGGATCAGTGCTACCGATCCTGTGTCGTTCAGATCCTGTGTGGGTCAGCGCTCAGCGGTCTTGTGTGGGCCAGCACCTAGAAATCCTGTGTGGGTCCGATCCTATGTGGGTCATTGCAGGGGTTAGTTACCTATCGATCCTGTGTGGGTCGCATCCTTTGTGGGTCATTGCAGGGGTTAGTTACCTATCGATCATGTGTGGGTCAGATCCTTTGTGGGTCATTGCGGGGGTTAGTTACCTATCGATCCGTTGTGGGTCATTTTGGGGGTTAGTACCTATCGATCCTGTGTGGGTCCAACGACTTAGATGAATCAGTGGCTACACCTGATCATCACTATCGTCTTACGAAGAAGTATACCTGTGTGAGGTGAGTCTTGAATTTCAATCCTTATCTTCGATAAGATTGACTTTATATCCTGTCTGGATTACGTTATGCTTCCCTGTGTGGATTTGGTTGTGTTTTCCTGTGTGGATTGGGTTGTACTTGGGCTCAGATGTTGGAGCCGAACAAGAATTGATGACTTAGGTATATGTATGGGCATATACCTAAGTAGTGTTGGATTTTACTTCATGATTGTATCTTTTCTTCGTGGATTATCCTTTGTGGATTCTGGGAGACCTTCAGGGGTCTCGGGGTCCCTAATGAGTTGCTTATACTCACCCCTGCACGGGCTATGCCCACACTATGTTGTGTTGGTTGTAGATGACGGACAACGCTGATCGTGGTTGAGGTTTGCATAGCAGGACGGTACCTAGAGGTGGACCACTCGGCGGGACGTACTCAGATTGGACGACTAGACCCGAGGAGCTGTGGAGGCTATCTGTACCCACCCTTAAGGTGGGACTTCTAGTGGATGACTCGAGGTTGTGGTTTTACTTTTCAGTTCTTGTACTCCCTTTTTCGGTTGTACTTTACTTTCAGTTTGGGTTTTTATTTTGGCCCACTTACTTTTCCGCACTTACTGTTGTACCCAGTTTTTACTTAGTATTTAATTATGCATGCTTGCTCTGTGGTGTTTGTTTACTTTATAAAGGCAATGACTTTCCTTTTTACCAAGAATTACGCCTTGGTGCTAGTCACTAGCCCCTGGCCTATGGAATATGAGCTTGGTGTAGTCACGGCCCGGGCCCCGAGGACGGGTCGTGAAAAATTGGTATCAGAGGAGTTCGGTTCTACCGCAGAACTTTGGACTCTGATCTTTCTTCTATGTGAAGTAATAGTGTTAAGGGTATTGGGTGTGGTTATCAGTCCAGGGAATCCAGTGTTGGTGCGGCGGCCGACGTATCCGTACACCAGGACCCTGACTTCTGATTTCCGACTTAATGCATGAAAACATAGATTACATGTGTGTTTCATGTTTTATTTGTGATTAATTTGTTTCAGCTCACCAGGTATACTCTTTGACCGTGGAACAACTGTTTCTTTTCAGGATGTCCCCACGATGGCAGCCAACTAGGGTTCCAAGTTTTGTGCGTAACGATAGCCCACCGAGCAACAAGGCCTCGGTATAGGGCCCTTTGACAGCAGAGGCACCATCGGTACCTCTACCCGTTGAGCCACCAATGCTACCAGCCCCAGCCACTGACGATGCACGTCACCTTAGTGTAATGCATGAGTTTCAGCATCAGTGACCGCCCATGATCCGTGGGGAGATGGACCCTCAGGCAGCCGAGGATTGGATGGAGGCAGTTGTGTGAGTTTTCAGGTTATTGAGGACACCAGAAGACCACATGGTGATCCTCGTAGCGAGCCTCATGCACGCGGCAGCAGGCAGATGGAAGGAGCTTGATGATCAAGGTGCACGATGATGCATCTCTTCTCTGGACAGATTTTGAGAGCCTCCTCCGCTCAGAGTTCATCCTAGACACCCTTCGTGTGGTGCGCATCCCGGAGCTTCGACAGCTGCGGCAGGGTAGCTTGACGGTCGCCCAGTACTCTGTGAGATTTACAGATCTCTCGCGGTATTCGATGAACATGGTACGAGACCCATTCTTCCGGGCCCGGACCTTTGAGAAGGGATTGAGGCATGAGATCAGGGCATCACTGATCTCCCTCAGCGTTCTGACACAGGCAGGGGTACTGGAGGGAGCCCTTCTGATCGAGATCTTCCTTGCTGATCCTACTTCAGCAGCGAGACCTACTGCAGGGCGGCACGGAGCAGAGTCTTTTGCAGCCGACAGTAGACAGATGTCGCAGAGTTCCAAGCGGACTAGGCCATCGGGCGGACGACCATAGGGTACTGGCTCGTAGGTGTGGGGAACACGCAGTAGGGCCAGACTTACGAGTGGAAGACAGTGCTATGCATGCGGCGGGTAGGGCCACATAGCTCGTGACTACCCGACCCTCCATGCAGAGGAGTATCAGACGGTTGGGGAACCACCCAAGAAGAGGCAGAGGTTCGACCGTGGCGCTCCCCAAGGAGCAGGTGGACGTGTCGAGGAGCTGGTAGAGCGGCAGGTGGTGGATGATGTTTTGAGGCTCTACCGCCACCACCACCAGGAGGTCCACCCCGACCTCAGGGGAGAGCACAACTTCAGGCAGCTGAAGCTTACAATCATGGAGTTCTGGAAGTGGGTGGATATGTGCGGGAATAGCTCATGGCATAGAGTCATTTTCCCATAATTCCTCTAGCTTCGTTGTTTGTGTTGCCTTGTGTCCTTGTACTTTGAGTTGAAGTAATAAAAGATGCTTGCAGTAGTGACATTTTCTTTCTTGTCTTTTTTATCTTAAAACTAAGAGGAGATGGTTAAAAACTGTTGACTTTACCCTCACTTGCGAGATTCTTACTGGAGGAGACCCAGTAACCACACACTGATGCCGACAGTGTGACATAACCCCTGGAGGCGAGAGTAACAGTTTGATCTCTTGGTATCAGCGTCGAGGCCTTACGATTTTATCCATGGAATGAATTAACAGATCATGACAGGATTGACTGTATTTGGAATGGAACGTGGTTCATCCAGGGGATGAGACCAGATTTCTATTTTCGGCAAAGGAGAAATCAATGTAGTTTTGAAGAACGTTAAGGAAGAAGGTGAAAACCTTCGTGTGGTCAGATAGATGTCAGCAGAGCTTCCAGGAGCTGAGACAGAGATTGACCAGTACACCTATCTTGAGGCTACTGGAGGAAGGAGTTAGGTACGTAGTTTACTACGGTGCATCAGGGACTAGACACGGATGTGTCCTAATGCAGGAGTGGGCCGTGATCTCCTTTGGATCATGTCAGTTGAGGCAGCATGAGCAGAACTACACTATCCATGACCTGGAGTTAGCAGTAGTGGTCTTAGCTCTGAAGATGTGGTGACACTATCTGATGGGTGAGTGCTTTACAGTCTATTCTAACCATCGGAGTCTCAGGTACATCTTCTCGCAGAAGGACCTGAACCTGAGACAACGCCGATGGCTCGAGTTCCTCCAGGACTATGACTTTGAGATAGTCTATACTCCTCGAAAGGGGAACGTGGTAGCTGATGTTCTGAGGAGGAGGACAGGCATTCAGCTACTTGGGGAGGCAACAGAGTAGCTAGTCGCTTTGCAGATATCCTTCGCGGATAGAGATGGAGGAGCCTTTACTTCAGTCACTCACAGTCACTCCTCCACTATTGCAGCGGGTCAGTGAGGCACAGCGTGGGGACGCTGACTGTGAGACACGGCGTGCGCATATATCCCCAGGACAAACACCTGATCTATTCTCCATGGGAGGAGAGCACGACGTCCTTTTCAGAGGACGTACCTTGGTACCAGTTTCTTTACGGGAGGAGGTGCTGAGAGAGTTTCACACTTCCCCTTTGGCGGTACATCCGGGTGTGGCGAAGATGTACCAGGATCTCAGACGACAGCACTGGTGGCCGGGCAAGAAGAAGGTTTTGGCAGAGTTCGTTTCTCGATGCCTCACATGTCAGTAGGTGAAGGAAGAGCACCAGGTACCAGCAGGATTGTTGTAGCCCTTGGAGGTCTCAAAGTTGAAGTGGGACGGGATATCTATGGACTTTGTGACTGGACTTCCACACACTTCCAGAAGACACGACTCCATTTGGGTGATTGTCGACCGACTCACCAAGTCGTCTCACTTCTCAATCATCAGATAGGAGGGATCAGTGGAGAGCTTGGGACGTCTCTACATTCTGGAGATTGTACGGCTTCATGGTGTACCATCATATATCATCTCCGATTGAGATTCTTGCTTTACTTCCCGGCTTTGGAAGGGGTTGTAGGAGGCATTCAGGACACAACTATGTCTGAGCACCGCCTTTCACCCCCAGACAGATGGTCAGATAGAGAGGACCATTCAGACTCTCGAGGACATGCTCCGCGCATGTGTCCTCAACTTTGGTCGCAGCTGGGAGGACCACCTACCCTTGGTAGAGTTTGCGTACAACAACAGCTACCACTCCACCATCAGGATAGCACCATACGAGGCATTGTACGGCTAACCTTGTATATTTCCACTGTGCTGGACAGACCCTTGGGAGTCAGCACTTGTGGGACCGGAGATGGTCCAGGCCACGACAGAGAAGGTCTAGGTCATCTAGGAGGGGATGAGGACAGCTCAGAGCCGGTAGAAGACTTATGCTGATGGGAGGTGGAGACCACTAGAGTTCGAGGATGGTGACCACGTCTTCGTGCGGGTCGCACCTCGAAGGGGATTACAGAGATTTGGTTGAGGCGACAAGTTGTCTCCACGCTTCATCGGACCATTCTAAGTCCTCAGCAGGATTGACGAGGTGGCTTATCGCCTTGCTCTACCACCTTAGTTGCACCGGGTGCGTGACGTTTTCCATGTATCCCAGCTGAGGAGATACCTGCATGACCCAATGCATATCATTGACCATGGGGAGAAAGACATTGATGATGGGGCGACTTTTGGAGATGTTCCAGTGGAGATTGAGGATCGACAGGAGCGGGTCCTACGTGGATGGTCTATTCCTCTACTGCGCATCAGATGGCAGCACGGGAACCTCCTGGAGAGAACATGGGAGCAGGAGGCTTAGATGCATGCACAGTACCCACATTTTTTCCCCTAGTTTATGATATATCTTTACGGGGACGTAAATCTCTGATGTAGGAGTAATGTAAAGACCCGTAAAATTCAAGGGAATTTTTTTTCGTAAATTTCTTTGGGATTTTACAAGAACGCTTTTTCTAACGGCACATCATTCTAAGGCCCGGTGTGCCCGGAATCATTTTATGAAGTTTGGATCGGGTACGTTCAGTGAACGAATGAGCGGGTTTTTATAACTTTTGAACCGGTGCTCGGAATAGAAATACGAGGACACCGATGGAATTGCAGTGTCGGTAATTGCTCGGAAACACATTTTCGAGGTTGAGTTTGCTTGGGTGTTGTTTTTAAATTATTTTGGGGTTACGTAAAGAAATAAAATAAAAGTGGTGCAACCAATTTTATTTTATTTTTGTTTAACCTAGCTAAGTGGATGAAGTGGGACTCACAGTATCCTACCCACTAGGTAGGATGTTTGTGATGTGGGACCCACATGAGCCCCACTGTTTATTTTCTTCCTAAACCCCCTCCTTTAATAAGGTAACGCTCCCGCACCCTTTTTAATGAAGTCAACCCTTGTGTTTAATCTGGATAATCAACACCTCATTAATTTGGCGGTTTAAAAGTTGCAATTAATTCACATAATTGATTGTTTAGTTTCTGAAATTCAAAATGTTGGATTGTGTGTTAATAAAATAAGACAACTCTTATTTTATTAAGGGTTGTTGGGTTGTGAGAGGTTTGGTAGAAATCACTCAAGTCGTGAAGCACTCCTTCCACGTGAAAAACGCGAAGAACATGAAGAACGTGAAGAACGCAAAGAACGCCGACCTCCGACGAAGGACTACAAGAATGTCGGATCCTCGGAGATCGACGACGCGATGCCGACGAATCCTTTCTCCACGACGCGACGATCCCCCTTCAGCGACGCCTTCTACTGCGACGTGCAATTCCGCGATAAACCCTCGCTCGACGACGCTTGAGGTAGGGGTTTTTGGTTCAATTAAATCTATGAGATTTATATCCTCGGCATGTGTTTAAAATTTTTCGGAAGCCGTTTAAACCGCAAACGCGGTGGGTGCGGACCAACGAACAAGTTCGAACCCACCGTTTCTTCGTTCTTGGTGTGTGGATCGGCAGATGATGATGAAGGAGGCCGCAAGGGCATTTTGAGGTCTTCGAATTGAAGAGACGATCTTGGGAGGACCGCTGGAGAAGACGGAATGCAAAACGGACCACCGGAGCACGTCCGGTGGTCCGCGGAAAACTCCGTCGGCGTGCCTCACAGGCACGGCGGTGCTGGCGGCGCCCGGTGCGCCACCGGGAAGGGCCGCCGTGGCTGAAACCCCAGTGGAAGGCTGCTGGTCTCGCGACCGTGCGGGAACGAGTAGGTGGGACGCGACACTCGGCCGCGTCCATTGGAAAGGAGAGGCCCCCACGCGGGGGCCGTGGTTTCATCCAAGGGGGCGCACGCCCCCCTTTCACGTGGCCGCTCGGCCCGCGCCGCGCCAACCCACTCGGCCTGCGCTGGGCCGTCCCGTGCCGGACCGGCCACACAAAGGTGGGCCACCCCAGCCGGGCCACGCCATGCCCAGCCGGGTCGGACCCGGACCAGGGTCGGGCCGACCCAAGGGGGGTGGGCCGGGTCGGACCGGGCCCAGACCCCCCATATTTGGACTGTTTCGGTATGTTGGCCATAACATGGGCTAAGGACCTCCGATCGATGCACCTTCAGTTGCGTAAAGATCCTTGGATTGATACGGTCGTTTCGGTATATTACACTCAAGGTTTCGGAGTACTTTGGGTTCATCCGAGTTGGTTCATACACGAAACCAACCGGGCCCTCAGAGCGGAAACACTTATAACTTGAGCTCCGGACGTCCGATTGACGTGCCGTCGACTTTGTTGGATTACTCATAGTGAGACGGACATTTTGGATTACTCCAGTCGAGGTTTGGGCGCAGTTGGAGTAATTTAGGGTTGGTTTTGACTTAAAAACCAACCGGGCCACTCAGACGAAAAAGCCAATAAGTCTCAGACCGGGCATCCAATTGACGCGCCGTCTATGACATTGAGTTCCTGTTGATGATATAGAACTTTTGGATACGTCAAATCCAGAATTCTTATCAGTTGATGTATCATCCCCTCAGCTCGTGGAGCGGACCCTCCCAAATGAGCTTGATGTGTGCGGGAACCCTAGAGCTGGCTGCAACTGCGACGATGATGACGACTGTGCAAAAATCCTCCGTGGATTCGACGGCGACGACTACAGCACTCAGCAATCCTACATGGATCAGTTCTACTGATCCTCTGTGGGTCAGATCCTGTGTGGGTCAGCGATCAGCGGTCCTTTGTGGGCTAGCGCCTACAGATCCTGTGTGGGTCCGATCCTATGTGGGTCATTACAGGGGTCAGTTACCTATCGATCCTGAGTGGGTCAGATCCTTTGTGGGTCATTGCGGAGGTTAGTTACCTATCGATCCTGTGTGGGTCAGATCCTTTGTGGGTCATTGTTGGGGTTAGATACATATCGATCCTTTGTGGGTCATTGCGGGGGTTAGTACCTATCGATCCTGTGTGGGTCCGAAGACATAGATGAATCAGTGGCTACACCTGATCATCTCTATCGTCTTACGAAGAAGTATACCTATTTGATCTGATTCTTGATTTTCAATCCTTATCTTCGATATGATTGACTTGATATCCTGTGTGGATTACATTATGCTTTCCTGTGTGGAGTTGGTTGTGTTTTCCTGTGTGAACTGGGTTATACATGGGATCAGATTTTGGAGCCGAATGAGAATTTATGACTTAGGTATATGTATGGGCATATACCTAAGTATTGTTAGATGTTACTTCGTGATTGTATCTTTCCTTTGTGGATTATCCTTTGTGGATTATGGGAGACCTTTTGGGGTCTCAAGGTCCCTACTGAGTAGCTTATACTCACCCCAGCACGGGGTATGCCCACCCTATGTTGTGTTGGTTGCAGACGACAGACAGCGCTGATCGTGGTTGAGGTTTGCAGAGCAGGACGATACCTGGAGGTGGACCACTGGGCAGGACGTACTCGGAGCGGACGGCTGGACCCGAGGAGCTGTGGAGGATATCTATAACCAACCTTCAGGAGGGACTTGTGGTGGATAGCTCGAGGCTGCGGTTTTACTTTTCAATTGTTGTACACCCTTTTTGAGTTGTACTTTACTTTCAGTTTGGGTTTGTATTCTGGCCCACTTACTTTTGTGCACCTACTGCTGTACCCAGTTTTTACTTAGTATTTACTTTTTCTTGCTTTCTCTGTCTTGTTTGTTTACTTTAAAAAGGAAATGCCTACCCTTTTTACTGATAATTATGCCTTGGTGCTGGTCGCCAGCCCCTGGCCTATGGAAGGCAGGTTTAGGGTAGTCACGACACGGGCCCCGAGGACAGGTCATGACAGATGAGAGAGAAATGTGTGTCTCATAATATTTACATTAAATTTACATTAAGGGCGGCGTATAGATACATGTCCCAACATAATTAATGGAATTTAGATTTAAATACATAAAAATTTATTGAATGTAAATGATAAGGGAGAAATTCCTTACGGAATTTCAGCATGGTGACAAGTGCACATAGGAGGCATTAATGAGAGAGAAAGAGGTCTATAATCATTAAAACATAAGGAGATAATTATGGGGGTGGGGGTTAAAAATCATATCCCATAATTTTTAATTGAAAATACAAGGATACAGAAACATAAATAAACTTGGACAAAAATGAGAACGGATGAAATCCATTACTTGGAAGTGTGATCCCAAAGGCGTGGGAGGGGCTTGAGAGAGGATTCCTAGGAGCTTGGGGCACCTTGGGAGGACTTTAGAGAGATTAGGGTATGTTAAGGACGTTCTCCAAGGGTTTTTAGTGAATATAAGTGGGAGCTTCGGTGGGCTTATATAGGAAAAGAGAGGGAATTCTTTATTTTTTAGGTTTTGGACACTACACATTACAATAATCAAAACCAAAGACCATCCCATGGTTTTTGTTCACAGGTTTTTACAAATGGGAGTGGAAAACATTATTTTATAAGGAATAAATCCTAACTTATTAAAATTTTAGGGTTGATTATGTGGAGGTGAGTCACACTCTTAAGGAAATAAATTTAAAACGGTAAAATGTTTTATAAGTTTTGGAGGGTCCAATAAGGCAACATAAAATCAATAAAACAAATATAAAATCACATTATTTTAAATATAAATCATATATTTTATGAATAAATTATTTATATTATTTTATTACATCTCTATTAGGTCATTATGATATCATAAAACACATTATATATTTAAATGGTATTTAATTTTTACCCAAAAATTCGACTATCTCCGAAAAATATGAAAAATTCACTGTTGGATAATTTCAACGTCCTGATTCCAAAAATAATATTCATTTTATATAAATAATTTTCAAATATATGATACTTTTTAATTTTAAAATTTAAAACTAACATTTATAAAAAATTCATGGAATCTGACAAAAACGACTTTCAAACCTCAATAAAAATTACAATTGTATTCATAAAAATTAATTTAATAATAATATTTTATAAAAATATTATTTAATTCAAAAATATATTAATTCATCCGAATATATTTGATAATTTAATATTAACTAAAAATACTATTTTTTTTCTTTAAAAAGTAACAAATGAATGTTTATTCTCTATACAAAAAATAATGTACATAATCATTGTGCTAGAGTATTGTTATATAACCCCTTATAACACCATCATAGGACCGAAGGGTAAGGTGTCCGATGGTGACTGACTCTTTCGGAGGCTCAGATAACATCTCTTGAGTCACAATCTCTATTAACTTCCACTTCTCCCATAGCTCGTTCTGCTCAATCTTAACATGTTGATGTTCAGCTTGGTCTTGGTCAAGAGAAAAGCCCAGGGACACCACCTCCCATATGATCTCCTATAAATGGGCTTCGTACAAAGCAATTCTAATGGATGAGGCCATCAATTCCTTTGTCTGAATAAATTGGATTCGTTAAACCCCTCTATTTATACTAATAAATTGATCACTGTTCAATGACTATATTAGAATATGTAATAATTCATAATGGTATTTTAAAATACATAAAAATAAAACCATGAAGTGCATATGTTATATAATTATTTTACATAATATGAAATTTAATTATATCAAGAGAAATATTAATTAATAAAAGTTTGGGTCATTACAATCTTCATACCATAAGAAATATTTTCCTCAAAATTTCATTCTCCTACACAAAAACAGATGCGGGTAACTTATCTTCACCACATCCTCCAATTCCCTCATTGCCTCTTTAAACTAGTGGTTTCACCACACCACCTTGATGAGGGGAATTTTCTTACTTCATATAACTTTTTCCCTACGATCTAAAATCTTCATCATCTTATCTTCATAGGAGAGGTAATTATCAAATGGTACCACCTCTGGATTGAGTACATGCGATGGGTCAGGTATTTACTCCCTCATTAGTGATACATGGAATATATCATTTACTTGAGATAGGTTCGGCAGTAGTTCTAGTCGATAGGCCACTTCTCTAATGCAATAAAAGATCTCAAAAAGGAATATGTACCTTGGACTAAGAATTCACTTCTTCGAAAATCTCATAACTCTTTTCCACGGTGATATATAGAAGAATACCATGTCTCTGACATCAAAATTTAGGTCTCATCGATGATTATCAGCATAGCTATTTTGTCAAATCTGAGCGGCTTCAATGCGCTGTTGGATGGTCTTAACCTTCTCCACCCTTTCATCGTCCTTTTCTTGACCTAGAATTTTTTTCTCCCCAACTTCACTGCAACATGTCGGTGTTTTCACCTCTTCCTATAGAGGGCTTCAAAAGGATCCATTTTGATGCTTGAGTGGAAACTATTATTGTAAGATAACTCAACCAGATGAAACTATTGATCCCATCCTCCTTTGAAGTCCATTGATAATTCTCTCAATGTTTCCTCAAGTGTTTGGATAGTCTGCTTAGATTGGCCATCAATTTTAGGATAATAAGCTATAGAAATTTTTAGATTAGTATTCAGAGCATGTTGAAAACTCTTCTAGAATATAGAGGTGAATATTGTAACATAATTGGATACAATTGATAGTGGTACTCCATGTATCCTTACCACTTCTCTGATATATATCTGGGACAGTTGAACCAATGATAAATCCTCTCTAATTTTAATGAAGTGTGTAGTATTTGTAAGAAGATCCACAGAAACCCAGATATAAATGTTTCCTTTGGATGTCTTTGGATGTTCAGTGACAATGTCTGTAGTGATGTTCTCCCATTTCCATGATGATATTGGTAATGGTTGAATCATCCCCTTAGACTTATGCCTCTCATCCTTCACTTGATGACATACCAGGAACTTTGAGGTATACTCAACGATCTCCTTCTTCATAATATCCCACCAATAATTCTCTCAGAGATCTCAATACATCTTTGTGTTTCCTGGGTGAAAGTAGAAATTTGAATTATGTTCATTATCCAAAAGATCATTCTTTAACACTGAATTTGATGGAAAACATAGTCTTGTCCCAAATATCACAATTTCTTCTTCATTAACAATGATCTCTAAGGATTTCCCCTTTTTGATAGTTTCTACATTCTTTTGAATTCCCACATCATCCTTTTGAGCATCTATTAACCTTACCAAAATAGACTGTTCAGAAATCAATTGTGAAAGGATTCCATTCATTATGATTCCCAAGTACATCTTCATCAAATCTAAGAAGATTTGATCCTTTTAGATTCCCTTTAATGATATAATCACGGGGTCCTTTTAACTTACAATGTCTACAACCTTGTAAAATTTCCCAGGATGGTAATGGATTGAGAAGTCATAGTCTTTGATCATCTCTAACCATCTTCACTGGATCATGTTCAACTCTTTCTATGTGAATATATATTTGAGGCTTTTGTAATCCGTCTATATTTTACACATCTCCCTAAAGAGGTAATTTCTACAAATTTTTAAAGAAAATATTACTGCATCCAACACCAGATCATGTGTTGGATATTTATTATCATGAACATTCAATTTCAATAAAGCATAGGTAATGAATTTTTCATTTTGCATCATCACACAGCTCATTCCCTTCTTCAAAGCATCACTGAATACCACAAATATTTCTCCACTTGTGGGTAGTGTGAGAACGAGAACAATGATAAGACTCCTCTTCATCTCATAGAATATCTCTTCATATTCATCCCTCCAAGAAATCTTAAATCCCTTCCGTGTTAGCTTGGTATGAGGGTTTCACAATTGTGAGAAATTTCTCACAAATCGGTGGAAATATCCAGCTAACTCCATGAAGCTAAAAATATCCTTCCCCAATGTTGGCCTCAGTCATCCCTCAATTGCAGCTGTCTTATAAGGATCTATATATATCCCATTGTTTGTGATGATATGATCCAAGAATGAGATGTCCTTCAAATAGAATTCACACATGATGTACATTTGATAGAGATTATCCTTTTGCAAGGTCTCTAGTATAGTGGTTAGATATTTCTCATGAAACTCCTTGGTTTTGGATTATATTAATATATAATATATATAGACTAACACAAATTTTCAAGGTAATATATAAAGACTATATTTATCAAGTCAATGAAGATTTTGGGTGAATTTGTGGGTTTGAAAGGCATTACTATGAATTCAAAGTTCTTGTAACTTGTATAAAAAGTAGTCTTGGGGATGTCCTCCTTTTTCACCCTTACATGGTAATATCCCGAACGAAAATCCACCTTGGAGAAGTAATGTGCACCAGGAAACTGATCGAACAAGTCACCAATTCGTGGTAGAGGATACTTGTTCTTTATCATGATTTTTTTGAGCTCATGGTAATCAACCCAAAGGTGCATTCACCATTCCATATTCTTGATGAAGAGGATTTTTTCACCCTATGGTGATGGACTTTGGTGTATAAACCCTTTATCCAAATTCTCCTATAGTTGTTTCATTAGATCCTCAAGATCCACAACATCCATTCTATATAGAATCTTGGATATTGGGAATGCCCAAGGTATAAGATCAATTAAGAATTTAACATCTCTTCTAGGAGGAAGACCAGACAATTCCTCGGGAATCACTTCAATAAATTCCCTCACAATAAGAATAAATTCATGGATGGTTTCTTCCATAGACTCAATCATCAGAGAAAGATACACGTGCTCATAGTGTGGAAATATCCACACATGAAATGATGGTTCTAAGGAAGATTCATCCTCCTCCTTAAACTTGTATAGAGTTGGGGGTCGATTCTCCATATGAAGAGTAGTTTTCCTCTCACGATAATTTATTTTGGCTCTATATAAGTAATTCCAATCTATGATAATAATTGCATCAAATTCCACCAAAGGAAGTATGATGAGGTTTTCCGGGAAGTTTAATCCACAAATTATGATAGTGGAGGAGTTATATTCATGGGATGAAAGGATTTCCCCAATTGTCATTCTCACCATCATCTTTACTTCCATGATTTGTGGTGGTGTTGGGATTGTTCTACTAAAATTTCGATATATAAAAGAATGCGTATAACTGGAATAAAAAAGAACATTCGCTATTCATGAATGAATAACTAGAGTACCTGTAACCACTTCGTTGTTAGGGTTCACTTTGGCAGTAGTGATGGAAAAAAGCTCTCCCTTTCTTCCTTGGAGGTTGTTGTTTGCCTATAAAAACCCTTGACTTAGGGAACTAGTTTGGAAAGTCCCCGGTTCGTTTTAGTTAAAGAAACGAACAACACATTGAGGGTGAAATGGAGAGTTCCTATCCTCTATCATAGCCTCATATATTTCTTGTTACTAGTTAATGTACATATTCCCTTATTTTCTACACTTAAACCATTTCCTCATCCCCTTCAGGAAATTTTTGGGGTGCTTCTTTCCGAACCTTTGGAAAATGGGGTGTGGGATTTTCATATAACCATTATATTTAACCATCCGACTTCCAGGATTAAGGTAAACCTTATGAATCTTATCCCCTTGATACCTATGAGATTCACCGATCTCCATTTTGACCTTGAGGGCACATAATATAATTTACTCATAGCTCTCAATGTCACGGATCACTGTGGATTTCTATTGGCTATGTTTTAGCCCACAAAATATGTGGTCATCCTTGCATTCATGGGTAATGAGAAACCCCGAGGAGTATCGTGAAATCCTTGTGAAGTTTTCCTCGTACGTTTCGATGGATCCGTCATCGTTTTTATTGAGGTCAAGGAAGTATTTTTCCATCTTAAGTTGGAGGGTGCAAGGAAAATATTTATAATTTTTTTACAGGAATTCCTTCCATTCCAATCCCCCAATCTCTTCCTCAGGCTACATATTTTTTATCAATGTCAACCATTGATCCATTTCACCCTCCATATGATAAGTATCCATAAGAAGCCTCTCTTGTTATGAACATTATAGGATGGAGAACATCTTTTCAATGGAGTCGATCCATTGTTCAACAATTGGGGGATTAGATGATCCATTAAAAGTTAGAGGCCTTTGTCTCATGAATCTCTTTACTGTGACATGTTCTTTCTTAGGTAAGGTTAAAAATTCCTCTTGACCCATATTTCTATTCAAAACTTGAGTTAACTATGAAAGTATCATGACAATGTTCGTGATTCTCGTTTCCATCAGATTGGGAATCTGATTAGAATATTCATTACATTGATCTTCACATCGGTTGGTAGCCCGAGTCCTACTATTACCAGGTATTGGCTGGAAGAAAAGGAATGTTAGGTGTAACACATAAAGGGTAATAAAAAGACAAACATAGATGACTTATAAATAACTTTTATTTCCTTAACTTATGAATTTATCAGCTTCAACCTATGTTATCCATGATCTACTTCCTAACATATATTCCTAGGGATTTTTTTATTCCCTTAACAATGGTTCATACTAAGCTTATGAATTTACCAAATAATATCCCTGAGGAGTGTCGTAACAAAGAGTGCATCAAGACCCCTTGTCATGCACTAGTTCCCAATCTAGTCTAGCTCAAAGCCGTGTTTTCTGGTTTTACCCCTAGAATCATCTCTTCCAACACTGCCTCTACCTGCTTGTATCAAGACAAGGATATATTTGCATGATAAACCACACAATCATTACAGACAAATATTTAGTGATGTTTTTATTACACTTAGTCTAATACCTAAGGATTTCACTAGGGTTTTATAATCCAAATCCCAACAATAACTAAACCTATTCTCTAATACCAAGTATAAAAACCCTGCTATTTATTTCAGACATAAACATAATTTATTACATAAAATCCTAATTTGATACAACATATAAGATTGAGTGTTCTAGTGTCTTTAGGGCTTAGGAAAATTACATAACAACTTAAAACATGAAATACAAAACATAATTATTGAAAAATTCTTTTACATGACCACAAAATTCCTTCATCATTAGTATTACATGGCATAACATGAGGACACGCATAAGAAAAGGGTGAGCTATAAATCCAAGTATGGGAGTAAACAAAGAATAACATGAAGAATATAGTATATTTTAGGTAATATGATTATCAATGGAGCACAAGAGAAACATGAACATAAAGGCATGAAATATCATGATTATCGTAACATGGAAATGTGGCATCAACATTTAAATTGAATTATAATGATAAAAAACTCTTTCACTTGACGTATCATGATACTAATCTTTACCTAATGCATTGGAACGATATCTGGGTGCACCCTTCTTAATTATTTAATTTCATGCATGTAACACCCCGAGATTTTATGAGATATATTCTTTTTAATTTTTTTGATGTCTTATATTTTACACTACACCAAGATTAGCTTGTACTATACGCAACACCATATTAGCTTACAGTATACACAACACTATTCTTGTCTCATGTGACACACAATTTCATGTTCGTTTTGTAGAAATTATTCTATGCAACCTTAAGTATAGATTTTGTTTAATATATAAATGAAATAAGTTTTGATTATGTTATATGCAACACTAAAGGGAGCTTTCACTACACGCAGCCTTGACTTGGCTTCCATTACACGCAATCACGACCTTCCTCGATAGCGTGTGTAATACGCAATTCCGGGTTTCACTAAAAAACAATATATTGTTATAATATTATTATGAACTAGGAGATATGAATAGTATTAACTAAATTTTAAATTTTATAAAATTATTATTCATCTTACACATTTTCTAGAACATGGTATGAGAACAAAATAAATTTTTCGGGTAAAATAAGTATTTTTAAAAAAATGCAGTTTTGTCAACTTTTGATGGCGCACCCACATTAAATCTAGTTTTTGAAAAGTTTATAAGTTCAATTTGACAAAATGAAATTCTTATTTTGAATCAGTATATAAAAATTTACTTGGGATAAATTATCATATTATTCTGATAACTTTCATATTTTAATGAATAGTAAAGACATGCTATATTTTAATTAAAAACAACTTTTTTCATTGTAATAATCTATATGGTTAAATTATAATATTGAATGGTTTTTAAGTATAAATAGAATATATTTTTACCTATTAATATAATTTATGTCATTAGCATTGATTTTACATTGAATTCAAAGGTAAAATCATTTCAATATTTTGCAATGTTTTAACTTTTAAAACTTGTTTTCTTAACAACGGGATTAATATTAAATTAATTTCTACAACTTCTGTGATTTGAATTTGAAAAAATTAATTTAATATTTGTAATCATTAGGTACAAATTATGTTAATATGCTACTTTTTATTTTTGGGCAGTATGAATAGTAACTACGTTAAATTTTATTTACCATAGTTAAAGGTAAATCGGGTAATTAAGGGTAAATATAATATTATAAAATTACCCAAACAGTTTTTTTAATATAATTGGATGATTATATTTCATCATAAGGAATATTTGTGTCAAAATGGAATCAATTGGAACCTACGTGGATGTGATTTACACCTTTAATTTATTTTTTTTAAAGAAAGTGAAATATGTCTCACTCAAACATTAATAATTAATTTATTTTTAATATATGGTTATACATAATATAAATTCTATTATAAATATTCATTTTAAATCTATGATGTTTTTTTGTTATGGTAATGTATTTTTAATTTTTAAGAGATATTTAATTACCTTAATATCTTATACATTAATAATGCAGATATTATTTATTTAGTGAAAAATCAATAATATAGTTTTTATTAAAATAATAATAAGAATTAAAAGGCCCAAAAACCTGACCAAAACTTATTGGTAGTATATATATAAACCATAACCATCCAATGGTTTAATTTTTAACCATTTACAGCTTTATAAAAGCGGTTACGACACTTTTTTTGTTTTATTTTAAATGATGTCAAAATTGTCACCTTCATAATTTAATAAATATAAAAATTTACATGTTGTGATTTTAAGAATGTAAATTCGAGTAAAAGTATTATTTTGAAATATATTTGATTTATAACCTTCAAAGTATTTAATTTTTAGTTTTTATTCAACTAATAAGTATATTAAATGATTATTCAAAAATGATGTAGTAATTGTTATATTAAGAGAAATATCAAATAATTGATTTTATAAATATTAAAATAAATATTATATGAAATAATTAATTTTATCCACAAATTTTCTAGATATATATGACATGTTAGGAATCTATTAAACATTATGGTTCGAATATATCCTCTCTGTGGATTTTATATAAATTCAAATAAATAAATAGTGTCAAAATTAACAATATTGTCATTTTATAAAAATAAAATATTATAAAATTGTTTAAAAATCAAAAAAATATTTAAAAATTATAAAATGAAATATATATGGTCTAAAATGTCATATATTATCCAATTATGGACAATTCACAACACATAAGTAATTATTTATAACAATTTAAAATTTAGAATATTATTACCACAAATAAAATTAAATTGATTAAATAAGGATAAATCAAGTTGATAATGTTTAAAATAAATTCCCTACATGTATAAATTTTATTGGTTTATGATATTTAAACCCTATCTCATCTAATATTCTAATTTGAGTAATTTTGGTAGTTTTTATGTGGGGTTTGAGTTTATTATAAATTAATATTTTTGAGGATTCCAAAAGTTTCCTTCTCCTCCCTTATAAAAGAGCACCTCCTCCATATCCTCTTCACAACAATTTGATCCATAAAGTGCGGAAACACCCTTCCAATTACTCTTCTCAACATCTCTAGTTATATCATAGAGGTTCTGGTCTTCTCAAAAGACCAAATCTAGTGCCCTAAGAGGAGGTTTAAAAGAGGCACGTCGAGGAAGAGGTAATTTCTTCTATCGATTTTTCAAGTTTCTTTCTTATTCTACTACCTCTTCATTAATTGTTTCATTATAAAGTAATATCATCAGTATAACTCATATAATTATATGTTATTATAAATATGAAACAATCCTATTTCACCTTCTATCCATCCTACGGAAAACAAAATCACCGCGCATGCGTACGTACTGAATACCATCTCCACGCCGTGGTGTAATCTGTTTTCCACCACCACATTAGTTGGATGGATATAATGGTGTAGAGAATAACTATATATAATTATTATAACATCATGATTATTCTGATATATTATATCATGCACTCCAACTCCATTCAATAATATGGGAACGATATCATTGCTCGTACGTACGTACGGATTACTGTCTCCACGGCGCGATGAAATTCATTCTCCATGTTAACCATTCAAGAGTGATTATACAGTATATATAACAATTAATCATGAAATACATGACATAATAATGCTACTGTATTTATGTATATATATATATTTCATTTTATTCCATTCAATTTAATAAGGAAACAAAAACAACGTTCATGCGTACGTACGGCCTACCGTCTCCATGAACGGTGTACTTCATTTTATTTATATATCTATTAGATATATATATATATGGAATATATATGACATATAAATCATGTTTTACATTGTTTAAGTAAGGAAATCATGATATAAGTAATAATATCAAGAACAACAAGTCCAAACACGTACGATAAATGAAACGATTTTACCCAAAACACTGCTTTAACATGGAATTGACAAAAGAACGGGTAATATAAAGTCGTAAGTGAATCATATATGATTTCATAAATATTATTATGGTTCTGTTACAAGTTGATAATATGTTTAAACCCACTATACTGGAGTTTTGGACACATATAGAATAAATCGGACCTAAGGTAAGGGATAATTATTCTAATCTCATTCTTATCTGAGATTGTTTATTCGTAAGTATTTTCTGGGGTTATATTTATCATCCATTTCCATGTTTTCTAAAAATGTTTTCATGTATTTTTAAAGACCTTTTTACCCATTTTTTACTTTTACCACATGGTATGGATGTAATCTTTCTTTTGTTTACCATACGAGGAACTTTTTGACTTTTCCGACAAAAGTACGAGAAGAATGTTTTTTTAACTTATACATCACGAACAGATTTTTACGGTTTCATAACGCCTTATTTTCAAGAAGCTTTCTGTACAAGATTTCATGAATATTTTCAACAAAATTCTTTTATTTTAAAATTTCATGGTATTTTGTGAAAAGAAATCGATTTTGAAGAAGAAAAGATATTTTCTTTAGGAATTCATTTCCAGTGTTTTATCAAAATTATTTTCCATCTAAGATGATATATGGTTATGTTTCTATCCCTATTATTACATTGATTTGATTATGTTATGATGGAATAATTTTTATGAAGTCCTTTTATCTTATATGGATTATGTTATGATAACATGATGATTAAGAATCCCATTTTTATTACATGGGTTATGCTATGATGTATGATTTATGATTTTGAGGTACAGATAATAATGGTTTAATTATGAGATGGGTGGGACCTATATCTCCCTCCATTGCACTGGGTAAAGATTTATATCTCATGATATAGACATGGCTGGAATGACAAGTGAATCATGTTCAGTAATATAGGTCTGGAATGGCAAGTAAACCCGGTTCAGTAATGGACTTTGTCCACTATGATGGTCTTGGAAACAATGCCTTGGCTACTTTGGAAATAATATCATGTGATTTAATGGTTTTACAGAATTCCATGTTCTATTACCATGTCATTTTATCATGATTAATGTTCCTTTATGACTTTTGCTTTATGTACTGCCAAGATTTATGTAATTATTGATGATTTTGATGTTTTATGTTCATGTTTTTATGTCCAAATGTTTGTGGATTGTTTTTATGTTCTCCATGTTTACCTTTATCGAGAATTTGAGCTCACCCTTTATAATTTTTCATTTCCCTAGGTTATAACGAAATGTTTTAGGTATGAAAATAAATGGGTAAGATCCTTATGGGAGATGTTGAAGACCTTTCACCAGGATTTGAAGATTATATTCCGAGTATCCAAAGACACTAAACTAATACGGTCATTGGGCATCTGTTTTTGTTATGTTTAAAGTATCCCGCAAAAGTAATGTAATGTCCATGTACATTAAGCTTTGAGACTCTACAGTTGGTATCAGAGCGAAGGTTTAGTTAACATTTGGAATCTAGGATGCAAAAACTTTACTGAGATCCCTCGAGGTATTTCTAAGGTATGTCTAGGGATGTCCCTAAGGATAAGTATAAGAATAGGTTATAGTCCTAGAATTAATATAACAGTCATGAATAACCTAGGATTAAACCTACGTTGTTAGAGATTGAATGTACTCCCCCTTGATTATGTTTTTTCATAGTATGTTTTTTTCCTCTCAAACTATTCTTTTTGGGTTTTAGAAAATGGATGGAAACATGAAGAATCATGTTAATTAATAATATGATGGACAATGGAATGATATTCTTCATGAGCTACCAAATGAAATGGAATTTGGAAAGCGAAACATTGTTATTATGCCCAATCATCAATCTCGTAATATGATCAATAATCTCACCTTTGGTAAGATTCTTGACTCATTTAATAAGGGAAAGATGGAGTTTCATGATGATCATAGAGGAAAGAAAGTTCAATTTCCCACATGTAAGTCATGTGGGAAGAGGCATCAAGGAGAATGTTTCAAAGGAAATAGTAGATGCTTTGGGTGTGGAAAAGGAAACAAGGCTAGTAATTTCAATGTAAAAGTTTCAGTTAGCACAACGGACAAGGATAATGGTATTTCTAGGACATCAACAATGGTTATATGCTTTGAATGTGGAATATATGGGAATTATACAAACCAATTCCCTACAGGAAAATCTCATAAAGAAAATCATCATGGTCATATGGGTAGTATTTATGTTGATGATGATGAAGAGACTACAAATGATATATGATATGAAAGAAGTGTTGAGGAATAAAATGATGAAGCTCAATCAAGGGTTTAAGAAGGATGTAGAATCATTGTATGGTTATCAAGAATAATGCTGTATAGGTAATTTAATGGTACTATGTAATAATGATAATTTTGAGGATTGTTGCACTATTTTTCTTCCTCAAGTATTTGAAAGTATATGTTGAATGTTATTGGTAACCATGAATGGTTATTTAGATACTTTTGGAAAGTATATGATATGCGCATAATGAATGGATAAGGAGATAATGAGAGGTTTGATAGTATTCATGAGGTCATGACTGATATAAGGGCAAAGTGATATCATGGTTTGAGTATATAGAAATTTAGGGATTTAGGTATGTGGAAAGAGTTAAGTTTTGACAGCATTCATGTTTTCACTAATATTATATGGTAATTCTTGTTTCAAGAGAATACATGATTAAGGTATTAAATTTTTTGGAATGCAATCATCAAGATATATCTTATGATATATGGGGGACAAATGATGATATTCACATTCTTGGTAGATGAACTTTCTAGTAATCGTTTTCTTTATTCTATGAGATTGGAAAGAGGTATTTTGGATAATTATTATGGATGGAATGGATTAAGTTGGACATCAGATATTGTTGTTTAAGGCTATAACTTTTTCATATTATTTCTAGAATGTTATAATATACTAGTTTTTGAAAAAGGACAACCTGTAGGATGGGTGAAAACGCATCACGTCGGACAAGGTTGCAGGGATCGAACCCACAACCGAAGTGCGACAGAACATTATCACCTACCACTGGCCTACAAAAAGTCCCTAGTTAGTAGAAATTAGTTTTATTTTATTAAGTGGTATGATAGATGTAGTATAAGTCCATTTTTCGGAACCGTATACGATTAATCTCACCATAGATGGACTTAACATTTGGTAACCTTAAGTTTGAGACATATGGAATGACCTATCATTTTATCACATGATCTGCTAACCCTTCATGAAAGACAAATTCAACTTCATTTTATTAAGAGATGAATTGGAAATTGTTCAAGGAATGAACAACGGTGAGATTGTACCAAAATCAAGTAAGTATTTCTTTTAATTAAAAAATTCTTCAATATTAGGGAAATGATCTTGAAAACCCAAAATTTTGTCCTAGTGCCCCCATATCTGATGAATCATATGATACCTTAGATCATCACAAATTTATGGCTTTGATATTGTTGGCTTTTTCCTAGCCATGTCCTCTACCACTCTTCATAAGAAGTTGATGGTTATATTTCACTTCCATATCCATATTTTCACCTATGTTATCTTATGTGGAAACACAATTATGAGTTAATTTTGGTAACCGTTACGTTTCTTACATCACTTTTTAAAATTAAATTTTAGTATTTCATTTTACGATGCGAGTTTCTATGAAAGAAACTTTCAAGTAGTAAGTGATTTATAACCCTGACGAATTTCGAGGGCGAAATTCATTTTAAGGGGGGTAGAATGTAACACCCCGAGATTTTATGAGATGTATTCTTTTTTATTTTCTTTTATGTCTTCTATTGTACATTACACCATGATTATCTTGTACTATATGCAACAAAATATTAGCTTGCAGTATATGCAACACTATTCTTGGCTCGTGTTACACACAATTCCATGTTCGTTTTGTAGAAATTATTCTACACAACATTAATTATATATTTTGTTTAATGCATAAATAAAATATGTTTTTATTATGTTATATGAAACACCAAAGGGAGCTTTCACTACATGCAACCCTGAATTGGCTTGCATTACACGCAATCACGACCTTCCTCGATAGCGTGTGTAGTACGCAATACCGAGTTTTACTAAACACTGATATATTGCTATAATATTATTATTAATTAGCTGTTATTAAAAGTATTAACTACAATTTAAATTTTGTATCATTATTATTCATGTTACACATTTTCTAGAACATGGTATGAGAAGAAAATAAATTTTTCGGGTTAAATAAGTATTTTTCAAAAAATGCAGTTTTGTCGCCTTTTGATGATGTACCCGCATTAAATCTAGTTTTTGAAATGTTTATAATTTTAATTTGACAAAATAAAACTCTTCCTTGGAATCAGGATATAAAAATTTACTTTGGATAATTTTTTCATATTATTCTGATAACTTTCATATTTTAATGAATAGTAAAAACACGCTATATTTAAATTAAAAAAAACTTTTTTCATCATAATAATTTGTATGGTTAAATTATTATATTTAATGGTTTTAAAGTATAAATATAATATATTTTTACCATTTAATATAATGTATATCATTAGCATTGATTTTATATTGAATTCACGGGTAAAATCATTTCAATCTTTTGCAATGTTTTTACTTTTAAAACTTGTTTTCTTAACGACAGAATTAATTTTAAATTAATTTCTGAAACTTTTATGATTTCAATTTGGAAAAATTGATTCCATATTTGGAATTATTATGTCCAAATTATTTTAATAGGAAACGTTTTATTTTTGGGCACTATGAATAGTAACTACGGAAAATTTTATTTACCATAGTTAAAAGTAAATCAGGTAATTAAGGGTAAATATAACATTACAAAATTACCCTCACACTTGTATTAATATTTTTGGATGATTATATTTCGTCCTAAGGAATATTTGGGTCGAAATGGAATAAATTGGAACCCACTTGGATGTGATAAACACCTTTAATTTATTTTATTTTTAAAAAAGTGAAATATGTCTCACTCAAACTTTAATAATTAAGGTATTTTTACTATATGGTTATATAGAATATAAATTCAATTATAAATACTCATTTGAAATATAAAATGTTTTTATTTTTTATGGTAATTTATTTGTAATTTTTAAGAGATATTTAATTACCATAATAGCTTATACATTAATGATGCAGAAATTATTTATTTAGTTAAAAATCAATAATATAGTTATTATTAAAATATTAATACCCATTAAAAGGCCCAAAAACTTGACCAAAACTTATTTTCAGTATATATATAAACCATAACCATCCAATACTCTAATATTTGACAATTTGGATCTTTATAAAAGCGATTATGACACTTATATTATTTTATTTTAAATGATGTCAAACTTTTCACCTTCATAATTTAAAAAATATAACAATTTATATGTTTTGATTTTAAGATGGTAAATTTGAGTAAAAGAATTATTTTGAAATATAATAGATTTAGCATCATCATAGTATTTAATTTTTAATTTTTATGAAACTAATAATTATATTAAATGATTATAGAAAAATGATGTAGTAATTGTTTTATTAAGACAAATATCAATTAAATGGTTTTATAAATATTAAAATAAATATTATATGAACTAATTAATGTTCTCCACTAATGTAATAGATAAATATGACATTTGAGGAATCTATTAAACATTTTGGTTTGAATATATCCTCTGTGTGGATTTTATTTAAATTCAAATAAATAAATAGTGTCAAAATTAACACTATTGTTATTTTATAAAAATAACATATTATAAAATAGTTTAAAAATCACAAAAATGTTTAAAAATTATATAATTAAATTTATATGGTATAAAATGTCATCAAATATCAAATTATGGATAATTCACAAAATATAAGTAATTATTTATAACAATTTAAAATTTAGAATATTATTACAACAATTAAAATTAAATAGATTAAATAAAGATAAATAAAGTTGATAATGTTTAAAATAAATTACCTACATATCTAAATTTTATTGGTTTATCATATTACAACCCTATATCATATAATATTATAATTTTAGTAATTTTGGATGTTTTTTAGAGGCTTTTGAGTTTATTATAGATTAATATTTTTGAAGATTCCAAAAGTGCCCCTCTCCTCCTTTATAAAAGGGGACATCCTCCCTCTCCTAGTCACAGCATTTGAGCCTTAAAGATCATAACGCCCCTAAAAATTACTCTTCTAAACATCCCTAGTTATATCATAGAGGTCTTGGTCTTCTCAAAAGACCACCTCAAGTGCCCTAAGAGGAGGTTTAAATAGGCACGTTGAGGAAGAGGTAATCTCTTCTACCGATTTTTTCAAGTTTTATTATTCTTCTACTTCCTATTATTTACTTTTTTAATTATAAAGTAATAACATAAGTATAAATAATATACTGATATTTCATTATATATATGAAACAATCTTATTTCACCTTCTATCCATCCTACGGAAAGCGAAATCACCCCGCGTGTGTACGTACGGAATACCATCTCCACGCCGTGATGTAATCTGTTTTCCACCACCACCTTACTTGTATGGATATAATGGTGTAAATAAATAATATATATTATTATTATAACATCATAATGATTCTTATATATTATATCATCCACTCCAATTCCATTCAATAAATATGGGAACGATATTATCGCACGTGCGTACGTACGGATTACCGTCTCGACGACGCGATGAGAATTATTCTCCATGTTAACCATTCAAGAATGATTATATAGAATATATAATAAGTAATAATTAAATATATGTCATAAAAATGCTACTATATTTATGTATATATCTATATTTCATTTACTTCCATTCAATTTAATAAGGAATCGAAAACAACGTTCATGCGTACGTACGACCTAACGTCTCCATGAACGGTGTATTTCATTTCATTTATATATCTATTATATATATATAATGAATATATATGATATATAAATCATGTTTTAAATTTTGTAAGTAATTAAATCATGATATAAGTAATAATATCATGAACAACATGTCCAAACACGTATGATAAATGAAACGATTTTACCCAAAACGCTGCTTCAACATGGAATTGACAAAAGAACGGGTAATATAAATTCATAAGTGAATCATATATGATATCATAAATATTATTATGGTTCTGTTACAAGTTAATAATATGTTTAAACCCACTATACAAAATTTTCAGACACATACAGAATAAATCAGACCTAAGGTAAGGGATAATTATTCCAATCTCGTTCTTATCCGAGATTGATTATTCGTAAGTATTTTATATGGTTATATTTATCATCCATTTCCATGTTTTTAAAAAATGTTTTCATGTATTTTTAAAGTCCATCTTACCCATTATTGACTTTTACCACATGGTACGGAATGAATATTTCTTTTTTTACCATATGAGGAACTTTTTGACTTTTCCGACAAAAGTACGAGAAGAATGTTTTTTTAACTTATATGGCATGAATGGATTTTTACGGTTTCATAACGCCTTATTTTCATGAATATTACTCTACAAGATTTAATGAATGTTTTCAAAAAATTTATTTTCTTTTCAAATTGCATGGCATTTTCTGAAAAGAAAATGAATTTGAAAAATAAAGGATACTTTTCGCAGGAATTCATTTCAAATGTTTTATCAAAATTATTTTCCATATAATATGATATAGGGTTATGTTTATATCCCTATTATTACGTTTATTTGATTATGTTATGATGGAATTATATTTATGATGTCTTTTTATCTTATATGGATTATGTTATGATGGAATGATGTTTAATAATCCCATTTTTTTACATGGGTTATGCTATGATGTATGATTTATGATTTTGTGGCACACATAAGAATGGATTCATTATGAGATGGTGGGACCTATATCTACCTCCAATGCATTCAGAAAAGATTTATATCTCATGAAATTGACATTGATGGAACGATAAGTGAATCCGGTTCAGTAATACAGGGCTGGAATGACAAGTTAACCCTATTCAGTAATGGACTTTTTCCACTATGATGGTCCTGGAAACAATGCCTTGGCTACTATGGAAATAATATTATGTGACTTAATGGTTTTCCATAATTCCATGTTTTATTCCCATGCCATTATATCATGATTAATGTTCCTTTATGATTTGTGCTTTATGTACTGCCAAGATTTATGTCATTGTTAAAGATTTTGATGTTTTATGTTCATGTTTTTACGTCCAAATCATTATATATTGTTTTTATGTTCTCCGTTTTTACCCTTACTAATCATTTTATTTCACCCTTTATATGTTTTATTTTCCCAAGGTTATAAAGAAAGGTTTTAGGTAAGAAAACTAAAGGGTATGATCTTTATGGGAGATGTTGAAGATATTTCACCACGATTAGAAGATTATGTTCTGAGTTTCCAAAGTCACTAATCTAATATGGTCATTGGGAGTCTGTTTTTATTATGTTTTAAGTATTCCGAAAAAGTAATGTGATGTCCATGCACGTCAAGCTTTGGGTCTCTATAATGCATAAGTGTGACACATGGATCATATAACAAGGACTCATTAAACATCATCATTTATTATATGATAGTTGAATGTTGAATTAATAAATGAAATTACATAATCAATAAGTAATGGTGAAAAAATATGAATACCCCTGATTGAGAAATGGGAAAGGTATTCACTACAAAATGACTTTGGTTTGTAAAATCAAGGTGCAATTTTGGTAGAAAAATGGCGTGACATAAGAATTTATAAAAGTGGTTAATGGGAGAGAAACGGGTGTCTCGTAATATTTAAATGAAATGGATAGTAAGGGTGTCATATAGTTATATGTCCCAAAATATGTAATGGAATTTAGATTCATAATACAAACGAATTTCTTGAATGTAAATGAAAAGAGAGAAATTCCTTACGGAATTTCGGTATCGTAAGAGGTGTACATGGGATGCATTAATGAGAGAGAAATATGTCAATCATGATTAGAACATAAGTATGAAAGTATGTGGGATGTGTAAAATCACACCTCAACAATTTTAATTGAAAGGACAAGGGTATATCAATATAAAGAAACACGGGAAAAAATGATAAAGGAAGAAATCCCTTACTTGGAAGTGTGATCCCAAAGGCTTGGGAGGGGCTTGAGCGAGGCTTCTTGGGAGCTTGAGGCACCTTAGGAGGATATAGAGAAATGAGGTCAGTGTGGTGAAGTGATCAAAGGTTTTTAAGTGAATAGTAGGGGGAGATTGGGTGGGTTTATATAGAAAAAGAGAGGGAATTATTTATTATTTAGTTTTTGCACAAAACACATTAATCTATTCAAAACCACAAACTATACCATGGGTTTTCCCATTGTTTTTTCCAAAGGGGAGTAGAGATCATTATTTTATATGGAATATGGACGAGATTATTAATATATTAGGCTTTCTTATGTGGAGGTGAGTCACACTCTCAAAGAAATCAATTTAAAAAGATAAAATTCTTTATAAGTATTGAAGGGTACACTATGGCATCATAAAATTAAACAAACAAATCTATGATCACATTATATTAAATATAAAACATATATTAGAATAAAATTTTTTATATTATTTTATTACATAACTATTGGGTAATCATAATGTCATAAAACACTTTATATATTTAAACGGTAGTTAATTTTTACCAAAATAAATAATATATCTCAATAAATTATGAAATATTCACTATTGGATAATTTCGGCATCTTGATTTCAAAAATAATATTCATTTTATCTATTTAAATTTATAAATATTTTAATTTTTACATTTAAAATAAAAAATAGACATTTATCGACAATTCATGGGTTTTGACAAAAGCGACTTTCAAACCTTAATAAAAATTAAAATTCTATTCACAAAAATTATAAGATCATTTATATTTAACAAAAATTAATTTAGTAATACTATTTTTTTAAATATTTTTTAATTAAAAAATCCATTAATTCAGCAAAATAGGTTTTTTTGATTGAATAGTAACTACAAAAAATATTTTTTCTTTAAAAATTTACAAATGAATTTATATTCTCTATATAAAAATAATGTACATACTAATAGTGCAATGTTCTTGTTACATAACCCCATATAACACCCGCATAAGACCAAAGGGTAACATGTGCGATGGTGACATACTCTTAGGGAGGATCAGATAACAACACTCATGTGGTAATATCTATTAACATTGACTTCTCATGTAAGCGGTTCCGCTCAAGATTAATGTGTTCAAGATCGGATTGGGCTTGGTCAAGAGAGAAGAACAATGATGCAACCTCCTTTCTGAGATTCAAAAAATGGGCTTCGTATAGAGCAGTTCTACTGGATATGGCCATCGCTTCCTTTTTCTAAGTAAATTGGATTTGTTAAAGCTCTATATTTATACTAATCAATTGATCACTATTCAAAAGCTATATTAGCAAAAGTAACAATTCATAAGGGTATTTTAAAATCCAAAAACATAAAACCATGTAAGTGCATATTTTATATAATTATTTAACACAATAAGACATTTATTTAGATTATGAGTAATTTTAATTAATGAAAGTTTGGGTCATGACAATATGAGTGGTGGGTGGGAATTTTGACAAGTTTACCTCATATATGGAAACATGGGGAAATATTAAACGGATTAGGAACAATTTATTAATTTATGAAAACAAAAAATACAAATTTTCACTCTCTTGATTTCAATAAGAATAACATTTATTTTTGGGATAACAGAGGCTATGTTTGATTATAAATATTTATTTGAAATATAATATAATTATTTTTATCATGTTAATTTATTTCTATTTTTTAGTTATTGAAAAAATATCTTAAATTCTTACGCAACACCGATATATTATTTGTTTAATTAATAAAAAAAATAAAATAAACAATTCTAAAAACTCCAAAAGTAATTTTATAGTGAGTTATAGGGACCCAAAACTTTCATAGATATATATGGAATGTTATAGATTTTTTGGAAGACTATATTCAAATTTTATTATTTTCTAGATGTGTTTAAATTCAAATAAAATTAATCGGTTCAACAAAGATATTAGACAAATTTTATGGAAAATTATAATTTATTATATTTTTTAAAAATAATAAAAATATTTAATGAGTAAAATTATGATATTATACAGTCTCAAATTTTAGTAATTTGTAAATTTTGGGGCAATTTTTAACCTATATATAAATTTATAAACCTTTAATAGTGAAAACCTTATTACCATAATTATGGTTAAAAAATGTTGACTACGGGGTTAAACAAAAAGATATGGTTTAAAATAAAACATAAAAATATAGAAATTTTATTTGATGGACTGATCCCATCAATTTACTCTATAATATTTTAAATTATCTACAAAATTGTAAAATTTCACACTAAACATGAAATATTATATTTAAATCATTTTATTAATTCAAAGTGTTTACTTTTATTTAGTATATAAAGGAATCACTTATCCTAATATTTATTCCAAAAATAGATCCCTATAGATAAATTAAAACTAGAAAATTACTCTACAAAAAATCCTTATACAGTTTTTATAGGTGATGGAAATCCTAAATGGAAAACACTAGCACCCTTAAGAGAAGTTCTAAAGGCGATCTTATGAAGAAGATCTTGTGATCTTTACCGGCTTTTCAATTTTCATTAATCTTAAAAATGCATGAAATATTTTTCAAAATATTGAAATAAAAAATTCATTATTATAAAGGTAATTATATTTTATTAATATTATGGTATAATATTTTTCTATCTCTTTTCCATCCTATGAAAATTGAAAACATTGCTTGTTGGAACGTATGGCTTATCGACGCAAAGTTGTTGTGTGTTTTTTTTCTTCCCCACATTATATGGATGGTTATAAGGGTTGAATTGATGAATATATATTAAATTTATTACATAAATATTAAAATTTAATTATAATATCTTCTATAACTTTTTACCTTACAAATAAAATTGAAAAATAGAATGTTGATCATGCGTACGTGTGGACTACCACCTCCACGAAGCGGTGTAATCTCTTTTTCATTTACGATTTACATGGATTGTAATAAAGATATATTTAATTAATATATATGATATTTATATCATTATTTATATCCTATAGATGATGTAACCATGATTACTATAGAAGAAAAAAACTACTAATTTAATATATAAATAAAACATAAAACATTTATCACCCGAAATATTGATTTTCGTATATTGTTATTAAATGGGTGATAAATGTATTGAAATAAATAATATATGGAATGATATATATGAGTATTTTTCTAGAAAATATATATATAAAGTATATATTTACTATATATGAGGTTGAAACACAAAAAATTGAATCCAGACCTGAGTTAAGGGTTTATCTAACAATATCATCATTATTTGAGATTATTTATATTAAAATCTCCACTAGAGAAATTATATGATATCCCAATATTAATCACAATTTATTTTATTATCAATTCATTATTTTTGAAATTATATGTTTCTATTCATTTCCCACACTTTATGTTTTGAAGAAACTGAAATAATTTTTTTAATGGAAACCAATGTTGTTTTTATTCTCTCATGGGAATATCTTTCCTTTGTGTCATTGGTTACATAATGTATTTTGAAGAATATTTTTTATATTCTACTTATGATTTATTGAATAATTTTTAACCATGTTTTAATTTTGAAAAATGGTTTTAAATTAGTCTTCGACTCATTTTCCAAATAAGGTAGTTTCTGAGTTTTCTTAAAAAAGTCTAAAAGGAATATTTGTTTTCAACATAAATGTAATAAAAAAATTTAGCACCATCATGAAAACTAAATGTTTTGATGATTCCATTAATATTTTATTAGGAAATTTTAAATTAATTATATTCATTATAATATTGAACTTTTTAATATTTAAACATGTGCTTTCAAAGTGAAATGGGGTATTTCCATCAAGAAATATTCTAGTGATATTTTTATATTATTTTTATCTAAATAAAAATCATTTGATGAATACTTTTATTTACTGGGGATATAATCAAAAAAAGATCATGCACCATAATTATTGGATAGTTTATGTTCATTTCATATATTGAATGTTTTGAAATTTCATATTTGTAGCTCTTCTAATAAATACAATTATTTAGTTTAAGGAAAACCAATTTTTTGTATTGTAAAATAATATGATGAATGAAAGAAACTTATTAAGTGACTTGTAAGACTTGTAATTACATATCACCTTGATTAATTTGTCATTATCATGAGATAAAAAAGGTGTCTGGCATTTTTAAATAGGTTTTTGGTGTATAACTACACATCTTTAAAATTTTCATGGCGTAATGCCTTGATGATATGATTCAGATATTCGACATTATAAAATACAACATTATTAAGTAATTTATTAATTCACATGTGATAATATTAAATGATATCCTTGGATAAGTTTCAATCTGATTTAAGTATTTATATTACATTATATTATATTCATTTAACCCTTCTATATTAGTCTTCATGATGAATATATTGATTAAATGGCTTGTATTTTTAGTTATTTACCTTCTATATTGATTAGTAATTATTTTTATCTTCATAAATTATACTATATGTAATCTATGATTAGTAATTTATCTCACCCTTATTTTTTTTACTTCCCACATATATAAATAAGGAATATTTGAATAAGCTCAAGGATGCAGAATATTTATAGTCACTATGTTTTGTAATTTATGTTTTCAGATATAATGTAAGATTTAATTATATATATATTTTACCAAAACTACCAAAATATTCATTCATTTAAAATGTAATAACAAGAACCTTGTGAATATATAATAATGTAACCAATGTCTCTAGGCTACTGGGGTTAGGGTCTTTGCAAATATGTTCATGATACTTTGTATCAAAGAAAATGTTTAATGATTTTTTTTATCACTAAACATAAGAGTTTGGGTTAGGGGATCCTTTGTTTCTATGAATGTTGGTGTTAGTTATTTTTTAGAATTATATTTGTTTTTATGATGATAATAAGTTATCTTAATTGAAACCCCTAGGGCTATGAATATGAATAATTATATATATATATATATAGGATAGTATCTAAAAGTTTTGTTAAAGAAGAGAATGTGTGGTTTCCTAGAAGTTAAACCTATATCCTGATAATGGAACTTGGACACATCTATGGTAAAAATAGACATAAGTGTAATAAACCTGAATAATTCATGATGAGTAGAAACTTAATCTTTACTTTGGTGCATGACATGTGGATCTAAGACTTAACACATGGCTATTCATGTTCGGTGGATATACTTTGGTTAATTCACATCCTACATACTAACCATTATAAAGGGTTTATTTCTAGAATAAATTTATGGATTATGTTATGAAGTATGAAACAAAAAAAATTAATAAACCAAGGCTAAAGTGAGGGTGGTCCATGTTAAAATAAATTAATTATGGATAATATTATTGTTTCATAATTTGATACTTCATGAGAATAAATTTTCATGGGGGTTATATTTGAAAATTTATTTATGATTTTATTATTTCTACCTTACGATCAACCCATTTAGTTTTATAAATTTATGGAGCTATGATGATCCATTTCAATAATGTATGTTATGGATAATGTAATAATTTTAATAATGAGAAACAATAATGGGATTGAAGTTGGTATTAAAAATAATATGGTTATTCCAACCGAACTATCTCAAGATATGATTAAACACTTATGTCATTCCAAACATATGCAAAAATAAATATAAAGATGGTGTTTAATATTATTCTTACTGCATAGATGATTAAGGAAATAATTTTCAACTTTTGAGATATAACAAATATGGGATGAATCATCAAAAGTAATATGTCATAAGAATAAGGAAGTGTTTAAACTTTCAAAGGATTATCCATCGAGATCATTATTACAAAGAGATGATGAATAATGAAATCACTTAAATGAAGTTGATAGATTTTAAGTTCCTCAAAAGTAAGGAAATTGGGAAAATTTTGAATGATTCCCTAACCCAATTACTGATGAGGATAATAGGCCTCAACAACCTTCTAAAAACGAGATCAAGGGAAATCCAATGTTATTCCTACTAATGAATTTAGGGAATAAAAAATAATGGTAAAATGTTCCCTCAACCTACACTCAAGATATACGAATATCAAATTAGATTCTAGTTCTATCCACCCTTGTTTGTCTATGATGTTTTCTAAGACCATCAAATCAACATTCTAATGATATTATATTATAAAGGAAATTTTATTATTATTATTATATACAAATTTATCTTTTATAGAATATGATTCAATATATTCTTATTATCGATCATTCAGATGAGTTTGATGAGATTTTGGGAATTTCTTTGCTATCTCCACATAGAATGAATAGTAATATATAATATTAGGAAATAGAATTCTAGATTTCAATAAAGCCAATGATAATTTATCATTTCATAGATGATTCTGCTCAATCATGGAAAACTAAATCTATTTTAGGAGTTATAATACCAATATGATGGATGTTTAACTCAAATTTTTAGATAAAAACAATATTTTTTTGGCCTATTATGAGATAAAAAGACATATTTCCTAGATTTATTGATACAATAATGGAAATTATATCACGAGTCATGTCTATCTCTTATATATTGTTAGTTGATAAGTTATATTTTAAATTATGAGGACTAAATTTATTTTTGAGTGGTGGGGGGATGTAATACCCTGATATTTTGTTATCATTATTTTTTAAAAATTAATACTACATTTTATAGCTTGATCGACACACTGTATTAAACAAAGATAATCCATGAAAAATTTATTATTAAGAAAATTAAGGAATAATTAAACCAAAAATAACAAAAGAACATTATAATCAATTATAAAATGTATTAAAAATATGATTGATAACATTTAGTGTTTTGAAAAATCATTTTCTAATAAAACAGTTTTCCCTTATATATAATAAATTTTCATTTAAATTTTAGACTATATATTTTGAAAATATAGTTTAAAAAAATGTTCTAATATTTTTTATTTCAAATATCGAAATCATTCTATTGTGAATTTAGGATATTTTTATAAAATACATAATTTTTAGGACAATTTAAAAAAATACTAGTTTTTCTAATACCACATCTTTTATGAAATTATATATCAAATTAATGACTTAAAACCAATTCAATATTTTTTTTAAAGATAACTTATTTATAAATTATACCAAATAATTCAAAAACACTATGTTTAATTTGTAAAATCAATGTTAAAATTATGGAAAATAAGTAATATTTTATTCCAAAAACTATTTTCATTCAATTATATTAAAAATTAATTTTTATCACTTGTTGAAAATAAATCAATCAAAATGGAATTAATATTTTATATCCCAATTTTCATATTATGAATAAATTTCAACTTAATTTTAGGTATATAATTATTATTGCTAATTTTCATTTTAATGACTATGACAATAATGAAATTGTTACTTTACTAAAATTATATTATTATTATCTTGAAAGTTTGAAGTATTAAATTAAAATGACATATTTTTTATAAATAAAATAATAGGATTATTCAATATTTATTAAAATATATTATCACATATTTAATTTTAAATTAAGGTTATATAACACCAAGAACACTTAATGGTGAAAACAACAATTTTTTACAATATATTTTTTCAGAATATTTATTGTTTTAATTTATTAATAATTTTCTATTATTTAAAATAGGTTCTAAATTTTATGAGTATTAAATTTAGGATCATCAAACCCAAATTAATTAATAGGGATTACATTATTTTTTTGAAATAAAATATATATTATTTGTGTAAAAAATAGTTACCACCTTTAAAAAACAAAATGTTAAAATATATAAATCCTATGATGAAAGTGATGTAATATTTTAAAAAAATGAATTAAAAGGAGTTTTAGACTTTATATACCTTATCTCACCCCATAATCCATTATTTAACAGTTTTGGTGAAATTGACCCTTGAATCGTGTCATGCCATTATTTAAAATTAATTGGTATTCACAAAAGTTCGATTTTCTTCACTTATAAAAGGGGGTAAGTTACACCACTTAGTTATACACATAAACCTTATAATTTCATGCTGAAAATCTATAATTATTCTCATAATATAATCCTATCACATGTTTTAATGCCTCTAGTCTCAATTATTTAGCATAAGGCCTCCATTTTCAAGGATATTATGAATAGAAATCTTATGTTCTCAATATCAGTGTTCATGCTCCATGGGTTTTTCCTATTAATATTTCTTATAAAAAAATAGTATTTCCAACTTAATAAAGTTTACAAGCTATTATTTATATAATTTACTATTTTTATATTAATATATTAACAATTATTAAATCCTTTCTATCCTCTAAGAAAAATAAAACAACATGGATTGTGCATACCTAAAGACCACCACCACCACCACCACAATGAGATAGAGAACCTTTTTCATTGATTCCTATAATGGAGGGAAAAATGGATATATTTTAGGAATTAATATGTTTCATATGTGAAAAATATTATTTTTTATATATAATTTATCACATAACTTCAATCCACCCCATTAATTATGAAATGGAATTTTTAATTATGTGTACGGACAGAATACAACCTCCACGAATGGTGAAATTTAATTTTTCATTAACACCATACATGGATAGTTATAAGAATTATTTTCATGAAGTAAAATGATATTTATTACATGTATAAAATTATTGAAAATATATATTATAAGTATATAAAAAACTAAAAAAATCATTATAACACTCTCCAGTTTAGGTCGATTTTACCACAAACATAGAAGATGTTATAAAATTTATATCACTAACGATTAATGAATTTTATATAATGATAATATATTTCAATAATAATTTATTTATTATTATTTAATTATTATTTAGATATGTTTTTTATATATAATATAATTATTAATATTTCACCTTTTGATCCTTAAACACCAAAACTAGTTAATCACAATTTTTAATTTCAGAAACCATTACATTATAATTTTCCAAATAAAAATGTGATAGGGTGAATCATTGAAAAAAATGAATTTAATACATTGTAAAACATTGTAACAACTAAATGTTTGTATATATAAAATAATCAAAAACTCCATTATGAATCTAGTACGAAACAAGCAATCAATGTTTCTAGCACTTGATATAGAAAATATACCATAATCAAGTAATATAATTCTAATAAATAGTTATAAATGATGTTTCTAAGTGGAAATTAATATTAGTAATTCTATTTAATTATTTATTATGATATTTATGTTTATTATACATGTGTTTAGAACATGAATAAGTAAGAGGGAATGCAAGGTAAGGGTATCTTTGTATAATTTTCAAATCCACGAGACGTATTATATATTGAAAATCATAATTTTTTATAGATTTTGTATTAAATGCCTGATTTAGTTCAATTCAAATTAATATCATTCATATTAGATATATAAATGTACCACCCCAAACTTCCACGGTATGTTTCCCTTTGAATAATACAATAGCTTGTACTTTACACAACTTTGAGTTCCAGCACACCACAGAAAATAAAACTATCCATTTTAAAAGCAGTTATGAATAGTAATACCCAAGTTTTGAAATTTTATAAATTCTATTTTTCAAAATGGGCTTCATTTTAGGATTTTTAATATTAAAATTATCTTTGGGTGAATTTTTTGTATTTTTATGAAAACATTCAATTAAGGATGAATAGTGAAAAACATTACATAATTGTTTAAAATAGAATTCTTATTTAAATAAATATTTATTTTAGTTAAATTTACATTAGGTAAAAATAGATACATAATACCTATATATGTACATTGAAATTCATTGGAGTCATTTTATAATAAAATCATAGATATTAAATTTTATTGAACTTTTTACCGTCTTTTACCCACCATCTAGACGCATTTGCAAATTTGCAAAAAACGTAATTTTACCACTTCTGTGAATTGAATTTAAAAAATTAGAGAGACATGGTCGATATCAGTATGTAAAATGTTGTTCAATAAGATGAAAATAATTTTTGGTGAATATTAACTATTGACTTTAATTTATCACGATTAAAAGTATATAGGGTAATTATAGGTAAAATATGATATTATAATTACAATAACATGTGTCCTATTTCTATTGGATAAGTTTATATCGAAAAAAAACTTAGCAATAAAATATTATCCTTTTGGTCCACTTGGATTATATTAAAACATTCATTATTATTTTATTTAAAGAAGAGTTAAAAGTGTTAAATTCAAAGTTTCATAACTAAACCATTTTTAATATAGGGTTATACATAAGATAAATTTGACTATAAATATTCATTAGAATTCTAAAAAAAGATTTCCTAAATAATGGTATTTTATTTATAATTTTTAGACATTATATAATTCAATTTATTTATGAGACAATGATGATGTAGTAATTACCTTATTAATGAATGATTAAAATAATTTATATTTTAAATATCCAAATAAATTTAAATTGAGACTTTTGATGAATTGAACTAATTTTCTAGGTTAATAGGACATGTTAGGGTTGATTGAATAATTTTTTTAAAAGTGATAAAGTTTTTATGACTTTCACAAAAACAAAATACCAAATAGTGTCAAAATTGGCATAAATGAGTTTTTAAAAACAAATAATATATTTTTAATTAATATAATATTCCTAAAAATCTAAGGTTCGGACAAAGGACATAGATAAGGTTATATATATCAATAATTAACAAATTGGGGTTCTCTTGTATTTTTATCTTAGGATTATTAACAATTTATTATAATAAAACAAGAATACATGGTAAAAGTTAAACTATTTAACTAAGAGTTAAATCTAAAAGATAAGTTTAATATGGTGACTTAAACCTGTATTAAACTTATTGAATGAGAGTTTTTTGACCCATACCCACCATATCCTCTAAATAAATCATTTTGGAGATATTATAAACTAAATACGAGTTTCAAATAACATAATATTTCAGGCTTTTCCTAAAGTGACCCTCACCCCTCTTATAAAAGGGTATTTCCCCTTCTCTCAAAATGACATCTCCAAATCCATTTGTATCATTTAAAAACTACCAAAATATCCTCTAAATCACCCTAAATTAATCATAAAGGCCTTACATTGATGATAAATCCAACCTATGGATCCCTTGTGATCCAATCAAAAGGAAACACCTTAATAAGAGGTAATAATTTTACCCCCTCTTTCAAAGTTCATTTCTTCTTCCACTTACTCTTTCTTTCTTGTTTCCATACCAAAATAATAAATCCAGTACCTTATAAATACTATGTTGTTATTATAAATATGATAAAACCATATTCATTATTCTATCTACCATATGAATAATAAGTCACCATACATGCGTACGTACGGCTTACCGTCTCCACGTCGCGGTGTAGTTTTTTATTAAACATCTCATTATTTGGATGGGTATAATAGTGAGTATAATTTATGTTAATAATAAATATAACATTTTAAATATTCTGTATATATGATATAACATACAATTAAATACAATTTTGACCATCAATAGAATTATATTGTCCCTCGTGCGTACATACATGTTACCGTCTCCACGAACTCGATGAGATTCATTCCCCATCGTAACCATTAAAGAATAATGTTCATTTTATGATGAAAATAATGTTTAAGAGTTTAATATCATTCTGGATATGAATAAAATACATCCTATCCATAACAAACATGGCTTACGTAATCAAGAATATACAGGAAATCAAATCAGTTAACACCTGAAACAATGATACTACTGAAATATTATTAACAAAGTAATATTTGAATATCATATATGATATCATATTTATGTATGTGGTTATTTTATAATTTAATAAAAATTAGTTAACTATTATATAGGAGGTTAACGTACCCCAGATCAAGGAAAAGTACAAGGTAAGGGTTAATTCTACAATCTCTTCATTATCTGAGGTTGTTTATATGTGAGTATCTATTGGGACCTCTTTATCATCCACATCAGTGTTTCTTAAAAATGTATTTCAAAATATTTTTTCTATTTAATAGATTATGGTTTAAATCCATTTATACCCTTGCTTTACTTTTTATAAAATGCATTGAAATGAATCTTTCCTTCATTTTCCAAACAAGGTACTTTATGTCCTTTTCGTCAATTTAAGGTAAAAATGTATTTTTAACTTATATAGTGGGTGTGGCTATTCTACAACTTTATAACAACTTTTAAGCATCCATTACAAGATTATAAGAATATTTTCAAAATAAATGTTTTCTTTTATAATTACATTACTTTTAAATGATTTCAAAATAGAAAGAGATATTTCTCTCAAATAGTTTGATTTCATATATGTCAAAATCCTTTGATGGATTTTACACTTGTTTGATGTTGATTTATTATGATACAATCTTCCATATTGTGTTGAAGTATATGTGATATGTTTTACTGTGGATGTTTTATTTTTATACCATTCATGGTTTCTGGTTAATGTATTTACATTTTGTATGATAGTTCTAATATGAATTTTTATGTTATGTTTCAACCTTTTAATATGAGGAATGCATTGGACTTAGTAAGTGATGGGTGGAGGCCTCTATAGCTCCTCAATGCATCAATAGGTCTCATGAGACAAACTAGAGTCTTTGCACAAGGCCTTGAAAAAATCATATTTGAAGTATTTTCACGAGGCCTTTACTATGTGGTTATAATGTCCGACATTATGCATTCCATCATTATGAAATTGGATATTTATATTGCTTGTGATTATTTGACTAGTAGAATATCCATGTGAATAAGTAAGTGGAATTATTTGATTTATATTTTCCATATTATGTTGATGTTTAAGTTTAAAAGTCTTGTCATTTAGTCTTATAAATTTCCTTAAATGTTTATGCTTATTTAAGAAAGTTTCCACTATATTGTTATCCTTAGTGAGCATATAAGCTCACCCATTTCTATGTATTATTTTACTCATGATGTGAAGATGTATTTTATGCTTGACCTTCAGGGATAGGCTAAGGGATATAAGTTTCTTTAAAGGTGACAAAATGTTGTTGTTGTTTTTATTTCATGATGTAATGTAAAACTTATGTGTGAATCTAGTAATTCTACAGATACTAAACTAATCGGTATTTCGAGGCTTGATCTCTTGTGATCATGCCAGTGTTAAGTAATAATTAACCGACTCTGGGTAACTAGGGCCAGGGCGTTATAGTTGGTATCAGAGGAAGTTTAGTAAAATCCTTACAAGTTAGATTTAGAAAAACTCTGATTAGAGAACATTACCCTAAGATAGTCTTTGTGGATTAGTATTGAAGAACATCCTAGAATTTTGGTAATGTAGAGATTTTGTTTATTTTCCAAGAAATAAATCATATTCTGGATACGAGCAAGTAGAGTCCGCTCTGGCACGGATTTACCTCTGAGTGAAAACTCTGATAACGAGTTTCGGGCTTGACCAGGGGTATCATGGTACACGACAACATGCCTTGCTCCACTCTTGGTTACGACACTCCCGAGGGATATGCTTAAGATGATTCACATTTTCTTTACATACCATTATGAAAGATTTAGGAGTATATGACTCCTCAAAGAAAACATTTTTTTTCAATTATGGCTTATATCCATAAACTGTTCAATTTATGTTAAGTGTTTTACATTTTTGTAATTATGTATTGTGATTCAAAAACTAATATAGTGTATGAAATTATTTAGAAATGACGCCTAGTGGAAGGAATGGAAACTGAATCAACGCACGTAATCAATGTAGGGATTTCCCTCCTAATCAAAATAATTATAGTGGAGCTGGTGATGCACCTGGTGATGATCAACTTATCACCATACTGAGTTATGAATAATAACCTTACCCTTATGGAGCACCCTGATCCACAACATGGAGGATCAAAGTTAGACTACTTCATAAGGAAACAACAACCCTCAAACTGATGGAAAATCAAAACTGAAAATTAAAACTTTAGAATACATGTTGAGATATTGCTCTAATGAATTTCAAGGTATGTGGGATCAATATTCACCTCTGGTAGAACATTCCTATGACAATAGCTTCCATTTAAGTATTCAGATGGCACCATACGAAGCGTTATATGGAAAGAGATGTCACACACCAACTTGTTGGGACAATGTTGGTAAAAGAAAACTTGTAGGCCCATAACATGTTGAGGAAATAATGGAAAAGGTGAAGATTATCCAAAACCACATCAATGCAGCTTAAAGTAGGAAAAACGGCTATGCAGATAACATAAGGAAGGATTTGGAATTTCAAGTAGGTAATCATGTTTTCTTGAAGGGATATCCATCGAAGGCTGTTATACGAATCGGTAAAAAGTGTAGTTTGAGTCCCAGGTACATCATAACTTTCGAAATTTTTAGAATGAATTGGAGTTCTAGCTCACCGTTTAACAATTCCACCAAGAGTCTCCAATGTTCATGATGTGTTCTATGTATCACTATTGAGAAAATACATGCCTAAACCAACGCATTTACACAACTATGATGAAATAGAACTGGAACCCGATCTATCTTATTGTGAAGAGCCTATTAGGAATCTTGATACCAGAGAACAATTGCTGAGAATCTGGACGACTTGTCTGGTAAAAGTTCTATACGGAAACCATAAGATGAAAGAGGCAACGTCAGAACCTGAGGAACTTATGATGAAGAACCACTCAAATATTTTTGTGTAGTAGTATTCTATAATTTTCAAGGATAAAATTATTTGAAGGATGGAAGAATGTAACACCCCAAGCTTCCACAGTTCATTTACCTTTGAATAATACAATAGCTTGCATTGTACACAATTTCGAGTTCTACCACACCACGACAAATCAAACTAGTCATTTTAAATGCAGTTATGAATAGTAATACCCACTTTTTGAAATTTTATAAATTTTATTTTTCAAAATGGACTTCATTTTTGTATTCGGAATATAATAATTAGCTTAGGGTGAATTTTTTGTATTTTTCTGAAAAATTTCAATTTTTGATTATTAGTGAAAAGCATTGTGTTATTGTTTAAAACTGACTTTTTATTTAAATAATTATTTATTTTATTAATATTTATGTTATGTAGAAATAGATACATAATACCTATATATGTTCAATGTAATAAATTGGAGTCATTTTATAATAATATTAGATATATAAACTTTTATTGAACTTTTTAACTCCTTTTACCCACCTTCTAGCCGCATTTTCAAATTTTCATAAAAGGTAATTTTACTACTTTTGTGAATTGAATTTCAAAAATCCGAGAGACATGGTTGATCTCAGTAAGAAAAATGTGATTCAATAAGATGAAAGTATTTTTTTTGAATGGTAACTATTGACTTTTATTTACCACGATTAAAAGTATACAGGGTAATTAAAGGTAAACATTGATATTATAATTACCCTAACACATGTCCTAATTCTATTTGATTAGTGTATTTCGATCAAAACCATCCTTAGTAATAAAGTATGATCCTTTTGGTCTACTTGGATTTTATTAGGACATTTATTATTATTTTATTTGAAGAAGAGTTAAAAGTGTTAAATTCAATGTTTCATTACTAAACCATTTTTAATATAATGTTTTACGTAAGATAAATTGAAATATAAAGAATCATTAAAAAGATAAAAAATTTTCCTACATAATGGTATTTTATTTATAATTTTATACTTTAAATAATTAAATTTAGTTACGTGACAATGATGATCCAGTAATTACCTTATTAATGAATGATTAAAATAATTGATATTATAAATATCCAAATAAATGTAAATTGAGAATTTTTATGAATTCAAATAATTTTATAGGTTAATATTACATGTAAAGCTTTATTAAATAAATGTTTTCCGAAGTTATAATTTTTTTATGACTTTCATGAAAACAAAATACCGAATTGTGTCAAAATTGATGTAAACGTGTTTTTAAAAAAAATACTATATTAATAATTGATATAATATTATTAAAAATATAAGGTTCATCCAAAGGACTTAAATAAGTTTATATATATCAATAATAAACAACTTTGGGTTATGTTGGATTTTTATAGTATGTTTATTAAACATTTATTATAATAATATAAGATTATATGGTAAAAGTTAAACAATTTAACTAAGAGTTAAATCTAAATGATAAGGTTAATATGGTAACCTAATCCTTCGTAAAACCTGTTGTTTGAGCGTTTTTCCACCCATACCCAACATATCCATGAAATAAATCATTTTGGAGCCATTATAAATGGAATATTATTGTATTATAAAATAATATTTCAATCTTTTCCTAAATTGGCCCTCACCTCTCTTATAAAAGTGTACTTCCTTCTCTCAAAATAACACATCCAAAGAAATTTGGATCAGCCAAACCCTGCCCAAATATTCTACCAACTACTCTCACATCATCCTAGAGGCCTTACGTTGATCATAAATCCAACCTATTGAGCCCTTTTGATCAAATCAAAATGAAACACCCGAAGAAGAGGTAATAATTTCACCACCACTTTAAATGTTCTTTTCTTCTTCCACTTCCTCTTTCATTGTTGTTTCCATACCAAAATAATAAATCCAGTACCGTATACATACTGTGATGTTATTATAAATATGGAACAACCATATTCGTTACTGTATCCATCCTATGAATGAAAAGTCTCCATACATGCGTACGTACGGCTTACCGTCTTAATGTCGTGGTGTAGTTTGATATTCAACACTTCATTATTTGGATGGGTATAATAATGAGTATAATTGATTTTATTAATAAATATAACATGTTAATTATTCTTTATATAAGATATAAAATCCATTTATATACTATTTTTACCATCAATAGAGTGATATTTTTGCTCGTGCGTACGTACGGATTATCATCTCCACGAACGCGATTAGATTCATTCCCCATCGCAAACATTCGAGAATAATTTTCATTTTATGATTAATAATAATGTTTAATAACTTAATATCATTAGGTATATGAATCAAGTACATCATATAAATAACAAACATGGATTATGTCACTAATAATATAAAGGAAAATGAATCAATTAACACTCAAAATGATGATACTATTGAAATATTATTAACAATGCAATATTATAAGATCATATATGATATCATAATTATGTATGTGGTTCGTGTATAATTTAATAAAAATTATTTAACTATTATACAGGAGTTTAATGTACCCTCGATCAAGAAAAAGTAAAAGGTAATAGTTAATCCTACAATCTCTTCATTATCTAAGGTTTTTATATGTGAGTATCTACTGGGACCTCTTTATCATCCAAATCCATGTTTCTTAAAAATGTAATTCAAAAGATTTTTACTATTTACTAGACAATGGGTTGATGTAATTTATACCTTTGTTTGAATTTTTATAAAATGGTTTCAAAGAAATCATTCTGTCGTTTTCCAAATAAGGTACATTATGACCTCTTCGAAAAATTATGGTAAGAATGTATTTTTAACTTATACGTTGGGTGCGACTATTCTCCACCATTATATCACCTTTGAAGATTCCCTTACAATAAAATAATAATATTTTCGAAATAAATTTTTTCTTTAATAATTACATGACTTTTAAATGATTTCAAAATAGAAAGAGATATTTCTATAAAAAAGTTTTCTTTTCATCAATGTGAACATCCTTTGATGGATTTTACACTTGTTTGAAGTTGATTTATTATGATATAATCTTCAATATTGTATTGACTGCTTTGTGATATGTTTGACTGTTGATCTGTTATTTTTATACCATTCATGGTTTATGGTTAATGTATTAACATTTTTTATGTTAGTTTTAATAATAATGTTTATGTAATGTTTCAACCTTTTCATATACAGAATGCATTGGACATAGTAAGTGATGGGTGGAGTCTGCTATAGCTCCTCGATGCATTGTTAGGTATCATGAGACAAACTAGTGTCTTGGAACAAGGCCTTGGAAAAATTTTATTTGTAGTCTTAACACGAGGCCTTCACTATGTGGTTATGATGTCCGACATTATGCATCCATCATTATGAAATTGGATATTAATATTGCATGTGAACAATCGATTAGTCGAATATCCATGTGAATATGTAAATGGCACTATTTGATTTATATTTTCCATATTATGATGAGTTTTAAGTTTAAAAGGCTTATGTTTTAGTCTTGTAAATTTTCTTAAATGTTTATGATTATTTAAGAAAGTTTTTGCTATATTGTTATCCTTACTAAGAATCTGGGATCACCCATTTCTATGTTTTATTTTTCCCCGGGTGTGATGAAGTATTTTATGGTTGAACTTCAGGGATAGGCTAAGGGATATAATTGTGTTCAAATGGGACAAAATGTTTTTTTGTTTTTATTTCATGAAGAAATGTAAAACTGATGTATGTATCTAGTACTTCCAAGGATACTAAATTAATTGGTCTTTCGCGACTTGATCTCTTATGATCATGCCAATGTTATGTAATAATGCACTGACTCTGGGTAACTACTATAGGGGCATTACATTAAATATTCATTTCCTGGTATCCCACTTTCATTATTTAGATTGTTAAATTACCCTTACAGTAAGCAGTTACTTATTTGAAATTAAATTCCTTGAGGCATATTTCTTATTATGCACCATGATATCAAGGATATTTATTTATTATTTCCACATGGAATTATTACATTATATACATGAAATTAATGGGTTTTTAATATCAATGTACTTTTTCATTATATATATTTTTATTCAAAAGTTATTGATGTTAAAATAGTTTTTTAACTAAACTCCTTTCATTGAGTTTTAAAGTATCTTAATTAATATCAATCATCTAATATTGGTTTCATCAAACAAACTATTTTGTTTCAATGTAATATAAATTCCTATTTGGGGAATATGAATATTTAAATTCAAGTATTCCTAAAATAATTTCATCCCCATAAAAAGTATATCATTGTTGAGAATTGTTTCAATCATCTGTAATGATAGTATCCCCTTATGGTCCATATTTTTATTTCCCACAAATGTTGATATTTAAATTTTGAAATAAAATTATGATTTATATCACATGACCTTCAAATTTACCTTATAATATTTTGAATTTGATTTTTTTTTCTATTATTATAATGTGATTTATTAATAATGGTTTTAAAGAAATATTAAATTTTTTTCATCATTTCCAATTAATATGTTTCATCTTCCACTAATCATTTATTTTTATAATGTTTATGTCATTTCCATGATATATTATTGATGTTTGTTTTCAAAAAATAATGGTTTTCCAATAATTTATCATGAACATTTAAAATATTTATGTCTTTTTCAAGTATCAATTATTGAAGATTCCTTTAAAAATTAAATGTTTTTAATGTTTGTTTACATTAAATTTTTTAAACCCTTATCTGATTTGAAGGATTATTTAAAAATATTGATTCTAAAAATTCATTAAATTAAATTTATCAAAAGTTAACATTCTATAGATTGATTTTTAATGTCAATATAACTTCATCTTTTACACAAAAGATAAAGGAGTATTCCAAAGAAAAAATTTTATGATTTCACGTCCATATACACTTTTCCTCAGAAAGATTTAGTTTGCGGATTTGTTTTCAATAATCACCATATAAATGTACTTATAAAATAATCTATTTGGATTATTTAATTTGGTGTATCAACAATTTACATTATTGAGGTTAGTTTGGGTGATATAATTCAAAAAATAAATTAAAAAAATTCATTCAAAGTTATCAATAAGTTGAAATTAATGATTATTTCCAATTGGAACATATATGCATGGATATTTATGGTCATGGTATTATATCACCCATAAATTTATTTTTATTGTTTACGAAACATGAGATAAAAGGGTGATGAAAATTTTATACCATGTACAAGGTAAAACATGATTATTATCTGAAGTCCACGGGTTCACATGAGGATTATACTAAGGAAATGATCATAAGAGAGGATTATACCTTTCCAAATTGTTCAAGTGAGGATTATACTAAGACTAATGGTACAAGAAAGTATTAATTCACGACCATAGTTTCTCAAGAGTATTGTGAAAAGTCTATTATTTCTCAAGGGTGATTAACCTAATACTACAAGGTAATGAATGTGTTTCATGGGATCCTTGAAATATTATTTCAGGGATAATGTTTATGTTGCACCCTTATATTTTTATATTTTGTGTATGATAATAGACCTTGAATAATTATTAATTTATCATTGTTCCACACACTATTTTCATTCATTATGTTTGTTAATATAAGAGTATATGTACTTCAATCATGACTTATGAACAACTCATTTTTTCATTCCCTTTTTAAGAATTATTTCTCCATCAATCTTGTTTTCTTAAATACATATGAGCTAATACTTGATGACATATTGAGTTACTTTCCCTTACCAAGATTTTTTGATCTCCACTTTACATGGTTTCAATAAACCATTTCATAAACATTAATATAACCCATGTGATTCCTATATGTGGATATTTTATGGTGTTATTATTGTGAAATGTTCATATGTATAGTAAAATATATTTCTTATGTAGCTGATCCTTGAAAACAAAAAACCGTATCTACTTTGGATTATGTGCTTATTTATGAGATTTAATGTTTAGCCTATAGATATTTATAAAAAATGATGTCCTCAACTCTATATGTATCAATTCCAATGTTTACAAAAAGTGTTTTATCACTAAAACCGAGAGTGAAATTATGTTTTTCGACATCCATAAACCACTCAAAAAATATTAATTAAATAATAACCTATATAATTGTTGATTGAGTGTTTTATTTTATTTTATGTAGTGAATAATGATCATTTGATGTTTTTGGGAATGGTTTTGATCTATTAAACAAGTCTTTGATTTGTTTTTAAATGAATTTGAGTGGCTAAGTTTGTTTTATGTTTATTTGAGAAAAATAGATATGAGTTTTGGAAATTATAGTGTTTTAGAATATTTGACATGTAAGGGATAGGAGTTACTTATGACAATTGATAGTTATATACACATGAGAAAAAAACTACCATGTTTCTAGGGAACATTTAAAATCAATTTATAGTATATAAATGTATGGGAAGAAGGTTATTTGAAAAAGTAAATACCAAAGTGTTACTTTATTGTTCCCTATGAATATTTAAATGTTAAATACCTACATGGAGGACTAAATTTGGATTTAACTATGATATATAAGAATAAAGTAAAGAATACTGAATACTGACTCCAAAAGGCCAAATAGTTTTAAATAATTATATTTGGAAAATTAGGTGTGGTAAAATTTGATATGGAATATTAAAATGGAGTATTCAAATGATATATAAGAGTGTTCTTATATACGGTCTAAATTTCTATTATAGATGTGATGTTTATGAGTTTTCATAATATTTTTCCACAAATATTTTATTATTTAAATGGGGAATTAAGAGAGAAATATAATGATATAAATTATGATTATTCAATGCCTCTACTAAATGCATTAATAATCATTAACTACTGAGAAGTTGTGATCAAAATGAATTTTGAGTATAAATTGATGAAAATTAATTATGAAGATCACTACCTAATTATTCGGGATTTTCAAATTATGTGATTTAAAAATTATAAAATTAAGTCAAAGATATAGTAATTAATTGAATATTCTACTAAATAATTAAATTTATAATATATAATATTATTTGAGGAAATTTAGTTGATGATCATCATTGGAAAACCAAGTGTTCATTTTGGAATATAAACTAGTTAAGGATTAGTGGGAAAAATCCACATGATCACTGGGAGAAAGATGATAATGGTAAATAATCTTTAGAAAATTCATATTAAACAATTTTATTGAGTTCATTGATCACTAATATTTTCTATAAATATAATAATTTATAATGTTTTTTTATTTGAAACAAATTTGTAATAATATAAATTAGAAAAAATTATATTAATTGATGTGTGAAATATATTTTATATTATATTATAGAAATATAGATAAGAGACGAGATTCATGTTGAGTTCAAGGAAGGTAGTTGTTTGTATCATACTATATATTATCAGAATCCATATCTTGAATTTAAGGAAGACTAAATGTCATTGAATATGCTAAATGATTAAAGGATATCATTGATTGATGCTAAATCGTCCCAGTGATTTTGGTAATTATATTTATTCTCAATCAAGTTCTTCTATAACACTGTAGGAGAAAATATAAAAAACATTAATAATATTGAGATATCTGGAGACATGTATTGTAATTTTTTTATTGATTAAATTTTAGTCTCAAAATATTCTAGAATATAACTGGGACATAGTCATCCATATAAGGGGTGAACCTTAAAAAATCATATATAAAGTATTTTACATTATTATTTTCTATATTTGGGTGAGTGAGATTTGTTATGAGTGGATAATAATATTCACCGGTGGAAGATATTTTCTAATTATGAGATAAATTTAATAAATAATGTGCACTTTATTGAACTCACACTGTCTATATTACATAATTTTAACCTTGGATATTTATGTGGAATTTGATAAAATCATGGATTTCTCTTAGTATTAATTTTATTCCATAAATTTAATATAGATAAAATAAATTCTATCTATAGATAACATTTTTTACATTATATGACATGTATTATCATGGTAGGATGAAAAATATGATTCTTTAACTTCATTTTTATAGACTAGAAGTTATTTATTCATCTAGAGTGGGTTTTACAGATGTTGAGATGGATTCAAAATGAAATTTATGAATAATAGAAATTAGGATTGAGATGTAAAAAAGAAGTAATTATATTCGGATTTCCTTATATAAAATATATTAAACAAAGATGATATGTTTTAAAACTACCCATGATATGTAGCATATTTATAAAAAAAATTAAAGGAAAATTAATGCGAAGGATAAAATAATCTGGAGAATTGTGGATGAAACATTGAAAATATTAAAATGAATGATGATGAAAATATTTGGGAATACTTCAGATGGGGGAATAAAATTTTATGAAATATTTTAGGTTTTATAGACACTTTATAAGAGTCTACAACTTTGAATAATCTAATAAGAAATTTCTTATATAGTTATGATGCAACGATATCATTTATGGAAGATAAGATGATTTGTCTCATCAAAAATTATAAAATTTTCTTATTTATTATAAAATAAAAAAGAGTATTGTTTTTTAGAATAATATAAAATTGAAAATTGATATTCATTCAATTCTAGGAAAGATCTAATTCTATGAGATATGATCGATTAATAGTTCTTAGAGTCTGTAGATGATGAGGAAAGATATGAAGATCATGAGAGAAGCATGTTTCTTATTTTTGAAGTACTATGAAAGAGTAAGATATAAATATAAATGTAATATAACATTAAAATTACTTGATTATGCTATAATATGACATTGTTTAGTATTTTTCCCAATGAATATGAATAGCGTGACTATGAATGTTGAGAAAAAAAATGTATTCCCTAAATTGGAATGGTAAAAATCCAGAAAGGAAGATATTATAAATAATATGTTCCTATAAAGGGTGAGAAATAATATAATGAGAAGGAAGAATAAGATGGAGGCTCTTAAAAAAATATGGAGTTTGAGGATAATGTTAATAATTAAAGCTACAAAAACTTCATGGATCATGGTAAAGAACATTATGTAAATTGAATTAGTGATGTTGATGATGATGAAATACACACTAAGCATATATTTAATAAAAACATAAATATATTCTTGAGAAAAATACTAACATTGAGAACATTATTAATCTACATAAGAATGAATTTGTGAATGAGAAAGAGGCTAAACAAGATTTTCTAAATAAGGAGAATGACTTCATTGCTAAAATTATAAATATCAAGTTTACAATTTTAGGATAAAAAGAAATATTGAATGATCCTGATGTAAAATTTGATGTAAATGATAAAGTGTTGGGTAAGGAATAATATTTTTGTTTTGATTATCAAAATACATTAAATAATATATGATAATATTACTAAAAAATATTAGATTTTCATGCAAAATAATATCATGATTTTATAGATGGAAACCTAAACAAGAAGGTAAAAATAATTCTATTAATAAAATATTTTTAGATCTATTTGAACTACTAATGTAGGTCCTAATGAAGAAACCATGATTTTATATGAATATAATAATATTAAGGACCCCAATCACATATCATGATATTTTAGAGGTAATTTTTGTATTGAAACTTATCCAAGATAAAAGAATAAATGTACCTTGAAATATACCTAACAAAAAGTGAATTCTCATAGATAAATTTATTATTCCTATATAATATTAATTTTTAATGGAAATTCTTAGAGATGTATTGTTTTTGGGAATTACTCTTGTTTCTTCGGTATAATATTTCATCTCAAAGGATTCATAAAAGGATGTAAATGAGGTAAATATATCCGGTAATGATCGAAAAAACACTAATAACAGGTAAACCATTAATAATATTTAGTTAAGTTTTTGTAGTATATTTTTTTGAACATTTTGGATTATATAATCAATTAGGTCATTGTTCTATAGAATACGAGATAAATCTTATAGTAATAACTCAATAGGATACTGAAGATGTAAAGAATTAGAAATGAGAAATACCTGATAAGTCACTTATTGTTGATGTAGAGATTAATGAAAGAAATATAATAAATTGATGGATAGTTGATATTTTTTTCTAATAAAATAAGTATGGAGAAAAAAATACTTTTAAAATTTTAAAATCATGATGGAGGTGAAGTTAAATGTAAGAACCCGATTCTTATTTTTGAGGTACATGTTTCTTCTTTTCTTTTTTCCTTAAGTGTTTTTAAGAAAATAAGGAAAATTGTGAAAAATCCTAAATTTTGTGACTACACGCCCTGTACTTTTCCACACGTAGTGTATTTTGGCCGTGTGGGATGAGTACACAGGGCGTGTAGCCCCATCGATGACGAAAGGTGTAAAAAATGACCACGTACTGTGTAGTTTGTATTTACACGCCGTGTAGTCATTCAGAAGGAAAATAGTAAGGCGGTGGAAAGAAACTACCAGCTAAGTGGCAGTACACGCCGTGTATTCAGGTTTCACATGTCGTGTACTACGTCAACGGATGAACAGTGCCAGGCTGGCACGAAGCCGCCAGAAAAACAGTTTAAAAAAAATAGAAGTACACGCCATGTACTTAGAAGTACACGTCGTGTAGTCTGTTTTATTTTTCTTAAATCAGGAAGTAGCCTCCTATTTTCACAGAGGAAGCTTAGAACGAGAAGGGAGCTCGGGAGAGGAGGACAGACCTTTGAGGAGCTCCAGATCGCACACCGAGAATCTATTTCCGCTTCCGTCGATCTCGCTGGAACCACACAGGTAAGCCCTCTACTCTCCTTATTCCATTCTTGCCAATTCTTCCTCTATGGAAAGTTATTTACGTTTGAAAAAGTTTTCTTTTACCTCAGATCTTTGTTGTTCTTGGGAAATTTGAGGATCGTCGTTCGCGTATACCGTTCAGAGGTGTTTAAGGTAGGTGTCTTGGTGTTTAATTTCCAAATGTTGTGTGTTTGTGTGTAATTTTGTGCTACGAACCCATGTTGGGGTGTCGTGTGGCTGAGCCCTTGGCTTTTTAAATACCTAGAACTGTATAGGTAATTAAATGTGATAATAAACTGTTGTTTGGGATCGTTGCTTGGATCCAGGACCACCCCGGGGGTGCGTTCCTCTGTTTAGCCATTTTTTCAGGATTCCCGAAGGTATGTAGTTGTAATAATGTTTGTTAAATTACCTTGAGGGGAATAGAATATGAATTTCTTATTTACATGTTGGGCATGGCCCGATTACTTGTGGCTGAGGGTAGTGTTTTACTACATCCTGAGGGCATGTTGATATTTAGCCTGAGGGCATGACTCTATTAGCCCGAGGGCAATGTTCTATTTCCCCTGAGGGAATCCTTTCATATGCCTGAGGTCTGGGACTTCTGTGCCTGAGGAAAAAACTTCGTACGCCTGAGGGCAATATCTGCTATGCCTGAGGGCAATACCTAAGGGTTGGATTCTGAATAGCCTGAGGGAAAGCATGAGGGCGGGGTTTTACTATACTATCCTGAGGGCACGATTATGATATGCCTGAGGGCATTGGTAATATTGAGAACAGAATGTTATTCAATTAAATGGATAAAATAAATAATTAAAATGGATATATAACCGGTAAGTTAGTTACTTTTGAGTACTACTTAGTTTATTGCATTTTACTTTTGCACACCGTTATTGCATGTTTAAACACAGCTGGGCACGTGCCTTTGGTGGGTGCCTACTGGGATTTATTTCTCACACACTGTTTGGGTCATGTCTTCTGCCCAAATAGATTACGTTTATACAGGTGTGGTTAAGGGAAAGGGTCTCTATGCAGGTACCTGGTTGCTGCTGGGGAGTAGGGGAGCATGGGACCGGGCTTAGGCTCGCGATGCTACCAGCTGTTTGTTTTGTTTTGCTGTACTATGTATTGTACTATATTGTATTGTTGTGTAACATGTTCTGGCTGTTTTTTTAGAACATGAGTCATGTTGCATCATTATCTATATAACTGTTGGTCATCTTTTATTGTAGTTGTTTATTTTAAATGTGTATGGTTTATTGCTTCTGTTATTGTTGTATGTTTTATATTATATTCAGCTACGATACACATTGACAAAAGAGGTCATAGTTTCCCCACTATCAGATCTGGGCCCTCGCTGCTAGTCGGCAGCCTCTGGCATTTGGGGAAATGCACTTGAGGTCATGTGACCAACCGGGTTTGGGGCACCCGTTGAGTGGCACCCGGAACCGGGATGTTACAAAGTGGTATTAGAGGCGGTTCTTTTCATTGACTTACTATTTGGATCCTTATTTAGGGATAGGATGGGAACTGTAGTTGGAAATAAGTTGTTCCCGGGAGTAGCTAACCTGTGTACAGGGAAAAGACAATTTACCTCATATTGCAATTTTATTGATTTTGTAATTTTACAGTTGAATTGATTTTCACCGAAGGGTGAAACACTTTTGATTATGCTATTTATATTTTATATGTGGGTTCTATTTAGTTGCAACCCGATGAGATGAGGTTATGCCTTCTCATGCATCATTTAGGCACATGCTATAAATCACATTCCATGCATAGTTCCATGCCATGTAGGTGCATTAGAAAATTGCATGTTGTCGTGATAGTTGTTGTGCTAGAAAATCATGCTGTTGTGATAGCTACTTGGTAAATACCTGCAATGTGATAGGGTATTGTCATATAATCTTGTTGATAGAATAGACACCAAACTTTGGTTTTTGTGGAGTATGGCCCCTCACTGACTAGAATTTAGTGGATCATTAATTGTTTATCTAGTATAACACATATAAGATGTCAAACATTGATTCGTAGGGAGTATGGGCCCTTACGAATTGGAATTTGACAATTAGGTGTTGTTTTTGGTATTTTTCTGGGTTCCCGAGTAATCTTTGAGGCTTATTGTCCGAAAAACCCAACATAAACACCGTGTAGTTCCTTGGGAACATTCCATGTGTTCTTCTGTTCAGGAAGAAAAGAAAAAATTTTAAGTACACGCCGTGTACCCTATGTACACGCTGTGTAGTCTCTTCCCGTGTCATAGACTCTGTGGGCCGAGACACGGGGAAGGGAAATTCTTGGGACGAACACACCATGTTCTAGATATACACGCCGTGTAGTGTTGACCTGGAGTCCGTCCATGTAACTAACAACACGGACGGAGGAGACCTTGAGACAAACATGTCGTGTCCTCCTTGGAACACGCCTTGTAGTCTGACCTGGGGACTCAGCCGTGTAGCTTACAAACATGGGTTAGTGTTAACTCTTCTTGAACATGTCGTGTACCTGAGGGACACGACGTGTAGTCTTGACCAGTGAGTGACCGTATAGACTATGCCGTGTGGATGGGAAATGGGGTGGTGTACACGCTGTGTGTGGGTGTAACACGCCATGTAGTATCAAGACGAGTAGTCGGTCGTGTCACAAATGAAACGAGCAGTTGGAAAATTACACCATACACGCCGTGTAGATTTTATACACGCCATGTAGTTATGTTCAACGAGAGCTATGTGGCATAGCCGTGTAGAAGGACTTGGGTAGGGGAGGAGAAGTTAGGTACACGACGTGTAGTCAGTATACATGCCGTGTAGTCTTGTTTTTCAAATCTAGAAATTCCTTCTTCCTCTTGTTTCCCTTTTGGTTCCTTTGTTTTAAGTCTGTAATAATCTGGATCTAAGGTGTGCAGTTGACCTTGTAGAGTCATGCCGCTGAGACGACCACGCGTTGTTCACCAGGAGAGCGGCAACGACTATAATCCGGAAATGCTAGGCCATGGGCTACCAGTTGATCCCCCAGGAGAGCCAGATGCGGCGCCAACCATTATACCGGACACAGGTGCAGAGGCGCAGTTCCGTGAAGGCTTCATGCAGTTCATGAAGACCTTTCTGGGATCACTGCCGACTGCCACATCTATGGATGAGTTAACTCGTATCTTTCAACAGCAGCATCTGCCTACGTTTTCAGGGGATGGCAGACTACAGGCTGCGGAGTCTTGGATGGGGTCTATTTAAACAATTTTCAAGCATCTTGAGATGCCTCCAGGGTGGAGGGTCAAGCTCACGACTTATATGCTACGTGATTCCACCAAGAGGTGGTGGGATGTTACAACCCAGTCCGAGAGTCACAGAGACATGGCATGGGAATATTTTCAGACAGCCTTCTATGACCTCTTCTTTCCAGAGACGCTGAGAGAAGATAGAGCTCGAGGGTTCATGAATCTGCAGCAGGGTACTATGTCAGTGATGGAATATTATGCTCTATTTACTGAGCTTCAGCGTTTTTCACACGTTCTGGTGGGTGATGAGATGTTGAGGGCCAGACGCTTTGAGGATGGCCTTCGATATGACATCTGAGCACTACTGAATGTTTTCAGGTTGCCTTCAGTATATGCTATTATGAACTAGACATTGATTACAGAGAGGAACCTGCGGGAAGATAGTGGTGTGGGCCAGGGCGATTCAGCAACAGTTTCTAGTACTATTTCTACTGGCAAGAGGAAGAGACAGAAGGACCTCACTCAGGGTGGAAGTACCAGCCAGAAGAATGTTTGAGGTGGCCCGATCATGTGCTACCAGTGTGGTAGAGAGGGGCACAAGAGACCGCAGTGTCCACGTGACCCAGTGGAGTGCCGAGATTGTGGCAAGATGGGTCATCTACACTGATTTTCCAGGGTGTTTCTATCAGTGTCTAGTGAGAGGGGTTTTGTTCAGACTCCACTTGTGGGAGCAAGACCAGCAGCTTCTTACCAGTCGGGAAACTGGAATACGTCAGGGCGTGCAGGCAGAGATGGTGGTCGTGGCCGTGGTAGCCAGACACCAGGATCTCAGAGGCAACAGGGCGGGACAGCTCAGGGTAGACAGGCTGTATTGCAGGGCCGCAACACTGGGAAGGCATATGCAGTGCAACAGACCCAGCAAGAGCAGGATCCCAAACCTTCTACTGTCAGAGGTACTATTCTAGTAGCTTCTTTTTTATCTTCAGTACTATTTGATATGGGTGCTACACATAGATTCATATATGTTCCCATTGTATAGAGAATTGAGATCTGTGTTTCTTCTTCTTCTACTGTTATGACGCTAGACACTCCGTTGGGAACTAGAACAGCTGGTGTGCGTCACTGAAAGGAGTGTCGCCTTGAGGTTAGTGGGTGTCACTTCCTATGGGACCTCTATGTCTTGGAGATGAAGTGATATGATTTCATTCTCAGGATGGACTGGTTGGTTCCCTTTCAAGCCTTTGTAGACTGCTGTTGTCACAGGGTCCGTTTTACATCACTAGAGGGTGGAGAGTATATATACAAGGGCGAGTGAGATGTTCAGGAATGTCAAGGTAGACCACAACATCATGGGCGAGGTGGAGTCACAGCCCAGATTGTGATTTTATATCTGGATGATCAGGTAACTTGTCAAAAGGATTTCCATCCAGTAGTTGATCGTTTCATGGATGTCTTCCCGGATGATTTTTCAGGTCTACCTTTGGATCGTGAGGTGGATTTCTCTATTGAGCTTTTGCCAGGAGTAGCACTTGTGTCCATTCCTCCTTATAGGATGGCTACACCTAAGTTGCAGGAGCTCAAGAGGCAGTTAGAGGAGTTACATGAAAAGGGTTTTATCCGACCCAGTACTTCTCCTTGGGGTTCGCCGATTCTCTTTGCGAAGAAGGCACACGGTACTCTCAGGCTCTGTGTGGATTATCGAAAGCTGAACCTGTTGACGTTCAAGAACCGATATCCCTTACCAAGGATTGATGATATTTTTGATCAACTTTATAGAGCACGAGTGTTCTCGAAGATTGACTTGAGATCCGGATATCATCAGCTGCGCGTGAGACCATCTGATATACCGCTTACAGCTTTTCGGATCAGATATGGTATGTATGAGTAATTGGTTATGCCGTTCGGACTCACAAACGCGCCAGTAGTTTTTATGGCTATGATGAATCGTGTGTTCCATCTGTATCTGGATTCATTTGTGGTAGTATTCGTGGATGACATCTTGGTTTACTCTCACACTCAACACGACCATGCCACCCATCTTGAGATCGTATTGAGTACACTGAGAGAGCATAATCTATATGCTAAGCTGTCAAAGTGCCACTTTTGGATGGACCAAATTCACTTCCTGGGTCATATTATGTCAAAGGCAGGAGTTGTAATGGACCCAGTGAATGTGAGAGCAATTGTTTTCCGGGAGCAGCCTAAGAACGTTTTTGAGATACGGAGTTTCTTAGGGCTGACTGGATACTACAGGCGCTTTATACAGGAATTCTCCCCCTTAGCAGCGCTATTGAAGGGTTTGACTAAGAAGGGTGTGATGTTCGTTTGGACAGAAGCTTGTGAGATAACTTTTCATGAGCTGAAGGGGAGACCGACAACAGCACCAATCCTGATACTCCCAGAGCAGGGAAAGAGCTATACAGTTTATTGTGATGCATCAGTTATTGGGATGGGAGTAGTGTTGATGTAGGGAGACCGAGTTGTTGTGTACAGGTCGCAGCAGTTGAGGCCACAAGAGAGAAATTACCCGACGCATGATCTCGAGTTGGCTGCAGTTGTTCATGCGTTGCGCTGTTGGAGACATTATCTCTTGGGAAAGAATTTTTTGGTTTTCACCGAAAAAAAAAGTCTTAAGTATATCTTTACTCAGCGTGACTTGAATCTGAGGTAGTGAAGGTGGGTCGAATACCTTCATTCCTTCAACTTTGATCTTGCCTATACGCCTGGTAAAGGTAATGCAGTAGCTGATGCACTGAACAGGAAGACTCAGATACAGGAAGAGTAGGAGGCCAGTGGTGAGTGGCAGCTTATGGCTCTGTTCTCTGAGATGCATCTAGAGGTGCACGACGGTCAGGGGCAGACCAGTCTTTCATCTTTAGCTATGACTTCTACCCTCAAGTACAGAGTGAGGATGAGACAACTATATGATTCAGAAGGCCTAGTTCTATGGGAGTCGGTGGCAAGTGAGGACCCTCCTACTGGTAGGACAAAAGGAGATGCTGAAATTCTGTGTTTCCATGGACGAATGTGGGTTCCAGGAGATATACACGAGGAGTTAATGCGGGAGTTTCATGCTTCAGCTTGGGAAGTACATCCCAGGGTTACTAATATGTATCGTGACTTGAGACGTCAGTATTGGTGGCCGGGTATGAATGGAGAGATAGCTAGTTTTGTTATGAAATGTTCCACCAGTCAGTAGGTGAAGGAGGAGCATCAGAGGCCATCTGGACAAATACAACAGTTACCCATCCCGGAGTGAAAATGGGATGATGTCACGATGGACTTCATGACTGGTTTTCTGAAATCACCTCAAGGAAATGATGCCATGTGGGTTGTTGTGGACAGACTCACGAAGGTAGCTCACTTTTTTCCGATCAAGGAGACCTTCGGTGTTGAAGAGATTAGGAAGTTGTATGACCGAGAGATCGTACATCTTCATGGGGTCCCTTGTTCTACCATTTCGGATAGGGACACCAGTTTTAGTCTTAGTTCTGGAAGAGTTTTCAGAGGGAACTGGGTACACAGGTGCTTTTGAGCACAGCTTATCACCCTCAGACCGATGGCTAGTCAGAGCGTATGATACATGTGCTTGAGGACATGCTACGAGCATGAATCCTAGACTTTGGTGCCTCTTGGAAAAAACATATACCCCTAGTCAAGTTTTCCTATAATAACAGTTTTCAGGAAACTATTGAGATGGGACCTTATGAGGCTTTATATGGTAGGCCATGACAATCACCTTTGTGCTGGATGGAGGCAATTGAGGCAACTTTACTAGGACCACGTCTCGTACAGGAGACTTCTTAGCAGGTCCAGTTGATTTAGAAGCAGATGTCTACCTCACAGTCTCGAAAAAAAATCTTATGTTGATCGTTGCAGACGACCCTTGGAGTTTGTGGTTGGGTATCAGGTTCTCTTGCGTGTTTCACTAAGGATGGGACACATGCAGATCAGGAGATAGGGCAAACTTTCACCGAGGTATGTAGGGCCGTTTGAGATTCTGCAGAGGGTTGGGCTGGTTGCCTATCGGTTGCAGTTACCACAGAGGTACCGAGCCATGCATGACGTATTCCATGTCTCTCAGTTGCACCGTTATCATTCAGACCCATATCACGCCTTTCAGCCCGTGGATGTTGAGCTTGAAGTAGATGTGTCCTTTGAGGAGCATCCAATTCGTATTGTGGATAGGAGCACGAAGGTTCTCCAAGGCCGGTCAGTTCATCTCGTATGGGTGTTATGGAAGCATGGCGGAGTTCAGGATGAATCCTGGGAGCGGTAGACCGACGTACGTGCTCAGTGGCCAGAGCTGTTCTGAGCTTTATCTTCACCACCCTTATAAGGGCAATTCGGGGATGAATTCCATTAAGAGGGGAAGTTTGTAAGAACTCGGTTCCTATTTTTTGAGGTACGTGTTTCTTCTTTTCTCTTTTCCTTAAGTGTTTTTTAGAAAATAAGGAAAATGGGGAAAAATCCTAAATTTTGTTACTACACACCATGTAATTTTCCACACACCATGTATTTTGGCCATGTGGGATGAGAACATAGGGCGTGTAGCCCCATCAGCGATGAAAGGTGTAAAAACTGGCTACACACCATGCAGTTTGTATTTACATGCCGTGTAGTCAGTCGACAGGAAAATAGTAAGACGGTGGAAAGAAACTACCAGCTAAGTGGCAGTACATGCTGTGTATTTAGGTTTCACACGCCGTGTACTATGTCAATGGATGAACAGTGCCAGGCTTGCGCAAAGCCGCCAGTGGAACAGTTAAAAAAAAAGAGAAGTACACACCGTGTACTTAGAAGTACATTCCGTGTAGTCTGTTTTTTGGCTTAAATCGGGAAGTAGCCTCCTCTTTTCACAGAAGAAGTTTAGAATGGGAAGAGAGATCGGGAGAGGAGGCCAGACCATTGAGGAGCTCCATATCGCACGCTGGGAATCCGTTTCTGCTTCCGTCGATCTCGTTGGAACCGCACGCGTAAGACATCCACTCTCCTTAATCCGTTCTTGCCAATTATTCCTCTAAGGGAAGTTATTTACGTTTGAACAAGTTTAATTTTACCTCAGATCTTCGTTGTACATGGGCGATTCATGGATCGGCGTTCGCCTATACCGTTCAGGGGTGTTTAAGGTAGGTGGCTTGGTTGTTAATTTCCAACTATTGTGTGTTTGTGTGTAATTTTGTGCTATGAACCCATGTTGGGGTGTCATGTGGATGAGGCCTTGGCTGTTTAAATACATAGAATTGTATAGGTAATTAAATGTGATAATAAACTGCTGTTTGGGATCGTTGCTTGGATCCAGGACCACCCCGGGGGTGCGTTCCTCTTTTTATCCATTTGGCCTGGATACTCAAGTGTATGCCATTGTAATAATGTTTGTTAAACTTCTATGAGGGGAATGGAATTTGAATTTCTTATTTACATGTTGTCTATGGCCCAATTACTTGTGCTTGATGGTAGTGTTTTACTATAGCCTGAGGGCATGTTGATATTTAGCCTGAGGGCATGAATATAATAGCCCGAGGGCAATGTTCTATTTCGCCTGAGGGCAACCTTTCATATTCCCAAGGGCTAGGACTTCTATGAATGAGGGAGACACTTCGTAAGCCTGAGGGAAATATCTTTTAATCCTAAGGTAAATACCTACAGGTTGGATTCTGAATAGCCTGAGGGAATCCTGAGGGCGTGGTTTTACTATACTAGCCCGAGGGCATGATTCTGATAGGCCTGAGGGAATTGGTACTATTGAGCACAGAATGTTATTCAATTAAATGGTTAAAATGAATAATTAAAATTGAAATATAACTGGTAAGTTAGTTAATTTTGAGTACTGCTTAGTTTATTGCATTTTACTGCTACACACCGTTATTGCATGATTACACACAGTTGGGCACGGGCCTTTGGTGGGTGCCTACTGGGATTTATTTCTCACACCCTATTTGGATCATGTTTTCGACCCACATAGATTACGTTTCTGCAGGTGTGGATAAGGGAAAGGGTCTCTATGCAGGTACCTAATTGCTGCTGGGGAGTAGGGGAGCATGGGACCGGGCTGAGGCACGCAATGCTACTGGCTGTTTGTTTTGTTTTGTTGTACTCTGTATTTTATTGTACTGTATTGTTGTGTAACATGTTCTGGCTGTTTTCTTAGAACATGAGTCATGTTGCATCATTATCTATATAACTTTTGGTTATCTTTTAATGCAGTTTTTAATTTTAAATGTTCATGGTTTATTGCTTTCGCTGTTGTTGTATGTTTTATATTGTATTCCACTACACTACACTTTGACAAATGAGGGCACAGTTTCCCCACTATCAGACATGGGCCCTCGCTACTAGTCAGCACCCTTTGGCGTTTGCGGAAATGCGCTTGAGGTCATGTGACCAACTGGGGTCGGGGCACCTGTTGAGTGTCACCCGGAACAGGGACATTACATTATATTTGGAAATGAAAATTATTTAAAAATTACATTAATTCATATAATTGAGATTGGAGCTCAAAATTTGAAATCCAAGTATGTTATACTTATAGATATTCTTAAAAATAATTAATTTAATCCTTCCAATATTTTTAAATATTCAAACATAGTCATATTTAGATGTAATTGTTATATTATATTACTATTAAAGAATAGAAAGTCATCACTATGGTAGAATGAAGTAGTGGTAATATACTATTGAGTTAGCAATCAGATGATTCATATTATTTGATATCAAAAGATGAAAACAAACTCCGAAAAACATTATATCTTATAAAATAGAGTTTCAATCATAAATATTGTGATAAGTGGTAAGAAATGGTACCAGAAAAAAGAGGAAAGTAGAAGATATATTTAAAACATGTTAAAATTGGAAAACTAGTTTAAGGAAGTAACAAAACTGTGGAGATTCAATCAATTAGGCCACTTGAAAAAATTCATATCGAATTATATTCTTAATTAAGAAATAAATCCTCTTGATGGATTTTAATATCATCACTTTAAATTATTATTTCAGAGGACTTCTAATGTGATGTTTATGGATCACAAATTTGATGTCCTAATGACGTTCAACATTTTAAGAAGAGTTGTTGTAAAAAATATGGAGATTTATATCGTAAATAAAATAATTTAAAATATAAGGGACATTACCGAAAATGAATTTGAATACAATCACTATATGAATGATTAAAATAATCAATATATTTCTCTATATAATGACCAAAAAAATGGAGTTACAAAGTGGAAAATGAAAACATGGATTAGAATGGAAGAACCATGTTGTAAGATTTCAAACTCTGAATTTTTTTTAAATAGATTCTATAATATTTTTTTATCCTTATAAGTAGTTTCTTATATATCCCAAGATCTCTAACGGATCCTTATATAATTTTTTACATAAATTAACCCAATTGTATGTATTTCAAACTATTTGGGAGCCTTTAACATATGAAGATAAAAACATGTGATATGGTAATGTTTGATGAAAAGAATATGGAAGCGGTGTTCATGAATTTGATATATAGTTGAATAGGATAAAAACATTAGAACTACATGATACCAATTATTTGTAATGTAAGGATAATATTATTATTAAAAAATATCTCAATTTTTATGTGGCTGATGAATTAGATTTCAAAGACATTGATGTAATATACATACAAATGTTTTCTAAAAAATGTGTAAATATGTGTCTATAAATTAAATTGATATTATTCATTTTTATTTAGACTGAAAATAAAAATTTATAACCTTATTTTTAAAAATAAAATTCCTCTTATTAAAAGATTATATGTTTCAAACTATTACGACTCGTAAGTTCATATATTGTTTTTGTCGGAATGATTCTTTTTTTATGATACTGAAATTACAAGATTTTTTATGATGATGTTATATTAAAGTATATTAGACATAAATTTACTATTTACACAAGATGGATGAATACCAAGTTTAATAGATGGAGGGTCTATAATGTATACTTGAACAATTATAACAATGTTCACCCGACAACATTAAAAAAAAGAATATCAGACTAAATTTATCAGACAAAGACATACATCTCTACCATATAATATTTTTTAATCCTACTGAATGAATATAATTATACAATATAATAATATATGATCAGAATTATATATTATAGAACCAAGAAAAACTGTATTGGTGAAAACCATGGTTATCTTCATATGATGATGTTTTGAAGACCTTTTCATTGAAAGAATATGTGTGATTGATATTGTTGAAATGATCTCCATGAAATGAGAAATATTAAAATAGGATTTCACATATAAATAGAGACACATGATTGAGGAGATGGTTGGTTTGGATTTTTCAGTCAACGATCTAATGGTGATGCAAAGTCTCTGTAAGGTCTTGTTTCTAGAGTGCACTTCATTATAATCATTATAATGATTTCCATAAGGAATAATCTATTTATTTTATCATTATACGATCCTTATGTTTTTATTTTTTAATGTCTATGAAAAATACTTTTTGATCGTGTTATCTCATGGTTAAAGAGATAGAAGGATATTTTGAATTGTTTTATTTAGGGTTCTAGAGGGTAGAAAATATAGCTTATTAGGATTGTTCTGATTGAAGGCTTCTAAGGCTATATTAGGAATACCTTTAAGATAGATATAATATAATGGATACATTTTGGCAGGTTTCATTATTCTTTAACATTGAAGGTTAAATAGTCGATGCATTTTTTATGGTTTTGTATGTTTTTTATGTACTTTATAAAATATTATTTTATATGTTTTTATTCGATAATATTTTCTGGTGTGTTTTTCTATGAAGTGTTTATATAGTAAGTTATGAACTATTTCTAACTATGAATATAATATATATTAATATGAATAAGTACCCCATTAACATTTAAAAATTTGATAGAAAAAATTTATGTTTAAATTTATAATCTAGAAATCACCACACACATTATAGTATATTGTATACTATTGTGATCATATATATAGCATGAGAGATGGGTTTTTCCTATTTGTTAACTTTTACAATTTTCTGTTTTTTTATAAAATTCTATCTTTTTTTATGATGGATACCTTAGATTTTGTGAATATTTTGAACCTACATATATGTAGACCCCCGATATTTGATGGTTTTGATTTCGAGTATTGGAGAGGTCATTTGATTTTTTCCACAATCATCACTAGTGTAGATAATTTTTTCATGATGATGAAATATTATCATATTCCATATAAAAATGTTTTGTGTTTCACTATAGAAGGAGAAACTGAATTTCAGCTAAACTATTGTTTTCACAATAAATTATTGTTTCCCCTAAATAGAAATAAATATTGTCAGATATCATATTATTAAATGGGTATCAATATATGGAGAAGAATGATTTTATGTGTTTTATAAGATTTAAAAATTTAGAAAATTAAATAAAAATAATATCAACCCAATCATTTAAAAAATATATATTATATCTTGATAGATGGATATCCATTACACAGCATAATGATCCCCATCATAATCATATAGTTCTAGTGATTATGGAAACATTATTAAATAAATACTAGTTCTTAATTGAACTATGAAACCTTAATTTATTTTTTATAACTATAACCCCTGTTAGACATATCATACATAACACCCTTCCTTATAACCCCAGGAATGAAAACATAATAATGGGTAAGATAAGATGGTCACTATGGGTAAATAAGGGATATATCAATATAACATGATTTTAAAGGTATAATAACATTAGAATATAAATTAAAAAACCACACCCCATATATAATATATCAAAACCTTGAATAACAGAATAAATATTTTAATTTTATAAGAAATGATTCAATAAGGAATGAAAGAACATAATCAATGAGAGCCTATGATTTCCCTATATTACAGATTTTTGGAATACACACAATCATATAAAATAATTTCCTTATTAGTCAAGGATAATTTACAAGGATATAATAGTGTGTTTGTTTTACTCTCTAAAATATATTTTTTTTCAATGTTCACTCCAGAAACTATCATAGTGGATACAATCCCTTACTAAACTGGGGTCACTCCCCATTAAAATCTAATTTATTTCGTGTTATATCAATCTTTACCCAATGATATGGAGTGAGAAATAGATTTCACCAATTCTGTAATGGAAATCATTAATATGTGTTTCATAAAGTCATAAAACAATCATCATATAAAAACTCATGAAAATTAAATTGGTTTCATAAATATTTCATCATTGCATAACCCATGGAAAAGAACGGTGTTTCTTAATCATTTCATCAATCCATCATACCATAACCAAAATAAAAGGATGGGGTTTCATAAAAATATTTTCATAATAATCATATAACATATAGAGAATTATTAAGGATTATATCATTAGATTATAACCCCATAAAATTATACGTAACAATAACAAATTTCATCTTATATAGAAAATTATTTTCAAATAGATCACTTGAAACATTTATATTAGAAAATAGCCTTTTTACTTTCAAATATCATATTTAAACTATATATTTTTAAAATATTAAATAAAAAATTTATTTTATAGTAACCTTAAAATCATTTAATGTAATATATAAATCAATTAGTGGATATGATGGAGTAAAATATTGTTCATTCCATACATGTTAAATTGACGATCCCTTACAAAATTCTGGTAAAAATTCAAGAGGGAATTTTTTAAAAAAATTAAATGAAGAATCCTTTTAGACCATTATGAAAATATAAAACATGGGTAAAAATGTATTTAAAACATATTTTTAGAATAGTAAAATATTTCTTAAAAAAATTTATACAAAACATAGCCGTTGAAGAAAATGTTTTTTCGACAAAAGGGAGGTCTAATGTTGATTTTCATTTAAAAACTTATATCAACATCTTGTGTACTAAAAGAGGGGAGAATAAAAGGAAAAAGTTTATTCACCATAAATAATATAATGAGAAGAAAACTCATGAGTTTAATGAAATATATATCCAGTAACACCTCAAAATTTAATGGTATCTCTCTATTAAAATTTTACAATTTCGATAGTTTATGCCTCACGCAACACCGAGATTAAAAATGTAATATATTATTAAATATGTCTGTTGGAATTTTATTGTTACCATTAGGGATAGTAATATTTCTAATAGAATAGTAACTTCACCTATGAAATTATAAATAAAAGTTAGGTATCTTATAAATTAAAAGAATGTAGATTTATATCATGATATAAGTAAATAAATGTTTTAAAAATGATAAATTAAGTGTTGGTACTTTTTTGAAACATAAATTTTTATTTAAAATTTTATAAATAATATAATATCTTAAAAGAAAATTTATTTTATTAAGGTAGATTTATAAATTAAAATTTTGTTTTCTTATAAGTTTATGGTAATATTATGAGCTGTTAGTGATTTTTTTTGAAGTACCCTAAAATTAGTTATAATTTTAAAATTGGTCTTTTTTTGAGAATATGATAAATATATTTAAATATTAAATTAATAATATATATATAATTAGTTTCATATATTTTATTCCATTTTTTCTAAACATCATAAAATGGTAAGGGTGTGTTTTTTGGATTTTTCTAAAATAGTTTAATGTTGGGTGAATATTGAAATATAGTAATTTAATGTATTTAAAATTATAAGTAATTGGATTAATTATTGAGTAATGGATGATGTATGGATATAGAAAGAAGTTATTTGGTAGAAAAAACATGCTCTAGTTAATGTATTTAGTCACAGTAATCAATATTATTGACAATCTTGATCCAAAATAAAAAACTAATGAATAATATAATAAAAAAACACCTCTCTTCACCATAAATACCACCCCTCACCACCTATTCATCTAACACCTACAAAGAATCTAATATTTTAAAATATCACCCCAATAAATCTCCCAAACCACTAACACACATTCTGGCCTTGTTGGTTTAATACGAAAGACCATTTCATATTTCATTAAGGAGGTTCTTAGGAATAGGAAATCAAGAGGTAAAACCAACATTTGTTTTTTAAAATTTTCATGTAATTTCATTTGATTTCATATAGGTTCAATACCTCATCTATCCAAACATGAATGATAATTATAGTATCTTATATATAATTTAATTTTATATATTAATGGTTCATTCCTCATTATACTCCTTCTCCTCAACCTTTTATTCTAAAAATGAAAATATCATCCCTAATGTGTCAATCTGCCACCATCTTGGATGATGTGTTTTCATTATTTCCCTTAAGGATTGTCATATAACCATTTTATGGTTAAAAATTATTATAATATGTTTATTGAATCTTATTTAGTGTTCTATAACATGTATATGTCCATAATATTAATTAATAAGATAAAACTAGTTTGTGATGCTCGACAAAAAAGAAAAATAATCCAAATAGATATTATTAACACTTTATCTAATGAATCATCCTCATATTTGTAAAAATTTGATATATATAAGAGCATTATATCTTCTATAAGTTTGTTAAAAACATATAATTTATAGTCTAGATTACTATTATCATTTTATATGAACTTTCATACATTTATACAAGTGAATCAATCAAAAAACAAAAAAAAAGAACACTCATGAATGATGAAATTTAGTATTATAACTCATTAAAAAATCCATAAATGATCTTAGTAAAATTATAATAAATGTAAAATATCTTATTTTTCCATGTATTATTTCTAAAAATTATATGGATTGATTTTTAGACCAATCACTATGATGGCGTGCAATTCCGAGGCCCAGTGTGCCCAGAACAATTGTTTGAAAAATATTAGCCATTTTATAGCACACAAACACACACAAAAACATAGGTTTTTACTAAAAAAGTTGAATAAATCTTAAATAGTTTCCGAGATGATAAATATTATTGCAACTTTGAGCTCAAAGAAATGGATTTACACAAGGCGCAAATTTTTTTTTTGACACGAGTCATCTGTAGAAAATGTCACAAAGGCCGAAACTAGAAATAAAATATTTTAATGAAAAAATATTCTGAACACATCGGCTTTTCTTTTTTTATTAATCCATTTCAGAAATTCAGGGTCATCACCAAACCCTATAATTCCTCTATGACATGGAGAAATAACTCTCTAAATGAAATGACGACAAATCGTGGATTGACGATCAATGCGAAACAGATTCAAAAGAACCTCTCCAATGAAGAAGATGAAATGTTATCCCTTCGTTAGTGAGTAATCAGAATTGATGTAGGGAGATTGTTTCTTTTATATTATCCCCAATCATTATTTCCATGACGAATGTAGGTCAATCCACGAACTAAATGATGCATTGATCGACCATTGTGGTGGGAAGGGATTTTAACCCTTAGATTATCATTTGATTTTACTTTAATTCTACTTGATTTATCCTTCTAAAAATAATTGATTGAGGATGAAAAAATAAAGGATTTGGTTCATTCTTTAGGGTGTTATTTTTTTCATTATTTTCCCTCATTCATTGTGTTCATTACCACTGGACCCTTGTGGAAATAGTTCGACTTGTTAGGTGGCTCCAAACAAGATCGAACCCCAAAATTGGAGGAAAATTGATAGAGTCGGCCAGATCAGTGTAGATCGGGACTTGAGGAACCCAGATCTACGATCGTTGCAAATTATGGGTATCGAATGTGGCTTGGTGGTCTGCAGAAGGGAACACTAGCGTGGGTCTGTCACGATGGTCCAACATGGCGAGTTTGCGACATCGGTATCTCAAGGCAGCTACGATCGGAGGTGGTAGTGATGGTAAAAGATGCATGGGAAGTGGAGGAGGTCAAGATAGGGTTACAGAGGAATCGTGATGCCCAAACACGATACACGATAGAGCTGCGAGATGCATTGGCGGCAGTGATCGTGTGGGACGTGGCTTGGGACCGTGGGGATGAGGGTAGGAATTATGGGCCAGTCCAGGAGGCCCATATGCTAGTGGGATGGGCTGAAAAATGGGTTGGGCCTAGCGGGCTAGGTCAAACATAGTGGGCTGGGTTCGATCTTGCTGCCGTAGTCAGACTTGGGGTGGTGGCACGATCAATCACGGGGCAGACACACGGTCGACCATGTGGTAAGTCCACATGCCTAGTGACTCCCTTCTTATAAAACATCAATCTGCTCTAACATTCAAACTGTACATCTATTTGACAATATGTCTACGGTGTTTGGACCATGACGTTGAGATAGTCCTTTTTTATAATGCGGTGAGTTTTATGTTTGTACCTGTAAAGGTTCAGAGTGTTCCATTAGTCATTTCCATGAATTTTCCCTGTGATATTACATTTTAATTACTTGATTATACACCCCTCTAGAGGTTAAGCCCCAAATAGAGTTATGGTATTCCTATGGTGGGTTAGAGAAGTATTATCTATCACCACTAGTGGTGTTTTTGAAAATCAACATACCCTCTGAGAGTAGGGCGTTGGTCCTCCATCTAGCGGTCCGCATTAGTGGGGTTAGTGGTATTCTCTGGGAAGGATCCCCTATCTTTGTAATTGATCCAGATTAGGTTAGTGTTATTCCCCATGGTGTTGGGAAGGATCACCTATCTGTGTAAAAAAATATTCCCGGACCTATACATTCTGATTTGGTTGGGGCCCAAATGAGCTAGACCTCCTCATGAGTGTCTCCAATTATACCATGGATCTAGTATTGAGTTCTCTGGGAAATTGCATGCCTTATGAAAAATCATGTGGCTTGTAATTGGAAATTACTTAACTCTAGAAATTATGTCATGAATTGGTTATATCTTGATTTTTTGTTTGTTATATGTAATATATACATGTAACTGTGTGGAGGTGACTGTACTTTCCCTTTTCTGTAGTTCCTTTTTGGTTTTGGGGTGTCTTTCTAACTATTGATGTACTCAAGTATGCATGTACTTTTCCTAAACATGTCGTGTCTTTTGCAGATGATCGACCATTTGATAGAGTCCTTAGTGGACTAGGACCTAGTCATACATAGCGTGGCCAGACATGAGAGTTGTGTTCCTGTGGTTTCGACAACAGTCCCAGTGCCTCTTTCATTATAGGATGGACTTGTGGTTTCCGACACTTTGGGTCGGGCTTGATTCGGCCTTTTTTACATTCCACTACTTTCACTATGTACTATGGTTGTGGGATATAGTGGTTTTCATGCATTGTTTACTTTGTGTTTTTAAATTTCATCATTTGTGGCATGGAGATGTGTGCATGCATACAAGTACGTTAGGCTAATGCCTCCCATTTGTGGGATATTCATACTCGGTGATAGTCACTAGCCCCTAGACTAATTGAGGAGGGATTAGGGTTTTCACAAAATGAGCTCCTCCGGGATGGGTCGTGAAAGAGTGGTATCATAGGGGGTTGGTTCTACTTTTGGACTCGAATTCTATGAGGTTGGTTTTCAGGGTTCTATGGGGTGATGGTGTAGCTTAGTGACTTAGAAACATTATGAGACGAAACTCTCTTGTATATACTTCAATCATATCTTTATAGAGGATTTATTTCCAACAAAATTGTGATCAGTATGCATACATGAGTTTCTGTATCATCAGCAAGCTAGCATGACTGTGGTGGGGTATTTAGCGATGTTTACTAATCATTTTCACTACTCTATGGACATGGTGAGAGACATGTTCTTCAAGATTCAGACATTCAAGAAGGGATTACATTGGGACATCAGGGCATCAATGGTATCCCATAGAATTTCTAATTATGATGGGGTACTTGAGCATGTCGTTCTAGTAGAGAGTTTTCAAGTGAATAAGACATTATTAGTGGGAGTGAGCACTGGGAAGCAGGTGGGAAAGACCTCATCAGTTGGTTGTTAAAGCTAGTTTCAGAGACCAAAGAGTTTCATGCACTTTAAGAGACAACCTAAGGACTCAGGGTAAGTAGTACATGGCTCCCAGGGTGGGTTAAATCAGCCCATAGATAGACAATGTTACACATGAGGTGGTGAAATTTGGTATGATATTTCTTGACTAGTAATACAGCTGATCGAGGGACGGTCAAGGGACCACTAAGTCATAGGTAGAGATAGAATAATGGTGTTCTATAGGGCGGTGGATGTGGTATAGGATTAGACATGGAATTAGGAGGTGGTGAAAGGTTTGTCCTATTACCACCACCACACCCCGGTGGTCGACAACAGACCCATGGAGACGGTGGATATGGACAAGGCCAGTTGCAATAAATGGAGTCCTATTACCATGACAATATTGGGATGATACGAGGCATGATCCATGTCATTTACACCTTAGCTATAGTATTGATATACATATATTGTAATCATTCCTTTCTTTCCATGAACCTTTTTTGGGAATCAAAGATTCTGGTTGAACCATTGACTTGAACCATACACATAGAGACTCAATCGGAAGGAGATTAGATGATCACACATTGGTTATAACTATTTTCCCTAACTCTTGGAGGTTACATTTTTGGTTGGGGTCTCTTGGTAACAACATCGAGACCTTACGATGTCATTCCCGGTATGGACTGACTATTCATAGCTCATGCTTATATTGATTGTTTTTGGCCCAGAGTGCGGTATGTCTGCAATTATAGACCCATGTTTTCCTTTTTCAATTAAAAGGAAACACATGAAGTTCAAGATGCACTCACATATAAGAGGGTGCATCAAATTACTAATCAGTTGGCTATCCTCACCCTTAGTGTAGTGGATGATATGAGTTCATAGATTCCAATAGTTATTGAGGAGTATGTGGATTTCCTTCTTGATGATGATCCTAGTTTACCCCCCCACAGGGATATGGAATTCTGCATTGATCAACACTTGGAGATGACACTCATATCTACACATTCATATTGGATAGATACCGTAGAATAATGAAAGCTGAGGGTGATGTTGGATGTCTTAAAAATAAATGGAATCATGAGACCTAGTATTTCACCTTGGGAAGCCCCGGTTTTTATTTTTAGGAAGACATGAGGGATCTTGATGTTATGTGTGGATTACTGGATCATAAAACAGGTGAACGTGAAGAAACATTATCTACTACCAAGGATCAAAAACCTCTTTGATCAGTTGAAGGGGCACAATGGTTATCAAATATCAACCTAAGATCAAGCTATCAACACTTGTGAGTAAGAGATGATGATATAAAAAATAAGTTCCTTAGGTGTTGTTATGGTCACTAAGAGTTCTTGGTGATGATTTTTTGAATGAAAAACGCCCCAATAGTGTTCATGGGACTCATGAACCAGATCTTTCAGCCCTACATAGACAAGTTAATGGTGGTCTTTATCGATGACATCATAGTGTACCCACCTTCCAAGGAGGAGAACACGGGATAATTGAGGATGGTCCTAGAAACAATCTGAGAGAACCAAAATTATGGGATTCTATCAAAGTGTCAGTTTTGGAATCGAAAGGTCCATTTTCTGAGACACGCCATTTCAGAGGCTGGAATTATAGTGGATGTAGTGAAGGTAGAGGCAGTTCTTGCTTGGGATCCAAACAAGGGTGTTATAGAGGTATGCAGTTTCCTTGGGATCGAAATTAGATGTTTGTACCTTACTTCTCTAGGGTAGCATCATCCTTGAAAACATTTACATGATATGGGCATCCTTTCGTGTGGATAGAAATGTCTCAATAGTGCTTTCAGGAGATAAAGTAGAGGTTTACGAGAAATCCCATCCTAATGTTAATAGATTAAGTCATTGAGTACCCATTGTTCTATGATGCATTAGGGACCAGTAATGGTTATATCTTGATGTTGGGGAAAGCGTGGATTACCTATGGTTTTTACCATTTGAGACCATATGACCAGAACTACGCGACCCATGATCTTGAGTTAGCAGCGGGAGTCTTCGCATTGAAAATGTGAAGACACTACCTAATGGTCTGGATGTTTATCATCTACATTGACCAAAATTTTCTCATTTATATATTCACATAATAGGATCTGAACATGTGATAGAGATGAAGGCTAGAGTTCCCCCAGTACTATGAATTTGAGATTGTCAACACTATTGGGATGGGGAACATGGTGGAATATGATCTTAACAATAGATCTAGCTTACATTTTATGAATGATGCATCAGAGAATTCGAAATCATTGTAGATATTATTACTGGATCAAGATGGAGAACCATACCTCCAGTAGATTTTTTCACCCCTCCAATATTTCAACGACTCAGGAAGGCACCGATTGGGGATACATACTACAATATGTTACGTGCACAAATGTCCATAGGGCATGCCCCTAATGGATATTAGAAAGGTGGGGAGCATGTCATTCTATTCAGAGGCTGCAGAGTTGTACTAGTGGATTCAGAGGAGGAGGTTTTGAGAGAGTTACATCACCCCCTTTGGTGGTAAATCCAAATGTGGAATAATATATTAGGACATCTGATGTTTTTTGTGTGGCTAGGGATGAAGAATGGATTTGGAGAGTTTGTATCCCGATGTCTCACTTGTCAACAAGTGAAAGCTGAGAAGTAGGTTTAGTGGGGTTATATCATTACCTTTAGGTTCCATAATGAATGCTGGATGGAGTATAAATATACTTCATTTATGGTTTACCATGTATGTCTAGGGGACATGATTCTATCTGGGTGATTATTGACTGACTTGCCAAGTCAGTCCACTTCTGAGCTATCTGAGAGTAGAGTTTAGTAGAGTTATTTGAACACCTCTAAGTGCAGGATATAGTTCGACTCCATGGATTCCAATCAATGATAGTTTCATATCATGAATCTTTATTTACATCTTGATTGTGTAAGGGTTAGAAGGAGGCATTTGGGACCCACCTAAACATGAGTATAGTGTTCACCCACATAAGGATAACCTGGCTGATCAGACCATTTTGGTTCTGAAGGACATGTTAAGAGCGTGCATGTTAGATTTTGGAGGTAGTTTGGAGGATAGACTAACAATGTGGAGTTTATATATAAAAATATCAATCACTCCACCATTGTTATGGAACCATTAATTTACTTGTACTGGGGACCCTATTGGTCACCACTTTGTTGGACTAACAAAGGAGATTCAGCCATGAGGGGACCGAGGTAGGTGTGAGATACTACAGAGATATTGTAGATCATCTAGGAGTGGATAATGATTTCACAGATCCATCATTTGTCTTATGCTAATAGGACATGGAGGCATGTGGAGTTTCTGGAAGGATACCACGTGTTCTTTAATGTTTCAACATGACGGGGATTACACAGATTTGGCTGGGGCGACAAACAATCAATGAGGATCATCATAATATTGTAGATAGTTCATATAGTTGGTGATGTGGCATACCACATGGCTCTTCCACCAATGTTAGATCGGGTACACGTTTTCTTCCATGTGTGACAACAGATGAGCTACGTGGATGACCCATCAAACACCATTGATTGGGGTGAATTGGACATCGAGGATGGGGAGATTTTGTTAAGTACCTATGAATATTAAGGATCGCCAAGAGAGGATCCATTATGAGTGGTCTATTCCTTTAGTATATGTTCGTTTGAAGCATGGGAATATCTAGGATATCACATTGGATAGGGAAGTTAAAATTCATGCTCAGTACCATCAATTTATTGAGTAGCCCTTGTTTTGGATTTCAAGGATGTAAAACCCTAAGGTGCGGAGAATATAACCTCTTTTATTTATTTATTTATTTATTATAAATTATATACATTTATTTTTAGACCAGGCACTGAGGCGAAATGTGATTATAAGTCCTAGTGTGGATGGACCAATTTTTTGAAAATTATAAATCTTTTAATAGCACACACACATGGTTTTTGCTAAAAAATTAGAATAACTCTTAAATTATTTCCCAAATCAGAAAATACAAGGTCACCATTGAGCTCAGAGGTGTGGTTTCACCCTAGGAACAACATAACGTTTTTTGGTGTAAGTCATTTTTAGGAAATGTCTTGGAGGGTGAAACTGTAAATAAGAATTTTTAATAAAAAAAATATTTTTGACACAATGAATCATATTTTTAATAATTCCTTTGTCAGGAATTCAAGGTTATCACCATAACCCATGAATTATTATGATATATAAAAAAGAACTCCCTTGAAAAAATGGTGATGGATCATGGATCAATGATCAATGCGCAAACAATTCTAAAGAACCTCTCCAATGATGAAGACACAACAATCATCCTTCATCAGTGAATAATACAAATCAAGATAGGGTGGTTGTTTCTTTTTGATTTTCCCTATTAATGATTTTAATGATGAACGCGGGTCAATCCCTGAATAGATTTATCCACAATTCAATAGTTGTTGAGGATTAGGATTTTAACTATGGGATTATCAAGAGATTTTATTTAAATCCTCTTTGTTTACCAATATGACAAAAACATGTTGAGGGTGACATGAAAAAAGGATGAGGTTCATTACTCAGGGTTTTCTTTGTGATTTCCTTTTCTCCGTTCTTCACGTTCATCACCATTGTACCCTCATGGATAGAGTTTAACATGATGGTGGATATGAATGTGATCAGACCACCAGATATTAGGAAAATCATTATCGCTGGCTGGATCAGTGTAGGTCAACACCCACGAAACCTAGATCTATGACCATTGCAAATTGCAGGAATCAAAAGTGCCTCAGTGGTCTGCCGAAGGGACCGTAAGCATAGGATTAGTGTGAAATTCCAATGAGGTGAGGTGGAGTCATCAAAAGACCAGGGTGGATGTGATCAGAGGTAGTGACATGGGTGCGGTCTGTGTGGGATTCAGTGGAGTGGGCCATGAGACATGGTGGAGCAGAGATGCAGGATATAGAGGTGGTGGAGCTGGGGATGTAGAGGCGGAGAGACGTGGTGCTGTGGGAGGTGGCGATGAAAACATTCACATGGAACGTAGTCAGTGACTACGAGGACTGGGCAAGGTGAGATGGGATGGGAAAGGTGAGATGGGATAGGCCAAGCGTCCCACACACTAGCAGGCCTAGCTGAGTGAATGGGTCCAGACCAGTGGGCCATGTCAGACCCAATAGGATGGGTCGAACCCTGGTCAAACATAGGGTTGTTTCACAGTCAACCACCATTGTAGATCAATCTTCCACGGTGTGGTCAACCAAAGTGGTCAAACACAATGGTTGGTGAACCAATAATGTGGTCATTACATGGGCCTAGTGACCCCCTTCTTATGAAACATAAAACTGCTTTAACTTTCAAAAGGTTTGACTACTTGACGATCCATTTGTGGTTTTGGGAAAATGACATTGAGATGGCCCTTTTGAGGTATTTTTTTTGGTGTTTTTAGTTTGGAGTAGTACATGTTGAGATCATTACCTGGGTCCTTTCCTTGTGGGCTCCATAAAACATTACATGCAACTTAATGAATTTTAGTCCCCTCTAGAAGCTGAGACCCAGATAGAGTATTGGTATTCTTTGTGGGATTGGAGCAGGATCCTCTATCACCCCTTGTGGAGTTTTGTAGGAATGCAAAAAACTCTCAGAGTAGGGCGTTGATCATCCAACTAGAGGGCCACACTAGTAGGGATAGTATAATTCTCTGGGGAGGATCCACTAAGTTTTGAAATGATCCAGATTAGGTCAGTGTTATTCCTTGGGGTGTTGGGAAGGATCCCACCTCAATATATTGTAATATTCCTTGACCTATACCTTCTCATTTAGGCAGGGTCCAAATGAGATATACCACATCAAGAGTGTCTTTGATGATATCATGGCTCGAGGAGTGAGTTCTCCTAGAACAACCATGCATTGATCATAATTTGGTTGCTGGTAATGGGTTTTGAATTACCTCTAGTCATTGTGAATTGGATTGATTATATCTATATTTTTTCTTATTATATTTCCTATAGACATAAACCTATTTGGAGATGATTTTAATTTCCTTTTTGGTACTTAATTTGTGGTATTTCTTTTATGGTTTTGGGGTTTCCTAGTGAGTATTGTCGAACTCACCCTACACAGGCATTTCTTGAACGTGTTATGTATTGTGCAGATGGTTGACCCTTTAACGGAGTCCTAGGTGGACCAAGGTAAGGTGGTTCTTAGTGAGGCCAATCAAGTGAGGTGTGTTCCTAAAATTGAGACTACAGTCCCAAAACCTATTTTCTTATATATTTGACTTGTGGTTACAAACTATTTTTGGATGTATTGTTTTGGCCCTATTTACATTCCTGTACTTTCACTGTGTACTCTGGTTATGGGATATTGTGATTTTCATATTTTTTTTTCATAGTGTTTTTACATTTCAATATTTGTGACTTGGTGATTTGTGCATTAGTATAGGTAAATTAAGATAAATCCTCCCATATGTGGGATATTTCTACATGGTGGTAGTCACCAGCTCTTAGCCTATTGGGGGTGGGCGTGGGGTTGTCACGACACATGCCCCTCTAGGATGGTTTATGGAAATAAATAAAAAACATTTTGAAGAGATTATGAATTAAATTATTCATGAATATTATTACATTATATAGGACATTAAGTTCAAGTGAAGAACACTTTCATCCCTATGGTAAGGAATTGTCTCAGAAACCCCATTTCCTATTTGGGTTATACATTCTCTCTCTTTACCCAAAATTAATTCTTAATTATTAAAATGACTGAATTATCTAAAATTATTTGTGTATATTCAAAACATATTTAACAAGATGAATTTTTTTTTTCGTGGGGAAGTATTTTTTGTATAAAGTTCCCTTTCTAGTTCCTCTTGATAAGAAAGCTCAGTTAAAGGGAACATTCCTATTTTTTCACCCATTTTTATGTACACTCCAAAGTCTATTTAAAGATACCAATATTTTTTCTAAAATAAATATTTTTATCATGAAATATTAAATTATTTTATTTATTTTTTTAGGCAATCAATAATTCCTTTGGTCGTTTAAAAATTATATTTAATATTTTCCCTTATACTGCACTATAGAGGCCCATTTCTATAGATTCTTAAAAAATCTTTTTATATGTTTATACATCAGTTTGAAATAATTTATTTCGAAAGTTTAATTATTCTACCCTTGTATTATTTTGGGATATACATGTTTATAGTCATATTTTATTACAAATACATATAATATTCCAAAATTGCTATTCCTTCCAATGTAAAAGGGTATTTTCATCAAGGATTCCTTAATGATTTTATTAGTATATTTCATATATATCAACAACATATGATAAATCCTATTTTATTAATATTTATCTCTTGTGTTACTATCTACCATATTTTACTCAATGGTTTAGGATTATTTTTGGGGATGTACTATCTTGATACCATTTTACATATTTGTTTGGATGATGTATCATTATGTTTGGGGAAAGATAATATATCATATTATAGTTTCAATATGAACGTATATTTTGATTATTTTATACCACTTTTACATGTGTAATGGATTGTAGTCAGTAATTTATGGTTGAAGCCACATATATCCTCTTGAATAATTGGTATGTCTCATAAGAAAAACTAGATATTTTTTTTACCCATTTTTGTACGGTGTCTTGTTCTAATACTTTATTAAATGTTTATGATGTACAAAATTTTTTATTCCCTCACTATGACATTAGTAATTGATAGTTTATGTGATTATTCAATGACTAGAATATCCATGGTTAAGTTTCATTCTTAGGTGATTATTTATATTTCATTATTTTTTCATATTTTATTCCTTCAATATTATGCTCATTGTTATGTTTTAATGGTGTGTTTTTATGATAGCTTTGGTTGTACAACAAACCCTTACTGAGCATTTGATATCACCCAATTCTATTGTTTTATTTTCCCCTAGGATGTGAAGATATATATTATGAATGAATTTATGGGGTAATATAAGAGTTTATTGGTGTTTCTATTTGAGTTTTTATGTATTGTTTATTTATATTTATAATATAAAACTTATTTTACTATCTGGTTATCAAAAGATAAAAAACTATTTGTTCTTTGGGACATGATCACTTGTTCTTACCACTAATGTAATAATTTATTGTATCAGCTTCGAGCTATTGGGGTCGGGGTAATTACTATTGATATCAAAGTAAGTTCAGTAGAAACTTTAGAAACTAGATTTAGGACAACATATGATAGGGAATGAAACCATTTAATAGAATTTATAAATATTTTTAAAGAAACTATGCATATGATTTATAGATTAGTTATACCAAAATTTTAAATTTAGGATAATGTGATTCACTAGTTCTAATATTAAAAAATTATGATTCATAATGTTATAATATAATATATTGTATTTCATTATTTAGAAATTGCCCCTAGTGGAATCAATGGAAACTTTATTAATTCACATATTCCATGTTGGGATTTGTATCATATGATAGAAAATTATATTGGAGTAGGAGTTGAAAATGGTGATGAAAAAATTATAATTATACCAGGTCATTTGACTCTGGTCATGAAAAATAACCACACTCGCATAAAGTAGCATGATAAAAAATGTGGTGTTACACTTTTAGTCCATTTTATGTGATGAAAACCCCCATCATTCAATGGGTTTAAACAACCATTTTTAGCTGAGAAATGGATACGTTACATAGAGAAGTTATATCATGATTCAGGAGGTAACAAAATGGGGAATGTTATCATGGTAGTTTATCATCTCTCAAGAGATGCAGATCAATAGTGGTAATTAATTTTAAACACAATGGAGGAGGAAAAAATTGAAAATAATTAATGGAAAGTTTTTAAGGAAAATTTCATAGAAAAATGTTTACCTTATGAACTAAGAGTGATCATGTAGAGTAAATTACTGAGTTTGATATAGAAATAGGATGAACATGTTTCCATGTATGAAGACATGATTACAAGGATAGTAAGGCATGAATCGGACTACAAACATAACATAGAGAGGAATATTAACTATTTGATTAATAGTATTAATCCAATTCTATGATGGGAAATGGTTTCCCAAAAAATCTTATTATAAGAGGTTATAGTATCGTGTGTCATCAAGGCAGAGAAAGAATTTTAGAAGACATATGGATTCAAAGGGAATAAAGATAATAAGATGGGTGTGGAGTACTATAGAAAAGGAATTAAATTAAAAGTGATGAATGGAAAAAAATAATATTCAACTAGTAAAAAATTCGGAAAAAAACATCATGGAACAAGACTATTAGGAATGATAGTTTGTTATAAGTTTAGGGAAAATGGCCACCAGGCCAATGATTTCACAAGCAATATGGAGGCTGGAAATGTGAATTTATTATTAAGTAGGTAGATTGGAAACCATGAAAATTATTTTCCTTGATGCCAAGTAAATGTTTCTCAACAATGGACAAGAGAATACATATATGATTATGGAGTGACAATATCTATGTTTGAAATTATTACTGATGTGGTGAATAGTGAATTAACTTTATCCTTGAATTTATCAAATTTTGTATTTGATTCTAGATCATCACACTATTTTATATCTACATAGTTTAATAAAACTAGACATTTCCATTTTGATTTAATGGGTTATTTTTTATTCAGAACTTATAAGGGTATCCTTATTACAACTAAATTGTGTCAACGAGTCCCCTTTATGAAAGATAAAATTTATTTAGTTATGGACCTTATCAATATACCTATGGTTGAATTTAAAATAATCATCAATGTGGATTGGATTTCAAAATATGATGTTAAACTTTATTAAAAGAAAAATTAATTATGATTTTCGAGGAAGATGTAAAATACATTATCTTAGAGAAGAAACCTCATCATCTGATTCTTATCGAGATCAACACCCAGTAGATATAAGGAATGAAATTATTAGGGAAGAACAGAAAACATAATCTATGAATGAGGAATGAAATATTAAAAATGAGGAATTAACTACTACAGAGGAATAGATTTATTTAGTTTATAAGGAATTACATAGACACCCCCAAGTGTGTGATGTTGAGTTTACAATTGATTTAATACGTGAAGAAATTCCAATATCAAAGAATCATTACAAAATTGACCCTGTGGAATTAGTGGTACTAAAGAAACCCATATATGAGTTGAGTTATAAAATATTTGATCAACCTAGTGTTTCATCATGGAAGGTTATTATAAGACATGGAAATAACAGGAAACTAAGCACTAGGTACATTGGACCATTAGAAATCCAATAATGAATTGGTGTTCTGGCTTATCAGTTGGGGATACCATCAAGCCTTTATAATGTACACAATGTGTTCATATCTCTTTATTTTTGAAGTATATGCAAGAACAAAAACATGATATTAGTTTTAATGGAATATAATTGGAACATGATTTATCTAAATTTTAAGATCCTATCCAGATTATAGACACTAGAGAATATGAGTTGATGAATCAGACGACTCAGGTGGTAAAGGTACTTTGAGAAATCATAAAATTCAAGAGGTGATGTGTGGACCTGAGGAATTTATAATGAATAACTACCAAAAATGTTTTAATGATTTAGCTTTAAGAAAATTTCCAGGAAGGAATGTTTTTTATTGGAGAATTTAACACACCAATATTTTATGGTATGTCTCTCTTTAAAATTTAACACATTTGATAGTTTATTCTCTACATAATACTGAGTTTTGAAACAAAATATATTATTCAGTATAACCATTGGAATAGTAATGTGAACATTAGAAATAGTAAAATGACCAATAGAATTGTAACATCACCTATAAGAGTATAAATAATGTTTTTGATTATAATAAATAAAAATATGGTATATTTATATCATTGAATAAGTAATTAATTTTTTTACAAATGATAAATTAAGCACTGGTATTTTTGTGAAACATTAATGTTAATTTACAATTTAATAATTAATATAAGGGTTTAAAAGACATTCTATATTCACAAAATAGATTCATAAATTAATATTTTTATTTCTTATAAATATAATATTATGTTAGGAGACCATAATTATTGTTTTGAAGGTAAAATAAAATCAATTATAATATTCATATTTGTATTTTTTTTTAAGTAAATGATGACTTTATTCAAAAATTAAATTTCATAGATGTAGAAAGCTAATTCCACAAAATACAGACCATTTTGAAATTCTACATTTTGAAAAATGGTTAGGGTTAATATTTTTGATTTTTATAAAAAAGATGAATTTTTGGTGAATAGTGAAATATGATAACTTATGGTATTTGACATTACAAGTAAATGAATGAATTATTGATTCATAGATGATGTAGTTCTGTGTTATGAAATCATTAGTTTGAACTAACATGATATAGTTACTATATTTAGTCTCAAGAATCTATACTATTGTTAGTTGTGAGCCAAAATAATAATACAATGAATAAAATAAAAAAACACCCCTCTCGTCCACTATAAATACAACCCTCACCAAGTCATCTAATTACACCTATGAATCCTTTAATATTTTCTAATTTCTTCCAAATAACAGTCCCAAACCCTTACCCCATGTTCTTGTCTTAATGGGGTCTCCTAAAATTCCATTTCAATGTTCTTTATGGAAGTTCTTAAGGAGAGGAATTCAAGAGTTAAACAACCTTTTCGTTTCTTTAATTTCATTTATTTTCTTATGATTTCCATAAATCCTCCATCCAAACATTCATGATAACTCAAGTATATTATATATACTTTAATACATTTATTTTAATGGTATATTAATCACCAAACCCCTACTCCTCTCACATTTAATCTAAAAATGAAAATATCATCCATATTGTGTCAATTTACTGCCATTGTGGATGATGGAATTTCATCACCGCCTTCATGTCTATTAATAAAAAAATTTTATGGATATATAAGACTATAATATTTGTATTAAAAATCATTTAGTGTTCTTGAAACAATTAATATACATAATATCAATTAATAAGAAATAACTATTTATTGAAGATCGAAAAAACACCAAAATAATATAAAAGGTTATCATTAACACTTTATCTATTATGTCATCCTCATATATAGAAAAAGAATGATATATAAGACCATTAAATATTCAAAAATTTCATTAATAAATTATAATTATAAATTTGGATAACAATTCTGATTTTATTTGACCGTTCATACATGTTTACAAGTGAATCAATTAAGAAAAACAAGGAAAAGAGCACTTCTGAATGATGATATTGAATATTATACCTCATAAAAAGAAAAAAAATAATCTTAAAAAAAATAATAACAAATCAATTAAATATTTTATATTCTATAAATTAATGTGTTAATGAATATAATTTCATTATCTATGACATAAACTTCATGTACAGAACACTTTCTGAAATATTGTAGGGGGTTCTCTCCAAATGCCCATTGTTTTCCATCAAATTACAGTTTCACTATATTTACCCAAATGTAACTATTAATTATTATTTTTACTACTCATAAATTATATTTTATGTTCCAAATGTATTTACATACCTAAAATATTATGTCATTTATAAGGAAAAACATGTTTATAAGGTTCCCATTTAAATTCCACCCGATAAGCAAGCTGGATTAAAGGGAACATCTCAATTTCTTACCCATTTTCAAGTACAATAAATAATCTATTTTAATCCACAAATAATTTTATAAACTCACTATTTTATAATTAAAATATATATTTTTTCATTTCTAGTTTTTGGAAATCAATTGTTTCTTTGTCTGATTTAAAGACACTTTAATATTTTCCCTTAAACCGTACTAAAGAGTCCCATGTCTAAAGATTCTTATAAACACTTTTTAGTTGTTTTAAATTTAGTTGGAAAACAATTATTACTAAAATATAATTTTAATTTATTTATTTTTTTTTGATATACATGTTTAAAGGTTTTATAAATAAATAAATATTATTTTTAAAAAGAACTCTTCATTCCAAATTAAAAGGTTTTTTGTCTCAAGGTTTCTCAATGATTTTATTAGAATATTTTAATCTATTTGAAAAACCGTTGATGAATCATATGATGTATTGATATTTATATCTTTGTTAAAAACAATAATATTTTATGTAATGGATTATGATTATTTTTAGGTATTTACTATCTTGATAACATTCTCCATATTAGTCTGGATGTGTTATGATTATGTTTAGGGAATGTTATTAATATTAAATATTCTAGTTTCAATATTAATAAATATGTTGATTATATTTTTACCCTATCCTATTATAAATTCATTGTATTTAGAAAGTTATGGGGGAGGCCCTCTATATACCTTTATGCATTAGTAGGTATCATGATACAAACTAGACTAGGTTTATACCTATTTATATATGGTGTATTGGCTGAAGCATTGATGATATTTTATTGATATCCATCATTATAAATTACCTCATTAGGGTAATAGTAATTGATAATCCATTTTATTATTCAACTAGTAGAATTTATATGGTTCAGTTTCATTCCCATGTGATAATTCATAGGGAATTATTTTGTCATTTTTTATTCATTCCATATTATAATGATGATTAAGTTTTAAGGGAATGCTTTTTAGTTATTTGTATTTAATTATTGTTTATGTTTATGATAGCTTTCATTGTATTTCATACCCTTAATGAAAATATTATCTCACCCATTTATTATGTTTTATTTATCTCCAGGATGCGAAGATATATATTATGAATTACTTACAAGGATAATATAGGTTTGTGTGTGTGTTTATAATGGATTCATTATGTGGTTTATCCATTTTAGTTGTAATGTCAAACATATGTATGTATATAGTTTTCCAAAGCTGATAAACTATTCATTACATTGGGAAATGATGTATTTCTCTTAGTAACAATTTAATAAATTAAGGCATTGGCTCTTGGATAATGGGGTATGGGTCTTTATAGATCTCAAATAATTTATCATCATAAACTTAATCATAAAAAACCATGATAAACAGTGTGATTGTAACATAAAACCCCTACCACATGGGTATCCTTTGAATCATAAGTCCCATAAATGAAATAAAATTTGATAGATATATAAATTGTAAAAAAATATTAATAATTATCATAAAATAAATTTTTGGAAAGTATACTCACCACATAAAAGAAACAATTTGTGAATATGGAATGAGTCTCTCAAATATTAAGTGATATAAAACTCCATTAAAAAAATTTCTCTAATTTCATTATACATGTTCAAAACTCATTTATAATAAATAAAATTTTATAATATATCTATTCTATAACTATAATAAAATATATCATGAAATATATGATTTACTTAAGTCTATTTTATCACTCGTTTATTAACAATTCATTAAAAAAATCACACTACTGGTTAATAATTAATTTGTATTTCATGCAAGTTTAGGTTCTATAGTTATGGTCCATGTTCATTGAATATGGTTCCATCATCTCAAAAAATTTCATAATGATAGAAATATCATATATATTTCCTATATACAGACTATGTTTCAATAATAAATTTTATAGTTAAAAAATGTATTGCACCATTCATTGAGAAGGTATGTTATACATTTTCATGAACACTGTTTCCATTTTTTCGATCGATGGAAAAAATAAGGGTAAATAATCATTCACATTTATAGAATATTTTTCATATCATATTTATATAATTTACATTCATTTATTTTATCCATGTTACCATCCATTTCAAAATTAAATTTAAAAAGAATCACTTCACTTCGTGAATGTGGTAGTCCACACATACACATGAGTGGTGTTTTTTTCCAATGGATTGGAAGGAAATAAGGTAGATATGATATTATAATTATATGATTGTACACATTTTATATGTATAATACATAAATGCTAAATATTTTATTATCTCTCGCACTAAGAGGTGGTGATGTAAAATGAATTACGTTGGTTCTTGAGGAGGGAGTCTTCCAAACACATGTTCAACAATTTCGTTTCTCATTAGATAGAGGAGGATATTGAAATTGGGTATTCCACTAGAATAATAAAATATTATTATATATGAGAGAGAAATTATTTCATTTCATAATTCATGATTAATATTTGAAGGAGTTTAAGAATAAATGAAATAACAACCCACAGTGAAGAATGATACTTTATTTGCAGACAGCCTCTATTGATTTTCTCCAAAAAACATCTTAGGTGGGTACCTAGTAAAAATATATCTTCCTTGATGTGTGGAAAGAAGAAAGTAATCGATTTGATAAAGTATTATTGAATAAAGTTATTTTGATTTGTGATGAGTAGAAGATAGGGTTGTCAATTTATAAACATGAATAATAACCCACTCAGAATGTTCCCAAAATAGTCTAAAATGATAATGTCATTCCTATGAAAAATGACTCAAAATTACTATATAGTCCCTCATAATATAGGATAATTTTTAAATTTGGTTATAATAAAGGATTTAGTTACGTTTTATTGGAAAACATACCTTTATGTTTTGGATTAACCCCAAACTAAAATCATTTTAATGATAGCCATGGTAATTAGTTTTTTTATATTTACTATTCATTATAGCCAAAATTCAATATGATCATATTATATAATATCCATTATTCTGGTTTCAAATATTGAACCATTTTTTAAAAATTCAATATAGATAAGTGGAATAATTTAATTTAAAATTAAAACCACATAAATTAAAAAAGAATTTTTTTTCAAAAGAAAGTAATTAAAAAAATTATAAAACATTTTTATTTCAAAATTCAATATGAAAATGATTTCAATTACCTATGTTTGATTAATAATAATATATTTGAAATTTTTTTACTTTTAAATAATTTTAAAACTACATGAATGTTTTTATATACATTAAATAAATGGATGTTTTCAATAAGAAATAAGTGTGTTTCACTATTTAGCAAACAAAATTATAATTTCCCATTTTTTTTGAAAAACACACTCGAATATTATTTTGAAAATTGGATTCCAAAATATGACATTCATTTTTTAAAAAATAAATTTCAAAAATTTTCATTAAATTAAATTTATTATATTTTCATGGAAATAAATGAATATCATTTTTTAGGGTAAATGTATTTTTGATGTATATAAAGACTTTATGAAATACTATGTACTTATTTATCAATATAGTATCATTTTCTAAAATAATTATACATATTTTTAAAAATATGTTGATTTTTTATCATGCTTCAAAGTTCAACATGTAAGTTATAATATTCTTATTTTCAAAAATAATATTGATATTATATTTCAGTTCATTAAAACATGGTGTTGCATATAACACAAGTTGTCGAAGAGACTAAATTTATGTGAAAAAAATGCTTGCCTAAATATTAGGGGGTTACGTTATATCCCCCATAAAATTAATGTATCACTAAAAATTATATCACTCTAATACAAATAACTGAGGATACTTCTACCTCATCATATCCTCGGGATCCCATGTAGTTTCTTGAGGTTATTAGTTTCACTACAAAACAATGACCATGTGAGTTATATTGTTTTGTAGAAAACGTTTCTCTACAATCATGAATATAAATAGGGGCTTCTTTAAAGGAATGATCATTATCAAGATACATGTAATTTTAGTTCATTACATTTAATGGATTAGTTATGTACTTCCTCTAGAGTGACACATAGAAAACAAGAAGGACATGAGAGAGGTTCAATGGGGGTATCCATTTAATAATCTAAAATCCCTAATAAATAATGAATATTTAAAGGGGCAATATACCTAGGAAATATAATTCATTTATTCAGGAGCCTCATAACCATATTCCATGTATAAATAAAAAAACTTCTCACCGACTATAATTCAAGATCTTACCAATTATTGTTAGAAATTTTTTTTGTCAACTAGGAGATGACTTAATGTAATATTTAATGGATATAAAATTATCAGCCATTTCCATACCTAAAATACGTAACAAACTATTTTTTCTAATATTTTATCCTAGAATGTTGTATTTATTCATTTATTTTGATATAGGGATTTATAAAAATCTATATAAATCAAGTGTGAATTCTATCATTGTACGAAAACTCAACTAGATGATGATGTGGATCCAAAAAATTCAATGAAATACATAGAGAATTATCTGAACAGATAATACAGGGTTTTGATTTTTCTCTTAGTCTGAACATCTATATTAGGATGATATGTAATATAGGAACTAAAATCTATATCCAAATTATAATGATGAATTCACAAGAACATTGAGGTAATCCTCCTCTATCAATGTGATACAATAGAATGTGATATTCAATGAAACCTTAAGACTTAATTTATGTATATCCAAGAATGATGATATAGAGATAAATATTCTCTGATAGCGATAATGTGTGTTGAAATTGTAAGGTTATCAAATAAAACTCAAATAATATTTTTCCCATTATAAATTTTTGGTTGTATGATGAAAAAATCTATTATGATATTTTTCTTTTTCTATTATGGTATCAGTAATGGCTATAACAGAACCTTCACCTTTTTTTCTCTCAACAATATCTCTCTTACAAAAAAATAACCAAGATATTGACTCTATAATATCTCTCATCATTCAATCCGACTATAAATATGCTTTCAAATATATATACATCATTGTATTTATAGGCTAAATAGAGAATAAGAACTATTACTTTCCTCCAACATCCCATTTCAAATAGGGTATGGATGAAAAACATCACAGCTTATTAACCTTATTATTCCATTATAATCATGGTTAAACTCAGTAAAATTTATAACATTCTTCTAAAATTCAATATCATCCTTCTACACCTCTTTAATCATTAATTGGATATATGGTTGAATACTATTTAAGAAGGAAAATATATCCCCCTTACTTCCTGATTTCCTAATCCATCCTCTTAATATCCCTAAAAATTATATATATTACCATCCTCGACATGGATAAACTAGAATTATCCTTTGACTTAATGCATTATCCACATTGTTAACTTGCTTGGTGTGGTAATCTATTGAGAATTCATAATCATTAATAAAATATAATCATCTTCTCTAGAGAATGATAAACTCTGTATATGTGAATATATACATTAAAATAGTATTATCAGTATATATAAGACTCCTTTATCATTAAATATAATGACTTTATATCTATAATGAATCAATTACCACAACTAACTCTAAACCATGTGTTGGGTAATTTTTCTAATGAACCATCTATACTTTTAAGGAATATGCTACCACCAAGTCATTATACACAATAATTAATCGTTGCCCCTACTTCAATGTATAACTATATTAAAATCATTTATCCACTATATGGTTGTGTAAGAACAAGTTCAGTGACAGTTTTTTTCAGTTCCTTTATATTTTTCTACCATTTATCTATCCCATGGGATATGGATCCCTTCCAACATAACATGGTGAGTGTATTAGATAGTCATGGAAAATTCTATATTAAATGTTTTTAATATTTATCTAGACAATGAAAAAAAACAGATCTTAGTCACAATGGTTTGTGAGGGATAATTTTCAATAATTTCTATCATCAATAGATATAAAGATACAAGGAATATTGAGAACATATGTCCGAAAAATGAATCCTTGTATAAAACAAATTCACACTTTTTAAATATTTCATATAACATATCATTCCGTAGAGACATTGGAAAATTATTATGTGTAATTTATGATCTTCCTTTCTCATTGAATATATATGAATATAATCTAAAAAACTACCAAAAACCGATCTAGGTAATCCCTCTAGACTATATTCATTTAATTCATGGATATATTTGGTGAATTAGTAATATTGAATTGAATAAATATATATACATAGAGTCCATATCATGAACATAATGATATAATGGGTATATCCTTATTTTTAAAACCCAATTAATTATATTAGGGTAAATCTTGGGAAATTTTTGTTCCCCACACAGTTAGTTAAAAGAATCACCAGTACGGGTAGACGATACCTAATATTCATTATAATCTTCTATAGTTCCAAATAATCATTAAAAATTATTATTTACCTAAAATTCATATTGATAAAATGAATAGGATTACCCCATGGTTATAGAAATGGCCAAATAAATCATTTTTATGATTCTCCTTATTTCAAATCATTATTTCTTATATCCCAATAAAGGCGAATATTTTGGGAGTCTTTGAAATATTTGTATAACCAATTATGAGTTATAGTGATAACTAAACATCATTTTTTAGTGTAATACTGTGTAAATATTATTTAATGAAATAAAAAAAACTCTAGGATAATAGTAAGATCATTTATTTAAAGTTTCTACCTAACCATATGAGCCAAAAACCCTTTTGAATTGGAATCCATACCCATAAAACGGATGTGATTTCCATCATAGGTTCATATTTATCTTCTCACTAAAATATTATAATAATTTATTATATAACATAAAATAATATATTCCATTATATTAAATTTTCATGGTATTTATGTATTGAAATCTAATATATGCCTGATATGACTTCAAATTCAACTAGAATAATAATAATGACATTTTCAGGAACCATTTTTTCTCAAATATCAATTGTAGAAGAATCATATTCTTGAGATGTGATAAATGTACCATAAGAAGTTTTAATAACTATTCCAAAATCAAATCATTTAGGGGGTACTATGATACCCTGAGTAAATTATATATATATTAAATAATGGGTAGATAAAATTTAAATAAGACATTAGAAGTTCTAGAGTGGTTGGTATTTATACCGCATGTTGTGATCATGCCCATAATTAGAAATAAGGATCACTTAAGATCCCCCTTTGTATCTCAACATAAGATGTTGCTGAAAACAATCACAATCATTAAATATTATATTTGGGAACTGGTTTGTAAAATTTCTATACTACTTTAATTAGAAACATTGGATTTTGGGTGGGGTATTCAATTGATCTTTCACTAAATTATCATTAATACGCATCTTCTTCCAACCAATTTAGAAATTTATTTACTGATGACCATCCTTTCCACAATTTAATTTTTTATCATCCCCATTAATACAATCTAAACCATGTTTCCTTACAGACTAATAACATTAATGAATTATCATCTTATTATCTCCATGGGTTTTAGAGATTCAATTTAATTATATCTTTATAATCTTATCAAAACCATGGTATTGAAGGGTAAATATAATCTCTATTTACAGCTTGATAAATCATCTACTGATTTATTCATAGATACTTATGTCCCATTTGGACAACACTATTATGTGCCTTGGTTTTAAGCCAATAATGAATAGATCAACATTATATTCTATTTGGTAGATAATACTAGAAACATATATAAGAAGTCTTGTCAATATTTCGTTATATGTTCTAAAATATTCCAAATCCATATACTATAGATCAATGAATTCATTCCCCAATTTCTCAAGATGAATAAGAGGGATGTACTTACTAAAAAATATGCTCTTAATCTCTTCCCACTCCATGGAGATTATTTCATCGAATTAGTTTTTACTATTGATTAGAATACACTATTGATTTGCTTCGCTATCTAAGTGATATACATATAAAATTAAATTTCCAAGCCCCAAACAATAGATAATTGAAAATATGTCCTTAGTGTTACATATCTATTTCTCAGTAACTTTCGGATCTACAGAAAAACATAATGAATGTCCATGTTCCCTCATAAAGTACTCAATAGAACATTGATCCATACTTTTATCATTTCGATGTTTAGTATGATTCATAGATTGAGATTTTTCTGTGAGCATATCAACAATATTTTACATTGTCTCTCCTATAATGTTTGTTTTCTGAATAGTAAAATCATCTAACTATACGTCTCAATCAATATTAACAAGATTCCTTGAGGTTCTATCCATTGAATAAAATTAATAATATATAGTGTAAGAAATAATAATCATATATGGGAACCACATAATCAAGAAAAATCACTGATAGGTTGTCTAAATCAAGACAAATTCCTTTTAATATCTAATTGTTCTAGCTTAACATTGGTAATTCAAGGTCATTATTCAAATCATTCATGATGGTTCATAATTTTTTTGTGAATTTCCAACTCATATCCTCTGAGAGTGTCAAACTGGGTGTGAAGTATGGCATGTTTTCATGTCCCTAATAATTATTGATTCCAGTTCAATGTGTGATTTCCAGTGTGATTACCTAAAGAAACGATTGTTCAAGAGCCTCATACGCTTATAATATAAAGGTAGAGATTTAATATCTCGGAAACCACCCTCTATGTACTTTACCAAAATTCCATGGTATTTTCTATACATAGACTTATCTTTATAATTATCCTTATACATATTCCAACGAATATCACTATATTTTTCTTTACCATTTTATAATGGATATGTAAATTGTTTTCTAACAAAATAAATAAAGATAAAAAATGTTCATAAATTGAAATTACCTTGCATGAGATGAATATTAATTAAATTAAATTACTATCCAAAAATATCTTATACATCGAGTATATTTGGGAACAAGGATACATAAAGAAATAGTTCATAGGTGAACTGTAACATCTCCCACTATTTTTTTCACGACTAGAATCCTTCTTTGAAATTCCATACATAATCCCTTTCTTCATAACCTAGGGAACTAAAACATAATAAAGGGTGATATCAGATTCTATGTAATGGTATGAATGGGAGATATAAAAATAATAAATGAATAATGGTATAAGAACATGAGAATGACATTTAAAAACCCATAACATGCATATCATAGCTAAAAACCCCGATTCATGTCATAAATATTGTAATTTCATAAGGAATGAATCCTAATGAAATAAAATATCCTAATACATGAGGGAATAAATTTTTCATAAGACATATATTTCTATAATACACACAAGAATAAAAAAGAATTTCCCCAGTACTAAAAGATAATTTCCAAGGCTATAACATTTGATTTTATTCACTCTACAAACCATCAGAGTAGTGAATTTTTACCCCCAGGACTATCATAAAAGGGAGAGCCCATTAATATTCTAAGTTCACTCCCTATTCAATTCATCATTACCTCATGATTTTTACCCAATGTGCTAGAGGGAAATATACGTCTCAACCTTCATGTAATGAAAATAAAATATTTGTTTTTCATAAGACCATAAATCATCCATAATATAAGAACCCATGAAAATATATGGGTTTCATGAAAATTTAATTGTTGGAAACCCATGAAAAAAAACTGGTTTGAAAATAATTTCATCAATTCATCATAGCATAGCCTATTGAAATTCAATGATGTTTATAAAAAAAATATTATAATAATCATCATCATCTATAGAAATAATAAGGTTGACATAATTGGATCATAACCCCATTAAACCATACTAACATCAATGGATGTCATCCTATATTGAAAATGATTTTGTAAAAAGAATCAATTTTAACATTTCTTGACAAAATAGCATTTTCACTATCAAATCACTTATTCAAAATATAAAAATATAATTTTTTTAAAAAAATATATACTTTGAAATTATCCTTGGATGCTTTTAAAGTAATACTAAAAATATTGTGTTGTAATGATGGTGGAATATATAATTCATTCAATACCTGATAAAGGGAGGTTTCCTTTACAATTTTCAGAAAAAATTAAATAGATCATTGTTTAGAAAATAATATGAAGATTAATTTTATTTTATCATGTAAAAATTTAAATGATATTGAAAATGAATGTAAAATTTAATTTGATATTATTACAAACATTCATTAAAATATTTTCAGAAAACATGGATATAGAATAAATGTGTTTTTGTCCTAAGAGATAAATAAAGTTCATTTTTCCTAAAAACATATTTCTCTCCCTTCAGAACATAAAAAGGAATTAATAAAACCGAAATATGTATTCTCTATTAATATCAATATGATAATATAATCAATTTGTTTTTTTAAATATATCACAATATTTCATCGTCAATATTTTTATCATCAATATCCTTAATAAACAAAGAGATTATAACATTAAACCTTGCCACTTTGGTATAATTTTAATCATAAGCACCATGAATGAAAGAAAATAAATGGATATTTAAATACACATAATTTTCATAATAATCATCATATAATACATTCATATGAATTATATACACCACATAACTGAAACAAGTGGTCAATATGTCTTATGTATCATAGATATAAAAGTGAAATGAAAATCCCTTGTCTCAAGTCTTGAATTTCTTCAAATACATTCAAAACTCTTGTATAATGAATATAGGCTTTATACAAATATTTTAGAAACATAATAATATAAATATTTCCATTTATTATTTATATATTCCCTATCATCCATCATCTGTAAATAATTATTTGTTAAAAAAACTATTTGGGGTACCAACTTCTTTGTTTTTCATGTATATGTTGGTTTGTAGTTTTGGTACTTGTAATATGATCATGTAAACATCATATAAAGAATTTAAATAATGTTTTAAATTATATATATATTTATTATATACATATATAGAGTCAAACATAAATGTTAGAGAGATAAAAAATGGATTACACTGTTCATGGATACGGTGGGTTGTACCTATGCATGAATGTTGTTTGAATTTTCACAATGGATTGAATGAATGAATGAAAAATATTAAAAAAATATACATATAGTCATATTTTTATAATATATATCATATATATTCATTTAATATTTTCTTATTAACATCCAATTCAATGTAAAATGAAAAACACATCAGTTTACATCGTAGAGGGAGTAATACACTAGTATTCATGAGTGATGTTATCATTTTCAAAATTATTGTATGGTATAAAGTTAGATTTGATATTATAATTTATGTATTATAAATATTTCAAAAATATAAAGCAAATAAATTAATTAAATCATTATCTCTAGTTGTTAGAGGTGGGGATGGTAATTGAAATACATTGGTTCATGCGGCAGTAGTCCCCTTTACACACTATCGATGATTTTGTTTCCAATCTGATGGAGAAATATATAGATATAGGATAGGAAAATTAAAAAAAAAATCTATTTATATGTAATAAAATTATGTTATTTAATCAGAATATTTGATGAATATCTAGAGGAGGTTGAATATGAAATGAAACAAAAAGGTTCAGTTTAGAATGATACAACTTATTCAAAAAATGGCCATAGGTTGTCCCGAAAATCCTTCTTATGAGAGTTTACTAATAAAAATATATCCTATAGGATGTGTTCAGGGTAGTAAGGAAGGGATTGGGGTAGTTATTTTTAAAATAAATAGTTTTTGGAAGTTTGATGAGGAGAGGGGAGTGGTATCCATTATATAAATTAGGAATGAAACACACTTTGAAACTACATCAAAATTTGCATAAAGAATCTAAAATAATAATTTTATTCTCATGTAATATTCTACCAAAATAAAATATTTTATATCTCTGTATAAGATAAGGTTTAATTTTTTCCATATAGTAGGATTGTCACAATATAAATTGGAAAAAATACACTTATATTTCAGTTTAACCCATGAAAATCTTTGTTTATCCTTAACAATGGAAATTAATTTTTACATTTTTTACTATTCATCATGAAAAAAACAATGGTTACTTATTATATAATATTAACTATGATGCTTTCATATATGGAATCAATATTTTCAAAATCTATTTAAATAGTTGGTAGAATTTAATCTAAAATTAAATTTGCAGATGCGATTAAAAATTTTCTTCTAATGAAAAAAGCATTCAAAAGTATAAAAAAATATATAAGATAATTTATATTAAAATGCATTATAATTACATAATTACAATTAATAAAAATATAATTGAACTAGTATTTATTTTTAACACTTTTATAACTAATTGTAATACATGTAAATACATTATTTTTTTAAAAAGAATCATTTTTTAAATGCTTCATTAAAAAATTATTCATTCTATAAAATTATAAGAAATTAATAGTAATAAAATCGTGACATGCTAATTACAAAAAATAAACATCATTTTTTAATTAATTTTTATTAATGTTGAAAAAAATAAATTTATTATCTTTTCAAAAAATATAATGAAAATAATTTTTTTTTAAAAAAATATATTCTTGAGGTACGTAAAGACTATACCAAAAATTAAATACTTATTCATAAATATACATTATTTATCTAAACATTTTATACATGAATTAATAATTTTGTAGTTCCTATTCTTACGATGATGATTTTTGGGTAGGTTATAATGGTCCTGTATTAATTAATAATATAAATAGTATATTATGGTTCCATAAAACTTTCTGTTGTATGCAAAAAAAAATATTGAAAAGATTAAATATATTTGAAAAAAATATATTTCATAAAATATTGGTGTGTGAAGACAATTCTTTATATAATTATAAAGAAAATTATCTTTAATATTTAGAATCAATAACTCAATTTCAAAAATAGTATATGATTATACTAAACTGTGTAAAGTATTTGGGTGAGAAAGAGTTTAATGATGAACTATTGATAGATATGATAATATAAATCATTCCATAAAAATTTAAAAAATAGAAAACTAGTACACTTTATTATAAATATATTTTAGTTTTGAGTTTAGATGGCTGATTGAATGTTTCATTCATTAAGGTAGTCGGCTAAAAAATGAAACTAAGAAACATCAAAAGAATTATAGATTATATTTTCTTCAATATTTACTGTATCCAAGACATCATAATCAAGTGATAAAATTTCTAAATATTCCAATAATGGAAAATTAAAAAGTTGAAATATAGATATGTTCATTATAATAATGTGGGAATGATATTTCTCAACTTCAAAAAATAATAAATATAATAATTGAAATGAAATATATTTTTTATATGTATATTAATTGTCGATGGAAATATGTGATTAGAAGGAAACATCAAAAATGACTTTTTATGAATGTAATAAACCCTTTAATATTATTCCATATTTCCCATTATAGATAAAAAGACTATCTGGATAAGAATTATAAGAAGTTATATAATAATAATGGTAAGAAATGTTTTAAATATAAAGAAAATAGTCGTTCCATTGGTGGAGACAATTCATTAGAATTCTATTCGAATAACAATAGTGATAATGAGAATAATATGTGATTATATATTGGAATTCTAAAGTCAAACCAATGCATCATTCCAAAAGGTATCTGTTGAATCTGTTATGAATTTAGCCTTCAAAGAAAACTATCCAAATTTTGATTATGAATATAAGACTACTTCATATGAAAAAAAATGTTATTACATCTGATTACTAGGATCCTATTTCTAGTTTTGAATACGTAACAATATAAACTACTTATATTGAAAAAATTCTGAAAAACTATTAATATGATAAGATATAACTTTCCCATGATAATTCTATAATTTAAAAAAATTCCATAAAAATATAAATCATAAAACAATATTACATAAGAAATTAATTTCAAGATCAACTAAAAAATGTAATCATTTTGTTTCAAAAATTAAACTATGAAATTATTATTCTAAAGAAAATTATTTCAAATATTAATATTGGTAAGATAGATATTTATAATCTATAAATACTATTGAGACAACATTGAAACACATCTAGGATTTATTTTATAATAATTTTTTTCCAAATAATTACTTTCTTTTGAAAATTCATGATATGTTATAATATATCTAAGAGGTGGACACTAGAAAAATATATGATCATTAATAAAGGTATAATCCTTTTGGTTTGAAAAACCATATATTTCAAATGAATTAAAAAAAATTTAACATAAAAAGGTGGGTATATGTGAATTTCTAAAGTCTTTTTTGATAACAATTTTCGGACCAAAGTATGTATAGGTACTAAAATAAAAATATTAATATTTCAATGAGATAGTATGAATTAAAACAACCAAAATATTTTGTAAATGGATAGTGGTTATTCTAGGCATATGAATGAGAATATTTGATATCTCTATAATGGGAGTTCTCCTACAAAGGTGATCCTCATTCCTCTCCCATTAATTTTTGTGAAGGACATTCTTAAAGAAATGAGGGTGTTTCATTCATAGAGGATCTATCTGGATTTCAAGATCTAGTTAAATTTGATTCCCACAGTCCATCTTCTATAAAAAATTGGAAGATGGTATCTTCTTATTGGTGTTGGATCCAAACACCTTACAACAAAGATTTAACTGATACAAATTATCACTTCTTGTGTGAATGATTCTTTCAAGAGGGGATAAGAGGTGGTTGTATGATGATTCTAAGAACATAATCACCATATTCAGGGGTATTAGTTTATGGAAACTTATTCTAATAGGAATGGGTTTTTCCATATTGATTTTCAGGATGGAGATGACTTGCAGATGGATTGGAATGCTAGAAACTAACAACTCAAATAGGGTCTTCTCAGCATCTCAAAATGAGACACTAACGTCGATCCCTTCAATTAGAAACAACACAATGCCCAAATATGGATTAGGCTTCGTGGTCTAAATTTGGTGTATTGGAATTTGAAAATCCTTAATGATTTTGCTTCTTATATTGGAACCCCTTTTAATATAGATCAAAGAATGATGGAAGGTGAGCTTGCCCTTTATGATAAAATTCTAGTGAATGTAAACGTGACTTATTGATTCCCTAAATCCATTTTTTTACATTCTAATGATTGTAAAAATGATGTTATGATTTAGTTTTAGTGCATCCCTCCATTATGTGAATTTTTCATGATTTTGGGGAATTCTATTGAATCATTTAGATTGATCTAGAAGAAGGTTATAGTGTCTCCTAAAGATAATAAATGGATGTAATTTCATAATTCTTGTAGGAACAAAAGAGTGTTCCTAGAGAAAAATATCGCTAAAAACCTATGGAGAGATATTTCTAGGCTTTCCATCTTTCTCTAAGGGTCACATCGAATAAGACCTGGGTAGATATTATAGAGTAAGAGGATAATCATTCTACATATCCCTACCCAGAAATTCTCCCATTTCACCAAGTTTGTTATGGAGGATAAAATAATGATTATTTTATGGATATAGAAATTTATTCGGAAATTAATGATTTGGTGTACAGGATAAAACTGAATATGTTGGAGCATTCTATATCTAACTACATTTCTATGGAAATCAATGATTTGATTATTATGTTTTAGAAGGAACATACACTTTCAATCATAAAGTAGGATAATAATAATATGTATTATTAGAATATTGTGCCTACTCACCTTTCTATATCCTTGAGCACCAATCATGGGATAATCCTTCCAACCATGAATCGGGAGGCTGAGCCAAATGGAACCCCTCTAATAAATTCAGGTAACCATCTAGAGAAGCATTCCATCTGTATAAATATGAACTCATATAGGTTTAATGAACATGTATATGAATCTATGAAAGGACATTCTATGATTAACTCCTATAGTAGTAAGTATCTCTTTTACTCTAATGATTCTCCTCCCATTAATATAGAATTTTAGCAAAAGATTCAATTTTGAGAAATAGGTATTATAGAATCTGGATTTGAGGGGAAGGATCTTATTATTAGTGTTTCCAATACCTCATGAAGGGATGAATCTTCAATTTTTCAAGACCGGGAAAACAGGAAGAATGATATGGTGGACATTAATAGTTTAATACAAACTCCAGTGATCAAAAAAAAGAAGGTTGACCACTTAAAATTTTAAAAAAGAATGAATGAGACAGGAATAAGAGGAGGGTCTTCCCTAGATTGAATTCCAAAAGAATATTTCATTCAAGAATTTCTTGGGAATGGATAATGCATCCATATTATGGTCTCTCAATATTCACATTCATATTCACAAACCATTTTTAATTGTGTTAGATGAACCAAAAACAATTTTCACATCTTGAGTTTCTAATCTTGAATATATGGGATTTATTCGACTATATACGAAAAATTGTTTATAAAAGGTTATAAATTTATGGGTTTTTTATCATTACACTCTTAATGTCCCACTTTTCGATGGCTCTGGCACATAACATGTAACCAGATATTTTTTTGAAATGGGAATCATGCATGTTCTCTCCGTTATTTATATTTATAAGAGATATCAAGATCATAAAAGACATTGGTATAATATAAATTCGGTAAAAACACCATTGATAGACTATGGATCATCCTTGGTGACTTCAACTCAATTCATTGTCCTTAAGAAAATGGGCTCTATGACAAAGTATAATTTTTAATTGTATTTAAAAGGATGCATTGAACAAAACATATTGATTGAATTCAATCTCGTTGGTGTAATGTCAACATGGTATATAATACATCTTAGTGGTATGGTTTCTAGTAAGATTAACAGGGATTTTGTTAATGAACCTTCATTTTGTTCTTGGGAATCCATCTCCTTCATGATAATTTCATGGTTAAACTCTAAAAACCACCCTATCATGGTTTACCTTATAGGAAAAAAGATATAAGTCTCTATTTACCTTTATATTAAATGAATCTTGGGTTATAAATTCAAAACGTGAAAAGCATGTTGATGATGTTTAGGGATCATTGGATTGTAAGAGTAATGTTTTTCTTGAAACCTCAAATTAATTATCCGTAAGGGTAATCACAAGATTTGGAGTAAATATATATTCAGTCATCTTGACAAGGATATCTCTAATCTTGAAGCATCCCTTCGGTGTATACGGGAGTAGTGTACCAATGGAAACATCTCTAATGGTACCTTGATGGAAGAAGAATCTACTCCTAAACTCAATAATTTCTTCAATATAAATGATTCCATGCAAAAAATATAACTTAAAAGACAATTAGCTCATGTAAGGGGAAATAACTCTATGTTTTTTAACTCCCAAAAAAGAGTGAGGAAAATTTATCACCCTCTTTATTTGGTTAAGATTAGAGATCAAAGCGTGGATAATAATACAATCTTTCAAAGCACATTATTTCTTATTAAAAAGAACTATTTAATGATTCCTCCACTATTTTATATCCTATTGAAGGTATTATTACAAATCATGTTAATCCGGAAGATAAATGAAGACTCATCTCTATTCATTTAGAGCTAGAGATTATATTAGTTGTTTTTTGTCTCAAGACTGACAGTTCCTCTAGCCCTGATGAATTTAGAATAAATTTTTTATACCTATTAAGAGATCATTTGGGATGATTTATTTAATTTTTTCATTCATTTTTAAAGGGTAGAAAACTTCCAAAAGGTTTAAATGCTCAATTCCATGCTTCAATACCTAAGGTGTAGAATGCCTCTGAAAACCACTTATATAGGAAGGTTTATTTAATCAACACATTATAAAAAGTTACTATGAATATTATTGCTATTAGATTGGATCCAATATATAATAAAATAGTTTCATCTAATCAATTAGTGTTCATAAATGGGACATCCATACATTATTGTCTCATTAACTCATCAGACTGTGTCAATATTTGCGAATATTCTATTTGAGGAGTGGAAATTAATCTAAAACACGACATTAAAAAGGATTTTGACATGATGTATTGGGAATTTATCTTCAAAATCCTTACGATGTTTGGTTTTGAAGATACATATATTTTCTATATTGATATTATCTTTGGCCCTAATTGTATTTCTTTCTTGTAAATCACTCTTTGGAGGTACATTTCTCTTTCTCCAGAGGTGTCAGACTAGGTGATCCCTTCCCTGCAATTATCTTTTATATCTCTGAGGATTATCTTCGAAGTTTACTTTCCATCATGAATACTAATGAAAAGTTAAAGTCCATAGGTGTTGGTCGAGGTGATTCTGCTTCAATTAAACTTATCTATGATGATGATATCATTCTTTTAACTCAAGGGGATAAGAGAAACAAAAAAAATATCAAGAAATACCTCTTGAATTATGATCAGGTCTCAGGTCAGTAGGTTAGTTGGAAAAAATCATTTGTTTATTTTGGAAGTAATATATCCTCTACAAGGAAATTGGACATTATAAATGACTTGGGAATTAGAGAGGGAAAATTCCCTTTCACATATCTTGGGGTTCTTATGTTTTTGTGTTTTCTAAAGGTTGGTAACATCTCTGGAATTTATGTTCAGATCAAAAAGAAAAAACCTACTTGGAAAGGAAAATCCCTCTCTAATGAAGGTTTTGTTTTCTTGGTTAAAGCTATTATTATTTCTAAATTTTTCTACTAATTTATGGTTTATAAATGGAATTCATCCATTATCAAATATATTTGTGTGTCCATTAATAACATCATCTTTACTAGAAGAATTTTCGAATGATTATTATTCACTATGACTTGGAAAACTTGTTGAAAACCCATTGAGAACGGAGGCCTTTGAATAAAAACCAAAATATTATTTAATCAATAATTACATGCTTATTTAGTGTAGAATCTTTTTAATTATAATTTTAAGGCTACTGATTTCTTGAGATCTATATTCCTTAACATGATCAATTCTGGGATCACTAGTAACCTGGATTCTTTGTTTTGGCCTTCCCTCAAATCCACTTTTTCTCTCATAGACATTAACGAAATGTGGTATGCTTTTAAAGATTCCTCTCTTATTTTCTAGCTGTATAATTTGATTGGTCATCCACTCTTGGATAATATTTACAAGGTTTATTTTATCATTGATCTTGATATCACAATAAAGTAATATATTATTGAAATGGAGGTTGTTCCAGACCACATTAAGTAGATTATTAATGAGTACATCTATTCTTCTATTGGAGACTTCAGGATTTCGGAGCCAATTTCATCTAGAATTCTTACCTCAAAGTTTTTTTACTGTCATTTCACTACTCCAATTTTGGGATTAAAATGGATTGGGATGTTCAACTTGAATATTCTTCCTCCCTCTCAGTGTACCCTTTTCTGGAGGCTCGCACATGGTAAAATCCCTACTAATAATTATCTACATGTTATTGGAATTTCATTATGCTTAGTATGTGTTCTGGGTCATCAAAACAAGGAAGAATCAAATAACATGTTCTTCTTTGCATCATAGAGTCATATATGTGGAAGGATATCTTTAATATCATAAAAGTCTTCATTCCATGTATTGCTTCTTTTTTAGGATTTCATTTTAGGTCGGTTGTGTCTCTCAATTTCCCGTCTTCTTTTGCTGCTTCTCCCGGTTGCTTCTACAGAACTGGAATGTACTCTGTATTTTTTAAGGAATAAATGCCTTCATGATGATATTTTATTCAACTCAAAAACCTCTCTTTCTAGGATTATTGAAGCCCTGAGAAATGTGAAAATCCCATGGAAGGCCTATTGTTAGAACTCGATAAATAGATTATATGTTCTTAGGAGAATCAAGATTAAACGATACTTCTAGCATCCAATGGGTACAATGGTGGTTTTTTGAACCCTCCCTTCATTGTCTAGATTTAGATCAATAATGATGAATCATCGAGTGGTTATCCATGCCCATCAGGCTATCGAGCTATCTTCAGGAACAATCTTGGTGATGTGGTTGGGTTTTAATAAGGATATGATAGAATTGTATCCTTTTTAGAAGCTTAGATTCTTGGGGTTATCAATTATTTGGAACGTGATAACCAGAGGGGACTGAACAAGATATGTTTGGAATCTGATTCCACTAGTGTTGTTCATGCTATCAGAACTGCATCTGCTCAAATCCTTTGGTGACTTTTTAATCAATTGATCAATGGTTTAGAATTTCTATCATCCATTGAATAAATAATTACCCTTGTACTTAGGGATTTAAATGATTTCGATGTCCTTCTATCCAAAAAAGGCTTTGATTAGAAAATAATTAACTTTTTTGATAAAATTCTTTTGGATTTAATTCATATTTTTCAAAGGGATCCATTTAATTTTCCATCTACCAGACTGTTTTTACCTGTTGATTTTTATCAATAAAGGGGCCATGTTTCCTAGAAGGTTCTCATCATACCCAAAAAATAAGTGTGAAAATTACCTTCAAAGACAATGCTCGGGGTGAAATATATAGTATTAGAGAAATAAAAATTCAATTTAAATATTAAATTTCCAATTTTTATATTTTATAGGTCTTATGAACAATCTCATCATCATTTTTAAAATATGTGATCAAGGTTATCTTGTGAACTTCAATAACTATAAACATAATGTTCATCCTTTAGATGGTAAATTTATTATTTGGGACAATATACGTTATAAAGTACACAATATTAACTTAAAATAACTAAGAATACAATATCTAGCTTGCCTAAGTGTAATGGAAGATCAATATTGGTTATAGAGTAAAAGGTTAGGACACTGTAACATAAGAACATCATCCAAAAATTCTATGAATTGAATTATTATAGATTTAGTAGAGATTCTCTTTATTTATTTTAATGTTTAGGATCCTTTTATATTCATTAGGAAACACAATCCAAGCATTAAATCTCTCAATGATGTTTCTATATTTGATTCATTGTAGTTAGTGCACATGGATTTATTAGGTCCAACACAACCTAAAACTGTTAATGTAAAATAGTATGTATATATCATGGTTGATGACTATAATAGTTATGTGTGGGTCTATATATTAGCTTAACTATTATGATATCATCTAAATAAATCATTTTATCCCATGTTAAAAATGGAGAAAACCAACCTTTGGTTACTATTCATAAAGACCGTGATATTGAATTTGAATATTTTGACATTGATAGTTTTTGTAGTAACAATGGTATTGTATATAATATCACAAATATAATACAACCTCATAAAAATGGACTCGTTGAACAAATAAATAATTTTATTTTGGTGATTACATGAAGTATATTGAGTAAATAATGAATTGATAAATATTTTTGTATGAATCTGTTATTATTTCCTATTATACAATAAATTTATTTTTACTCAAAACATTTCATAACAAATGTCTATATGAGTCTTAGATATGAATAAAGGCAAAACATTTTTACTTCATAGATTTTTGGTTTTAATGTATTCAACTTTAATACTAAAGGTAATTTATTTCAATTTTGTCCAAAAGGTGATGAAGTAATTTTCCATGGCTATTTCTCAAAAAGTAAGGCCAATAATGTTTCTATAAACATAAAAATACATTTAAGAAAATAAAACATGTAATGTTTTATGAAATAAACCATTTTGTTTTCAAACTACCCAAGACAACATATTTAGATTATTTTTTATAAAAATAGCATTCAATAAAAGTTGAAAAACCATGTGGACCCCCAAGGAGTAACCATGAAATGTGGAACAGAGGTAAAAACACGGTTTGTCTAATTGTACAAGACAACCCCTGAGATGATATTTATAGGTAGAGGTTAGTGCACAGTTAGGGAACGACTTTCCTAACTATGTGAGAAAACAAAAAACATTTAAAAAGATAGATCTTAATAAAATTGGATCGTACTCATTTTTACTTCTATTCGCCATGTTTTCAATTTTTTCACCCCTATTTTTTTCTTCCTCCCAAAGGTTATGAAGATGATCCCCTTTGAACCAGAGGAGAGACATTTCAAATCATAGTGTATTGAAGCCCGATTCTTTTGGTTAGTCTTCATTTTAGGTCATTCTACATCGATCTAATTCACTTCCCTATATGTAATTAACAGATCTAGTCCATTGCGGATATATATTAGCGTTTATGAGAATCATAATGAGATATGGATGTGTTGATGCTAGGGAATAAGATCTAATGTATTTTTTTTGGAGATTCAACCCGGTTTTGTTGAAGAATTCATGTCATTATTTGTTTTTTCAATAATAACCCAATTTAGGAGGACTCATTCTCAACTAGTATTATTATAAATTGAAAGATAACTTTAAATTTATTTAAATTTCCTTATTTTTTGTGAAATTGATTTGAAAATCATGTTAGAAACCTCACTAGAGATGGTTTGTGGATTTGTGGAAATTTGTTGTTGTGAAAATTCTTGGGTTTATGATTTTATATTAATTCCTTAAAATATTTCATGTATTTATTATTTGAAATTATTTTGTGGAAATCATTTCAATAACAATTTAATTTTATTGAAATGTATTGAAGTTGCTAGTTTGAAATTATTTTGGAATACACTAGAATGTAGGAGTCCATACTTTGGACGTCACCTGGAATAACGGGCTTGTACAATTGGGGTATAAGGGACATTACATTGGATGAGGGGAATGTGAAATTAGGGAACATAGGGAATGGAAAAATAGAGATAAATTAGTCAATGGAAGAGTGAATTCTAATGACTATTTAAATGTAACTGAATCATGCATCCGTGGGTGTGTTTGTCTGGGAATCATGGAATTATATGACAAAAAGGAATGAGAAATGGTTTAATGATTTGTTTGTTTTCTTTCCATGTAAGTGAATTTATTTTGGTGAATGTTTTTTAGTGTGGTAATTATATTATATCCTAATCTTAATTGTTTTAATGAGTTTTATATAAATTATTTTATATAAATGTGCTAACATGTTCTATCCTAGTGGAATGGGTGGGATGTCAGTTGGGGTAAAACTACTAACTGTCATTACTCATCCCCTACTTTGGAATGTTGGTGATTTTTCATATATTTTTTATTAAGATGTAGGTAATGTTAATTTATCTGAAATTTTTATTGGTAATTAGTGATATATATTCATGGAGTTAGAGGTGGATCTTATGCATTTTGGGAGATTCATTGTCTGCATCGAGGTGTATTTGGGTTTTGTTGTTTTTTTCTTCCACTTAGTAATCGAATATTTGTTATGGTGTTTCTTGGTATTTTTGTATTCTGTTTATTAATATGAGTTGTATACATTGTTCCCATACATCATTTAGTAGTTTTTGGTTTTGGTACACTGGTTGTTGTTGTTTTAGTTTCAATGGGTAAATCATCCCCCAATTGAATTGATTCCCTTGGCATTTATTTCCATCCATTGAAACCTTGGGGATGTTTCTTAAGTCCAGGTATAATTTATACCTTGAATCAAGCCAATGATAAGGGGAGTGATGTTACAAGATGTAACAGTCATTGGTCTGTCATGATATCTTTATGGAAAATGTGGTATCAGTTTGTTCAATCCTTTGTTATTAGTTGCGTCGGTCTGGTAGTTCAATTGTATTCCATTTACTCCTTAATTTGAGATGGTAGAAATGCATAGGATTGTTGGGAGTTGAACTATAGAGCATAAAAATATATATTTAAATCTTTTTATGTTGAACATCATGGTACCATGGTTTTTGGTACAAAACCATTTTATATACACTTATAGAAGCTATAATCTCATTTTATTGGGTTTAGCCAATGATATGAGAAAGACTCCATCTTTAGAAATAAGTACCCACTGGGAATGCATATTTCATTTTATTAATGATTAATGATGGGTAAAACATGTTGTTTTAAAAATAATGTTAGATATTGATTTCAAAAGGATGCTTTCGAGCATGCATGATTTGTGTATTTTAAAAATTGATTGATTTTCAAAAGAAAGGTGGACATAAATAAATGGTTGAATGTGGAAGATGTTCAATTTTGGAATGAAATGTCGTTATATATGAAGTGGTTGAATTTGAATTTGGTCAGCCTTTATTTATGAGAGTTTGAGACTTTTGGAATTTTTTCAGTTATAGTTATGAATCCTGGTAGGCAACATAGAAATAATCTAGAAGAAGCTATTGAGAATGTGGTTGCACCTGATCCACTGGTGAACAAAAAACTAGTTTCAAATATAGTACAATCCATTTAGGATATGGATAGAGGGAACATGATGGATGAACCATGGTAAGTGGATCATTCCATTTATTTTCTAAATTATAATCCACTAATCTTTTAGGGTGATTCAGAACCGGAAAAGGAATAGTTGTTCTTCAATTAGATTAAATAAATATTCTATTTTCTTACACACCAGAAGAGTTGGAATTCAAGATTTTTTTTGTTTATTCAATAGGATCATAGAATCTAGTGGTGGGATTTAGAAATGTTTAGATAAAACAGATCAAGTATTTGAATGGGAGGATTTTTAAGAATTTTTCAACAAATAATTATACATTATTACCATATGGATTTAAATAATGGAAAACAATTTCATCTTGAAGTAGGGGAATCTCTCAGTGATAGAATATGAGGCTAAATTTATCAATATTGAGCACTTTTAACCTAATTTTTCTTCATGTTCCTCCTTTAAGGCATGAATTTTAGAATTGAGGATGACATTGTAGATTCATTCGAATATATTCATGCTATGTATAATGGATTATATATAGATGGTAAATTGAGTGAAATTTGTAGAAATGGATATATCAGGAGCGATGAGTGGAGGGAGCATGTTGATACCTACAGAAAATGGTTGGAACTACAATGCTGGGAATAAGTGAATGAGGGAAACCTATTACCATGGAAGGATTCTGATGAAAATCATATGGATGGATTGGTGAATCTTCCCCCAAGTCCCAAGAAAACAAATGAGTGTTTTCAATGTGATTATTTGACCATATGAAATGAGAGTGTATGAAACTACAGATATCATGTAAAATTTTCAACTAAATGGGGAATATTCAGTTCAATTGTCATAGTTCTCCATAGTCGAGTGTTTGAGAGACTTCTCATGTGTCAAAAATTATGTATGCTTCGACGAGATGAGTGTAGTAGAAGACCTATCACCAATAGAACAAATCTATACATGGTGATTCAAGGAATACCATGAATCCTCAATAATGTAAATCACAATAGGGAAATAAATAACAAGGTTATGAAAATAAGCAGTTATATGGAGATGAGACAGTTATTATGTATTATCAGTCTGAACCATCAACATTGCAAAGAACAATTCATTTTAATTTTACTATTATGAAATCGTTTCTTGATATGAGTTCAACCCATTTGTTTATTTCTTATCATGTTGTTAATTTTTTGGGTTTAACTGTGGATATTTTTCCTTTTATTTTGAATCATCAAACCCCTCTTTTTCAAAGAGAATGTATAGACTTTATGTGTAGAGCATGATCTATTACTATTTATAGAGTTTAATTGATTTGTGATTTCAATATTTCTGAGAATTATGTATATATTATAATCTAGGATATGGATTGGTTTACTATTTTCAAGGATCACATTGACTTTTATACATGAAAGGTTAGTTTTATGACTGATAATGGCATTAATCATCTCTATAACAGAGACTAGAATATAAAGGTAGCTGCAATGGTCTTGTTAGGACCAAAAATTAGAATAATCTCATACCAGTTGGTAGCTTTGACTTTGGAATCGATAAGAGAGATCTAGAATAGAAGTTTTCCACCAATTTTTGAGCAATTCCCTGATGTTTTTCCCAAAAATATTCTTGGGGTTCTGCCCAAAAGATAAATGAAGGTTTATATTGATCTCCCTTAAGGGAATAGTCCTATTTCCCTTCCATATTACTAGATGGAGCCAAAAGAGCTAGGATAATTGAAGGTGAAATTGGAAGAGCTGGAAAGAAAAGGGTTCATTCGTCGTCGCATGTCTTTTGTGGAAGAACCAATCTTTTTTTTTTCAAAAATGGCAATAGAATGTTGTAGTTTTCTGTAGATTATTGTACGATTAACCAAGTTACAATAAAGAGTTAATATCCACATCCATGATTTCATTATCTAGTCAATTAATTGAGGGGACACCAATGGTTCTCTAAAATTGAATTGTGATCATGATACTACTATTTACGAGTTCAAAAGGATGATATTCAAAAGAAATATTTCAGAAGTAGATATGGCCATTACGAGAATGTGGTTATGACTTTCAGTCTTAAGAATTCCCAACCATCATTATAAAATTTATGAATTTGATATTTCAGAGATATATGGATTCAATTTTTGTTTCGGTTTATGGACGACATATTGGTTTATTATAGGACAAGTGATGAGGATGAGAAACAGTTTTGTTAAAGTGTTGGGAAAATTGAGAGATCACTATTTGTATTAAAAATTATCAAAGTGATTTTTTTTATAGAAGTGGTAAACTATCTTGGATATATAATATCTTAACGACGTATTTATATGGATAAAAAAATAGATGATTTTATCTCTTGTAAACCACAACATAATGTCTTCAAGATATGCAATTAACTTGTCCTAGTTGGTTATTACCAATGTTTTGATCATAATTTCTCTCAACTAGATTCTCCTGTGATATCTTTTGTGAGGAAAAATTTTCCATTCAAATTGAAGGATGAATTTCATTAGAATTTTCAATAAATTAAGGTTCTCCTTACATCAACACCAATCTTGATTTTACCAAAATCAGGATAAGGGTGTTTGGTGTATTGTGATGCTTCAGGATTTGAGTAAGGATGAATTCTCATGTCGGGAGATCATTTTGTTTCTTATGAATCAAAACATTTATGGTTTAATGAGAATAAATACACAAAACCCTATTTGATGTTAGATTTAGATGTTCATGATTTCATGAAATAGAGTAACTAAATCTTATGTGAGATATTTATCATCTTTAAAAATTATAAGAGCTTGAATTTTGATTCTCAAAAGTGTATTTTTATATAAAAATAGAAGATGGATGGAGTATCTCCAAATTTATATATTCAAAATGATTTATACACTTGGTAAATGATATTTAGTGGAAGATATAATGAGAATAAATTCATATTCTCAGTTGGAAAAAGAGGCATAAGATCAGTGGTAGTTGATGTTGGTCCTAGGTAATATGCACATGGAATGTGAAGGTTGAGGTAGTGTTGTAGTTTAACTTCTGGTTTCATTTGTTCTGGATTTGGTGGATATGGATAAAGAGGAAAAACATCTGATTCTGAATGTGTGTCTATGAGGATGAAAATTAATGGTGGGGAGACCATTGAGGGATGGTAGCTGAATGGGTGTTAAATTTTGTGGTTTCCAAATTGGATGGTTTTACCTCTGGATTGTTAGTAAGAACATCATCATTCTTACCACCATTCGGGACAATGTATTCATCCTTTAATAGAGAAGATGTATACAGAATTGAAAACTTAGTTTTGGTAATTCTGTATGAAATGAAGAATGGATGAGTTTGTTTTGATATGCTTAACATGTCATCGGGTTAAGGGAGAACATTAGTGACCGTTGGTTATGTTTCAGTATTTACCTATTACTATATAAAAATGAAAATAGAGAGCTATGTATTTGGTAATAAATCTCCCAAGAGTGATTTAGAAACACAATTCCAAATGGGTGATTGTGGATCATCTCACAATGTTAGAAAATTTCATTCTTATTCACAAATATCATATGGGAGAGGAATTACCAAAAATATATATATGAGAAGTGATAGATTTGTATGGAGTATGAATTATGATAGTGTTAGGAAAAGATTTTAGTATTAAATATCATTTATGTAAATCCTTACATGAATTCCCTTGGTACACAGTAATCTATCAGAAAGGTGTATCAACCATAGATTTATGAGAAATACAAAAGGATGTAAGAAATGTTGGAAGACATGTTTTAAACTTGGGCAATGTATTTTGGTTGCTCATGGTAGGATCATATAATATTAGTTGATTTAACATATAAAAACATGTATCATGCCTCAATACACATTATAACTTTTGAATCATTTTATGGGAATCCCTATCATTCTCCACTCTGTTGGGTGAAAATATAACAGACTTCATTGGGTCTGTCGATACTTTTCCAGGAGACAATAAAGGATAATTAGTTGACTAGGAAGTAGATGGAGACATCACTGAGTCATCTAAAATTGTATGTGGATCATCATTGATGGACATTTTTTTTGATGCGAGTGATCTTGTTTTATTGAATATCACTCCAAGGCATGTGAATTGTCATTTTGGAAAGACTGGAAAGTTATCTACAAGATAGACAGTCCCAATTTAGATACTTTAATGAGTTGGTGAGGTGGCATATCATTTGGTTTTTCAACCATCAGTCAATTCAGTGCATAATGTGTTTCTTGTGTCTATGTTGAACCCATTACAACATGATCATGATCATGCGATTCAATGGGATCACATTTACCTAGAGAAAGATGCTTTATTGGTTCATTTTATAGTACATATTATGGATAAGAAATAGAATATATTTCATATGAAAAGAATAATTCTTCTATGGGATTCATGGAAACATGGTCAGATTCGATAATAAACTTAGTAAAATGGGATATAAATGGTTTACCAATTGCCCAAACTCTTTCAATAAAGAAGTAGTATTATATATTCTTGGGGACAGAAAAGCCAATGATGGGGAAAATGTAGCACAACCGATTTCTATTAAGTAACCATTTCATTTTGTTTTTGATGTATTTGAAGTTTTTGGGAGAGGTTTTGAATGTTTTTTAATAATTTTGGAACGTTTTAAGACCTTTTTGGAGGTTAACTTTTTGTAGAAACTGTGAAAATCCAACAAGAAACCGTGCACAGTGAGATAGGGGCTTCTGGGCAGGCGCACGAGTTGTCATAACCATACAAAAACCCTAGGAATAACCACAAAACATGTAAAAAATGAAATAAATGGTTCACACATATATTTTCTAACCATGTGAGTGAACCATATCAAGGATGATTAGAGTTAGAGTATGGCACATGTTTTTCACTCAGTTTACCTGACCATGCTAGCCAACCATACATGGTTAAATAGTTAGATCCTAAAAATTGGATCTCACTATTTTCCACCTTTAAGCCCCTAGTTTTTCAATTTTGGTAACCCTAAATAAATATTTATTCCTCCCAATGTATATTGAGACTCTTCAAATAAAATCATTAGTGAACCATTGAAAAATATTTTTGTGTTGAAGCCCGGCTCACATATAATGTCTTCATTTTAGGTGGGTTTCTTGAGATCTAATTATCTTAACTATTTTTGATTCATAGATATATTCAATTGGGTATAGTTAAATGATATTTTATTCCATTCATGATTATATATGGTTATGTTGATTCTAGGGAACAATATCCATGGTAGTTTTTTGGAGAGTCAACCTAGTTTTAAAAAATAGTTCGAGTTGCTCTTAATTTTCACCATAATTCCCGAGGTAGGTGGCTACACTATTGAACAATATTTATAGAACTATAAAGATTTGTTTCAAAATATTTTAATTTCGTGAAATTTATTTTTAAATTGATGAGAAAGGCAGGGTAAAAACCAGTTCAGTGATGGTTTTTGGATTTTTGGAAATTGGTAGTTGTGAAAAGTGCTTGGTTTTATGATTTTAAACTGATGGTTTAAAATATATATTTCTTTTGATTGATGTAAATAGTATTTTGGAATGGTTTTTAATATATATTTTTTATTATTTAAATGGATCAAAATAGTTTGGTTTAAATTGTTTTTCCATACAGGTGTTGGTTTGAGTCCATGCTTTGGATGTGACCCTGAATAAGGGGAGTATACCATTGGGGTATAAGGAATTTGACCCTGGATAAGGGGCGTGTGTCAGTATAAAACAATTATATTTTATATTCAAAGATGAATAAGTGGACATATAATTAATCAGTTATGAGGATTTATATATCATATAAGAATGCATGTGTGTGTGTGTGTGTGGTTTATGGAATGGTATGCCAAAAAAGAATGTGAACTTGTTTAATAATTTTTTTTTCTTTCATTGGAGAAGTTTTTTTGTTTGTTAAAAATTATTTAGTGTCAGAACTGTCTAATATCTTGATTTAAATTATTTTAAGGTGTTTTATATAATTTTTTTATTCAAATGTGATAACATATTATATCATAGTGGCATGAGTAGGGAAGTCATTTTGGGGGAAACCATCTGAGTTTCATTACTCACCCATTTCTTGGGAATATTGGTTCTTTTGCACATATTTTTTTATCAATCTACTGGTAAAGTTACTGTATCCATCTGCTTTAGTGGTACTTACTTATTCATTAAGTTGGAGTTAGATCTTAGATCATTTTTGGAGTTGTTGTGATGGTTTCTAGGAGTCATTGGATTTTGTTGGTTTTGACTTCCTCTTAGTACCATGATATTGGTTATAATATAGTTTGGTATTTTTTTTTATTTTGGCTATTACATTGATTTTTAGAAATTTTTATGATGAATCATTTAGTTTTTTTGGTTATGGTATATTGGTTTTGGTTGTTTTAGTTTTAAAGTAAAAATAATCCCCTTATTGTATTGAATCTCATGGAATTTATTTCTAGCCTTTAGAATGTTGTGAATGTTTCTTAATGTCAAGTAGCATTCCCCCTTGACTCAACACAACAAGAAGGGGTGAGATGCTATATGTAATTTTTTAATACTTTGTTATATATTTTATGTGTTGTTATTTAAACATATGGGAAATTTTTATCTAGTTTTTTTACAATCATTTATGTTTCACTATAATAAATTTTCTTCCAATAAAAGAAATTCATTTCCAATAAAAGGTAAAAAAAATAATGTGATCAAATTTTTAATATTTCTTTAGAATTTAACATGTTCAATATTATTGACCTATTAACAACAATTGATCTTTTATAGGGTTTGATTCAAATAAGTTGGATATGAATAATTCATGTCATCGGTTTCCCATGCCTATATAAAGTGAGAGTGGGTTAACACTTATTATCACGAAATTGTTTTAAGATGATCATTTTCTATTCTGATTCCCTTTCATATGATAGTTTTATTGGATTCCTGATTAATATTGTTTAAATGATATTTTTCTACGAAATTCTAAAATGATTTCTCGAAAAGGAATGTTTTTTCATAATGATTGAGATAAAGGACATGTTTCAAATGGTATTATTATTTATTAAATTCAGATTCTATATTCTAAGGATGGGAATCGCAATATGTTTTTAAATAAGATTATTATTTCATTATTCAAAAAATTTTAGAGAATATCATATGAATTTGAATTTCAATGAATTTTTAATTCTAAAAATAGATACATTAACTTAATTAATATTTCGTACAAACTGAATATAAAAAAATATGATGAGACAATTGGAATACCACATGAAGGGGAATGTAGTATTTTTACCTAATAGTTTCATAAGAAGCTCGAATATTTTGAAAAAACTAGAGCAGAAATTTATTTATTCCATACCAATGATAAATTATGAATATTATTCCACCTCTCACTTGATGCATAGATTTATTCACTTTGGATAAAAATTTCTAATCACATGGGAAGTATATAAGGATAATTTAATGGTTTAGGATATCTATATTATATACATTCTAGGTAATATGAGAATGTTTAACATAGTAATGTGTATATTCAGTAATATCAACCCAATAAATATTTAATTAGTAAAGTTTAATATTTTTCTATGATAGAGATTTATCCACAAATTATTGTTAAATTCAATGATAGAACAATATATTTAAAAGGAGGTAGTTAATGTAAGATAAATTACAATATAATTTAGAGATGAAACAATTTCCAAAATGAATCTGAGTTTTATTCCAAATTTCAAAATGAAATCCGAAAAGAACACTAATGGTAATCCATTTATAAATTTGAATATATAAAAATGAATGTTTTAGAAAAATTAAATTCTTGTTAAAATACATTGTGTATTCTAAGGAACAAAACCAAGGGGACATATGAAGAGGGTTTTCTATGTTTAATAAAAATGAGAAACGAATGATCATAATCAATAATTTTTTAGATATTATATATTATAATTCTTCGAAGACACAAGTTTAAGAAAATATCAACAAATAATAAATGATGAAAAGACCAGAATAAAATGAGAGAAAAGATAAGGAATTATTATATTTTCTAAAGAAAGTTGGAAATTATTTTTCAATAGTTGAAGGTAGTTAGAAGGTAGCTTTAGAAAGTGTTAATATTGTGAAATTTATATTTATTCCAATATTTATGAATCATTTTTATATCCCTCCTCAAATTGAGTAGCTAGAAAAAGATTTATTCATTTATAAGGTAACAGTTATTTTTATTTTAAGTAAATGTCAAGATGATGATGTTAAAATTACGATATAAAATATTTATGAAAAAGAAAAATAATAAGTCACCCATCACATAGAATCTACATGAGTATGATGAAAGATAAATTTACGCAAATAGAATAATGTTATCCAAGAGTTAATGAGTGATTTATATATTTTAGAGATTTCAGATCATACTTCAACTTCCCAATAAAAAAAATTAATAAAGAGGATTATGTAATCTATTATTATCAAGAAACATTAGAATGTAAAAATGCTGAATCCAAAGAAAAACAATTCAAAAATCTTTATACGGATGAATACGTTAATCTTTGGGAAATTTTACAATATCACATAATAAAAAGATAAGAACCTAGACCATTATGGGCAACAACTACTTCGTTACTGGATACATCAAGTGATTCCATAAATGAATATCTATGTACATAAATAACGAGAGTATAGACAATGATAAATTAATCCAATGATGTAATAAATAGACATAGAGAAGTTATAAATTTTTTTCCTGATAACCAAGCTAATTGAAAGTACATCCATGTAAATGTAGATATCTTATAAAATTCAAGTTCTTATAAACAACATGTAGAATCTATTATCCAAAGTGAATCAATGTTCAAGTATTCTAAGAGGAAATCCAGGATTGAAATAAGAGTTCTATTTTTTTAAATTATAGACAAAACATATAGAGTGTGCTAGAAATTTTTTTGATGGAAATGTTTATAAAATTAAAATAGATTTTTTTACAATGTTTTCATATTTCATAAGAATTAATATTTATAAATGTAAATGGGATGCTGATTATCATAAATCCCTCTCTATATGGTAGGATGCTAAAATATCTAATAAATTTAATAAGATTTATTTTTTTTGAAGATAATGATGAAAATATGAAGTCAATATTTGTTGACTCATAAGAATATAGACAATATTTCGAAAATTAGTTTGATAATAAAGAAAAACTAAAAGAAATATTAATTTTTCTCTTGAAATATTAATATAATTTTTGAATAATGTAACTAAAATTCAATGCGTGAAAGTTTTTTAATGTCTTTTGTTCCTTATATTCTTTGATAAATGTTATATATATTATGTAAATAAGTACTATTTCATCAAATCTGATGTAGTATTTCATCAAACTTTTCTACCTCCAAAAGATTTTAAAAACATAAAAATGGTTTACTAATGGTGAAATAAAAGACTTTTAGTGAAAGGGGGAATGCTTAAATTCTTTATATTTTTTTATGTTAGGGATAGTAGTATTTAAATAGTTTAATTTATATATTTTAATAAAAATTATGTTTATTGTTCTTTTCCAAAAGGGGGAGACTGTTTAGTCCAAAGGAATATTTCATACCACATTTTTGAAAATCAAAATCCACTTATTATAATATTATATGTTTCTATGATTTAAATGATCCATGTTATGATTATTTTTTCTTATAATAGTTAATTTTTATTAGATGAATATTCCAATATTTATGTGATATAGTTTTATTAATGAATATAGGATAGATATTTACATTTTATATAGGACGGATGAATACCATGTTCATCAAATGAAGGGTTTATAAAGTCTGTCAACCTGAGTATAAAGAATCACACAAGACAACATTATACATAGTTTATGATAGTGTATTTAGTAGATAGAAAAAAATTCTACCTGAATAAAATTTTATTAAACCTACCAGACGCATAATATTATACAGTTTACGGACTGAAGATATGTACTCCACCGGATGGAACCAACATTCGCTATAGTGGGTAAGATAAATAATGTCATTAAGAGAAGATGTTGTGATGAAATTTTTATATAAAAAAAATTAAATTTAATGATGTTCCAACCACCATTGAGAAACTCATAATATGAACATTCGAGTACACATATAAATATAGCTTCTTATTCAAGGAGAAGGTTGCTTTTTCTTATGAAATCAGTGATCTTATGTTACTATGATTGGTATATAATATATTTATACTAGTGTATGATTAATTATAAAAACTATATTGTTTTCTTGAGGCAATATGTGGGTGATGTTATCATTTTTTTATTCCTTATATTTATTTCTTTAATTAATATTTTTAATCATAATAATCATGAGATATTAAGAAAATAGAGACAAAAAGTTATTCTGGTAAGTCTGATCAAGAGTTCATGAGGATAGGGAAAATGAGATTATCCCAATCATTCTGACCAAGGGCTTACGATGTTAACAAGGACATACCATTTTTATTGGTTTAATATCTTGGATAACATATGTTAGGTTATATATTTCCTTAACACTGAAGGCCAGTGAATTGATACATTATTATACTGTTTTTATAATTTTTTCAAACATACTTTATAGAAGTTTGTTTTAACTTAATTGTATTATTATATTTTACACTTTTCTTGTTTATGATGGGTTTATACAGTTTTATATAAATAATTTCTAACGTAGATTAAAATTTTTATTTGTAAAAAACTCCAACTAATGAAATTTATTATATTTATTGCAAAATATTTAAGTATAAATTTTATAAACTACAACTCTCCCCTTCTTCTATTATATTGTTTTCCTTATTTTTCCTATATTATATTTAGGCCAGACTTGTGATGAAGGAATGGATTCTAGGAATGGGAGAATGAAATAAAAGAAGATAAAATAGTATGTAACACAAAACAATATAGTGGGAAGTTATAATGAACCAATTAATACAAGATAGAGATTACGATGTGAAAACAAATTAAACATTGATACTCATTTTTATCTATAAATATTTACAGAGTCTATTGAGCCCAAATTATGGGTAAATTCAATTAATGTGTAGGTAGATCATATTGAATGGAATTACACATGGGTTATTTTTATAAAACAATAATGATAATAATATCATTGATGTTTGTTATAAATTAAAATAGTTTATAAAATATTTTAGGATATACCATATAATGTAATATGAATTATATATATATCAAAGAATACTATATTCCCAAATGGATTCCAATTTCGGCCTCTATCATAGTGTTGTTTTGAACTATGGTGTGTCGTTTTCCCCAATGGAAAAAATGGTCCATTAGGGATTGGGGAGGTATGTACTTTTTATTTTATGTATGAGGTGACACAGTTTACAAGTCTTGATAGGTTATTATAGGGGGTCATGTGTCTTTCCAATCACTCTGTGTCAGGTATGATGTCCATGGATGGTCTCCAACAGGTTTATTCAGGGAGATAGAAACACCCAACGAACTTGTTATCCAAGATTCATGGACATGATTTCCTAAGGAAGGAAATCATAGGGTGATGATTTAGATAATGAAACTAAAGGACTCACATTGGTTGACATGATGGGAACTCTTTCTCATCAAACACTTTTGTTGGGAATTATTTCTTATTGTTGGAATCTATTATAGTGTTAAGAAATCTTATATGTTTATGAATAATTTGTTATTTGCCAAGTACTTGCCATGTATTACCCATGTGTTACAAGATCAATCATAAATACACATGAGTTCTTCATCTATATCACCCTATTGTGGAGGGATCCAGAAACCCATCATCATTTCTGGAGACAATTTGGGTCTAATCCATGTGATGAGGAACTCTTAAGTTTACCATCATCCAGAGGGGTCATGAATTGTTCTAATGTTGGGGTTGAACCAATATCATAGGCTTCCAACATATCATTGTGAGAGGAATAAAATCCCGCATAGTCGGTGCCACTTAACTGGACACATCATCTTTTTAGGTCATGTGACAAGGACCCATAGATGTAGTTTAATGTCAAGCAGAAAGGACATCTTGGAAAATGGTATCTTGTCAATATTTAATGTGGGATATATGCTGAGGCATCCCAAGGTACCTGGAACTGACATAGTCTTTGAAGTGAAGGCGACCCTATAGAGGATACGTCACGAAAAAAATTAGTTTGATTTCGGTGTTGGGTTCGCACCTCAAGGAGGGTTCATACGAATCCTAGTTAGTTGGGAATCAAAGCCCACATAGTTTGGTAATATGATGAATTTGCATGGAATCTACCCATGAAGGAGGTAGGATTTTGGGCTTACATTAGTGGTTAAGTCCCTTTTTTGAGTTAGAGTTGGGAATTATATCATAAAGGATTCCTTGAGAAATTGGGGTTAAATATTGGGGTAAACCATTGAGAATGATAACCTTCAAGCTTAGGCCATAGACAGGCATCCTATATATCATTTTTGGGGTAGGAATAAGTGCTATCAAAGTTAGTTTTTTAGGGATTACACTATAGATAAGGCCCATTTGTGGAGGCATAATTTCTCATTTCATGGATGAGATGGCATGGAACTCAGGCCTTATGAAGGATTTCATTGTATCCTAGTAACGATGGGAATCAGAGTCCTCATAGTTTTTTGTTGCAATGGTGTAGATGCTATGATCATTTTTAACATCTAATCCCATGTGATTCATGCTTAGTGTGAGAAATAGGATGAACAAGATGATATGGTGATACACATCATATCCCATATCTACAGATTGAAAATGATATGAAGTTATAGTTTTTACCCTAACATGGATTTCTCTTGGTGTAAGGATTATAAAAATTATCCCTAGGAATCTAGGGAGGCCTAAGTGGTGGCACTTTCTTCAGTTTATACCTCAATAGGTACTACAACTGGGGAACATACTCCAGTAGATGTAGGGGTTACTACGGAGGTATCCCCTGGAGATAGATACATATGAAGGATGTCATTGAGAACCCCATCAGGGTATTATAACATCTAGTTTTATCTTTTTCTCCTACTGAGGGATCATCCCCCCTTCCAGAACAAAAAACGTCGACAAGAATTATATCTTTTGATATGTATAGAATCAGGTATCACATGTAACTTTCATATCCTCTTCCCTAGTTGAAAAAATTAATTTTTTATATTTATATCCCAATAATCATATTTTTATTTCTGTGAAAGATGGATAAGAAATGAGGTGGAAACCATCTAAGCATCTACGATATATGTCCCTTTTGAGGGACGTGAGATACCATATGTACCACTAGTGGCTGCAGTTGAGCGGGTATGAGAAGCCGAGCCAACCAAGGATGTTGAGGACATTCGTAGGCCATGTGAGGATTTTGGTCAAGATAATACTTCCCCCATATCAATGGGTAGTGAAGCTTTGGAGATAAAAGTTTCAACAATATGCGGTGATTATGCTACTTTGTAGACGATTGGGACAACTTTACTGGTGGCGGTGGAGATGGATGGGGATCCACAATTTATGGATGACATTAGGGAGATCATGAGTCATGAGAGAGTGTATACTCTGATCCAAATGGATTCTGATGTCACATAATGGGGATCCTTATGATTCTATTCCCCCATTGAGCATACAAATCCTTCTCTTTTGGGGGATACAATAATAGAATTGGGGGGTATCTCAAATCAGAGAAATCTATAGTTGTCCATCATTCCTTACTCCAAGATAGTTATTCCTAAGGGCATAGTCTCAGTGAGTGACCTTTTGAAATATAAAAGTATATTCGAGCATGGCTATACTCCATGATCATTTTTAATCGATCCTGATATCCATTAGCAGATTGAGGGTGCAACACCTGTATTTTCAGGTAGTGATGACCTAAAGGAGGTTACAAACATTGGTACATCAACATGTAGAGGATAGATTTCCACTTCTTCTCCCATTTCTTTTTTTGTATCAGGGTTACAACATCCATTTAACATTAAACCCTGATATATCATTTATTGACACTAACGGAGAAGTGGTGGTCAAGGGGTCCAATTACACCAAGGCTATTTGAATCAAGACCTTATCTGGTGGAAATCATTCTTGACTATATTCTACACTATAAGAGTGATTCTAAAATAGAACAATATGACATAGTCCGACTCTGTCCCATTATATAGGAAGTGTGGGGGAATATTTGCAGGCTAATTTTGCAAACCCCCCTTCTAGACATGAAGATCATGATTACTAAGCTACCCCATATGTTTTTAGTCCTTGGATTCGAGTGGTTCAATTTTCATGATATCCATGACATTGTTAAGTAGGTTCTTACTGTGAGAGAGGAAACCAGCATGCTTGAGTCTCATCTTTCCACTACAAAGTCTATGTATCATCTTACTGATATGAGGAAAATCCTTATGAATAATGGTTCATAGAAATCTGGGGAAGTCGGGAGGCTGTAGAGTGAACTCATGAAGAAGAGGTCCTTAGTGGAGAATCTTGATCTTGTGGTGGAGCGATGGAGCAATGAACTAGAGAAACTTAAATAGGAATGGGCATGCGTCATGACTGTAGTTATTGAGGGGAAGAAACTAGTGGAAGAAGGAAAAAATGGGACTTGATGTAATGTGGGCAGTGGAGTAATTCTGTTATAGTGTGGAGGCCATGACAAGATCGTTGCTGGAGCTCCAGTATGCCATCAAAAATTTGAATCATGCATTGATACAAAATTGTTAATCTGATGAATGTCTTATATAATTACCAAACCCTTTTCATATAGAGAGGCTTCAGATTGTGGATTCCCTTTTTCACCTTCATTTTATTGAATAAAAACATTTATCTCTCTAATTCATTCCCCATAAACCTTTCGTGAAATATAAATTATTTTTAATGGACTACACTTGAATGAAAATTTTGAACCAGATTCGCATTTGACTCCTGATTTGGGATAATCAAATTGAAATAACCAAAACATCCCATAATTTTTTCCTGAATCAATGGAGACAATGAGTGAAACTTAAATATTTTAGTGACACATACAAGGACCCACAAGCATTATTACTTTTTCTACCATAACAATAATTTTTTCGTAGTCTTATTATGATGTTGTCTTAGCAGGTATAACATGATTTTCATTTAGGCCATCCTTTAATTTTTTTGTCCTAACAATATTTGTGTCTTTTTAGCTTTTTTATTTCTATGAATTTTTCATAAACCTTAAAAAGCGTTGGTTTAATGAGCTAGCACTGGAATTTTTCCCTGGATTCCCTTCATGGGTTTTCATCCTGGTGAGTTTTTTCAATTTTTTGTGGGAAAATTAATTTCATGAAAACTAGACTATCATTACGAATATTTTAGGTCGAATAGAGTAGACCACGATTGATGTTTTTGTTCATAAAACATACACCATGACTTATAGTGTGTGGGCCCCAATTATGTTTCATGGACCATGGATGTACCAATACATTTTGGACAAGGATGAGGAATTTTTCTTGACCTTGATATTTCAACTTATAGTTATAATACATGGATATGATATGGGTCATGGAAGCCATGGGGAATAGAGATGTAGGAAAATTCTATACAGAGGTTTAATTTGCCTTCAGTTAATGGGAATTTCTTGTAGGAAACTTATGCATAGCAGGTGGGGCATTGTGTACAAAGTCAAACAAAGGTGTTTTCAGGACATTAGCCTTCCACTTCCGATGTCAAGACAATTTCATGGAAATTTTGATACCTAAAAAATAATAAGGTTGCCTTATCAAACGAGTGGTTTTGGAAAATTATGTGTTCATTTGAATTAGTGATGATCATTAATGAAAGACCACTCCTACCCATATTTGGCCTGTGTAAAATTGGGGTTAATTCGTGGTGCAGTACAATAGTATAAAACTAGGACATTTGAGAATTGTGATTTAAATTTAATTTTATTTGACTGAGTGGGTAAAAAGTAGATCTTTTTCCAACGTAGTGTGACTATGAATGTTATGTCATTTATAGACATAAATGGGGTGGAAGGGTGTCAAATTTTGTCCAGGTGGTTTACGAAACAAGGGAGAGGGGTGGGAGGTAAATGTCATAGAGACGTATGGATGTAGGAGAAGCCTCTATTGAGAACGATTTTTACATTGGTTGATAGACCCTTTTTGTGGGAAATGTATGTTGAGCCATTAGGGAATTGTGTTCATAGTTAATAAGGGATTCCACAAGGCACTGAAAATCCATTTTCAATGGCAATGTAAGAATATGGGGATCCGATACATTCTAGACACAGAGTATGGTTTGTGAAAAAGAGGGTTCCTGAATATAGAATGAGGAATTTCCAGTCAAAATTTCTTGAATGTTGGTATCGACATTCACCCAACATAGATGAACGAAGGTTCCCTATGCAGGTCTAACCTGTTCACGGGGAATAGTGGGAAATTTCATTTCATGGATGGACCCGAGATATTATTTCAAGTGTGACAATATATCCAATGATAATATGAATCAATATGGATGTAGTTATCATAAGGTTTCTCCTTATTCAGATCTAATTCTCACATATGAATGTGAAATTTTTATCTTTTAGAAAATATCACCCATGAGATGGGGCTCGTACTAGATTTTCCCATGAGGATTTATTTGACATATAGGGTTATGGGAGACATACCATTTGATCTATCTACACCCAATGGTGAAAATAAGGTTTCATGCATCATGCAATTTTAATGTCTTGTGATTGGGTCATTGATATGAAAGACCCTATTAATTGGAGGATAATCGGGTCGTGATGTCTGACATGTCCAAGATTTGAGTAGAAAGGAAAGTATAAACCATGGCTCTGAGTTCTCTTGAATCAGGGGAAACGATATCAAGCTTAAGAGACCTTAATAATATAGAATTAGGGAAATCCTATAATGAGAATGAATTTTCCATTGATTTAAATTCCTTTTTGTGGGTAGCTTAGGCAGAGCCGATGAGAAATCGTGTTCATAGTCAAACAAATTTATCCATAGGAGACTAACCTTCCATTTCTGATGGCCATGGATGATTATAAAGATTGAAAATTTCACAAATAATGATGATTGATGTATATAAAGGATGTTTTTGAACATATTAGAAACATTTATTCCTTGATTACCCATGGAATTGGGAACATCCCTACATAGATCATACGCATACCTAGGGTGGGGCATTTTGATTTTTTTCTTTGAGCTGGACCTGGGGTTGAAGATTTAGGTGTCCTAAAATTAAAATCCATTTATATGATTGGTCGGTACATAGGGATGGGGAATCATAGCTATCAGTGTTTCCAATTTAGGGATAGTTGGGTCTAGAGTTTTTTATCCTGGGTCCTTATGTATGATGTGTAGATAATAATCAAGAAAAGCGTATTTCTTGAAATAACATGAAGTTTAATGTCAAGTGGCATGGTCCTTGGTCTCAGAAATGTGAAGAGTAGAACCTAGAATATCCATTTAAGGTTATTCTTCTAGGGAAACCCATAATTGATTGATCCTCCACGGTTTTGTAGGGAATTCCTTACTGATGTCCCTAAGGCCATGTGAGTTATGCTCGTTGTGGAAAACAAGGGGCGACAAGGGTGAAATTTTCACCTATGGATGGTATTACCATAGAAAGGGGAAATTCATAATTGAAGTGATGGTGTTTAGTTTTAATTCATACAATAAGTAAACTTTATTATGAAGTTTAACATCATATGATTTGGAAAATGCCCATTCATTTTAGCATCATCTGGAAAGGATATGGACTTCAAGTAGTTTATTGTCATGCGGTGAGGATGCTGATGACCCTATGTGAAAGGGGGACATTTGATTACTCCTAAGATAGCCTTAGAGATAGAGCCAATTTGGACGTTCCAGACTTTGACTAATGGAGGGTACATTTTTATGCGTCTTGCGGTTGGGTCTGGATCATAGAATCTCGGCATCACTACATATCCTATCTGAGTAGGAATCAATCCGAATGAAGTTATTTTTAAGATATATCCCTCATAGGTAGGTCTGGATTATATATAAGGGGGATATTTTTTTACTTTAGGGTTGATGAACCAAGATGACAGTTCAGGTGTCACTATATATCCAGTGAGGGTAAGAATCAAGCCATACATAGTTCTGCATATTACATACAGTTTAAAGCCATGAAACTAGGATATGGAAGACATCATGTTAATGGAGACAGATGTTATGGACCCCTATAATTTTACATCATGTGGTGGGGATGTTGGCTGCACAATTTATCATCATTTTCTATGGATGAATTATCATAGAAACTGGGAGATAATATGGCTAATCATATGAGGATAACCTATCACACATCAAATGTGATGGAGGGAGAAAGTTTAAAACAAGACTCAGGTAACTCTCAGATCAGGAGAAATGATATATGGATTTGAGCCATTGGGAATACCGAAGTAGGAATAGCCTCTCTCATGGATGAATTTTCCTTTGGTTTACATTCATTTTTTGTGGTCAACATAAGTAGAGATGCTGGGGAGTTGTGTGAATAGTCCAAAAAAAGTTTTCCTCATGTCAGTGAATGTCTATTTCTTGATGGTAAGGATGAGTATAGGGATCCAAGGTTTCCTCGGTCATGGAGTGTTGTGGATGGAATGTAGAGAGACCTTAGTTTTTAATAAATTTCATGACTATGTTTTTTTTTGTGAAATATGGAATCTCGTACATAGATCTGAATTGGATGTGGGTGGTGGTGATCTTTGAAAAAATTCTTGCTTTAGAAATAATGATTTGGACTCTCCCTAACAGATATGAATTTATGTGAAGGTTATTGGAGATATTTTCCTCTTTTTTCATTTTTCAAGTTCGGACTCGATATATGAGATTCCTGCATCACTACATATCTTATTGCAATAGAAATCATGCCACACAGATTTCTATAAATTGGTCTCCCTTACTAGTCATGATCCATACATAGGGAGATGGGTCTTTTTTTTATTTTTTATGGTGGATGGACTAGGAAGTTGGATCCAAGTGTCACTATGTATCCTATAATGAAATGAATCATGACACATATAGTTCTAGGGGTACAAAGCAGTTTAATGTGTTGTAGTATGGACATTTGGCTTCCACAATATGGAGGGGAGTACCCTATAGTGCCTTTTATGGTTGTGCCACTAGGACCATGGAAGCCCTACTACAGGTTTCTATGCCTTGACCATGTGGGTAACTCCCTGCTAAACCCCTAAAACCATGCGATTTGAGATTTATGTTAGAAACAAGGGTGAAAAGAGGTGTATTACTCTACACATGTATAAAACTATGAAGAGTGGGGGAATTTTAATATTTGGTCTTTTCTTGTAGATGTGCCCAGATTTGGAAATCTAGGTGCTACTATGTCTCCTCATGGGGATGAGAATGAGATGATGTTCCATGAAATCTACCTACACTAGTCTGACCAATACATAGGGGGAATATTTTGGAATGGGGGCTGCACCAGAATGTGGAATCCATGCTTCACTACATATCTCGTAGGGTAAATAATCAATCCACGCGTATTTCCCTGGGAAAATTCCGTGTACCGGTCCGACCCTGGTAAAGAGTGGTGGGATTTTTTGAATAATTCATTTGAAATGATGCGTCTACCATATACCTTTACTCTCTATTTATGTGGGGGAAATTCTTACTACCATTATTGAGCTCACATTTTCTATGATCGGTGTGAGATACAAGTAATAGAAAATTATTCCTTGGAAATATATAGGCACTAGAGGGTACAATGGATTAATTTTTATCGTATGGAATCTAGATAAAGACATAGGGATAAGGTGTCTCTATGTATACCATTGATAAATAGAAAGGAAGCTATATGTAGTTATATGAATTCCCCCTGTGCAAGTCTGAACCAAAAGTAGGGGGTAATGTTTTGGATGGCAGCTACACCAGACTATGGAATCTAGGTGACTCTGTGTATCTTATAAGGGTTGGAATCAATCCATATGTATTTATTGGGGAAAATAGTTTCCATGTGGACTTGTCTATCTTAGAGGAAATTGGGAACTTTGAATTTTTCCCATAATGATATGACGCATGTTCGATGAATCATTGGTAGGGATAAAATGATAACCATGTAGTTTAACGCCATCTGGTGAGGAAGGTGATGCTAAGATGTTTGACATCATAAAACATGGATGGATATGGAACTATGTAGTATAACTTCATATTGGTAATATGAATTTTTTATGATTATAAAAAGTATTTATTTAGGAACCTTGTATTGGTGGGAGCTGTGTTAAGCTAGCCATCCATTGAAATCAATGAATATGCTCTATTGGAGTAGTCATTTTTTATGACATATGGTCCATCCCACTACGATTCCAACTTTGGAGGATTCTTTCAATGTATCAATGGAGTTCAGAGGACCAAACCCATTTCTCATTCATGGAAATGTCATAGGTGAACCTTTTGGTTGATGGCCCATGCATTCCGATTTTGGTAAACATACAAATGGTACAGGGTGTTCAATATTTTCTCATCCAATCACTCCAACTCATCCACCGATTTTTGGAATTTCACATATGATGATAGATGATCAAAAATGGCAATGCAGAGTGAGGATAGTTGGACTTCAATAGGTAAAACCTATTTTTTACTATATACAAATGAATACAAGGTTTCTTGAGTGGCAGTACGGGTCGTGTTCTGATAAGCCCACAAAGCATGGATGATCTTTTCTGGCCATTATTTCTTGCACATGTCTACCATATCATGTATTAAATTGTATAGGGTCTTGTTGAAGGCTTATATCTATCGTTTGGCCACTAAATTATAGTCGGATGAATGTTTGGCCTTGATTCCATTTTCCTCACATAGCTTATCTAATTTATTAGAGAAGAAGTTGGTTCCGTTTTCTACCTATATTTTAGGAGGGACCCCAAATATAGTCGTGATATTGGCTTTCAAAAAGTTGACAATGCTTCTTGGTCCGACCTTTTTTAGGGGTGTGACTTCGGCCCTCTTGGAAATTAAGTTGGTCTCTATGATAATATACTTGAATTTCTTGGTTGTAGCCGGAGTACAGGTTCTGACGACATCCTTTCCACATATGGAAAATGTCTAGGTGTACTTGGCTATGTGAAGTAAATCCAGGGGCTGGTGGATGAAATTGGAATGAACCTGATATGAATGTATCTTTTTGGTCAATATGGAGGAATCCTACATCATAGCATTCCAATAGGATCATTGCCTTCAAATTTGATAAGAGAGCGTGGATACTGCTTTATGTGCGCCACAGGCTCTATCATTCACTTCTTTCATGCCAGCAATAGCCTGTCCTCCATCAATGTATCTGAGAAGGATCTCGTCAAGTCCCCACATGTAATGGAACTTTTTTAGATTGGTGTCATTGTATATAATTAATTTGACATCCCATCTTCGGATTTTATTCCTTCCATCCCTATATAGTGAGAGTTCTCCATTTTGAAGGTAATTTCCGATGGAAGTCATTGAGACGTTGGTGGAGCCATATGGCTTGAGGATAGGGCTAATCTCATTGATTACTTCTGTGTTGGTCTGGATGAAAGGAAAGACCATATGAGGGTGGGTAATGCTGATGATCGTTAAATCCCAGTCTGGGTTAGCCAGAGTTGTGGAATCATTTTCTAATGCATCATATTGAACATTTTGCAACAAGGGGAAATGAGTTAACATAGGTTCTGAAGGTAACTCTACTATCAATTATCATACGTGGTTTATCAAAGGGATATACTCCTATTTCCAGATAGAATATTCACCACCAATGTCCTTGATGAAGAATTATGGGTCCCTATTTATCTTTATGTTCTCTACTTATGCTTGAAGTGATATTTCTAGGCATGCCATAATATCCTGATATTCTGGTTCCCTGTTTTCACACCCCTCTAATAGAAGGAAGGAGTAAGGAAAGACATCATTTTTTGAAGATATGATTATGGATCCCATCCCCACCTTGTTTATATTTATTTCATCCATTAATTTTCCTATCAGACATTTTGATGCACCATAAAAATTCTTCTCTAATGTTTAGGATTCATCTTTCATTGAAAAAACCTCTTAAACATGTAATTCAATGATCAATGGAGTAATTTATGTTGAGGGGTGTTCTTCTAGTAAATCTGCTAACTCCCAGCCTTTGATGGATTTCTATGGCATGAAACATATGTTTAATTGTTGTAGGATGACTTCCCCCATGATATGAATTCACTCAGCATTGGACATCTAAAAATATTCTAGAGTGGGTTACATTAAGATACCAAATGGACCTCGTGGTGCAGCAGATAATGCCACAACATCTGGACTACAAATATTAAGGAAATGCATATTTTCTTGATATTTTAATACCAAGTCTCAACATTAATCATGGTTCGGCTGAGAAAATAATTAGTTTTCTCATTATCAACATCATTCTTTTGTGTGAGGAAGACACTTTGTGACTATTCTGAAGAAGTCACATATAGAATGAGTGGTCATACTTGGACATGTGGCATTAACACTAGAGGACATAGAAGATATTTATTGAGAGTGTTAAATACTTCTGTACAATCATTGGTACATTGATATTTGATCCCCTTTTTTATCACCTTGGTGAAGGTAAACCATTTACCAACAAGGTTGATTATGAAGTGTCGAATGTAGAAAAACGTTCCATGAAGATCTCTCAACTCAATGAGGTTGTAAGGAGGTGAAATGCTAAGGATATCCATTATCTTCTCGACATCTACTTCTATGATGATATGGTGTACAACGAAGCAGAGTAATTTACCTGAGATGACGCCAAAAGAACAATTTAGGTATTTTTTTTCAAATGGTGTTGTGGAAATTTATTGAAAAATGTTTGAAGATATGTTAGGTGGTCCAAACATTGACTCTATTTAACCACCAATTTATCAACATAGAATTCTACAAACATTCCCATGATGGTCATGAATATGTGATGCATGACATGTTGGTATGTAGCACCAGTAATTTTCAACCAAAAGGGAATCTCCCTGTAGGAAAATACTATGTGGTTCACGGAGGGTTTCTCCCTCCTCATCTTACCAAGCCATTCAATTTTGGTTGTATCCTGAATAGGCATCCATGAAGGAGAGAGCCTCATATCTACCAATTACATCGATCTAAAAATCCATGATCGGGACTAGGAAGTCATCTTTTGGGCAGTGTCGGTCGATATCCGTGAATTCAATGTAGACTCTAATATTCCCATTATTATTTTCAAATGGAACTATATTGGCCGAAAAATAGGATATTGAATCTCCTAATGGATTTTTTCTAAAAGGAGGTTATCAACTTCTGCCTCTATTTTGGCATCATGTGTCAGGTGTGTCCTTCTAGTGGCATTCTGGTAGCCCCAACGGTCTTCCGTCCAACCGAGGAGGTGAGTATGCACCTTGTCATTGAGGCATGACATTTCTATACAGTTCCATGGGAACATATCTCTATCATTCCTTAGGAAGGAGTTATAAACTTCTTTCTCTTCAGAAGACATGGTCGCATTATTAGAACGGTTTGTGGGTCCTCTTCGGTACGCAGGATCATTTTGCTGAGTTCGTCGATGGTGGCAGAGACTCCCTCCAAATATGCTGGAGGGGAATCCTTGAGGTACTATATTTCATCTTCATTATCTTCTTCCTCATATAATTATTATTACGATGGAGAAAAAAATTCTTTGGATGATCTCTCTAGAGATGAGAGATGAGTCTCAATTTTGTACTTAATAGGATGATGCACCGTCTTTTGATTTCATTAACAGTCAGGAATCTTTTGGAGAGAATGGTGTCAGGGGTGGAAGGTTGATTTATTCATATTTTACCCCAATTGGTAGTGTAGGGACCTTTTAGAGCAATGATGATAGTTCAAGGGAATTTTTATCTGAGAATTCACCATTGTTTTTGGGGCCAGTATAATATTCAATACTGTTTGGCACGGTGGCTGCAACTAAAATATTGAACACTATTAAAAATGAATCTAAATTTGCACTCATGAACTCCACCTGATTAATGGGAAGTACGTATTCTTTGACAAGCTGTATGAGAGTATCTACATGAACCATTTCCAATCCACTTGGGGTGGTGACCTGATGAATTCCATCGACTGAGGGTTGCTTCCCTCCATTCTCATAGAACCATGCATCAATATAGTGTGACTCACATGAATCGAATAGGGATTTATTAGTGTTTAATATCCCATTTTCTACATTAATGAAATATTTGCTGCACTGATGGTATGATGATGGAATTTCTTCATGCTGATGCTGCCAGGGCCTTGTAACGACCCAAAGTTTTTGAATAGTATATTAACTTACTCTTAACGATTTAATAGAGATGTTTTTGGTTAATGCAGAAAGAACAGTTGATGGCTTCATCCAGTACACTCAAACCTTATGAAGCCCACTTATCAGAGCTTGGAAAGGAGGTGGAATCTTTGGGCTTTGCTTTGGACCAAGCCCAAGCCAAACTCCAACGTGTGATGCTTGAACGGAAATGCCTGTGGGAGAAGTTCAAGTTAGTAGAGATTACTACTAGGGCAATGCTATCTGATCCTCCCTCATATTCTCTCACCATAGCACACCTTACACTTAGGTCATATGCTGGTGTTATAAGGGGCTATTTGACGAGAACGTAGCTTCTTTGTGTAATCCTTTGGGATGAATAAATTGAGATTTCTTCCTTTGGTGAAGTTTGTGAAATTTTAAATGGCCAAATAATTTTAGGATGTATTTTATTCATGAATTTTGAAAAAAATTGATATTTTAAAGTATTTATGTAAACCTTAAATAATTAATGATGTGTAATGATTTTTAAAAAATGGCCTTTTGCAAAAGTTTTCAGTAAGGAAGTTAGAGTTTAATAAGACCAACTTAATTTTTGACGAATAGTAAATTATGAATAGTGATTTTACGCTTAGGATTAGTAATGTGGCCAAATGGATTAGTAATCTCATTTAAAGAAAGTTTTAATATAATTTAGACACCTTGATTAAGGAATGCGATTTAATAAAATGGATAAATAATGGTTTCAGAAATTATTAGTCAAGTATTAGTTTTTTTTGGGTGAATAGTGTTTTTTAATTAAAAATTAAATTAAAAATATTTAGAAAATTATTTTTATAAACTAGACTTTATTTTTGAACTCACAACATTGATATTATGTTATGGTAATATTTGGGGATTCTTCTGAAAAAAATGAATTTTTAGTGAATAGTGTATATATTTAAAAATTAAATTAAAAATATTGAGAAATTTTTTTTTATAAAATGGATTACATATTTGTAATCAGAGCATCGATATTTGGTTCAGGTGAAATTTTGGGATTTTTCTGAGAAAGATGAATTTTCAGTGAATAGTAAAAATGCAGTTTTAGGGTTTCAGTATGTTTAATGACATCATGACTGCATCACGATGATGCCATGAGATATTTTAAGGGATGTTCGACTTTTGAATAGTAAGAAAAGGTATGAGGTGTCCCAAGTGGCCAAAACCATGTGGAAATACCACTTGTTTTTTCAATACCACCAATGAGGTGTCCCTTGGCCATTAATGCCTTGTCCCCTCACTTTCCCTATAAATACCAAGCCATTATCTCATCCGTTCCATTAAAAAATCATCCTCAACAATGTTCTGGTATCCATACCTCCCAAGGAGTCCTCCCAAGGTGCCCCCAAGCCCTCAAGGTCCCAACCATTGAGTTTTAAGAGTTACGTTTAAGGTAAGGGATCCGACTTCTCTCTCTCTTTTCAAGTAATCTCTTTTATGTCATTCCTTTTATGCTCCATGTTATTATGTTGTAGGATGTTCTTTTATATTCATCTTAATTCCCTTTTCACGTTCATATGATGGGATACCCCTCTTGTTATCATCATTTCATTTTATGAATGTTTAAGTGGCGTTGTTAGGCTGTCGAAATTTTTGTAACGATTCTTTCACCCTTCTCATTTTCATGTTCTATTTTCTTGTCAAGTCTTTCAATTTCATTTTATTACGTTGGGGTATGATATATATATATATCATAATTAACTATTATGTTCATATGATGAGATATCCTATTTGATCCTGTCAATTCATTTTTGTTGAAGTATAAGTGACATCATTAGGCTATCGAATTTTCATAAGAGAAATCTAATTTTTGTCTTCCTCCCATGTTTTCCATTTCAAATGTTATGTCCTTAAAATTTCATTTCCATGTTCATATATCCATCATATTCAGTCCCTCAACTATTGTATGGGTCATTTATGATTGTTTGACCCATGTCCCCTCTCTTTTCAATGTTTTCTAAAACCCCGAAACACAGTCGTCATGCTGCAAAATTTCCGTCTCAAAATGACTCTCTCTTTTTCTAATGTTCTTTTATTTTATTAATTGAATACTCAAATCTCTATCTTCTATAGGGGTATTCACATATATACCAAGTTATATTTTAAATTCTGGGATTTGCATACATGATACCTGCGCTCCCTTTTCATGGGTATAAAGTGACGTAAAGATCATGTCTTTAAAGAAGTTTTTAAAATGTAATGATTATGAAATGAAACCCATTACTATTTTTTCTATATGGGTTGTTTATAAAATGATTTATGATGATATATGTGGCTCAAATGATAATAAAGGCATTTAAAGGGTGCGACCTGATATTGCTCCAGTGCATTGGGTAAAGACTTAATATCTAGAGATGACTATTTTTTTAAAGACGCCTTGGTGAATAACCTTGGTAATTTTTATTGAAACCTTGGGGATAGACCTCAGTGAAATAGAATTGATTGTCAATATTAAATGTTTTAGCCAAATCTTCAATTTATGAAAAATGTTATTTTTATCATGATAAGCCTTATGATTTTTTTCTCATGACTTAATGTTCTTTTCATTACCTTATTGAAATATCTCAAGTTCACATGTAAAATGTTTCTCTTGTTTTCCATACTAGGCCTTCTTCTCACCCTTTCTTTTGATGTATGTCCCCAGGTTATGAGATGCAGTAATGAACCTAGGATGAACATAAGGAGAAGCCTTTCAAGTGGTTAAGAAAAATGTTTTATGTTGTTTTCATGTATTATGTTCCTGGTTTCCAAGACACTAAACCTTAATGATCCTCAGTTTTGTGTAATGTAATGAATGTTTATGTTATAAAAAGGCGGGATGCCAGAGTTGGTATCAAAGGATGGTTTAGTTATTTGTGGAAATTAGGATATAAAAACTTTAGGAAGAACCCTATAGAAAAGTGTAAATATAGGAAAACTTCCCGGTATTTTGGTAAGTATTGAGTAAGTGGTTTATCAAACAAATACATCCCTGTCTGGATACGAGCAGGTAGAGGCGGCTCTATCACAGATGTACATAGGGGTAAAACCCGAAAACACCACTTTGAGCTAGACTCGAACGGGAACTGGTGCATGATAACGAGCCTTGCTACACTCTTGGTTACGACTCTCCCGGGAGATATGTTTGCTTAATCACAAACTATTTATGTATCATTATGAATGAATTATAGAGAAATGTAATTGTATAAGAATGAAGTCTTAGTTAAAAGATTCATAAATGAAAGAAGTTTCTGACTAAGGTTTTATCCTTTTAGAAAATGGCGGGAAATAGGAGGAACCGTGTAGATGCTGACCGCAATGCACCATGTGCTGACGACCCTCCGATGGAAGTCGGAATGGAAACATTCATGCAAATGATGAACCCACTAACTCAAGTTATGAGTAATAACTTGAATCAAGATGAGAGGCCGATCTCACCAAGAAGGGAACAACACTCTGTTGAGTACTTCATGCGTCAAAGACCACCAACATTCAGTGGATCTACTGACCCATTGGTTGCAGAACAATGGATAACCTCCATTGAGAATATCTTTTTTATACTCCTTTGTTCGAAACAAGAAAAAGCCACCCTTGTTGTTTACCACATAGAGGGAGAAGCTGATCAGTGGTGGTCACTGGTCAAAAACACGAATCCTAGAGATGATATGGAAGCTATGGAGTGGGAAGAGTTCCAAGGAATATTCTTTAATAAGTATTTCCCTCGTTCCATGAGAATGAGAATAGAGAAAGAGTTTCTTGAGCTGAAGCAGACGGAGAATGAATCTGTCGGAATCTATGAGATGAACTTCACCCGACTTTCATGATATACCTCTAGCTTTGTCATGGATCTAAGTGGGAAGGTTGACAGATTTTTTGGTGGACTAAGACCTCATCTGCAGAAGAATATAGCCAATCGGGACTATGATAGCTATGAGGAGATCATGTAGAGTGCAATGAATGTCGAGATAGAGTTTAGTGAGACATAGTGGTCCCATAAATCAAATGACAAGAGGAGATCGTTGGAGCCCAATTTAGGGAAGACTTTTGATCAGGGAAGAGGTGGAAGGAAAATGCAACTTACCACATCCAATAAATGTGGGAAGAATCATCCAGGGCACTGCTTGATCAGAAGTGTCAAGTGCTATAGGTGTGGAAGAGGAGTCCATGTTGCTCGGAATTGTCGTAGTGATGTTAAGCCTCAACTCCCCAACACTAACGACAGAGGAAAGATGGTTCTGGCCCTACCCGAAGTCTAATGATTCAAGTGTGTACATCTTGGGTACTTTGATAATCACTGTCCAAATCCAAGGGCAATGGAGGGGAATCACCATCAACCTCAGGAAACGCCAGGGGAGCAAGGTCATTCTTTTTCTATCACAACAACTGAAGTTGAAGCTCCAAATGACGTGGCAGCATGCACTCCTGTTGTCCTCTCAAAACTAGAAACTACATATTTTGATTCTGGTTCTATGCATTCCATTTTTCTTCCAAGTTTGAAAATAATATATAATCAATCCTCGAACTGCTTGAAGTAGAGTTGTCAGTCAAGACTCCAAGTGGGATTATCCATGCATCAACAGTGTTTAGATACTCTAGTGTTTACTTTATTGAGCACAATCTTATCTCAAATATAGTAGTCATTCCCATATTGGAATTCAATGTTATACTAGGGATAGACTGGCTCTCAAAGTATAATGCGAAGATCAAATGCAAAAGTAAGGAAATCTCAGTAGTCTTGAATGAACTACCAACAATTATCTTCCAAGGAGAGATATCCCGAACTAATCCCTATCTAGAAGCACCTCCTATATCTTTCTTTATGGATTTAATCGGTGATGATGAAGAAGGAAAAGGGAGTATAGAAATATAAGATGTTCTGATTGTTCAGGAATACATGGATGTATTTCTTGAGGAGTTACCTGGACCTCCCCTAGAGAGAGAGGTAGAGTTCTCCATTTAACTCATACCTGGGTCTCAACCGATATCGAAGACCCCGTATAGAATGAAAAATGTGGATCTAGAAGAGTTAAAGAAACAACTCCAAGACTAGTTAGAGAAGGGGTTTATCCAACTGAGTGTGTCTCCTTGGGGAGCACCAGTTCTCTTTGTGAAGAAGAAGGATGGATCAATGCGTCTATGCATAGATTATAGAGAACTGAATGGGATCACAGTGAAGAACATATACCCTCTTCCAAGAATTGATGATTTATTTGACCAACATTGTTGGGCTCAATTCTTCTCCAAGATTTACCTTCGATCTGATTATCATCAACTGAGGGTGAAGAAGGAAGATATTCCAAAGACTTCCTTCGGATCAAGATATGGGCATTATGAGTTTACTGTTATGCCCTTAGGCTTGAATAATTCTCCTTCTATTTTCATGGATTTGATGAATAGAGCCTTTAAGGACTACCTTGATAACTTTGTGGTGGTTTTTATTGATGATATTTTGATATATTCAAAAAGTCGTGAGGAGCATGAAGATCATCTGAGGGTTATTTTGAAAACTCTGCGGAAGGAGAGGCTCTTTGGAAAGTTCAGCAAGTGTGTGTTTGGTTACAACAAGTGGCTTTCTTGTGGAACATTGTAACCAATGAATGAATCTCAGTTGACCCTGCAGAGGCAATGGTTGTAGAGGAGTGGCCTCAACCCAAAACAGTAATTGAGATTCGTAGTTTCCATGGTTTAGTGAGATATTATAGGAGGTTTGTAAAAAAATTTCACGGATTTCTAATCTATTAACCAAGTTGACTCGAAAAGGGGTTATGTTCATCTGGAAAAAGAAATGCGAGGATAGTTTCCATGAGATGAAGAAGAGATTGGTTACTACATCTATGTTAACAATACCCTCGATCGGAGAAGGATTCATTATTTTTAGCGATGCATCTCTGAAAGGGCTTGGATGTGTCCTCATGCAAAATGACAAGGTAATTTCTTATGCATCTCGACAGTTGAAGATTCATGAGCAGAATTATCCTACGCATGATCTAGAGCTAGCGGTGGTTGTTTTTTCTCTAAATATATGGAGGCACTATCTTTATGGGGAGAAATGTGATATATACACCGACCACCAATGTTTAAAGTATATTTTCACGAAGAAAGAATTGAACATGAGACAAAGGAGATGGTTAGAGCTTATTAAAGACTATGATTGTTCAATTCATTATCACCCTAGAAGATCAAACAAAGTTGTTGATGCATTCAGCAGGAAGATCCTGTTATTCTAGAAACAATGAGGATCCTAGGAGATCCCTTGATTAAAGATCTAGTAAAACTTGACATAGGAATTGTAAGGGAAGGGACATCATCAACCTTATCCCAAATGATTTCTCAACCTTAATTACTATAGAAGATCAAGAAGGCTAAAAAAGAATATCCTTTGCTGTAGGAGAAGTTTGAGGTAGTAATGGATGGGAAGTACCCTGATTTCAATATTGATCAAGAACATGTATTGATATTCCGTACCAGACTATGTGTTCCATCTATTCCGGAGATAAAAAAAGAACTGATGGATGAAGCTCATAGCTCTACTTTATCTATACATCCGGGAAGCACTAAAATGTATAGAGACCTTCGTTATCCTTATTGGTGGGATAACATGGAGAGGGAGATTGCTGATTACACTACAAGTTGCCTGGTGTGTGAACAAGTAAAGGTAGAACGACAACTTCCGAAGGGGGTATTACAACTCCTACCCATACCAGAATGGAAGTGGGATAATATCACTATGGAATTTGTAACTGGTCTCCCGAAATCATCAAAAGGAAATAATGCGATATGGGTTATTGTGGACCATATCAAGAAGACCACCATTTTATCTCTATTCGTGAAGATTTCTCTCTGGATCAACTTGCCAAGATATACGTAAAGGAAGTGGTAAGGCTGCATGGGGTACCTCTATCCATCGTGTCTGATCGTGATCCAAGATTCACATAAAAATTCCAGAGAGTCTTCAACATGCTCTGAATATTGAAATGAATTTTAGTATGGCCTATCATCCTCAAACTGATGGCCAATCTAAAAGGAATATTCAGACACTCGAAGACATGTTGAGATTATGGTCAACAGAATTTAAAGGTGGATGGGATCAACACTTCCCATTGGTTGTGTTCTCCTATAACAACAGCATCCATTCGAGTATTCAGATGACACCCTATGAAGCTCTGTATGGAAAGCGATGTAGAACTCCTACTTGTTGGGATGAAACTGGTGAGAGAAAGCTTATTGGGCCAGAACTTGTTCAAGAGATGACAGAACAAGTTCATTCCATCCAACAACACATAAAGCTGCTCAGAGTCGGCAGAAGAGCTATGCTGACAACCGTCGAAGGGACTTGGAGTTTGGTATTGGCGACAAAGTCTTCCTTTGAATTTCTCCATGGATGAGAGTCATGCGGTTTGGGAAGAAAGGGAAGCTCAGCCCTAGGTACAATGGGCCCTATGAAATCCTTGATCACATAGGAGCAGTGTCCTATGGACTAGCACTTCCACCGAACCTATCTCATGTTCATGATGTATTCCATGTATCTCTCTTGAAGAAGTACATACCCGACCCTTCGCATATACTGAACCTAGAGTTGGTACAACTGGAACATGACCTCTCTTATGAGGACCAGCTAGTGGAAATCCTAGACTGTAAAGACAAGGTTCTACGAAACAAGACTACCCACCTTGTAAAAGTGTTGTGCAGGAATCATAAATATGAAGAAGCGACTTGGGAGCCTGAGGAAACAATGAAGCAAAAGTACCCTCACCTTTTCGACTAGGACTCAAGTATAAAATTTCAAGGGTGAAATTTCTTAAGGTGGGAAGAATGTAACGACCCAAAATTTTTGAATAGTATATCAACTTACTCTTAACGATTTAATAGAGATGTTTTTGGTTAGTTCAGAAAGAGGACTTGATGGCTTCATCCAGTATACTCGAACCTTATGAAGCCCAGTTATCCGAGCTTGGGAAGGAGGTGGAATCTTTGGGCTTCACTTTAGACCAAGCCCAAGACGAACTCCAACGTGTCATTCTTGAACGGAACTGCCTGCGGGGGAAGTTCAAGTTAGTAGTGATTACTACTAGGGAAATGCTATCTGAGCCTCCCTCAGATTCTCTCACCATAGCACACCTTAAACTTAGGTCATATGCTGGTGTTATAAGGGGCTATGTAACGAGACCATAACTTCTTTTTGTAATCCTTTGGGATGAATAAATTGAGATTTCTTCCTTTGGTGAAGTTTGTGAAATTTCAAATGTCTGAATAATATGAGGATGTATTTTATTGATGAATTTTGAAAAAAAGGATATTTTAAAAAATTTATGTAAAACTTAAATAATTAATGATGTGTAATGATTTTCGAAAAATGGTCTTCTGTAAAAGTGTTAAGTAAAGAATTTGGAGTCTAATAAGATCAACTTCTTTTTTGATGAATAGTAAATTATGAATAGTGATTTTACGCTTACGATTAGTAATGTGGCAAAATGGATTAGTAATCTCACTTAAAGAAAGTTTTAATATAATTTAGACACCTTTATTAATTAATGTGATTCAATAAAATGGGTAAATAAAAATTTCATAAATTATTAGTCAAGTATTAGTTTTTTTGGGTGAATATTGTTTTTAATTAAAAATAAATTAAAAATATTTAGAAAATTATTTTTATAAAATGGGATTTATTTTAGAACTCAGAGCATTGATATTATGTTATGATAATTTTTTGGGATTTTTCTAAAAGTAATGAATTTTTGGTGAATAGTGTATTTATTTAAAAGTTAAATTAAAAATATTTAGAAAATTATTTTTTAAAAATGGAGTTCATATTTGTAATCAGATCATTGATATTTGGTTAAGGTGAAATTTTGGGATTTTTCTGAGAAAGATGAATTTTCAGTGAATAGTAAAAATGCAGTTTTAGGGTTTAGGTATGTTTAATGACATCATGACTGCATCATGATGATTCCGTGAGATATTTTAATGTATGGTAGACTTTTTAATAGTAATATAAGGTATGATGTGTCCCATGTTGCCAAAACCATGAGAAATACCACTTTTTTTGCCAATACCACCAATGAGGTGTCCCTTTGCCATTAATGCCTTGTCCCCTCACTTTCCCTATAAATACTAAACCATTCTCTCATCCTTTCCATTCAAAAATAATCCTCAACGAATTTATGGTCTCCTTACTTCCCAAGGAGTCCTCCCAAGGTGCCCCCAAGGCCTCAAGGTCCAATCCTTTGAGTTTTTAGAATTACGTTTAAGGTAAGGGATCTGACCTCTCTCTTTCTTTTCAAGTAATCTCTTTTATGTCAATGCTTTTATGCTCCATGTTCTTATGTTGGAGGATGTTCTTTTATATTAATTTTACTGCCCTGTTCATGTTCATAGGATGGGATACCCCCTCCTGCTCTCATCATTTCGTTTTATGAATGTTTAAGTGGCGTCGTTAGGCTGCTGAAAGTTTTGTAAAAGATTCTTTCACCCTTCTCATTTTCAAGTTCTATTTTCTTGTCAAGTCATTCAAGTTCTTTTTATTACTTTGGGTTATGATCTCTATATATATCATACTGAAATCTTATGTTCATATGATTAGAGACCCTATTTGATCTTGTCAATTCATTTTTGATGATGTTTAAGTGACGCTGTTAGGCTGCTTAATTTTCATAAGAGAAATCTAATTTTTTTCTTCCTCCCATGTTTTTCATTTCAAATCGTATGCCCTTCAAATTTTATTACCATGTTCATATATCCTTAATATTCAGTCCCTCTACTGTTTTATGGGACATTTATGGTTGTTTGACCCATGTCCCTGCTCTATTCAATGTTTTCTAAAACCCCAAAACATAGCTGTCATGCTGTAGAATTTCCGTCCCAAAATATCTCTCTCTTTTTCTAAAGTTCTTTTATTTTATTAAGTGAAAACTAAATGCTATCTCTTCTATAGGGGTAATCAAATATATACCAATTTGTTCTATTTTTAATTCTGGGATTTACATACAGGAGATCCACTCTCCCTTTCCGTGGGTTTAAAGTAACGTAAAGATCATGTCTTTAATGTAGTTTTTAAAATTTTGTGATTATGAAATGAAACCCATTCCTATTATTGCTATATGGGTTGTTTATAAAATAATTTATGATGATATATATGGCTCAAATGATAATAAAGACATGTCAATTGTGCGCCCTGATAGCCCTCCAATGCATTGGGTAAATACTTAATCTCTAGAGATGACGATTTTTTTAACAACGCCTTGGTGAATAACCTTGGTAATTTTTAATGACACATTGGGGATGGACCTTGGTGAAACAGAAATTATTGTCAATATTAAATGTTGTAGCCACATCTTCAAGTAATGAAAAATGTTATTTTTATTATGATATGCCTCATGATTTCTTTCTCATGCCTTAATGTTCTTTTCATGACCTTATTGAAGTATCTCAAGTTCACATGTAAAATGTTTCTCTTGTTTTCCTTACTGGGGCTTCTGCTAACCCTTTCTTTTGATTTATGTCCCCACGTTATTAGATGTAGTAATGAACCTAGGATGAACTTAAGGAGAAGCATTTCAAGTGTTTAAGAAGAATCTTTTATGTTGTTTTCATGTATTCTGTTCCTGGATTCCAAGACACTAAACCTCAGATATCCTCAGTTTTGGGTAATGTAATGAATTTTTATGTTATAAAAAGGAGGGATTCCATAGGCCTACTAAGAAAAACCATGAAGGCCATGTTTTACAAGACAACATGGAATTCTGAGTCGTCTATGAGGTCTCCAACCCATTTTTTGAGACTAATTTAGCCTAGTGTCTTTTCCTCACATTTTTCATAGCCCAAAATGGTTGTGGTACTGGGCATCAAAATATATTCATTATAGCCCATCTAAAGAAGTGTCCATGGAGGGATGAAACTAACTTCAGAGCCTTTATCAAAGAACACATTATGAATATCAGTTCCATTTATCCATCCGGACACATATAAGGGTTCTATGTGTCCCTGCATGATTGTTTCATCGTCTCGATCTATGAATGAGATAATCCCATAGCATTGGGTTAGGCTGGTCTCTATTAGATAGACTTCAGCGGTAGCCACATCGACTTCAAACTCTGAGGGACTTAGTAAAATTTCATTAAGTTCTTCTTGAGATCCTCTAATAGGTTCAGTTCATCCATGATTGTTATCTTGGATAATACTAAATCAAATTACATTAGAATATCATATTTTGTATCTAATGGATGGCACTTCCCAACTTGGCGATTCTATATCATAGGCACATTAGGGGCTTGAACACTGGATGAGGATGAGCTGATTCCTGTGACAAGAGCATGTGAGGATTCTGTATTTTGTGAATTTGGCCAAGCCAGTCTTTCTAAATGCTGTGGGAGACTAGAAATCTGCCCCTATTATAATGTATTCTCTAGGATGATAGGTCCAAATTATCTTCTAGTAGAGGAAGGATATTTTTAATGTTCTTATTGGGTCCATTTAAGGGCTCATGGACGAGTTTCCACAACATTTACTATTTGAGCCTGAGCGTATCCAGGAATTGGGTTTCTATCATAACTACATATATCCTAGTATCCTTGGATTATGTGGCATATTCCTCTGACTTCCCAACTGCATGCATGGGACTTGAGTTCATATCCATAATCCTCATTGGAGAAGGGCTCCACTAAGTGGATGACACTGAGGGAGCCAATGATCAGTTCCTCATCTAATGGTGAATCTTCCTGATTAACTATTTCTTATGGTTTTATTTGGTAGGGAAGTTCCCATATCTTTAGATCTGTGGGCATGAAAATTGAGAGTTTCAAATAAATCATTCTCCTTGGTGCAGACTAATCATCATGCACACAGTATTTTCCTTTCAGGTTGAACTAATTTTTTGGAAGGTCGACCCTTGGAGGATTTTGGGGCTGAGGAAGATGGTTAGGTTTCATTACGAGCTGTTGGGGGATAATTTGGTTACATGAACTATTCTTTAAATTTTCCATGATCTCAGTTGACTATTTTCTAAGTCATTCAACTATCGAGCATCATCTCCTTTTTACTAATGAATGTTTTCCACTCACCTTCTTCATTAGGGAAAGTGGTGGAAACATATGCCACTTCCGATAGAAGTGGTCCCATATTGTCTTTCCAAGAATATATAATACTTGTTAGGAGGAGTTAGAAGACAAAAAACTCCTGAATGGTGTATCCTAGTATCCTGTGGAACAAAAAATAATATGGGTGGTCATTGAGACCTAATTCATCATCCCTCTTCTGCTCTGGTAGCCATAGAAAGTTGGAATTCATGGAAGCTATAATGTATACACAGACATGGTCATATATGAACATGTAAAAAATATTCTTACATTCATAGAATTGATTTCTTCTGGATCCCCTCCACTAATCTTATCATCAAGGTACACCTGTTGATGTCCAGGGGGTAATGCATAGTTCGGTGCGGGCAATGGATCTAGTGCTGGTGCAGGGGTGTCTTAGGTTTAATAGATTCCACTTCTGCTCTAACAACTATTTTTTCTAGTGATTATGGGGATACCGGGGACTTTATATTAGTCTAATGTATGGTATATTCTATTCTTTATGATATGGAAGAGAAATACTTAAACTCACTATTATATTTTACTAGGATCAGTGGTGTTCACAACTCATCATAGAGATTGTTGATGCACATGGATGGCATGTAATCATAGGGGAGAAACTAGTTTAGGGAGTAATTCAGACTTTTACATCAAGAAATGAAGTCTATAACTCTTTCATTTTCTCTTTATTTGTATTTCATGAGGTCACAGACTATTGTTTTCGGAAACATGGAGTTGAACTAGAACATCAACTAACATCAGAGATCCTCTCATCTTGTTATTGAGTGAGGTGGAAAACTGTTGTATCATAAAAATGTTGAAAATTTTAATGTTCTCATGAAGCATATGAGATTTAATGCCTCCTATTTCTCTATGGTTTCCATCATGGGAAAACAGTAACATGAGTAGGGAATCATTTGTTTCTCTCGGTCCCCAGAAACATTGAACATAGGAAATACAAGGTTCCTGAAATATGGAGGGGGTGGGACATTGCTCACACAGTCAGCGTAAGGTTTTCATTATCGTTATATCATAGATCATTGCCCCTCCATTTCTTCCAATCAAGCTACCAATGACTTAATGGTATTCATGAGTCATTAATGCATGTCTTTTTGAATCTGAGCATGGGAGGGAATAATCAGGGTAATATTTGGACACACTGAATCTATTGGTACTTTAGGTGGATACATGACTAGTGGATACCTTTTCGGATTATCATGGATTTCATCATGTTGTTTCCTCAATGGCGGTAAATCATGGCATCCTTCCAGGATTGGGTTCATGTAGACTGACGATCCCAGTGCTGCCTTGAATGAGCTATCCAATGTTGCTTCATTTTTTGGATGATTCCTTGAGGCAGAGGAACCTCTGTTGGAAGTGTGTGATAACACTATACCTAAGGAAAATATCTGTTGGGATGGAAGAGTTGGTACAATTAAACATTGATTCATGTTATCTCTTTCATTTCGTCTTCCTATTGAGTGAATTTTTATTTGAGCGTTAGATACATCTATTTGTGTGGTGGAGGTGGTGGGTTGTGTACAAATTTTCCCTCATTCCTCTGGATGTTTGTGATTTTCAATGGAGTTATTGATTTATTGGTTGATCTAGTACCCAATTTTAGGGTGGCTCGCCGGTTCATGGAACACACACCTTCAGGCTCGATGTGGAAGACCTCATGGAGGTAACCATCTTCTCCTGTATCATCATTATTTGTATCATTTTTAGTGAGGTTCATGGGAATGTCATCCACGGGGTTCACCAATGCATACTAAATTGGGGGTTGTGTACCTGATGATGAAGGGTAATAGAGCTTCATGTGTCCTTTTTTGGATCTTCTACTTCCATTATAGGGTCCATATTAGGTCTATTGCTGAAGTGTAACATTAAGGGAATCTTACATAAATTTTGTATATGTATCCTTTTTGAGGGACATGATTCATGATATGGGATAAAATAGAAAAATTCTCTATTCATTTTCACCCCATGTGGGAAAAGACTTGCATCAACTGGGTAGGTGGTTGTGGTAAAAATTCCCAGAGCCATTTGGGTTGGGGTTTCTCTCATTCCATTGGCATTTTAACTCTACCTAGATTATATCGTATTATGGGTGAATTTTGTGTTAAAAATTCCCCCAACCCTATATGTCAGGCCTGATCCCATACTGTGGCTATTGTTGCTAGTATCACTACTTTCTTGATCTCTCACATTCCAATTCTAGGATGAACCAGATATGGTGATAGGTCTGCATATGAATTATTTTATTCCGAGGAAATGGGAATTGCTCGATGATTTGATTCATTTAGGCGGGAGTCTTATGGATGTTCTCGGTGGCCTAGTTTAGGAGCATTTTAAGGGATTGTTCTCATTAGGCCAGACACTTTCGAATCTTACTCAAGGAATATTCTTTTCATGCATGCTATAATTCGTTAACACGAATTTCTTTTGTATACAGTTTTGGGATAATGATATTATAGGTTGTCACTTCCAATGGGTTTTGCTGGACGAGAAGTGGGGTGAAGTGAAAAACTCAATTCACTCCCCAAACCTATATATGAAGGCCAGACAGTCCATTGCTAATAAGAAAATTCAACATATGCAGAGAGTGGAGGCAGACCGATTTGAGAATTTTCATGCACCTCTTATATTTTGGATTCCATGTAGATGAAAGATCTTTTAGGTCAATTTGGTGGTGAAGCTGCACTAATATTTTGACATAATATGTGTACCTATCATAGGGAAAAAATTATTTCATTTAGTGGATGGTTTTATAGATACTGAGATTCTTGTTATGCAAGAATTCTTTAGACAACACTCTTGGAATATCAAATTGAGAGGTGGTTGTGGGCAAGAACATAACTGGTATGTCATACCTGACTAGTTTTCTTCTCACAAGAAATGTATTTTTTCTATTCTACCAGGGATTCCTCTAAATGGTGTTCCCACCTTTGGTGCTTTGTGATGATTTCGTCCTGATAAATGGGGATAGTAGGGATTTCATTAGTATATGAGTAGTGTAGATCTAGCTCTGAAGATGAGAATGGCCCCGCTTTGTCTTCTAGCTGAGAAAGGATGTCAATTTTCAATGATAGAGTTCCTAGCGTATTCGACCTAATCCTTCCATGTCCCTCATAATATAAGTATTTCTAATATTTGACCTAGTGAGCAGAGTACATTATTTTCAATCTGAATTTTGAATGTCGGGAGGGCCATTTTAGACAATGCTGTGGTGGCGAGGACTACCATCATTTCATAGTGTCCAATTGTTGGGGGATTTTCTATGGTGTATACCACGGAGAGGACATTCTAGTTGGACAACACAATGGGGAGGACCATCTTGTTGTTTCTTTTCATTGTGGGGATGATCTTTTCTACAACTTCTATCCTGGAGATGAATACCATCGTAGCTTGATATCCAGCTATAGGGAGAATATCTGTAGAGAAATTCCTAGGGAGGACCATTAGGATTCACTGTAATGAGGGGAGGACCTTCTAGTTTCTTTATGTCAGAGCATGGAGTGAGTTTTCAACGACATCCATAATGACAAGTACTATAATAATTGAACGACGTTCGATTGTAAGTATAATATCTATAGCTTACACCATATTGAGGATCATTACGGAAGATGAACAAAAAGATAGGAAATTCTTGCTGTATGATCTTCTAGTCAAGGTGATCACTACAATGGAACTCATGAATATGAAGTCTCTCATGACCAACCAATAATTCCCCATGAGGTAAGCCCACATGGGTGCTTTGGGGTGGGACTTTAGAGCTACTAGTAACAACATTACGGGGAGGACCTTCAAAACTGCTAGCACAACTTCCAAAATTTGGTAATGGACCATCATGATCTTATAACTCTAATGATAATATATTTATGGAACCAAGAACTATAAAATATATTAGAGCAGGATCATGAATTTTTTATTCATATTCCATTTTCCTTTAAAACCATTCATTTTTGTGTGCTCTCTTGCAGGTGACTTAGGTAACCTACTATCGGTAATGGCCTTCATGTATATATTCCCATACGAGTGGTTCCTATGATGTAGTTGGGATATGCTGATAAAAATATTTTTTTCTTGAAGGGATGTATGCCTTCAATCGAGTGGCCACCACATTGGATCGGTGTCCCCAGGTTACAATAAGTATTTATTCCCGATATGCCCATCCTTGTGTCAAGGAATATTGTTTTCGACCCTCCTGGAATAGAAATGGGATTCATGTACTCTTGTTAGTGACTATCATATATTGTGGATGAGTCTCCCATCATGGGGAGATAGGGTTGTGGGCCTGACTCATTGTGTTTGCTGAAGATGCATTTACATCTTCACATATCTGAATGATATGATCTAGAATCAATATATGATACTCCATAATTAAAAGGATGTGTTAAGATACATCTTTCTATGGAACCTATATAAATTATAATTCCAATTTCGGAGCAGGAGTTTGTTCCGACTCCAGTCCTCCATTTGTTTCCAGTTGGTACTGGCAGTTCTCCTCTGTTGGGGAAATGGAATGCATCTTCCAATAGTTTATAACTAGGATACACTAGTTGATTCCTCAGTTTCTATCTTATTTGGATGAAGGGGTTAATTATTTGGAGTTGTAATTCTCATATGATAATATCCTTCTGTATTTGTCTCAATATCTTGGCATGAATCCATAGGAATTTGACTCTGTTTATATTTTATTTCCACTATATTTGACTGGTGGGATTCCTTATGGTAAGTAATAATCTTTATCTTTTCATTGATTTCCAATTTATTTGATCAGTGAAATTTGTATTAGGGGGCATTAATTTTACCCTACTGATGCTCAATTTCCACTATTTTTTCTACTTGACTTCATATTCATCTATAAGGATGTCTGCCTCCTTTTAGATTGTATCCCTATTTACATGGTGGGATTACTATTCATTAGTAGGAATTTGACTATGCTCGTAGTTGATTGCCACTTTATTTGATGGGTGGACTTCATGTTAATTGGTAGTGTTGTGAAAATTCCCAAAGTTGGCCTCCCTATTTAGATGAAGTGATTCTTGCACATCGACTGAGATTTGTAGCTACCTAAAACATGCATCTAAATTTGTGTGGTCATGCTGGTGAGAATATGGTGAATTTGTGCCTTCCTGTAATTTGCCACCATATATATGTTGTGGACATTGGAAGAGGGGGTATGATTGTGTACTTTCCCATAGCAAGCCCCCATGTTTTTGTAGAATACATACTCCTCAGGAACTATGGTAATGATGTAATTATAATTATATGTTCGCTAACCTTGGCGGGATGCCTGAGTGGTCTGTGTCCATTGGACTTCAGTAGGTGCCCTCGATGTAGTATCATCTTCAGAACAAGGATATTGGGTTACACATTGTTGGAAGTGACATCTTTTGGAAGGGGCTCTTTTATAAGACCCCTGATTATATAGGATGAAGTAACCAGTGTTGACTTTATCTACCTATGTAAAATAAGGTAGGTACTCATTGTCAGGTTCTAGGGAAAGGCTCCCAAAATGGTTTTGAACGGAAAGTGGGGACACCCAGTTCTAAACCGTTGACCACCATTTTTTGGGTGACTTCTAGGGATTTATGGCTGTAGGTATTTAATTTCTTCCTACATATTTGGTAGAGTACTTTTTTGATGGTTCTCATTGATCCACACATTGGAAAGCAAGCACTAAAGATGCTGGGAGGGCGATGGTGTCCTCCTCATCTTCGAGGACCCAGTTTCCTGTGTATTTGTAAACACATGTGTTCATGTAAACTATCAGGATTTCATTGAATTGATGGTTTCTCTATGAATTACCTTCCATACATATTACAAGTTCAAACAACAAAACCCTAGAATAGTAGCATATCTTGACCACATGTGTTATTGATAATCTTGATTTTCCCTTTTACTTTTGAATGGGAAAGGTGATTGAGGTGGGGTAGTACGCCACATTTGTTAAAGATTCACATTAGGATCACCAGTTTTGTTTTGAACCGAGGCACATCATTGCACCCAAGGATGAAAATTGTCCATTGGGGATTAGGTCCCTATGCCCTTTTTATATTACAAAGGAGGTTCCACAGTTGAGCGCTCCCAACAGGTGATTTTAGGGGTTAAGTGTGTATGAAATTTCTCCACGGCGGGAATGATGTCCTTAGACAGTCTTAATAGGTTAATTCACATAGCAAGAAACACTCAATGACCTTATTATCCATGATTAATGGAACTGAATTCCATAGGCATCCACTCATTGGATGATGATTTTTTCTACGACACTTAAGGACTAAAATTGGTTGAGAGGATGGTAACTTAGGATCATCACACCATTTTGGGGGGTATTATTCCATATTCTGGGTCTCTATTATAGATTTATGAAATTTAAATATGTTCATGAATCCTTGGTTATTTCCCATGTATGTTTACATGTATTACCCTTGGGTTAAAATATTAATCTAAAATACACATGATTTATTCATCAATGTCACTATTTTGTGGATGGATCGGGAATTCATTCAACATTTACAGATACAAATGGGATTAATCCATGTGAAGAGAAAATCTAGAATTTATGATCATCTAGGGGGATGGGAATCATTCGGATGTTGGGGTCGCACCAATATGATTGGATTCCTATGTATCCTCATGACAGGAATCAGAGCTCATGTAGTTCGGTGACACTTAACTAGACCCATAAAATTTTACGGTCATGTGACGGGGACCCATCCGTACAGATTAACTTCATGCTCTAGGTATGTATAGGTTGATGGTTCCTAGTCAAGGTATGATGTGGGACTTATGTTTAGGTGACCGAAGGTAGTTGGAAGCGACTTAGCCCTCAGAGTGAAGGCGACCCTACTAGGGATACGATCCAGAAAACATTAGGGTGAGTTGGGTGTCGGGTTTGGACATCAAAAAGGAATCCTTCATATCCTAGTCAGTTAGGAATAAAATCCCACTTAATTCGGTAAGATGGGTCCTATTCATGGATTCTTCCCATGATGGAGGCACTATTTGGGGCTTACATTGATGGAGAAGGACCTTTTTGAGTCAAAGTTGGCACTTATACTATAATGGTATCCTTGAAAAATTCTGAATCATGATTGGGGGAACCGTTTGAGAATGTTACCATTTGATATTGGGACTTAGATAGGTATATTAACTATCCTGTTTGGGGTAGGAATTTGTGTTCTCATCTTTCATTGCTTCGGGCGTACACCATAGAATAGGCTAATTTGTGGGGGAATAATTTATCTTTTCATGGATGAGATAGAAAATATATCCTTCCATATAAATTCTTCCCACATGTCATGGTTAATATAGGAATCAGAGTCCTTATAGTTCATTGTTGAGATTGTCTGTACATCATGATCATTGTTAACCTCTAAGCCCACGCGAGTTATGCTCGGTATGAGAAACAAGAGGAAGAATTAGATCTATAAAACCATATGCGTTACCATCTCTGCTAATGAAAAATGAGGATAATGATGGAATAAGTGGTTGGGATGAGAGAATCACCTACTACCATCAAATTGGTCTTACTTCATGAGGGATGCCCTAACACCAGCTCAGGGAAATGGGAGAAGCGTTGTTCCCCATCAAAAGAAAATTAAATAATGATATCTTTCATTTATAGTTGGATATCATGGAAGGGAAAATCCAGTGATTACTCGTAATCCTGAAAACATTTAGGTATAAATTAGTATCCCAAGATAGGATCCTATGTTACCATGGTAATGTACACTTAGGGTCATTTTAGGGGTCTTCACCATTGTGGGGATTTACCATGTTACTATGTTTACCAGGGCTATGAAAAACCAAAAGGGTGTGCTGATGTGCCTGATGCTTCCATCATAATGGTCTGGGGGAATTGGAAGTGGAATTGGACTAATGTTTTTGGAATGGCTAGAAGAGGGGGTATGGGTGATGTCATAGAAATAGAAGGAAATTATTGGAGCTAAAGGATGGAATTACCGAGAATAAACAATTCATCATACAATTTTCTCATATGGTATAGGGTTTCCCCCATATAGTATATTGCTATGTGGGTGGGGGAATCAGTAGTGTATCGTGATGGTACATGGACCTAGACGTGGTCTTCATAGCACTTTTCTATAAAGAACTTGGTTCTACTTGTGTAGCACTTTTCAACGCAAATCTATGTTTTCACCACATATCTTGGTGGTACACTTGACTGAGTTCCATCAGCATAGACATTTTCTATGCATTGCAGGGTTACTCCCGTTTACTATTTTGCAACGTGGGGACCCAATTTTAGAAAGGGGAATTGGCCCTACATTTCGTGGGAAATTCATCCACGAAGGAATTTAGGTTCGTGGTCTACACATTTTTATTATATTTTTTTATTTCATGGTATGCAGTGGGCTTTATAAGAATTTAATCACTAAAAGAGACCATATTTTTTTGGTTCCCATCTTATTACATGCCTTCTAAACTCTTAAATCCATTCTCATGACGTGTTAATGGGGTTTGAATTTATTTCTTATGTCCCCTCGGGGTCCTTTTATTGATGAATGGAAGTGCTGGGTCGGTGGGTTGGTCAAAACCATTTGTATATGCCTATGGAAGAGTCAATCAGCCATTGGATGACTCATTCAATAGAGTCCCATGGGAGTTTCAGTCTGTGGAAGGTGAAACATGAGCTCCTTAATTCTGAAAATGACATTGTTATTAGGATTCCATTCGTATTTCCTCACCTGCAAACCATTCGAGTCTGTAGAAAATAGTACGTGGGGTGAGGTTATCCACCTTTGTTTCATAAATGACATCGTTTGCATGGGAAAACAGCTTCATATTTTCCAAAAAACCCATTTAGTATGTGGATGGCTCACGGTGATGACCTCTATTCAAAGAGGATGTCGGTGAAGGATGTTTTCCCTATGGAGTCAAACAATTTCCAATTATGATTTGAATCCTTCAAATATTCTTCTTCATGTATAAAATTGGTTCATTTTTATTCTATTTCCAAATTTATTGGAGTATTTAACTTCCCCTTTATGAAATTTTCAGGACCCGACAAGTGTATAATTGGAATAAGATATGAGATGTCAGAGAATGTGCACTTTAACGTCTTCATAATAGTATGTTTCATTTTAAAAATATATGGTTTGATTTATATATGGTATTGAAATATATTTGAAATGTTTAAATGATATAAACACAATAAAGATATTTTATTATAATGTATTTATAATTCCAATACATGATAATGATTGTTCGACTACCTTAATTAGATGAATATTATTTTATAAAGGGAATTCATATGAATATTGGGATTACATAATATGATCAAGACATATCTGAAACTCCCTTATTTACAAATGTTTAATTTTTATTTGAGGATAATGTGGGTTCCTATTATTATGAATAAGAATTATAGTGGATAGTGTCATCCCTAGGGAGGTGAGTGTCTATTGGCTATGTCTAAGTGATTATAATCAATAACACTTCATGAAGAATAGTAAGGATAAAGTGAATTTCATATGAGTCATGCGCCTATTATTTGGAATCTTCATATTGCATACTAATTCCAGAAGATATATTGAGATACTTTATGGTTTTCTTATTTTTTATTAATCATTAGATGTTACCTGAAAAAAATTTGTGGTACCTGAGCCACAATCATTAATGAATCATCATGTTCTTTTTTATTTTTTTTAGAGAACTTTCTTATCATAATTTTATAGAGAAAAAATTATATCATACAATATGATGTATTGAATTTTAGGCATAGGATCACTATATTTCTGTACCTAAAATTATCATATAGTTTAATATAATATGGATTTCATGTAATATGGTACAAATTGTGTGTATCATAGAGTATGATACACTTAATACCCATTATTATTTCTATGTCATAACATAAATTATTGGTTATATCATAGTCTATAACCAAAATCAATGATTTTTTAATATATTAAATTTATAGGTAGTTATAATATAATATAAATAATTAATGGAAAAAATACCTCATTTAAGTGACATTATTTTATATAAGCCTTTTCCCTTATCATTATTTACTCTAATTCGTATGGGATACTTTAAATGTAAGTGTCATTGTGTTTTCTACAAAACTGAATTTAAAGCATAATGGTCTAGTTATACATTATCACAATGTTTGACTTATAACCCCCTTCATCAATACTAAAGTATGGTATAAATATAAATTATAAAAGTTTAATATTTTTAAATTTTTTAAAACAGTATATAAAATTATTATTAATCTTATGTGTTATGCAATGTAAAAAAGATATTTTCATTCCTAGGTTTTTATATGTTCATTTTACTATATTATATTTTGAAAATAAATAAAATTCATATATATTTTTTATTTCATTTTTTATGTTCATGTTTATATTTTTTAAGAAATATGAGAATTATATATTCATTAATATATGGGATAAAATTATTCTTACATATTATAACATGTAAATTACATGTGAGATAAGAAAACAAATGATATATTTTTTATACGATGACCATGGTATTTAATTAAGGTAATTTTATTAAGTGTAGTTTTTATATATATTACACCTATATTACATATTAGAGTTAATATGAATTAGATTTTCTATTTAGTAAAGTGTCCCTTGTTTGAGGGAATTTAGGTTGGACTTCCCACTCTCCATGAGGATTATGTATTATTCTATAAAGGTGGGGGTTTGATATTTGTTCTCAATAATTACACGTGTGGAGATTAAAAATTTCATATAATTTTAAAACATTAAATGAAATTGTTCATATAATTTTTGTATAAGATATATTTTTATATATAGAAAGATTCATTTCTTTTTTTTTTGTGTGTGAGAAACACAATCTATGGGTTGTTTAAATATTTATAATTTAATATGGATTGAACTTTGTAATTTTGTAGATGATATAGGGATTCCAATACTAAACTATTTGAATAATGCATAAACAAAAAAATATTGCACAAAAAAACAAATATTCAATGTTATGGAATAATTATAAATTTAATATGCATCCGATTTATATTAAGTAGGTGATAATTTTAAAGAAAATCCCTCAATCACTAAGTGCATGATTCCTAAAAAATAAACACTTTTCATGATCTTTATCATCTAACCTGACTGGTAATACTAGATCTAGGTGGCCCAAAATTATATAATATTAGGAAGGAATGTAATGGGTGACCCTAATAGGATAGGGTAACCAATGTTTAAATTTTATTTTGGTTATAATTGGTAGGAAGATCCTAATACGATAATGTTACTAGAGGAATAATATAGATTATATCCATATGATGGATTTAGGTATAGGGTTATCCACTCAAATATACATGTTATACATATGATATGATTGGGATGATTCCCTACCAAAAGACCTAAGGGTAGAGAGAATTACCAACGAAGACCCATTACATAGTTATAGATATATCTTGGCACACTAAATGGAAATAATATAACGGGTAACAATTTTATTAAGATTACTTTCATTAAAATCCACTACTGAAAAGGAATAGAATATTTGATCCCTGAGATATATTTAGTTGTTATTTCTTATGGTATTCACCATGTATATCATTTTAATATCTCTTATATGTATGTACTATAAAACCAATATTTATTGGTTTTTAATTTTTAGAATTCTTCTCAATGAGAATCATTTACATCATATTAATTTGATTGCTATAGAAATAAATTTATATAACTCTTACTCATGGGTATTATTTTTTGGTTTTTCATCACACATTTGGCATGATAAACATAAACATAGAGGTATTAGTGGATTGAATAAAGGTGATGTAGATCTATGTGTCTCTAATTGAACATTAGTTGCTGCATATGAGTTCATAAAAGGTAATATAAGTCTATGATGTAGATTAGTAATAAAATTATAAAACTATTATTATTTTATTTTTATAAAAAAATTACATTTTTATCCTATTTGGATGTGATGGTATTTTCCTTAATTATTCTAAATAATAGCCATTCTTTACATATGAAATTAATGGTTAATAAAATTGAGAATATATTAAATAGTTTATAAATTTTAGATATGGACAATAAAATATATAAAATTTATAATAAAAGGTCAATGTTGATTCTAACACCACTTACCACTAGAACTGAAACCGTGGACATGTAAATGAGAAAACAATTATAGACTTTATGGAGATAGAATGTTTAAATCATTCAATTTTGAATGCTTTGAAAGGCGGAGAAATATTTTTTATAAAAACGGCCATTTAATATCATAATGGAATATAAGGGAGGGCTAGTAGAGTATTTTATATTATTTATAGTGATATATGTTGATCAATGAGTACTCATTCACATGGTGTGTTTAATATAATCATAACCATTACCAATGTCTATATTTGGCATGGTCATTTATTTCTAATGATATATAAGCTTGATAATTTGGACAAGTTTAATGGGTTTTAAAATAAAGTACAATTTTAATTATAAAAAAATATTAATATTCTCTAAATATATTAGTTAAGTGAATACTTCAACCATGAATTTACTAGTATTCCAGACAATTGTGGAATTTTTATTTAAATTAATACACATAGAAAGCCATAGTGGACTGGTGTCTATAAGAAATGTAATAATCCCCTATTAGATATGGTTCGATAAATGATGAGTTGGTGTGAGATTCCAATTTCATTTTGGGGATATATTAAATAAATTGATGCATTTTAACTTTACCAAATTCTATTTAAAATAACAATAAAAAACATATCATATATGTGTAGGGTAATAACCCAATATACAATTTATAAAAATATGGGTTTTTTGATGAATATGTATGACGATTGGATTCTGTGATACTTGACCATATGCCAAATAAGTTCTTAATTGTTGGTTATCCTAAGGAAAGTAATAAATATATTTCTATATATACATTGAGAAAAAAACAATTTTTAGATATAACTATTATATTATTTAAGAGGGAAGAAATGAGTTGAGATGCAAGTCAGAAAAATTTTAAGATTGAAGAAGTTCAAGACCAAAAAATTGGATTTTTTCATAATATTGATGTTGGTTTTGTTCCATTAAAAATTGGTGAAGAATAATCGATTCAGGATATATAAGAACATTGATGGTTTGATAGGATTCATTATAAGATTGAGACATGTACAATGTTTTTTGAAAAAAGATGATGATGTAATGTTCAATGATAATGAACCTACTAACCAAATAGTTTCCATTGATGGTTTCAATTATGATAATTATTTAAAATCCTTTTAATACATAATGGATTCCATGTTCACTATACATTTTTTGAAATTTAAGGGTGAATTAGAAAGGGTGATACCCATAGGGGGAAATAAGGGATTCCACAGGGAAACATACATAGATATAAGAGTTTCTACTAATAAATGTCCATAGGTGAAAAAATGGTTATAAAACATTCAGGTTATAAAATATGAAGAGGACCCTCCACTAATTGTAATAATAAATTCTATTATAAAATTTATCTCCATAAATCCCCCTTACGGGTTCGAGATATATAAAATAGATATTAAAATTAATTTCCTTAATAATAATTTAGCCTATGGATTTTATATATTAAAACCAAAATGTTTTGATATTAAAATGAGTCATCTGATGATACCTCATCACAATAGTAAATTTATAGATTAAATAAATCCTTTTGGAGATGGTGTATATCTTCTGTTAATTAAATCAAAGATCATGTTTTAATAACAATATATACTATTCTTGTATATGCAAGTAGATTAGCTAAATTGTAGGAGTATTTTTGATATTTATTTTTGGGAATATATATTCTACTAAAAACAATGTGCTAACATTATACTCTATAAATATGAGGGTAGGAAAATTATTTAGGATAAAATACATGGGTAAAGTATCCTATATAATAGGTTTGATGATATATAGAGATAAATCGATGAGGATTCATGGGATAAGGTAAAATACATATATTGGTAATGTGATAATGAGGGTTATCATGAAGAAATCGAATAAGAATTATTTTCAAGTTATGATCCAAAGAAATATATATATGTAATTTTATTTTTGAACAAAATGTGTCTTATTGTATGAAAATAAAAAACATATAATAAAAATAAAAAATACATTATCAAATTAATTTAGAACACAAAAGTTTGAGAGTTAGTTTAACTACTAAAATTGGATGTGGTGCAATGTTACAAGAAACATTGAATAATAAAATCAATAAAATATATAAATTTGGATCACTTTGGTATCATTGAATAAAAAAACTACTAGAAAATATAAAAATGAAACCAATAATTAATAATTTAATTTTTTTTGAAATTACTGATTATAAAATATAAATATATTTGTATTTAATGTATAATATAGTATATATGAGGTATTTATAGGAAGTATAAATCTAATATGAGAGTTGGAATAGAAACAAATTGATTGTAACTAACAGTAACATAACCATTGAAATAATTAAACAATCATTGGTTGTCCTATGAAATGAAAATAGAATTAATTTATATCATAAGAGACATAAATAATTTTTTTATACATGATAAAAATAATATTAGATAATATAATGTATAATTATATTTTTGGAAAATATATATATTTTAATTTCATTAAGAATAATTTTTTATAATAAATTTTAATATTTTAAGTATTATTTTATTTTAAGAGAATGGATTTAAGACATATTATTTATTTTTATTTAAATAGTGAAATATTTTTCTTATTTATATATAAATTTTATAATTGTTTTAAATTTGACAGTGTCCTAAAATTAATATTTTTTCTAAATATAATATTATTATTTAAAAATTAATTTCATCATATTTATAATATTAATTTTTGGTAAAATAGATTTCATTCATTGATCATCAGAGTGATTTCTTTTTGGGTGAATTTCATAGTATTTCTTCTGAAAACATTATATTTACTTTCAAGTAGTTAGATATGAAAAAATATAAGATATAAAAATATATGATTAATATATGATTAATTTTTTTCTGGGATGATGTATGAAAACTTCACTCAAAATAAAATGCTAAAATTACTATTTATAGTCAAAAGAATCATCAATATTTACACTCCCGAAAAAATAATAAACTTTTGAAAATGTTTATTCAAAAAATTACCTCTCCCTTTCTTATAATTACCACCATTCGCCACATTAGTTCCCGTTTAACTTTTTTCATCTTATCACATCCAAAATCTACCAAAATTCCTCCATGCCACTATTATTCACTCCCTAGAGGTTTTTATCTCATCAAAATTGTCACCATTATTGGAATATTCCAATTACAAATGGAATCATCCAAAGGTATAAGGTATGAACTCATAATCACTCATTTTTAATTTTTATTATTATAAATATTATTCTTTTATCTCATCTAAATATATTATTTACATCCTAATATAATTAAAATAATAAAATATATATGCCAAAATTTTATTATATTAATGTAATAACCATTATCTACCCTCTTAACATATGACAACCCTATTGTTTTTATTACGCAATTAAATATATTTTATTACATAAAATTCACTTGATACAACATAGAATATCGAGAGGTATAGTGTATTTGGGACTTAGGATCATTACATAACAACTTAAAACATGAAATAAAACATCTTTATTGAAAACATCCTTTACATGACCACTACATTTCCTCGTACCTAGAATTTCATGGGATAACCTGAGGACATGCATAAGAAAAGGGTGAGTTATAGAGCCCATTAAGGGAATAAACATGGAATAACATGAGTTATACAATACATGTTAGAAAATAGGCATATCAATAGAGAACAATAATAGTATAAACATAAAGATATGATAAATCATGATATTCATAACATGGAAAAGTGGAAACAACACTTAACATGGAATTTGCATGAGCAAAGTATCATTGCACATGGAGCATGAGTAAACCCTAATTGCACATTAATCATGAGTAAAACCTCGATGCACTTGATTTAGATTGATTCAACACCCATTTCATATGAAGTATCATGAAAATATACTTTACCCAATACATTGAAGCGTTATTAGGGTGCACCCTTCTTAAACATTTCACTTCATGCATAAGTGTGCCACATGGATCATAAAACATTGAATCATTCAACATAATCATTTATTACATGATAATATAATGTTTAATACATACACGAAACTATTTAAACAATAATTAAATGTTCATAAAGGTTAATACCCTTAATAGATAAATGGGAATAGTATTCACAACACATTGACTTTGGCATGAAAAAATGCGGTGCATTTTCAGCAGCATAATGTCGTGATAGAAGAACTCATAAAAATGGTTGATGAGAGAGAAAGGGGTGTCTCATAATATTTACATGACATTGAATTTAAAGGGGTAATATATATACATTTCCAAACAAATGTAATGGAATTTAGATTAATTGATACAAAATAATTAATTCAATGTAAATGAGGAGGGAGAAATTCCTTTTAGAATTTCAGCATATTAACGGGTGTACATGGGAGGATTTTAATGGGAGAGAAAGGGGTCTATCATCATTAAAAATAATTAGGGAAGTATGGGGGAGGTGTGAAACCATACCCCAAGAATTATAATTGAAATTAAAATGGAATTAAAACTTAAACAATATTGGAGAAAAATGAGAAAGGAAGAAAAACACATACTTGAAGTGTGCTTCCAAAGGTTTGAGAGAGGATTCATTGGATCTTGGGGTGCCTTTGGAGGATTATATAGATAGTAGGGAAGATTTTGGATGAACTCCAATGGCTTTGAGTGAGGAGGAAGTGGGAGATTCGGTGGGTTTATATAGGGAAGGAGAGTGAATTGTTTATTATTTAGCTTTGGGACACCTCACATTAAACTAATCCAACCCACAAACCAGCCCGTGGGTTTTTCCCATGGTTTTTTCCAAGGGGAGTGGAAAACAATATTTTTTAAACTCCAAAGTCCGTAATTATTAAAATAATAGGGTTTCTTATGTGGAGGTGAGTCACACTCCCAAGGAAAACAATTTAAAAAGACAAAATGTTTAATATGTCATGGAGGGTCCATTAAGGCATCATAAAATTTATCAAACAAATCAAAAATCACAATATTTTAAAGATAAAACATATATTGACCGAACATCGCATTTATAGTATTTTATTACATCACTATTGGGTCATTATGATGTCATAAAAAACATTATATATTTAAACAGTATTTAATTTTTACCTAAAAATTTGACTCTCTCTGAAAATTATAAAAAATTCTCTATTGGAAAATTTCGACGTCTTGATTCCAGAAATAATATTCACTTTATATAAATAATGTTCTAAATATTTTAATTTTCACTTTTAAAATAATAACTGACATTTATAAAAAATTCATGGGTTATGACAAAAATGTCTTTCAAACCATAATTAAAATTACAATTGCATTCATAAAATTATACGATAATATATATTTAATAAAAATTGATTTAATAATAATAATATTTTATTAAAAAATTATTTTATTCAAAAATATATTAATTCATCAAAATAGATTTCTTAGTGGACTAATAACAAAAAATATGCTATTTGTGCTTTAAAAACTATTTACAAGGTAACAATAATAAAATGAAAGTATATTCATTATTATATATAGAAATTATGTACATAAACATAGTACTAGGTTCTTGTTACATAACCCCTTAAACGCCCACATAAGACCGAAGGGTGAGGTGTGTGATGGTGATAGACTGTTGGGGTGGCCCGGATAACATCGCTCGGGTGGTAATCTCTATCAACTTCCACTTCTACCGTAGGTGGTTCTGCTCAAACTTAACCTGTTCAAGATCATCTTGAGCTTGGTCAAGAGATAAGCCCAATGACACCACCTCCTTTCTACTCTCCAAAAAATGGGCTTCATATGGGGAAAGTCTACTGGATGAGGCCATCACATCCTTTGTCTGAGTAAATTGGGTTTATTAAAGACCATATTTATACTAATCATGTTATCACTGTTCAACGATTACATTATCAACTGTCACAATTCTTAATGGTATTTTAAAATCCAAAATCAGATAACCAAAGAAGTTCATATGTTGTATAACCATTTCACATATTAATACATTTAATTAGATCAAGCAGGATTTTCTTTAACAAAATTATCGGTCGTAACAGTCTTCCCCCATTAATAAATTTCGCCCTCGAAATTTCATTTTACATTGTAGGACACAAACATATATGGGTAATTTTCCTTCATTTCTTCCTCCAGTTTCCATGTTGTATCTTTGTAATTATGCTTTCGCCATAGTACCTTGACCAGATGAGTAGTCTCATTGCATTGAACTTTGACTCTATGATACATGATCTTCAATGGATTCTCCTCATAGGAATGGTCATCCTCTATATGTACTACCTCTGAAGAGAATACATGTGAAGGGTCTGGTATGTACATCCTTAAGATGGATACATGAAAGAAATCATGTAATTTGGCCATGGTAGGTGTAAGTTCTGGTCGATAGGCCACAACCTCAACATGGTCAAGAATCTTGAAGGGGCCGATGTAACCTAGACTTAACTCCCTTTTCATTCCAAACCGCATGACCTTCTTCCACGAAGAAATGCATAAAATACCATGACTCCAACTTTAATCTCAAAGTCTTGTCAATGGTTATCTAAATAACTCTTCTATCGACTTTGGGATACCTTGATATGATGCTGAATGGTTTTCACCTTCTCCACCATTTCATCAACCATTTCTGGTCCCAGTAGCTTACGCTCAACGACTTCATCCCAACATTCCGGTGTTCTGCACCTCTTTCCATACAGGGCTTCATATGGTGCCATTTGGATGCTCGAGTGCAAACTGTTATTATAAGATAACTCAACTGGAAGAAGATGTTGATCCCACCCTCATTTGATGTCCATTGAGAATGCTCTCAATGTGTCCTAATGTGTTTGGATTTTCTGCTCAGATTGTCCATCAGTTTGAGGATGATAAGCTGTAATGAAGTTTATCCCATTATCTAAAGAATATTGAAGACTCTTCCTAAACATAGAGGTGAATCTTGGATCTCAATCGGACACAATAGATAGTGGTACTCTATGTAGCCTTACCACTTCTTTGACATAAATCTGTGCAAGATGATCCAATGAGAAGTATTCTCAAAACGCGATAAAGTGAGCTACCTTTATTAGACGATCCACTACAACCCATATAGAATTATTTCCTCTGGATGTCATTGGAAGTCTAGTGAAAAAGTCCATGGTAATGTTATCCAACTTTCATGCTGGTATGGGTAGTGGTTTCATCATCTCCTTAGACTTTTGTCTCTCTGCCATCACTTGCTGGCATACCAAACAATTTGATGAATACTCAGTAATCTCCCTTTTCATATTGTTCCACCGAAAGTTTTCTCGGAGATCTCGATACATCTTTGTGCTCCCTGGGTGGATAGAGAAGGTCGAGCTTTGTGAATCATTCAATAGAACCATCTTTATCTCTAGGTAGGATGGTAGACATAATCACATCCCAAATATTACAACTCCATCCTCATCAACTTTGAAATCAGAGGATTTACTATTTCTAAAAGCTTCCACCCTTTTCTGAATTTCCTTATCTTTTTTTTGAGCATCCTTTATTCTCTCGAAGTGGTATCGTTGAGAAATAATTTGAGAAAGGATTGATGATGTTCCTCCCTTAATGATTCTCATGTCCATCCTTTGAAAATATAATAAGATCAGATACTTTTCGATTCTCAACATTGATAAAGATACAAGATCCTATCTACATAGAGCATATTCCACATTGTTTTCCTTTCCAGGATGGTAGTGGATTGAGCAGTCATAATTCTTGATGATCTCTATCCATCTTCGTTGGCACATATTAATCTCTTTCTGTGTGAATATATGTTTGATACTCTTGTGGTCAGTATATATCTCACATTTCTCCACATAGAGATTATTCTGCCATATTTTCAAGGAAAATATCACAGCCACCAACTTCAAATCGTGCGTTGGATAGTTTTGCTCATGGATTTTCAATTACCTTTAGGAATAGTCTATCACTTTATCATATTTCATCATAACACATCCTAATACCTTCATGGAAGCATCACTATACACCACAAAGAGTTCTACACATGTAGGTAGTGTGAGTACTGGCGCAGTGATAAGCCTGTCTTTCAACTCCTTGAAACAATCTTCACATTCATGTGTCCAGACAAACATTACTACCTTCCGTGTTAGTATGGTAATTGGGTTTGACAATTGTTAAATGTTCTTCACAAATCGTCAATAATACCCAGCTGGACCCAAAAATCTATGGATCCCCATTACAGAAGTTGGCTTGTGCCACTCTTTAATTGCCTTCGTCTTGGTAGGGTCCAAAAATATCCCTTTTCTGTTGATAACATGACCCAAGAATGATACTTCCTCCATTTAGAACTCACATTTATAGTAATTTTCGTACAACATATCACTTCGCAAAGTCATTAACATATTTTTCAAATGCTCCTCATGTTCCTCCTTGCTCTTAGAGTATATCAGAATATCATCAATAAAGACTACCATAAATTTTTAAAGGTAATATCTAAAGACTCTATTCATTAAATCCATGAAAATTGTCGGAGAATAAGAGAGACCAAAGGGCATCACTATGAACTCATAGTGTCCATACCACGTTCGAAATTCAGTCTTGGGAATATCTTCCTTCTTCACAATTAATTGGTGATATCCCAACCAAAGGTCTAACTTAGAGAAATAACTGTCCCCATGAATATGATCGAAAAAGTCATCTATCTGTGGCAGTGGATACTTGTTTTTTATCGTGATTTTATTGTGCTCATGATAATCAATGCAGAGGCACATTGATCCATCCTTCTTCTTGACGAAGAGGACCAGTGCACCCCATGGTGAAGCACTCGGGTGTATAAAACCCTTCTCCATACTCTCATGTAACTTCTTCTTCAACTCTTCCAGCTCTATGATATCTATTCTCTAAGGTTTCTTTGATATTGGTAGAGATTCGGTGATAAGTTCAATTGAGAACTCAACCTCTCGGTCCGGATGGATACTAGGAAACTCTTCAGGGAATACCTCAGTGTAATCCCTCAATATGGGAATGTCTTCAAGCATGATATTCTCATTTGTCTCAATAATTTTAGTAAGATATGCATGCTTATAAGGAAGAAATATCCACACTTGAGATGATTATTCCAAAGAAGTTTCATCTTCCTCTTTGAATTTGTAAGGAATTAGAGGATGCTTTGGGATGTGAAGAGTGATCTCCCTTTCCCAGCACTTGATAGTGGCTTTTTATAAATACAAACAATCCATGACCAAGATAGCATCAAACTCCACTAAAGGAAGTATGATGACAATTTTTTGGAGGTGCAGTCCACAAAAGTAAACTGGGGAGGAGTTATAAACCATGGATGCAACGATTTCCCCATTCGATCTTCTCACAGATAAATTTTCCTCCAATTTTTGAGGTGGTGTTTGAATTGTTCTACTAAACATTCAAGATATGAAATAATGCGTAGAACCAGAATCAAATAGTATGTTCGCTACTATTGAATGAATAACTAGCGTACCTATTACCACTTCATTTTCCGGCTCCACCTCACTGATAATGATAGCATAGGCCCTTCCTTGTTTCCTCAGAGGTTGTTGTTGATTGCCTCTGACAAACCTCGGCTTAGTTCAACTGTTTGCATAATTCCCAAGATCATTGCAGTTGTAACACTTCACTTCCAGCTGAGTGTTGATCTGAAACTTCCTTTCATCTTCATAATTATTGGGATTTTTCATATCCCATCGACAATTCTTGGCTAGATGACAAAACTTTACATATTTGAAGCAATTCCTGGTTCCCTTGAGATAGTTACCAGGATGTTTCTTCCCACAATTTTTGCAAGGGTAAAATTCAGGCTTCATTCCATCATGGGATTGGTTTGATGGACCACCCATGTTGTTCTCCATTTTCTGCTTCTTGTCACTGGGCCCATGAGACCACTAAGAGTCTCCAATTTCTATTTTAACTTTGAGGGCACAACAGACAATATCCTCATAACTTTCGATGTCTCTAATCACCAACTCCTTTCATAGACTCAGATTTAGTCTGCTAAAGAAGTGATCCACCTTGCATTCGGTGTTCATGACAAAGCCAGAGGCATACCTTGAAATACTTGTAATGATTTCTTCATACGCCCCGATGGACTCATCTTCCTTCTTCTTGAGTCCGAGGAACTCCCTTTCCATCTTGAAATGGAGCATTTGAGGAAAATATTTTTTGAAAAACTTCATTTTGAATTCCTCGCAATTCAAGGAATCAATTTTCGCTTGGGACTTTGTATTCATGATCAATGTCCACCACTGATCAGCTTCCCCATCAAAACTAAAGACTCCCAATACAACTTTTTCCTTTTTCAAGCACTAGAGGAAGGAGAATATATTTTAAATGAAGTTAATCTATTGTTCCACGAGGAGGGGATTAGAATATCCACTAAACATGGGAGGCCTTTTTCGCATGAAGGATTATACGAAAACTTGCTCTTTCTATGGAGGAGGATGGAGTTCCACCTAATTGAAGTTATTATTAATAACTTGAGCCAGCTGAGTAAGTACTGTCATGATGTTTTGAGAACCCGCTCCCATCATATAAGTAATATAATTAGGGAAATCTTTACAGTTCCTATCACATTGGTTATTGAAACGTGTACATCTATTTCCATCCATTAACTAAGAAAAAGAACGTATAATTAGTGGTCTTAAATACTTAGCCATTGATCCTAAAAGGAAACTTTGAACATAAAAGTATAATCATATAAAGAATATTTATATCCTAACTTGTGATTTCTTAGGTTTAAATCTAGGTTATCCTCAATCTATATCTTAACATATATTCTTATGGTATTTTTTGTCCCTTAATAATGGTTTGTACTATGCTCTTGAATCTACCAAAGCATATCCCCAGGGTGTGTCATAACCAAGAGTGCAGAAAGGCCTATTGTCGTGCACCAGTTCACATTCGAGTCTAGCTCAAAGTGGTGTTTTCGGGTATTACCCCTAGGATACATCAATGCTAGATCAGCCTCTACCTGCTCGTATATAAACTGAGATGTATTGTCTTAATAAACCACTTACTCAATACTCACCAAAACATAGATATGTTCTTATTAGACTTGCCTCTAAGGCTTCCCTAGGGTTTTCTAATCCTAATCCCAAAAATAACTAAACCTATCCTCCGATACCAACTATGAAAACATTGTTTTCTTATTTCACAATTAAACATAATTTATTACGTAAACATCACATGATACAACATAAAAGATCGAGAGTTCTAGTGTCTTTGGGTCTTAGGATCATTACATAACAACATAAAATATGAAATACAACATCTTGATTGAAAACTACCTTTACATGACCACTACATTTCCTCGCATCTAGCATATCATGGGATAACCAGATGACATGCCTAAGAAAAGGGTGAGCTATAAATCCCAGTAAGGGAATAAACATGGAATAACATGAGGAATACAATACATGTTAGACAATATGCATATCAATAGATCACAAGAGATGTATAAACATAAAGTCATGATAAAGCATGATAATCATAACATGGAAATGTGGGAACAATAGTTAACATGTAATTAGCATGAGCCAAGGATCATTGCACATGGAGCATGAGTAAACCCTCGTAGCACATGAAGCATGAGTAAACCCTCATTGCAGATGAAGAATAGTTGATAGAGAAATGAGCATGATTCAACATGAGTCAACACCCATTTCACATGAAAAATAGTTGTAAACCCTCATTTCACCTGAATTAGAATGAGTCAACACCCATTTCACATGATGTATCATTATAATATACTTTACCTAATGCATTGGAGCTCTATCAGGGCACACCCTTCTTAAACATTTCACTTCATGCATAACTGTGCCACATGGAATATAAAACATTGAATAATTCAACATAATCATTTATTCCACGATAAGAGAATTTGTAATAAATACATTAAAATATTTAAAGAATAAGTAAATGTGCATAAAGGTGAATACCCTTGATAGAGAAATGGGCATGGTATTCACTACACAATCACATTGGCTTGGAAAAGCGCAGTACTATTTCGGCAGCATAACGACATGACATAAGAACTCCTAAAAATAGTTGATGAGAGAGAAAGGGGTGTCTCATAATATTTAAATGACATGGAAAATAACGGGGTAATGTAGATACATGTCCCAAAAAATGTAATGGAATTTAGATTCATGATACAAAATAATTGCTTGAATGTAAATGAGGAGAGAGAAATTCCTTTGGGAATTTCGGCATAGTAACAGTTGTACATGGGAGGCCTTTAATGAGAGATAAATGGGTATCCCATCATTAAAACATAAATAGGGTAGTATGTGGGAGGTTATAAACCATACCACAAGATTTATAATTGAAATTAAAGGGGCATAACAACTTAAATAATATGGGATAAAAATGAGAAAGGAAGAAAAACCCTTACATGGAAGTGTGTTTCCAAAGGCTTGAGAGAGGCTTCTTGGGAGCTTGGGGTACCGAGGGAGGATTCTAGAGAGATGAGGGAAGAGTTTGGAAGAACTCCAAAGGCTTTGAGTGAGGAGGTAGTGTGAGCTTGGGTGGGTTTATATAGGGAAGGAGAGGGAATTGATTATTATTTAGGTTTGGGACAACTCACATTAAACTAATCAAAACCACAAAACAACCCATGATTTTTTCCCATGGTTTTCTCAAATGGGAGTGGAAAAAAATATTTTATAAGGCCAATGTCCAAAAATATTAAAATAATAGGGTCACTTATGTGGAGGTGTGTCACACTACCAAGGAAAACAATTTAAAAAGACAAATTGTTTTATAAGAAATGGAGGGTCCACTAAGGTATCATAAAATTAATAAAAAAATATAATATCACATTATTTTAATGCTAAAACATATATTGGCCTAAAATATCATTTATTGTATTTTATTATATCACTATTGGGTCATTATGATGTCATAAAACACATTATATATTTAAACAGTATTTAATTTTTACCCAAACATTTGACTGTCTAAGAAAATTTTGAAAAATTCACCATTGTATAATTTCGTCATCTTGATTCAAGAAATAATATTAATTTTATCTAAATAATATTCTAAATATGTTAATTTTCACTTTTAAAATAAAAACTGACATTTATCGAAAATTCATGGGTTTTGAAAAAAATGGCTTTCAAACCATAATAAATATTACAATTGAATTCATAAAATTATACGATCATTTATAATTAATAAATATTAATTTAATAATAATGATAATATATTATTAAAATATTATTTATTAAAAAAATCCATTAATTCATCAAAATAGATTTCTTAGTTGAATATTAACAAAAAAAATTCTATTTGTACTTTAATAACTATTTACAAGGTAACAATAAAAAAATTAAAGTATAGTAATTATAATATAAAACAATAATGTACAATACCATATTACTAGGTTCTTGTTACATAACCCTTTAAAAAACCCACATAATACCGAAGGGTGAAGTGTGCGATGGTGACAGAATCTTGGGGTGGCTCGGATAACATCGCTCGGGTGGTAATCTCTACCAACTTCCACTTCTCCCGTAGGCCGTTCTGCTCAAGATTAATTTGTTCAAGCTCAGCTTTAGCTTAGTCAAGAGCAAAGCCCAATGACACCACCTCCTCTTCGAGATTTGAAAAATGGGCTTCATACGGGGTAAGTCTACTGGATGAGGCCATAGCTTCCTTTGTCTGAGTAAATTGGATTTGTTAAAGCCCATATTTGTACTAATCATGTTATCACAGTTCAACAACTACATTATCAATGGTCACAATTGATAATGGTTTTTCAAAATACAAAAACATAAAACAAAAGAAGTGCATATTTTGTATAACCATTTCACATATTAAGACATTTAATTAGATCAAGATAGATTTTCATTAACAAAATTTTGGTTCGTTACATAAAATTTATTAAAAATTAAAAATTCCCATATATTAAATTCAATCCACCACCTCGATGGATAAAATATTTCATTATTCATCACCACATTCATGGATATTAATAATTATAATTTTATATTTAAATAATATCCTAACAATTATATAATATTTTATACCATATTCTAGAATAGATAAATAATCATAAATATTAAATTAAACCAAATAAGACAAATATGGTATAGAAAACCATCCACATGAACAAACCACCAGACAATGAGATTTATAATATGTGAATAGTTCTTATTAATTATTATTTTTTTACCTTTAAAAAAACTTTTTTTATAATGACATTAACTCTTTACCATTATACTTATATAGATATACTGTGATTTGTAAATAACTTTAATCATCATCAATAAACCGATATAGCATTGGATTCATAAAACAAACACCCTTTAAAAGGTAAACATAAACAAATATCCTAATATAATTATAATAAATTAACAAAAATGAATAATAAAAAATAAAAAATATAATATAATATATTCATAATGTAATTTATAATCATAATATATTTATTTGGGAGGTTAGATACACATACTAAGTGAGTCGAGACATGTGGTAAGGGAACTATTAGACCACCCTATATTCTTTTTGAGTTAGGATTTTACTCCACATTCCTTTTTTTTAATTAATCACATGTATTATATAATATATAAATACAAAGTTTTTTCATATAGAATTACCTATTTTATTATCCCATTCATTGTTGTGGAAATTCAAAATTTTCATATTTATTTCTCATTATTTTATTTAATTTAAACTTAATTAATGGGAAATTTTCTATTACTTATTCCATTTCATGTACCAATATTATAATTTTTTTTTCTATTTTTATATTTCATAATATAATATATACTATATAGATTAATACTCTAGTAAATTTTTTGTTTTATGAAAAATAGTATGTTATTGACTTATTTATATTTAATTACTATATTATTAAAACTTCATTAAAGAGGTTCACCTTTATTCCTACATCTTCAGTTCATTAGGACGACTTTTTTATTTTGAGTTCAATATTATTTTCAACGATTATTTATTAAATTATAAATGAGAAATAGTCTTTCATCACTAATTTTATTTGTAATCAGTATGATATATTTTTTTATCTTTAAGACATGATTATGATACCCATTTATTTATCATGGGGATTTCTTATGCTTTTGATTTATTTAGGATTTCATTATGTGGAATACATATGTATGTTTTTTTATTTGATGGATTTTCCTGGAATTAGAAAACACCCAATGTATTGGGTAACATTGTCATCTCATGAGATAGTATGTTTGATGAACATGTAAAAGTCCTAAGACAATATGTTATATTGTCTTTCCAAAGATCCACGTATTATAATTATGATATAAAATTTTATGATGCATCCACATTTTCATTATTGGATGTTTATATGACATATTCTTCTTTATGATATGATTTCAGTTGATAATATATTATATTTCACATATATGGAAATATTTTTTTCCTCTTGAATAATATACTTTACTTTACAATCTGGTATATTCCTTTACTAGGCCTCATAACTCAACCATTATATTATTGTGTGTCCCTAGGGACCCTATGTATTAATATAATTTAAATAAGATTTGAGATCAAATTAGAGGGATTGAAACTTTGTTATTGTATTATATATATATATATATTGAATTTTTATGTATCTAATACACCAAATACCGTAAGCCTCGTCATTTTTGTTTTTTTATGGATCCTTTTAACAAAAAAAATTAATTATATTTGTTTTAGGATCAAGTTTTATAGGTGGTGTGAGATAATGGTATAGTTATTTTATGGGATTAAGTTACAGAACCAACTTTGAAATACACCATGAATAACCTAGATTAAAACCTATATATTAATAATCTAGGATATATATTTCATTTAGGTGTTCTTCATATTATGTAAAAAAAATTCCATTTTAAATGTTTCTTAATTATTGTATTCATATCCCTATAATTATTTTTTTTAGTAAAAAGATTTAAATAGGATAAATGGTATCAAAAACAAATTTGATACACAATGTAATGAATTATTTATTATAATTATTAATAATATGGGATACTGTGTTGGGAACCTCATGATAGTGCATGCATAACTAACACATTTTATGAATAATAAATGGAAAACAAGGAACAACCGCATCCTCCCACAAGAGAAAATGGTTTGGTTGACTCATTAATGTGAAAAATGGATCCAAAATTCAGTAGTACTTATAATATATAAATTTTAGAATAATGAATTAATTCCACTGAAAATATACTATCTTAACTCAAATGATCTAAGAAAGAGAAATTTACATTGTACATATATGAATTAGATTGAGAATCTGATCAAAGGTGGACATGTATTAACAATATGAATAACCATGATGTCATTGAATCTATAAGGATTGATGAATTTAAGAAAACATATTCCTCAAAATCAAGATCATAAAAATGTATAGGGAATTCCTTGGATGAAACAATGGTTTGGGTTGTGAGTCAATTGAGTCTTATGGAGAAACATTTATAAGGATTGAAATGTATAACTCTAGATTTTTCATTCAACATAAAAGTACGATTTAATATTTCTTTAGAATAATAAATAAAATTCATTAAAATTAATTTTCAATTTATGACTTTATATATATATAATTAAATAGTCTTATGTTCTCCAAATGTTTATATGAATATTAGGGAGTCTAAATGGTAACTTTTTATTATAAATAAATAAAATAGAATTGAGTTCATTTAAAGGTAACAAAAAGATAAATTTCATTGATTGAAAAAATGTCCAATTGTCCATATGTCATAAAAGCTGGAAATATCATTCATGAAACTACCTTAGGGGAATAATTAGGTGTTTCATGTGTAGATATTAGGGATATCAAGATAATTAATATATAAGGGAGGTGAATAATCCCAATAATATAAAGTAATAAAGGATAATTCTAGTCAATATTCCAATAATGATACATTTTTTATTGTACATAGAACATTTAAACTATGCTTATGAGACACTAATTAAAGGGAAATTGAGGATAATTTATGAAAAAACCCCATAAGGGAAAAAGATAAAGGTTGAGGATATTATAACACAACATGGGGGTCATGAAAAATGAAGAGGTGAAAAGTACAAATCTTATACATTAAATACGTTCCTATTATAATATTTATTCTAATCATTCATATTATTTTAAATCATATATGTTCATTAAAATTATATAAACTCTAATTTAAGACAACGAGGTTCATTTATTAGTTAAAAAACAAAGGGGTGAAATATTTTCACATAAATTATACAACAGTTCCCCAATTATCATTTTATGGGATTAATCTACTACCTATCATATTTACAATCCCATTAATAGACTTTTATACTATACTAGAAATATATTGGATACATTTTAATAAACCCAACATGAACTATTGAGGGAAGAAAATTACATTTCTTATGAAAAATGATCCTTGATTATACACATTCAATGTTAATGATGAATCATCATTCAAAAATACATATTTCACTACTGGATATTTATAAATTATAAGACTGAATATCTACCTCAAATTATTTTGAAAATGGGTAGAGATATTCCTGAATACATCCCCAATATTGAGGAATATATTGATGAAATCCATGGAATGTTTAACAGTCTTCCTTATGATCACAATATCTGGTTATAAATTAAAATTATACCTATATCTCTTGACATTCTCACGATTCCGTAAATAATTAATCCCTTTGAATTGGTATAATTAAATAATAAACTATATAAGATTCAATAAAAATATTTCATATTTCCATGCACTATACTATAGGGGGTATCAGTTATCTTTCTCAAGAATTAGGATTGATCAATGTATCACTTTATAGATTATCATGAAATTAATTAGATTAAAATAAATAAAAAATACTTCTTATATAAATTTATTCGTTGAATGATCCACTATAATGGGGTTAATATTTTCCTATTGTTGACATTCAATCAATATATTGTTAATTTAATGTATATTAGAAGGATATTCACAAGGCTACCTTATACACATGTTATTGACTATATGATTTCATATTGACCCCATTATGACTTGAAAATGTTCTAATAGTTTTCATGGACATGATGAATAAATTACTTAGATATTATTAATAATAATTTTCTATGGTATTTATAAATTAAATTCACATATACATTAAACGTGTGGAAGAATATGAGGGGAATTTGAACAATTTTCTAATGATTTTGTGAATATATAATTGGTACGAAACATATAGTAAATTTGAGTTTTTGATTTGGAATGTAACATAATTGGGGACTTTTATTATAGAAAAGGGGATTCTTGTGGATACTTTTAAGGGAAAGGAAATTGATAAATTGTATGACTATCATCTGTAATAATGATGCATTGTTTCCACCTATTATCAAGGTACTGTCAGTTATTTTTTCAGAACATCTCATGATTTTTTGACACCTTAAAAAAGATTACATATAAAGTATTAATGGTTTTATTGAATTTTGAGTGTTCAGAGTACTTCGAGGATTTAAAGAAAAGGACTATAATTTCATCAATACTCACATTATCCCAATGTGGGGAATGAATTTTTATATACAGAAATGAATCAATGAGGTGATTAGGTTTTAAAATTATTAAAAATGATAGTGTTATAGCATACAACTCAATCCATTTGAGGATTCAAGTGAAAAATTATTTGATTCATGATCTATAATAAACATAATAAATATTTCCATTGATTATTTAGAGGCACTATAGATGTAGAGAAAAGTGTTAAATATACACAGATCATAAAAGCCTCAAGAATATCTTCCCAAAAAAGAATCTCAAAAATAACTAATATAGATTTTCAAAGTCGATAGAGAGGGTATGATTTTCATAATCCAGTAACATTATGTGAATGAAAATAATGTGGTTGATTCTTTATATATAAATGATCTTACAAACTTATCCATGATATGGATTTAGATGTATAAAATATTATTAGACAACAAGGGGATTAACATTTGAATTATAATGTAAGGAATTGTATCCTACCTTGATAAATTTATCTCTCAAATATCCATTAACACGTTTATCAAGAAAGATTAGAGGCATTTTATGGAGGTACAAAATTATATGGATGATATATTTATGGGGAACTCCTCAGAGTTAAAAATTTATAAATAGAGAGTTGATTTATTTTTCACATGACTATTAATACCACATAATCATGAAATGATGGAGTTATTGACTTATTCTCATATCTCAACATGCCCTATCCAACCTATAAAAAATGATGTGTATCTTTTTGAGACCTTTTTAGTGGGAAAACAAAAATAATGATATTATATAATTTACATCAATGTTAGTAGTATATATAGAGTGATTCTTAAAAGGAAAAAAATTGATGGGGATAATTAAACCACTACCCATACCTATGAGGAAATGGGAATCTATTACTATGGATTTTCCATAGATATTCTAAAAACATTGAAAGGAAATAATTAAACACTATTTGTAATGGACTGTATCATTAATAAAACATAATTAATCATATTTTTAGATATCATGTCACATGATTAACATGAAATGATATATATAAAATAAGTGTTGAGTCTATATAGAAAACCAATATAGATAATATATTATCACGGTCTAAGGTTAACCTCATTGGTTTCAAAAATAAATCACAATTCCAGGAATATAAAGTCAAAATTAGGTTTAACTTATCACCTAAACAGAATTTACAATAAGAATGAAGCTTCCATAATGTTTAATATATGATTAGATAATACTTAATAGACCTAAATGTATCCTAGATTAAATATAATCTTATGGTTGATTTATCATGTAAAAATAACTTCCCTTAAAGAATTTTTCTTAATCCTTATGAATCCCTCTATGGTAAGAAATGTACAACACTATATTTTTAGGATTATGTTGGAGAATGTATGTAATTTGGATCTAAATTTATTGAATAAATATAAGACACTTTCAATACCATTCAACAACACATTATAGAAACATAAAGTTGATATAACTACAATACTAATAATCATCAACATGAGATAGAGTTGATGTTTTGAGATAATGTGTTCATATATAATCATGGAAGGGAGTCATGAGGTTTAGGAAGAATTGAATTATATGACCCACATACATTGGTCCCATGTATATTCTTGACCACATTGGATATGCAGACAATCGACTAGAACTAGAACCAATGACTTCATAAGCATATGACATGTTAAATATATCTATATTATGGATGTTCTTACCCAAAATATCAAATTAAAAATTTATTACGGTGGTATAATTAGAGTTTTATCCCTCATAAAATGAATATCTAGTAATGATCTGGAGTATAGAGACTATTTACGAGGAAAAAAATACAACACATCTTGTCAAAATACTCTGGTGGAACCATATGTATAAAGAGGAAACATGGGATCTTGAAGAATCCTAAGATGGAATGAACCAAATATATTTTCATAATTGTTTTTGTGTTAAAATTGCAAGTGTTAAATTTCTAAAGAGGAATTAATATAACAACCATTATTTTTATATATGGAATTTTTCTCATGAAAAAACATTTGTTGTATAGTATAATGCAAATTTACCACATAATATTAATCAATAAAATTTATAATATAAAATTTGAAAATATCATTTTGATAATTAATATATTTAATAAAAATTAAATTAGTAAAATGGGAATGTAAACACTCAAAACTAAACCATGATAATAGAAATATTTGGATCACATTAGAATCCAAGAATAATCAAACACATGAATAAAAATGTAAAAATGAAACAAGATATAAGTATTCTGATAAAAAATTGAAAATAAATACGAACATCTTAATTTAAATGTTGTAAAATTTAGGAATAATAAAGTATTATAAATTTATATAATGTAGAAAAACAATAAGGCTACTTGAATTGTAAAACTATCCATTAGAAATAGCAACCTTACTATTCTAATAGAAAACTAATATTTTGGTATCTTATGAAATAAAAGAATAAGGAATTAATTTCACATTAAAATTATATAAGAGTTTTAAATATGAAAAATTAATTATTTTACACAAGGAAGTCATAATTATATTTCTGGAAAACCAATAGGTCTAATTTTGGTTTAAAATATTGTTTAATGAAAAATTAAAAAAAATATTCTCAAAACATGTTTTTAAAAAATAATTGTTATTTTCAATAAAATAATTAAATAATTTCTCTAAATCAATATTAATTTCCCTAGGGGATATAAATTTAATTGTGTGACAAATTAGTATTTCTCTATAAATAAAGAATTTATCTAAAATTTAATTTTATCCTATATATTTTATATGTAACACCCCAACCCCAGTTACCCAGAGTTAGTGCATTATTGCATAACATTCGCATGATCACAAAGATCATGTCTCGAAAGACCGATTAGTTTAGTAGCCTTGAAACACTAGATACATTCAAAAGTTTTACATTACATCATAAAGTAATACAAAACTACAACAACATATTGTATTAATATCCCCTCATATTATCCCTTCAGGTCATTCATAAAATACTTCTTCACATCCTAGAAATATTAAAACATTTGAAGGGGTGAGCTCAGATTCTTAGTAAGTATAACAATATAGAGGAAGCTTTCATAAATAAACATAAACATTTAAGGTAATGTATAACTAATCAAAATCCTTTTAAACATGAACTTCATCATAATATGGAAAAATAAAATGAAATAATGCCATTTACTTATTCACATGGATATTCTACTGGTCGAATAATCAAATGCAATATCAATAACCACTTTCATAATAGTGGAATGCATAATGCCAGACTATTAAAACCACGTAGCCAAGGCCTCGCGCCAAGACTACAAATAAGATTTAGTCAAGGACTCATGCCAAGACACTAGTTTTTCTCATGAGACCTACCGATGCATCGAGGAGCTATAGCGGGCTCCACCCTTCACTTATTAAGTCCAATGCATTCCTCCTATGAACAGCTTTAAACATATCATAAACCATAACATAATCGTATCACATAATACATTCATAAAGGAAATATAACATTTCCACATTTCAATCACAAGATATCTATACAACACATTTATATAATAAAAACACTTTCAAAACCATTTTCAATACCAAAATAAAAGAAAATTAAAACTTTGTATTTATTTTTCATTTAAAAAAATGTTATGGCTTGTTGAGGAAGCCGAAACTCAAATAATGGTCATGGTGGTAGAGAAGTTGTTGTCGCCGCATATGTACGACAAAAAAACATTCTCTTTTCTCATTTAGTAAAACAATTCATATAAAAAAATATTCCTTTTAAATAAATGTAAATGTCAGAGGGGATTACACACCGTATAAAAGAAAGATGTGCATAAAACTAAATATGCCTCAATGAAATGAGATTGAGATGAAGTCCCATACAAAGATCATTTTTTTAAAATAAAATAAATCTATTATGTTTATTCACTATAAGTACACATAAAGAAAGTACAAATACACGATAGGACATAATAATATCATGACATAATTTCAAAGTAGGAGATTAACCCAAAAAATAGAAATTGGGTTAAGAAGTTCCCTTACCTCGTGTCTGACTTGACTCGATCATTCTTTAACATCCTGAATAATAAACTAGAGTTAATTTATAATTTATTAATACCCTTTTTCAAGTTCATTATTCCTTTTATATCACTTATTACCAAGTTATGAACATTTTGTAATTATTGGAGTTAATAACGGTCGTTTTGTCGATCTTTAGTACTTGAGTCAAAAATAAACTTCTTATAATTACAAGTTGTTTATGTGGTAGAATATAAATTATCTACAGAATTAAATTCATGATTTAGATATCATATATAGAGTATATATAGAGTATATACATTACATCATAATATTACGTAACATTTAGAGGTAAGAAATGAAATTCACCGTTCATGGAGACGGTAATCCGTACGTATGCATGAACGCAACTTTCATTTCTATTTCGTATTTAATGGAATGAAACCATAATGATATAAAGGTATATTTTAATTCCAGTATAATATCATACATAATATCATTTACTCCATCCTTTATACATCCCACATATGGCATTAACGATTCAAATCATTTTGAGGGGGCGGTAGTCCGCACATCCTAAAATGAAATTATCACGATTACCCATAATGAAAATCATAAAGTAATGCCATAAATGAGAAATGAAGAAGAATAAGGAAAACATAAACATAATATATATCATATATAAATATAGTGACATCTTAATGGCCACCATGAGGGGTGTTAAAAGTAGATTGAACAATCATCGTTTCGTGAGACAGAAATTCGCCAACCACAGAAACAGTATGTTCTTTAACCATTAGACGAAGGTGTGTGTAAGTGTAAGTCAAATAGTTCTCATAAAAAATCCTATTATATTGAGGATACTGTTTTTGTTACAAAATAATGTAATAAAAAGATTTTAATGGGTTGGAGAAGCAAAATAAAACAAAATAACATAAGAGAAGACAATACCTTAAAATCGGGTAACTCTCTTTTGATTTGAGCCAAAGGCTTCATTGGGAAGAATTATACCCAAAGTGAGGCTTCTAGGAGTAAGATAGGGATGTTGAGAGTGTATTTGGGAAGAGTTTGTCCGAGCCAAACGGATTGATGGTGTGAATAAGGTGGTAGTGGCGGGGGCCTTTTATAAGAGGAGAAGAGGGGCACTCTAGGAATGTAATGAAATGTTACATTATTATGAAGTACTTTTTGGATTTAAAAGGTCCCAAAATTATATATTTAGAGGATAAGGTGATAAGGGTTAGAAATATACCCATACAATAGGTTTTTGACAAGTTTACATCTAAGATTTTACATTATCTTTTTATTTTATTTAAATCTATAATTGATGAGGTAATCGCTGCATCATCATGGTGTCATAAAAAATTTAATTTATTTAATGTCTAAAAATTAGATAAAAGATATCATGATTTAGAAAATCTTTTTATCTTTACAATGAATATTTATAGTTGAAAAGTTTACTTATATAACCTCATGTAATAATTGTTTTAGTAAAACAACACATGTTTGTGTCGATTTTATCTTTACATTAAATAAATAGTTATTAATGTCATCTTCTTACCCAAGGGGCTCCATGGGGTCCCCAAGTTGACCCATGGATTTTAATGGTCGTACATGACTCACCCAATAAGGGTAGGACAAGTGTAAAGGTAATTTCATATTATTATAATATTTTTTTTACCTTAAGTTACACTAATTACCTTTAATCGCGATCAATAGAACTTAAAAGTTACTGTTCACCAAAAATTATTTTAATCCCATTGAACCAAATATTACTACCTAATGAAAATGATGTATGTCGGATTTTGGAAATTCCACTCACAGAGGTGGTAAAATTTCATTTAAACGAAAAATCAGTTTTTTAACTACCACTTAGTGGTTTCACTATTCATAAAAAATCGATGCTTTTCAGAACACCGCCAAAAATTAACCCTAAGCTATATTTGATATGACTAATTCAAAAATGATGTTTGTTTAACAAAATTCACAACATATAATTTGAATTATTTAATTTAATAATTAATTCCCGCTGTCACAACAAATAGCATGTTTTTAAGAAGAAATATCAATCAAAAGATTGACAATTGTTTATGTCGAATTTCAAAGTGAAATTAATTTTAATGACCACCATTGGATAAAATTGTAAAAAAATATTCTAATTAAACATTACAACCACTCAATTTTATATTTTATCACTACAAATTATTTTGATTAAAAAAGTTGTTTTTAAGTATTTTTCACTATTCATCAAAAATTGGATGTTCTTAGAAAAATACCAAAAATTCAACATAGGCTAATTTCAATATTCCGAATCCAAAAATGAAGTCCATTTTGAAATATAAAATTTATATAATTTCAAAAAGTGGTTATTAATATTCATAACTGCTACTTTTATTGGTCGCGTTGTGTTAGAACTCGAGGTTGCAAACAACACACGCTGCTCTATTATTCAAAGAAGAGCGTACCATGGAAGCTTGGGGTGTTACATTCTACCCTACTTCAATAAATTGCATCCTCGAAATTTAAAATTTTTCTTTGAAAATAAAAGTGTGAAAATAGAAAATACATTTTTGGAAAACCCACATCAGAAATAGGGTTAATAAAAATATAACTTTAAAAGAAAGAAATATATGTATAATGGTCACCTGAGATAGCCCATAATAGGATTCTATGAATATAAGGATATGGAGGAAAAAAACCATCATGGTCTGATGGAGTGTTTTATAAAACAGGATTAGGAGAATGTTAACTACAAGAAAATCACAAACTTGTGATTGGTTAAATAGTCATTTATTCCCCAATTGGAAAAGTTAACCGACAACATTTTTTTTTGAGTTACCTTTCATAAAGTTGAGGATTTTATTAATGAGATTTACTAAGAACATAAGGAAGTATAATTACTTGTCATGTAGACTTTCATTCTTTAATAAATTTTTACCACAAACCCATCATTCACTCCAAAAGGTAATAGAACTCAAAATATTCTATTTATCATAATTGTATAAGTTTCCAAATATTACCACATACCATTTAGATTAGGAAAACTATTTTGTAATAACCAGGGACTTCCTGCAGGCTAGTGGTTGGTAATAATGGTCTGTCGAACTATGGTTGTGGGTTCGATTCCTTCAACTTTTTTTGACGCGACGGGTTATCCCCCAAAGTGCAGGTTGTCCTTTTCTTAAAACTATAGTATTATAATATTCCAAAAATAATCTTCATAAAATTTATAACCTTAAACAATACTATCATAAGTTCATCATAATCCATTCCAACCTTTATAGTTATCCAAAATACCTCCGTCCAGACTTTCACTAAAAGGTCTATAAATTCCAAAATCAATTGTATCATCCGATTCCTCAAACAAAGTAATGTTTCTCTTATTGTCACATACAAAAATATGATTACCTTCATCATATTAAATCCTTAATGAAAACAAAATGTTCTGCAGTACAACCCTTATATATATATCGCATTATTCTTATAACCAGAATATAATCCTTGAGTCCAAAAGCACCAATACATTAATTATTCCACTTCAACTGTAGTAACAACATAAGATTGTCCTTGATCCCTTGGCCTTTTCTGAGGTAAGTTTCCCTAAATCTTAGGATATTCATTTTCATAATGCCCCATTTCCTTACAATTGTAGCATTTAACATTGATAGCATCTTTCTTTCTCTTGCAATCACGAGCCTGCTGACCTTTTTCTCCACATTTATAACAAACTCCCATTCCTTTCATGAAAGTACCGAGATGATTCTTCCCACAATTATCACATAATGGAAAATCTTTCTTTCCCTTTTTTCCTTTATCTATCTTTTATTCCACCATTGTCTTCTTCTCTTTCTTTACATTATTTTCATAAGATTTAGAGAATTCCTTTTCAATCTTGATAGAACACGAGACTATATATTCGTATGTTGAGAAAGATTTTGATACTAAAGCTCGACGGAGAAATGGTTTAATCCCATCAAAGGAACGTTCAATCTTTCTTCTTGGGTTACGTATATAATCTAATTCATGCCTTGCTAACCTTGTAATGTTAGCCTCATACTTTGCGACATTCTCATCCTCCTTCTACCTCAGACTCAGAAATTTCCTTTCCATATCTGCTCGATGGTCATGTGGAAAGTATTTTTCTAAGAAAATTTCCTTAAACTCCCTCCATTCCATACTTGATACTTCTTCATCTTCCTTTGTGTTTTGAATCAGCGACCACCATTCATTGGCATCTCCAGTGAGGTAGTAAACTGCCATGAAAACCTTCTCCCTTTCGCTACTCCCCATGGCGTGGAATATTTTCTCTAAGGAGTTTATCCATTGCTCAACTACTAATGGATTTTTACCCCAATTAAATGTTGGCGTTTGTTGCCTCATGAAGCGGTCTAACATGGATCCTCCACGTTGCGGATCAAGGTGCTCTATATGAGTAAGGTTATTATCCATAACTTGAGTGAGTTGCCCTAGTATGGTGATAAGCTGATCAGCACCAGTTGTATCACCAACTCCATTATAATTATCTTGAGTAGGAGGGAAATCCTTACATGGAGTGTGTACATTTATTCGGTTTCCATTCCTCCCACTAGGCACCATTTCTAAACAATGGAATAAACTAGTTTAGTTTATGAATAAAAATACATAATTCCATACATGTAATACACTTAACATATATTGAACTATAATCATAAAAATGTTTTCTTTGAGGAAGTATATACTCATAAACCCTTCATAATGGTTTGTAAAGAAAATAATAATTATCCTAAGCATATCCCTCGGGAGTGTCATAACCAAGAGTGTAGCAAGGACCGTTGTCATGCACCAGTTCCCATTCGAGTCTAGCTCAATGTGGTGTTTTCGGGTTTTACCCCTAGTTACATCTGTGCCAGATCCTCCTCTACCTGCTGGTATCCAGATAGGGATGTATTGCATGGAAAACTCACAAAATCACTATAATACCAAAATTCTAGGAAGTTCTTCTATACTAATCCTCAAATTCTATCTTAGGGCTATATACTCAAATCAGAGTTTATCTAAATCTAGCTTCCATGGTTAGTACTAAACTACCTCTGATACCAACTGTAACGTCCCGAACCTAGTTACCCAGAGTCGGTGCATTATTGCTTAACATTGGCAATATCATAAAGATCAAGTCTCGAATGACCGATTAGTTTAGTATCCTTGAAACACTAGATACATTCATAAGTTTTACATTACATCATAAAGTAATACAAAACTAAAACAAAATATTGTCTTCATATCCCCTCATATTATCCCTTCATGTCATTCATAAAATACTTCTTCACATCCTGGAAAAATTAAGACATTGGACGGGGTGAGCTCAGATGCTCAGTAACGATAACAATATAGCGGAAGCCTTCATAAATAAACATAAACATTTAAGGAAATGTATAACTAAACAAAAGCCTTTTAAACATGAACATCAACATAATATGGAAAAATAAAAAGAAATAATTCCATTTACTAATTCACATGGATATTCTACTGGTCAAATAATCACATGAAATATCAATAACCACTTTCATAATGATGGAATTCATAATGCCAGACTATCATAACCACGTAGCTAAGGCCTCGTGACAAGACTACAAATAAGATTTTATCAAGACCTCGTTCCAAGACACTAGTTTGTCTCATTAGACCTACCGATGCATCGAGGAGATATAGCGGGCTCCACGCATCACTTATTAAGTCCAATGCATTCCTCATATGAACAGGTTTAAACATATCACAAACCATAACATAATCATATCACATATAACATTCATAAATGAAACATAAAATTTCCACATTTCAATCACAAGATATAAATACAACCCATTGATATAATAAAAAAACTTTCAAAACCATTTTAAATACCAAAATAAAATAAAATTAAAACTTGGTATTTATTTTCATTTAAAAAAAAGTTATGGCTTGTTGAGGAAGCCAAAACTCAATTAATGGTCATGACGGAGGGGAAGTTTTTGTCGCCGCATACGTAAGACAAAAAAACATTCCCTTTTTTCGTTTGGTAAAATGCTTCGTATAAAAAAATATTCCTTTTGAATAAACGTAAAAGTCAATGGGGTTTATACACCGTATAAAAGAAAGTTGTGTATAAAACAAAATATGCCTCAATGAAAGGAGATTGAAACGAAGTCCCTTACAAGGATCATTTTTTGTAAAATAAAATAAATCTATTATGTGTATTCACAATAAGTACACATAATGAAATTACAAATACATTATAGGACAAAATAATATCATGACATAATTTGAAAGTAGGAGATTAACCCAATGGATAGAAATTGGGTTAAGAAGTTCTCTTACCTCGTGTCCGACTTGACTCGATCGTTATTTAACCTCCTGAATAATAAACTAGGGTTAATTTATAATTGATTAATAACCTTTTTCAAGTTCATTATTACTTTTATATCACTTATTACCATGTTATGAACATTATGAAATTATTTACGTTAATAACGGTTGTTTTTTCGATCTTTGGTACTTGAGTCAAAAATAAACTTCTTATAATTACAAGTTGTTTATGTGGTAGAATATCCATTATCTCCATAATTATATTCATGATGTAGATATCAGATATATCATATATATCCAGTATATACATTCATTCAAATATTACGTAACATTTAGAGGTAAGAAATTAAATGCACCGTTCATGGAGACGGTAAGCCGTACGTATGTATGAACGCTAATTTCATTTAAAATTAGTATTTAATGGAATGAAATCATAATGATATAAATGTATATTATAATTTCAGTATAATACCATATATAATATCATTTACTCTATCCTTTATACATCCCACATATGGCATTAACGATTCAAATCACTTTGAGGGGGCGGAAGTCCGCACATCCTAAAATTAAATTATCGCGTTTACCCACAATGGAAATAACAATGGTATGCCATAAATGAGAAATAAAGAAGAATACGGCAACATATAAATAATATATATAATATATAAATATAGTGACATCTTAATGTCCACCATGAGAGGTGTTAAAAGAAGATTGAACAATCATCGTTTCGTGAGGCAGAAATTCGCCAACCACAGAAACAATATGTTCATTAACCATTAGACGAAGGTGTGTGTAAGTTTAAGTAAAATAATTCTCATAAGAAAATCCTAGTATATTTAGGATACTGGTTTTGTTACAAAATAAAGTAATAAAAAGATTTTAAGGGGTTGGAGAAGCAAAATAAAACAAAATAACATAAGAGAAGACATTACCTTAAAATCTGGTAACTCTTTTTTGATTTGAGCCAAAGGCTTCATTGGGATGAATTATGCCCAAAGTTAGTATTCTAGGTGTAATATAGGGAAGTTTAGAGAGTATTTGGGAATATTTTGTCTAAGCCAAATGGCTTGAAGGTGTGAATAAGGTGGTAGTGGTGGGGGCCTTTTATAAGAGGAGAAGAGGGGAACTCTGGAAAGTAATGAAATGTTACATTATTATGAAGTAATTTTCTTATTTCAAAGGTCCCAAAATTATATATTTTGAGGATAAGGTGATAAGGGTTCGAAATATACCCATAAAATAAGTTTTTGTCAAGTGTATTGCTTATATTTTACATTATCTTTTAATTTTATTTAAATTGTCAATTAATGAGGTAATCGCTGCATCATCATGGTGTCATAAAAATTTTAATTTATCTAAGGTCTAAAATTTTTATAAAAACTATCATGATGTAGGAAATATATTTATATTTCTAATTAATATTTATATTCTAAATTTAAACTTATATAACCCCATGTAATAATTGTTTTAGTAAATTAACACATGTTTGTGTCGATTTTATTTTTACTTTAAATAAGAAGTTATTAATGTCATTTTCTTACCCAAGTGGATACATGGGGTCCCCAAGTTGACCCATGGATTTTCATTTTCGGCCATGACTCACCCAATAAGGGTAGGACAATTGTAAAGATAATTTCATATTATTATAACATTTTTTTACCTTAAGTTACACTAATTACCTTTAATCGCGATTAATATAACTTAAAAGTTACTATTCACCAAAAATTATTTTAATCCCATTGAACCACATTTTACTTCTTAATGAAAATTATGTATGTCAGATTTTGGAAATTCAACTCATAGAGGTGGTAAAATTTTATTTAAAAGAAAAATCAGTTTTTTTAACTACCACTTAGTGGTTTCACTATTCATCAAAAATCGATGTTTTTTAGAACATCCACAAAAATTAACCCTAATATATATTTGATATTCCTAATTAAAAATGATTTATATTTTAAAATTTTAAAACATATATGTTGAATTAATTAATTTAATAATTAATTCCCACTGTCACAACAAATTGCATGTTTTTAAGAAAAAATATCAATCAAAAGATTGACAATTGTTTATGTCCAATTTAAATGCGAAATTAATTCTAATGACCGCCATTGGATAAAATGGTAAAAATATATTCTAATTACACTTTAGAACCACTAAATTTTATAATTTATCACTATAAATTAATTTGATTAAAAAGGTTGTTTTTAAATATTTTTCACTATTCATCAAAAATTAGAAGTTTTCAGAAAAATACCAAAAATTCAACATAGGATAATTTCAATATTCCAAATCCAAAAATGAAGTCCATTTTGAAATATAAAATGTATATAATTTCAAAAAGTGGGTATTACTATTCATAACTACTAGTTTTATTGGTCGCGGTGTGTTAGAACTCGAGGTTGCGTACAACACACACTGCTCTATTATTAAAAGAGGAGCGTACCATGGAAGCTTGGGGTGTTACAGTATAAATTTGGTATATTGGACTTAGTATAAAATTTAACATATTAATTTTAAAATGTATCATATTTAGTAAAATATTGATAGGGATTTTTTGGTATTTTTAAGAAAATGTTTAATTTTTAGTGAATAGTTAAATATGAAAAAATACAATATTTCACATTATATGAGAAATAATGGATTAATTAAATAATGGATGAAGTAAGAAAAAAATATATCCTATTAAAATACACCAATTAATAAAAATATTCACAAGAATCATCACTATTTGTAGAAATGAAAAATAATAATATACTAATTAATATTTTATTAAAAAAACACCCTTCTCGACCACTACTAATTTCCATCCATCACTACCCCACTTCTCATCAAACATTATGATTAGTTTCTTGTATAAAATTCTCATAAATACCACAAATAATCAATTATACATGTCTTAGAGGATCCAACCTCATCAAAATACCATCCTCCAAATACATAATCCAATTAGCAAGAGAGTCTTCCCACTTAGTACGTTAAGGAATCTTAACCAAACATCTTCATTTTTTCCATAAACTATTATTCTTTTATATCATAAAAATGTATTCCATAAAACTTTATATAATTATGTTACTATAAAAATATATTCAAATGTTATTATAATAATGGAATTACCATTATCTACCATTCCCTTATTTATTTTAAAATGAGTCACCTGTAAAATGTTTGGGTCACCTCCACTATGGACGATGTATCTCAATTTTCATGGCCCCCATAGTGGCTAGTCATAATAACTAATTTCAGTTATAAAAATATATTAATAATTATATTATATTTTATCCCATTTTATCTAATAGTAAAATGATCAAAAATATTATATGAGACTAAATGAGTTCACAATGGTTACTAAAATCACCGAAATGAACATACCATTAAAAGGTAAAAATTACACTATATAAATAATGTTAATCTAAAATTTAAATTTCATATTAAAAAAATTAAAATTTTTAAGATACTAACTACATATAAATACAATTGTTTACATATGATCTTATTTTTAATGAACATCCACAATTATAAATAAACTAATGGGACCTCGGTACCCTTAAAAAATCCTCAAAATAGATAACATGAACAAAATATTATAATATAATGAAAATAAATAACCATAAATAAATAATAATAATTAAACTATACATGAATTTTAATTATAATGTGTAGATTTAATAAACATAATTTTATTATGAATTTTTTCATATTTATGTTCCATGAAATTCGAGAGTTGTGGTATGCGTATTCTAAAATAGCCCTCTTTTCATTTATGATTATGTTTCTCTCTCTCTATCTCTCTCTATATCTCTATATATCTCCCCCTTAATAAAAAGAATTCTTTTTTATTGTATACTTATCTTAGTTGCATATATATTTATCTTATCTTCCCTTTATTTTATGGGGATATACATTCTTTTCATGTTCCTTATACCACTTTTCATTAAAGAAAACATAATGAAACGGAAAAATTATATTTCATACTTCATTTAAAATACCAATATTAAAAATTCATTCCCCTTTAATAATTTGTTATAATGATATCAATTTTCTATAAAATTATCATTGTTTAATGTCTGTTTAATGGAAAAGTCTATAATCTTACATTTTATATAGGTTCATTATCATTTACTGAAGTACAATTTTTAAAAGTCACTTCTATACATATTCCCAATTAAATTGTTATGAATAATCATCCATTGAATCAAATATTCATGAAATATTCATCATTATTTTATTATGGAAATAAAAAAATATATAATCCTTTATCTTAGTGGAGACACATATGATATTTATTTTGGTTATTCTTTAATATATTATTTTGAAACCCATTTATATTTTATGGGTTTTTATTAATATTCCTCTTTATGTGTGATTAAGAAACCTATAACCACTCTATATAATCAATATAGATAAACACATACTATAAATTATAAATTTTATACCAACTGAGATGACCCTAAAACACTTATAACATTTTAGATATCATCTTAGTAATTTACCATTACAACCAAAAAATGATTAGGGATAATAAAAAAAATCAAAGGTTTAGTGACATTGGTGATCAAAATCATGAAATTATTTTGACACAGAATTTCTTCAATATCTACCATAAATTATCAATGAATAAAATCCTTTTAAACATAATCATACAAATAATATCCAACGTATATGAAAAAATGGAGTGATATTAAATTATCAATAAGAGAGGAATTATCAATGAGTCAAAATAGTGTTAAGTATTAATAATATGAGATAAAATGATCTTGGTATAAATTTATAATTAGGTAAATCATGGAGAAATTATATATTTCTATATTCATGGTAAATATAAATATAATTGAAAATGATCAAACATATACAATGACATAAAAATTTAGTGACACGAGAAACTAATCAAGAGTGATAGAGAATATCAAAAAAAAGTGTCATAATATAGAATTGTGGCATTTCATGAGAATTTGGAATAATAGTGTGGTAAAAAATAATAGGAAAACATTACACAATGGATTAATAGTTATGATTGTGCCTCTTATAACAATGTACACTGGGAAACATGATATTTCCTCTTATAACATTGTTTATTATGAATCATGATCATTCATCCCATAAAAAAAATATGGAATCATGATCCATCCACCTATAAAATATTATATTATTTATCATGATCCTAGATCCCGAAACATTTCGTATTTGGAATAATGATCCTAACTCTTGTTGTGGATCAATTATCATAACCAGTTACCCATTTTAATCCTACGAGATATAAAAATCTAAACAATACATTATAAGGAGATATTAGACCAAAAAACATTATATAATAATTATCCATATATTTGTTTTGTAGATAGAATCAATCATTCGTCATATCATAATAAACTGAGGGGTGTAAAATTGGTTTCGAAAAAAATTTATAATACATAACATAAAATGACATCCTTAATTTGACTAGATGATTCCAAAATTCCAATAACCAAATGGACTATTTAACAATAGAATTTAAATGGATATTAATGAAACATCCCTAGTATAATAATTCTTTTGAGATACTATTATGTCATAATTTTCATAAATCATTTTTAATATAATCATGAAAAGTCAAATTTATGAGTCAGATTAAAATTAATTTTAAGAAGTTATCACGAAGAATTTATCAAGAATCATTTATAAATTATCCTCAATAATGGATCCTTTAGAAGAAAAAATGTCTTTTATAACAATTTGAAGGGGATGATAAATGATAAAATTGTGAATAGAAATGGATTACAAGTATATTTAAAAAAACTTTACTGAAATCCACATCATTGGTAGAGTAATAAATTAAAATTTATAAAAGTTATAAAAAGAACTATATATTTAAAAATATATAATAAATATTTTGTTCTAAACATACTAAATGAAAATTATTTTCCAAAAAATGAATACAGTCATGGAGGGAAAAAATATCTAAAGAGGATGATAAATATTCTTTAAAATATTGTATTTTTATAAGGAGTTGTTTCATCTATGAATATGATTTAAATTAGAAATTTTAATATAGATATATAGATTCTAGGTAATATAATTTTAAATTGAAAATGGAAGAATATAGGAGTATTAAAAACATGGAGTTCATGAGGAAACCTTATAACTCAAATAAAATAAATGGAGTTAACAAAATACATTATATTGGATTAGTTATTCGTTATACATACAAAAAACTCATGTATAGTAGACCTATCAATATTAATAAATTTTTTATAACAATATTTATATCAATGACCAGATATATGATTAAATTGTAGAAAATTACTATACAATAGTTATTGTTCATTTTTATCATCAGATGTTACTAATTTTGATTGTTTCACAAACCATTTATAATTTATATTTCATTCATTATTATTTGATATCAATATCATCATTACATGATTATTTATGGTACTAGAATAATTTTTTCACAATGATTTTTAAATTTCTAATTTCATTCCATGAGAGTTTTAGTTATTATTCATGCAGCTGAAATCAGTCTTGGTCGTATTTTATAAATATTTTAATGAACATATGGTGGAAAATTAATAATAGGTTTCATATTAATTTAACTCTCTAGAGTTCACAATAATGGTACATTAATCATGACACAAGATGAATAAAATTGTAATATAACACAGAAATGTGTCTTCAACATATGTATATTATATGATAAGACTTCGAGAAAACCAAATGATTCTTTGTCATTATGTTGTAGAAAAAACCATGATGTCCACTCCATAATTTATTTGAGAAATCTAAACTATTCTTAAAAATTATGTTTTGAGTAGACAGATGATTTCTATACATTTATTATTTAATAAGATCAAATTATTCACACACATTATTTTATAAAATTACCAATCATTTCCTCACATTAAATTTCTACGAAAACCCATTGATGCCCACACATTTTGTTATGGAAATACCCATGATGCAAATAAGTTAATTTTTTTTGTTAAAATGAAATTAATACCATGAATTAAGTCAAGAAAAACCCCATTATCTCCATCAGTTAAATATATTTTCAGACCTAATGATGTCTGCTTTTGAACAAACACATTGTGACTAGTCTTTATTTTTCCCTGGGATATAAATAATTAACAAATCCATTAGTGTGATTTATAGGATACCAACCATTAAATAATTTCAATAATTTTGTATGTGTGCCACAAAAAATAAATCATGTATTCTATCATAATGAATCCATGGAAAGAAAATGGGTTTCATAACATTTCCAATTTCTATCCCACACAGTGACCTCAAGAGTTAAATTGGTTGATACTAAAAATTCCATCCCCCATAAGGAGTTTTTTCAAGTAAAATTATAGTGTGATTCAAAATACATAACTCTATATGAGAAATATCATTTTTGAATAATGAGGGAAATTTTAACACCCCAAGCCTATATAATATATTTCTCTTAGCATAATTTTAATTTCACTAATAACTTTTCATGCACACGACCCTGGGCTTAAATGGAAATACTCATTTGAAATATCATTAAAAAGTGACCATAATAACCCATATGTAATGTTTCTATGAATGAATATTAGTTTTTATATTATGAAAATTATGTTTAACTATTGAATATAGAAATTTTTTTCAAATCAATAAAATTAATGGTTTTTTGAAAAACTATTTTTTTATAGAAGACATTTTAGTCATGCTATAAGAACATAAATTAATGTTATATTACACCAAATTTAGAAAATTTATTTGTAAAATTTATAATTATTTTTAAAATCATAATGTCCAAATTATCTTAGAGTGATTTTTTCATATTATTATCAAATGTTTAATTTTTTTATAAGTTGTGTATAATACTAAATATTATATGGAAACTGAATTTTTGATTAAATAATATATTCTGTTAAATTAGATTTTAAATTTGTTTGAAATTTAAATTATTTAAATATAATTAGGTTATTGGAATAAATTTAAATTTTATTTTTTATAAGAACATTTTAAACCTTTTAACAATTTCTCTTTAATAACCGACATCTTGATGAATCTGCAACATTAATTTTAAAATACATTTTAATAAATTTGGGAATTTAAATTATAAAAATTTATTAAATATTCTTAATCATAATATAATATATTTGTTAATAATTTTAAATTATTTTTTGGTCATAAAAATAATTAAAGGAAATAAAAATTAATTACATTAGTTATGTTTAAAAATAGTATTTTCGAACGTTACATGTTATTATGTTATAATAAATTTTCAACACATGTATAATTATTAATTGATAAAAAGATTTAATATTTACCATCTTTAGGTAAAAATTATATAAATATTATTATTATTATTTGGTGTTAATTATTTATTTATGTAGGTTAAAAATCTAATTATATTGGTGGGAAATAAAGTCATAAAAATAGAGTAGACATAAATGCTAAGGAAGGACATGTTAAAAAAATGTGTTATATTTATTTAAGTTGGTTATTAAATAAAATATTATCCCTCCCCTCCATTATTTATCAATTTTGGAGGCACATGATGTGAGTGTAAATCAAATTATTGAATATTTTTGATTATTTAAAAAAATGTGACTCCTCATCAATTATAAAGGGGCACTCACTCATTTTAGTTACTTAACCCAATACAGAAATATAGATACCCTAAAATATCCCAAATAACATCAAAAATTCCCCAAACTAATCCCATAAGAATTTCATTTAAAAAAATCCATCGTTGGAAGGACTTGGTGAAAACCTAAGGAAGTTTCTTGAAAATGATATAATGTTCTTTAAAGAGTGTTTTAATTTTATTATTACCTACACCTTTATTAATTATAGTGAAGAAATTATTATATAATAAAATAATTATATTATATGTAATGAGTTGTTTTATTATTATGTAATTACCTACAACTATCTCCACTTCCATCACATCGGTTTTAAAATCATCATTCTTGTGTGCGGAGGACCACCACCTCGTGAACGGTTGTCATTTGTTTTTCCATTATCAACTATCATAATTGGGTATCATGATGGATAATATATATATATAACATAATTATATATATGTAGTCATTATATCATAAATTTTAATTCATTGAATTCAATAGTAGATACAATAGGTTGCTTGTCTGTAAGGCGGGCTATCGCCTTGTGAAGAGATGTGATTCATTTTGAACTAACACTTTACATGGAATATTATAAGGGTAATGTTAATGGTTGTATTATATATAAATTATATAATTATTATGTTAAAAAATGACTATAATTCTTTATTGAAAATATATATCATTTTCATTCTGACATTTTCACTTACTTAAAGATGATAACATCATTTGTGTATGTGTGGATTACCTCCCTTCATGATGCGACATGACATTATTTTCATCAGCACACCACATGGATGATATAAATGAGTAAAAATCATACAAAAATGTCATTTATGATATTATCATCACAATTTATTGATAAAATAATACTCACATATTTTCCTTAGCATTCTTTTATAAATTGAAACGTCGCCTATTCATACATATAACATACCGTCTCCTTGATTTTGACATAGTTTTTTTCAAAAAAATATTTCTTTATTTTTTTAATTCTAATTTATATATAAACATGATAAATATTTCTTGATTAATATTATTGATTTGATGAATTCATATAGTAAGTACAAGAACAGGATCATTCATGACAAACAGAAATGAGAAAACAAGGTGATTAACGCCTAAAATAATGAAAATATGGAATCATTATTAACAATGATGTGACAAGATGTTATAATAGGATCATAAATTATATTATAAATATTAATATGGTTTTAGTGTAAGTTATTAACATGTTTAAGACCAATATATTTGTGGTTAACTCAAGTTCATCCAAAAAGAATCACGTGGTAAGGGATTTATTCTAAATTTATACACAACAGACATATATTTGTTCTTATCCACAAATTCAATTTTATATGTGTAATATACATACCATATGATATTTAGAATCATAATGAATTCATTATTCATGTTATTTTATGTTTCCCTAATAATTATGTCATCAGAGGATATTTTACATGAAATTTACTATACAGTAAAATTTATTGTACAATCCCACGTTATTTTTTTATTGTTGACTTTCTCGTAATTCAATCACTTTATTTCGAAAAATTTTCATTGGAAATTAATTTTAACTTAAATAATCATATTTTTTTATGATAGAACTGATTATTTCACAAACAATATTTAATTTTTATATATAAATATTTCTTTGAATGTTATTTTATTAACTGTGGAAATATTGATAAATTTGTATGCTTCACACAATATGAATATTTGATGATAAGTCACAGTTTTTTGTGAATTCAATTGGTTATTTGATATGTGAAGAATGGGGTTGACATGAAATGTAGTGTTCCAAACCTGTTTTTCACTCAAATAGTTCTCTAGTCCGGGTGGCCTATAGGCCAGTGACATGTAGGCCTTAGGCAAGAATCCCCATATGCAAACGGTTTTTTACTAGTAGCAATGGTCTAATCAAGTGATAGTTGGGAGACTATACCCTCAAGTAGTGATAATAATAATTTTCTATTTCTATATATATCAATAGAATAATTACCATAACATTGATGAAAAATAACCTCAGTGTAATCTCAAAAAAAATTAGAATTGATAAATAATCCATATGAGTAATCAAATTGTTGTCAAAACATGTAATAATAGACCATATAGTAGAATAGTAAAGCATGGTCTGTAATGGTTGACCATATGTACATACATATATATGAAATAAAAAATCTCAATAGAAAACTATAGCACAATGAAATAACCACCAGGGTCCTTTTTCGTCCATCCCATGGGAACGTACATCAATGATCGATAAGGTCTAGCTCTTGAGCCTAATCCATTACCTAATCTCAAAGTCATTAAGTATACGCATGTCTTGATTGGACCATGTAGGGTGTAAGAATGAAATCAGTAGGACACCACCAATGTGTGACTTCTTTACATCCGTAATCATGAAGGTTTATGAAAAATATAATAAAAAGGAAACACATGCACTTTTAATAACTAAGATGCTCCACCATTGATCAACTACCACAAGTGAGCATTCTACCTGCTTCAACCAAAACTAGGATATTCTAAAATTGTCCCTAGATTATATATATGTCATACATAACATTTCTACATTTATATAATTATATTGGCTAGGACACATGGTTTCTTTCATAATGCATTCCCTAAAAAATATCTTAAATAGAGAACCCTCTAGTTCATCCCATAATCATGTAACAAGTGCCTTGTTAAACTAATCAAATACCAGACATCCAAATGACATTCCCAATCAAAAATTCCTAGGTCCCTTAAAAATGAACTCATAAAGTCACCGAAATATCTTATCCAACATCCTAACACATATTGATGTCCCTCATCCAATAAATAATTGTTTTTTTCTCAACATATGATGTCCATGGTGAAATAATATCCAACCTTTAATAAATTTGGCTCATCAGCCTCAAGATTAATGATGATACTAATCCCCCAATAATTTATATCAACACTATCACCCCATAGCCCATCACTATCTATGTTGAATACAATAGTGATAAACTTTAACAAATCTAAGGGTCAACACCATCCCATAATCCAATATATCTACCATGAAATCCACCCAAAATGAGTGTCCAATAGAATGTAATATATGTCATATTAGTTTGAACACGACTCCAATGACACATAATCCAATAATATTGAGAATCAGTCATGAAATAACCTAAGGCACATCATTCAGGACCTTGTTCCACTATGACAATGTCCCTGAAACTAGATGGTTATCATCATTCCATGTCCCTAGAGAAAAGACAATAACCTAATGAATTCATCGCCACAAACTGACTACAATTTTTCCGGAATCTAGTTGTCATCACCAGCCTATGTAAATCAGGGCATTTTATTAGCCTAATGACCATGTCACCTCATTTGAGGTTATCAAAATCACCTCAATCATTAGTCCTATACCATCACATTCCCATAAAACCATTAATATATTAAAAAAAATTAAAATTAACTAATAAATTACAACTAGAAAAACTAGCATAGTTGGAATCAAGCCTCTTACATAGATTAACATGTATAACTGAACTAATTCATACCCAATGACATCACATGGCATCATTTACTCAATTTTAATGAAGAAAATTAATATTAGTCAAATCACTCGGTCACACACCCCAGGAGTATTAAATAACACATGAATAATGACTTTAAAATTTATGAGGAAGAAAGAAACCACTTAAGTTATACTCACCGTGTAACACCCCTACTCCAGTTACCTAGAGTCAGTGCATTATTACGTAACACTGGCATGATCACAAAAGATCATGTCTCGAAAGACTGATTAGTTTAGTATCCTTGGAGGTAATAGATACATTTATAAGGTTTACATTAAATCATAAAATGGAAAACTACAACAACATTGTTTCCATAGACAACACTGAGATCCCATAGACTATCCCTACAGGTCAGTCATAATATACTTCTTCGCATCCTGGGAAAAATAAAACATAGAAATGGGTGAGCTCAGATGCACAGTAAGGATAAAAATATAGTGGAGACTTTCATAAATAAGAATAAAAATTTATGTAAATGTATAAGACTAAAATAAAAGCCTTTTAAACTTGAACTTCAGCATAATACAGAAATAATAAAATCAAATAATTCCAATTAATTATTCATAAGGATATTATGCTAGTCGAATATTCAAATGCAATATAAATAGCCACTTTCATAATGATGGAATGCATAATGCCAGACTTTTATAACCGCATAGTCAAGGACTCGTGCCAAGACTACAACTATGATTTTGTCAAAGCCTTGTTCCAAGACACTAGTTTGGATCATGAGACCTACCGATGCATCGAGGAGCTATAGTGGGCTCCACCCGTCACATACTAAGTCTAATGCATTTCTCATATGAAAAGGTTTAATCATAACATTATCATTCATATTAAAACTATCATACGAAATATAAATAATTTATCCATAAACCATGAATTGTATATAAATAACACATCCACATTCAAACATATCACAAAACCTTATATACAATATGGACGTTTTTTATCATAATAAATCAACTTCAAATAATCTTAAAATCCATAAAAGGATGTTGACATGGATAAAATCAAAACCTTTTTTAGAGAAATATCAATTCCTATTTTGAAATAATTTAAGAGTCGCATAATTATAATGAAAACATTAATTTTGAATATATTATTATAATATTTTAAGGGAAGCTTCGACGATGTTATAACGGTGGAAAATATCCGCATCCACCGTATAAGTTAAAAAAGCATTCTTACCTTCAATTTGTTGAAAATGTCAAAAAGTTCCTTGTTTGGTAAACGACGGAAAGATCCCTTTCAAAAAAATATAAGGTAAAATAAGGGTATACATGACTTTATACCATTATCTATTAAATAGTAAAAATGATTTGAAATAAATTTTTATGAAACATGGATGTGGTTGATAAAGAGGATCCAGTAGATACTTACATATAAACAACCTCTAATAAATAAAGATATTGTGAAATTAACCCTTACCTTGTAATTTTCCTTGGTCAAGGGTACGTTAACCTCATGTGTAATATTTAAATCATAGTTATAAAATAATAAAAGAATCATATACATAAATATTATATCATATATGATCTTTTAATATTGAATTGTTAATAATATTTTAGTATTATCGTCGTTTCAGGTGTTAAATTACTCGTTTTCTTTTATATGTTTTGTTACATAAGCCTTGTTTGTTATGGATAGGTTTTATCTTATTTATATCCAGAATTATATCAAGTCCTTAAACATTATTTTTAATCATGAAATGAAAATTAATCTTGAATGAATACGATGGGGAATTAATCTCATCGCGTTCGTGGAGACGGTAGTCCATACGTACGTAAGAGAGGCAAAATCATTTTTTTATATTAAAATTGTATATAATTGGATGGTATATAATATATACAGCATAATTATAATTTCATATTTATTATTTACATCATTTATACTCGTTATTGTACCCATAGAAATTTTGAAATGTTTGAATAACAAACTACAACACGGCGTGGAGATGATAAGCCGTATGTACGCATGTGTGGTGAATTTTTCTTTCATGGGATGGTTAAAATAACTAATATGGTTGAACCATACTTATAATAACATCACATTATATAGAATATACTGGAGTAATTATTTTATAATGGTAACAATAGTGAAATAATAAGTGGAAGAAAAAAAGAACTTGAAAGAGGTGATGAAATATTTACCTCTTCTTTGGGTTCATCCTTTAGATTTGATCAAAAGGGCGCCTTATGTTGGCTTTATGACTAAATTAGGGCCTCTTGGATGAATGGAGGAATGTTTAAAGGGTATTTGGGTATGTTTTGGCTGAGCCAAATGGCTCTGAAGGTGTGAATTTGAGAGAATGGGATGTTTCCTTTTATAAGAGGGGTGAGGGGCACCTTAGGAAAAGCTAGAAATATTATTTTATAATAAAATAATTTTCTGGTTATAATGGCACCAAAATGAATTATTTAAAGGATGAAGAAGAGATGGGTCTAAAACCACTCAACCAATATGTTTTATATAGGTTTGGGTCACTACATTAACCATTTCATTTAGATTTAACACTTAGTTAATTAGTTTGACATTTACAATGTGTCTTTGTATTTTTATATTATATGGTTAATAAACATACTATAACTAGACAAGGGAACACCAAGAGGTTAATTATTAATATATATAACCTTATATAATTCCTTTGGCCGAACCTTTGATTTTTAGGTATAGAATATCAATTAATAATATAATATTGGTTTTGAAAATACTATTTTGTCAATTTTGACACTATTTGGTAATTTATTTTTTTCAAAATCATAATAGCACGATTACTTCTAAAAATATTTATTAAATCAATCCTAACATGTCATATTAACCTATAAATTTGTGTAATTAATCAAAAGTCTTAATTTACATTTATTTGTGTATTTATAATATCAATTATTTTAATCTTTCATTAATAAGGTAATTACTGCATCATCATTGTGTCATAAATAAATTAAATTATTTAGTGTATAAAAATTATAAATAAAATATGATTATGTAGGAAATATTTTTATATTTCTAATGGATACTTATAATCTAATTTATCTTATTTATAACTCTATATTAAAAATGTTCTAGTCATTAAACATTGATTTTAACTCGTTTGACTCTTCTTTAAATAAAATAATAATAAATGTCCTAATATAATCCAAGTGGACCTAAATGATCATATTGTATTCCTAAGGTTGTTCATGGTCGATATACACTTATCCAATATAATTAGGACACGTGTTAGGGTAAAAATAATATCATTTTTACCTTTAATTTCCCTATTCACTTTTAACCGTGGTAAATAAAAGTAAGAAGATATTATTCAAAAAAAATTATTTTCATCTCATTGAACCACATTTTACTTACTGATATCAACCATTTCTCTTGGATTTTTCAAATTCAACTCACAGAAGTGGTAAAATTATGTTTTATGTAAATTTGTAAATGCTCCTAGGAGGTGGGTAAAAGATGGTAAAAAGTTCAATAAAATTTTATATATCTAAAATTAATATAAAATGACTCCAATGAATTACATTGAACTTATATAGGTATTACGTATATATTTTGACAAAATATAAATTTAAATAAAAGAAATAATTATTTAAGTAAAATGTGGGTTTTAACCAATAACTTAGTGTTTTTCAATATTCATCAAAAATTTAAAGTTTTCAGAAAAATACCAAAAATTCACCCGAGGCATATTTCGATATTCCGAATCCAAAAATGAAGTCCATTTTGAAAAATTAAATTTATAAAATTTCAAAAAGTGGGTATTACTATTCATTGCCGCTAGTTTTATTGGTTGTGGTGTGTTAGAACTCGAAGTTACGTACAACACATGCTATTATATTATTAAAAGAGAAGCGTACCATGGAAGCTTGGGGTGTTACATTCTCCCATCCTTCAGATATTTTCATCCTTGAAATTTCTACAATATTACTGCATAAAAAGTCTCGAATGGTTCTTCATCATAAGTTCCTCTAGTTCCCACATTTCCACTTCCATCTTAGGGTTTCTCCATAGAACTTTTACCAGACGATTCGTCTAGTTTCTCAGCACTTTTTCTCTTGTATCAAGATTCCTGAAGAGATCTTCACAATAAAACATATCGAGTTCCAGTTCTAATTCCTCAAAGGTGACTACATGCGTTGGGTTAGGCATGTATTTTCTCAACAGTGATACGTGGAACACATCATGAACATTGGAGAGAATTGGAGGCATTTCCAAACGGTAAGCTACAACCCCAATTTGTTCTAGAATTTCAAAAGGTCTGATGTAGCTGGCACTTAATTTTCCTTTCTTACCGAAACATATAACACCCTTCCATAGAGATACCTTCAAGAAAACATGATCTCCTACTTGGAATTACAAATCCTTCGTTCGGTTATCGAAATATATCTTTTGCCTACTTTGAGCAACATTGATGTGGGTTTGGATTAGCTTTACCTTTTCCATCATTTCCTCAATAAGTTCTGGGCCTACAAGTTTTCTATTGCTTACATCATCCCAAAAGGTTGGTGTGCGACAACTCCTTATGTATAACGCTTCATATGGTGCCATATGAATATATTAATGGAAGTTGTTGTTATAGGAAAATTCTACCAGATGTAAATATTGATCCCACATACCTTGAAAGTCATGTGAGAATGATCTCAACATGTTTTATATGGTTTGAATAATCCATTCTGATTGTCCATCAGTTTGGGGGTGGTAGGCAGTTCTCAAACGATTTTCAGTATCGAAGGCCTTCAGAAGACTTTTCCAGAATCGTGATGTAAACCGTGGATCATAATCATGAAACAATCGATTGGGGTACTCCATGAAGTCTCTCAACTTCATTAATATATAGTCTTTCTAGACGTTCAAGTGCTATATCTTCTGTTATAGAAAGAAAATGTGCTGACTTGGTAAGATGATCAACAATGACCCATATTGCATCGTTCATTATAGGAGTCTTTGGTAGTCCCATGAAAAATCCCATCTTAATATTATCCCATTTTCACTCAGGTATGTGAAGAGGTTGCATGACTCCTCCATGTTTTTTCCTTCAATCTTTCACTTGTTGACAAACCATACATCTTGACACAAAATCAGAAATCTTCCACTTCATGTTGATCCATTGAAAATGTTCCTTCAAATATCTATACATCTTACTGCTACCAGGGTGTATAGAGAAATTGGAACTATGAGAATCATCCAACAATTCTCTTTTTAGATCAGGTATATCGGGAACACAAAGTCTCTTCCCAAATTTCAAAATTCCATCTTCATACACAAAGTCACTCAATCTCCCATCTTTCACAGAAGTAATCATCTTTTCAAACTATTTATCATCGGTCTGAGAACTCTTTATCCTTTCTAGTAAAGATGGTTTGACATTAATTGGAAAAAGTATTGATATTTCACCTTCCATGGTTATTCCCATATACATCTTTATTAGATACATGAAAATAGGATCCCTTTCAACTCTCATCTTGTTCAAAACTCTACGATCTTTTCTTCTCAATGCTTCTACCACCTTATTTTCCTTCCCCGGGTGTAGTGTAATTTCCAATCATAATCCTTGAGTATTTCAAGCCATCTCCTTTGCCTCATGTTGAGTTGTTTCTGTGAGAAAATATTCTTTAAACTCTTTTGATCGGTATATATCTCACATTTTTTACCATATAGATAATTTCTCTATATCATCAATGAAATGATTACATCTGCTAACTCAAGTTCATGAGTAGGATAGTTTCCTCATGAATATTCAACTTTCGTGATGCATAGGCAATTAACCTATCATTCTGTATAAGGACACAACCATGTACTTTCTTTGATGCATAACTATAAGTAACAAACCCATCATTCTTCGATGGTAGAGTCAAGATAAGAGAATTGATTAACCTTCTCTTCAGTTCATTGAAACATTATTCACACTCTTTTGTCCAAAAAAATTATCCCCTTTATGTTTGACCTACGTTAATTTGTTATCCAATCATGCAAAATTCTGGACGGAATGTCAATAATAACTGGCTAAACCAATAAAACTACTTACCTCAGTTATACTCATTGGTTATTCCCATTCATGGATCGCTCTTGCCTAAGAAGGATCAATGAAGATTCCATTCATAGAGACAATATGGCCAAGAAAAGAAATCTCCGGAAGCCAGAATTCACACTTGCTAAACTTCCCGTATAATTCATTTTCATATAAGGGTTTTCAGAATGGTGCGCAAGTGATTTTCATGATCTTCATAGCTTTTGGAGTATACCAAGATATCATCAATAAATACCGCTATGAATTCATCAAGATATTTCTTCAATAATCTGTTCATTATATCCATGAAGAAAGATGGTGCATTAGTCAATCCAAAAGGCATTACTGTAAACTCGTAATGCTCGTACCGAGTTTGAAATGCTATTTTCGGAATGTCTTCCTTCTTCACACACAAATGATGATATCCAGATCGAAGGTCCATCTTTGAAAAGTATTGATCTCCATGAATTTTTTCGAATAAATCATCAATGTGAGGTAGGGGATACTTGTTCTTTATTGTTATAGCATTGATCTCCCTGTAGTAAATGAACAACCTCATATATCCATCTTTCTTCTTAATAAAAAGAACATGGGATCCCCTTGGAGAAACACTAGGGAGAATAAATCCCTTATTACTCAATTCCTCTAGTTGTTTCATCAGTTCCACAAATTAAAAAATGGCCAGTCTATAAGGGTTATTTGATATGGGCCTTGAACCAGGAGTTAAATCAATTTAATACTCAACTTATCGTTCTAGAGGATGTCTAGGTAAATCTTCTGGAAACACATCAACATATTCTTGCACAATAGGTACATCCTCTATTTGAAATTCCATTCCTCATCCACAGTTATTTCATTCTCTTCCTCCCCAATAATTGAATTTTGTTGAGCTACTGGGGGTGGATCTAGATAATAATTAGGTGGTTACGTTTCTTCGCTAAAGATAAGGTACTCCTTATCATCATCAAAAATTGTAACCTCCTTCTTCTTACAAAAAATTTTCACATCATGGTCTGAAATAAAATCCATACGGAGGATTATATGAAATTCAACCATTGGTATGACGATGAGATAAGTAGATAAATAATGCTTAAATGCCTTAATTATAAAGACCCATACATTACATACATTGTTAATACTTCAAAATTAAAGCACACTTATTACAACATTTGACAAAACCACAAAGGACCGTATAGGTATAGTGTCTTTAGAAACTGGGAAACATAAACAACTGGTTCATAAATCTTCTACAGTGTCTCCAATTTATTTCATCATATCTAGGGTCCCATTTAGCATATTCTACTTAATATCCATCTTCCAGACCTGGGGAAAAGAAAACATACAAAAAGGGTGAGCTCAAATTCTCAGCAAGGGCAAATAAAGAAAATAAAAATCATATCATATCTTTTTGAAAATCATAACCTGCAAAAAAGATCATAATATATTAACATGGAATAAATCATAGAAGTGAAAATGAGATCCCCATAATCATAACATAAAACTTGAAACTTTGTGGCATGCACACATAATCATGGAAAATCATTTCTTGTTAGTCATGACTCATTGCCAAGACTATCTTAGCGGACAAAGTCCATTTCTGAACCGAGTTCACTCCTCGTTTCAGTCTTGAATCACTGAACCGAAATATCCTTCCGTTCCAGCCATGTCTATCTCATGAGATATAATTCTTTACCCAATGCATTGGAGGGAGATATAGGTCCCACCCATCTTATAATGAATCATTTCTTATGTGTGCCACATAATCATAAATCATACATCATCGCATAACACATGTAACAAAAATGGGATTCTTGAAACATCATGACATCATAAAACAAATAATATAATGTAAATGACATCATCAAAATAATTTCCTCAAAACATAATCAAATCAATGCAATAATAGGGATAAAAACATTACCCTATATTATCTTAAATGGAAAATAATTTTGATAAAACATTTGAACTCCATTATTGAGGAAAATATCCTTGCTACTTCAAAAACACTTTTCTTTTCTTAACATGTCATACAATTATAAACTAAAAGAAGTTGATTAAAAATAAACTTGAAAACTTATAAAGGAAGATTCTTTTAAATAATGTTTTAAAAATCCATTCTTTCCGTATAAGTTATAAAAAACATTCTTCGTACTTTTGTCGGAAAAGTCAAAAAGTACCTCGTACGAAAAATGACAAAAGATTCCTTTCATATCTTTTACTAAAAACTCAAAGAAGGGTAAAATTGGATATAAAATATTGTATAAGGATGGAAATAATATTACATATTTAGGGAACATGTATGTGGATGATAAAATACACCCCAGTAATTACGAAAGTAAAAACAATCTCGGATAAAAGTGAGATTGTGATATTTCCCTTACCTTAGGTCCGATTTGCTTGGTACGTGTTCGAAGCTCCTGTATAATGGTTTAAATAATGTTACTGACTTATTACAGAATCATACATATTGATATGATATCATATATGGTCATATTCTTAGATTCTTATTAGTAATATTTCATTGTTACTTGTTACTCGGGTCTTTATTGCCTTTTGTTCTTATGCGTGTTTTGCCGAATAAATTATTATTTGTCTTTTAAGGTTATAGATACCTTATATCCAGAATGGTATTAGTGTAACATATATCATATTTATTCATTAAATTCATTTATATAATTACTATGTAATGTTGATCATGTAGAACGATTCGCATCACATCGTGGAGACGGTATGCCGTACGTACGCACGAGCGATGATATTGTTCCCATGATCATGGAATTGTATTTAAGTGTATTTATAATATTTCAGTATCAATATAAATTTATAATAATCATATATAGTTACTCATTACACCATTATACCCATCCTTGTAAGGTGATGATGGGAAATAGATTACACCAGGACGTGGAGACGGTATTCTGTACGTACGCATGCGCGGTGATTTCATTTTTCCGTAGGATGGATAGAAGATGAATTAGGGTTGTTTCATATTTATAATAACATATCAGTATGTAAGTAATACTGATTTTATTACTTTATCATGAAACAACTAAACAAGAAAAAGTTGAAGAAGAAAGAAATTGAAAAGATCGGTAATGGATATTACCTCTTCTTTGAAACGCCTCTTTGAATCCTCCACTTAGGGAACTAAGATTAGTCTTTTAAGAAGACCAGGACCTCTAGGATTATTCTAGGGAAGTGGAGAAGGGATTTTGGCAGGGGTTTTCCGAGCTTGAGTGCTCAAATTGGTGTGAGGAGGAGGAGGGGGGAGGTGCCCTTTTATAAGGGAGGAGAGGGGCACCTTAGGAATATCTCAAAATATTATTTTATATTAAAGTCAAAATCGGTTTATAATTGTTCCAAAGGGTCTTATTTAGAAGGTAAAGTGGGGATGGGTCGAAATCCTATCAACTAATAAGATTTAGACAAGTTTAGATTATTATTTTAACCGTATCAATTAGATTTAACTATAAGTTAAATAGTTTAACTTTTACCTTGACTTTTTGTTTTCTTACACTATATGGTTAATACACTTACTATAACATGCCAAACGAACCCCAAGTTGTTTATTATTAATATATATATCCTTATAAAAGTCATTTGGCCGAACCTTAGATTTTTAGGAATAAACTAACAATTAATAATATAATATATGATTTAAAAACTATTTTGTGTCAATTTTGACACTATTTGATATATGATTTTTGTGAAAGTCATAACAGAATTATATGTTCGAACAAAGTTGATTAAATCAACACTAATATATCATAGTAACCTAGAAAATTAGTGGAATTCATAAAAAGTCTCAAATTACATTTATTTGAGCATTTATAACATCAATTATGTTAACATTTCCTTAAAAGGGTAATTACGGTATCATCGTTGTGTCATAAATAAATTAATTTATTTAAAGTCTAAAAATTATAAATAAACTAACATTATGTAGGAAATAATTTTTTCTTTCTAATGAATATTTATAGTCGAATTTATCTTATGTATAACCCCATATTAAAAATGTTTTAGTTATTAAACTTTGATTTTAACTATTTTAACTATTCATTAAATAAAATAATATTAAATGTCATAATCTAATCCAACTGGACCTAAATGGTCATATTATATTCATAAGGTTGTTTTTGGTCGAATTACACTTATCCAATAGAATTAGGACATGTGTTAGGGTAATAGTAATATCATATTTACCCTTAGTTACCCTATTTAATATTAACTGTGGCAAAAAAAAGTAAAAAGTTACTATTCACCAAAAATTATTTTCATCTCATTGAACCACATTTTAGTCCTTGATATTAACCATGTCTGTCGGATTTTCGAAATTCCATTCACAGAAGCGGTAAAATTATGTTTTATGCAAAATTCAGTTTTTAACCTACCACTTAGTGGTTTCACAATTCATCAAAAATTGAAAGTTTTCAGAAAAATACCAAAATTTCACCCTAGGCTAATTTCGATATTCCGAATCCAAAAATGAAGTCCATTTTGAAAAATAAAATTTATAAAATTTTAAAAAGTGGTTTTTACTATTCATAACGGCTAGTTTTATTTTAATTGCATATCGTTGTTTAGTGAAACTCGGTATTGCATACGACACAAGCTATCGAGGAAGGTTAGGATTTCGTGTAAAGCAAGCCAAGCAAGTGTTGTGTAGAAAAAGATTCCTTTGATGATTTATATAACATAAAAGTCTCGGGTGTTACATTCTACCCCCCTTAAAATGAATTTCGCCCTCGAAATTTGTCACTTTGTAACAAACAGATGAGGGTACATCTCCCTCATCATATCCTCAAGCTCCCATGTAGCTTCTTCAACTTGGTGGTTCTTCCATAAAACTTTCACCAATCGAGTGGTCTTGTTTCGTAGGACTTTTTCGCTACGATAAAGAATCTCTATCGGTTGTTCTTCATAAGAAAGATCTTGCTCCAGCGGTACAACTTCTGAGCTGAGGACATGTGAAGGATCAGGTATGTACTTTCTCCGGAGAGATACATGGAACACATCGTGAACTTGAGAGATATTCGGTGCAAGCGCCAATCGGTAAGCTACCTTTCCAACACGATCCAGTATTTCGAAAGGACCGATATATCTAGGGCTCAACTTCCCCTTCTTTCCAAATCTCATAACCCTCTTCCAGGGAGATATTTGTAAGAACACTTTATCACCCACTTCAAACTCTAGGTCTTTTCTTCGGTTGTCGGCATAACTTTTCTGTCGACTCTGAGCTGCTCTTATGTGTTGTTGAATAGATCTGACCTTTTCTGCCATTTCATCAACGAGATCAGGTCCTAATAGATTTCTTTCCCCAACTTCATCCCAGTAAGTTGGAGTCCTGCATTTTTTTCCATAGAGAGCTTCATAAGGAGCCATCTGAATACTGGAGTGAAAGCTATTATTATAAGAAAATTCCACAAAAGGTCGGTGTTGATCCCAACCTCCTTTGAAATCCATGGAGCAAGCTGTCAACATATCTTATAGGGTTTGAATTGTTCTCTCAGACTGACCGTCTGTCTTAGGATGATAAGCAGTGCTGAAACTCAACTATGTATCCAGAGTATGCTGAAGTCTTCGCCAGAACTTTGAGGTAAATCTCGGATCCCGATCAGATATAATAGAAAGTGGTACTCCATGCAATCTTACCACTTCCTTTACTTATATCCTGGAAAGCTGATCTAGAGAGAAATCCTCTCTAACAGCAATGAAGTGTGCAGACTTTGTAAGACGATCAACTATGACCCAAATAGCATTATTTCCTTTGGATGTTTCAGGAAGTCCTGTGACAAAGTCCATAGTGATGTTTTCCCATTTCCATTCAGGTATGGGTAATGGTTGTAACATCCCCTTAGACTTCTGTCTCTCAGCATTAACTTGTTGACAAACCAAGCATCGATAGACATATTCAGCAACATCTCTTTTCATTCCATCCCACCAGAAGTACTCTTTCATGTCCCTATACATCTTCGTGCTTCCAGGATGAATAGAGAATGAAGAACTATGAGCCTCATCCAGCAGCTCCTTCTTTAATTCGGGGATTGTAGGAACACAAACTCGATTCCTGAACTTTATTATCCCATCACAATCAAGGTTGAATTCAGGAAAATTTCTCCCCTTCTTTTGTAACTTAACATCTTCTTTCTGTGCCTCTTTAATCTTCACATATATATATGGTTGAACATTCATTTGAGAAAGATAAGATTTTTCCCCTTCCATTATAATTCCAAGATCCATCCTTTGTAAATCCATAAATATTCGATCTTTTTTGATCCTCATCATTGATAAACTAGCATGGTCTTGTCGACTTAATGCATCTGCCACCTTGTTTTCTTTCCCAGGGTGGTAATGGATTGAGCAGTCATAATCCTTAATCATCTCCAACCGTCTTCTTTGACGCATATTCAGCTCCTTTTGTGTGAAAATATACTTTAAACTTTTATGATCAGTATAAATATCACACCTTTCACCATAAAGGTAATGCCTCCAAATCTTTAATGCAAAGATTACCGCAGCTAACTCCAAATCATGTGTTGGGTAATTTTGCTCATGGATTTTCAACTATCGTGAGGCATAAGATATCACCATATCATATTTCATAAAAACACACCCCAATCCCTTCTTGGATGCATCACTGTAGATCACAATCCTTTCTCCACTACAAGGTAGTGTGAGCACAGGTTCACTGGATAACCTTCTTTTCAACTCCTTGAAATTCTCTTCACATTCCTCTGTCCAAACAAACTTAACTCCTTTCCGAGTCAACTTGGTGAGTGGATTAGATAATCTTGAAAAATCCTTTACAAAAGGTCGATAATATCCAGCCAAACCAAGAAAACTTCGGATCTCAGTTACTGTTGTTGGTCACGACCATCTTTCGATAACCTCTGTTTTTGCTGGATCAACAGATATCCCCTCTTTGGAGATTATGTGACCCAAAAATGCAACTTTTTTAAGCCAAAATTCACACTTGGTAAATTTGGCATAAAGCTTCTCCTTTCTCAGGGTCTTCAATATAATTCTCAAGTGATCTTCATGCTCTTCCTTGCTCTTTGAATAGACAAGAATATCGTCTATAAAGAATACCACAAATTGATCAAGATATTCTTTAAAGACTCTATTCATTAGATCCATGAAGATAGCAGGGGCATTAGTAAGACCAAAAGGCATCACTATAAATTCATAGTGTCCATACCTTTTACGGAAATCCGTCTTTGGTATATCCTCCCTTTTGACCCTTAATTGATGATAACCTGAACGAAGATCAATCTTGGAAAAGTATTGAGCTCCGCGTAGTTGGTCAAATAAGTCATCAATGCACGGTAGAGGATATTTGTTCTTGATAGTGATCTTGTTAAGTTCTCGATAATCAATGCAGAGTCTCATTGATCCATCTTTCTTCTTAGCAAATAGAACAGGTGCTCCCCAAGGTGATGCACTAGGGAATATGAATCCCTTATCAAGATTCTCTTGGAGTTGCTTCTTCAATTCCTGCAACTCAATTGTGGCCATTCTATAAGGTGTCTTTGAAATAGGCAAAGCACCCGGTACGAGTTCTATTGAAAACTCAACTTCACGATTTGGTGGAAGACCCGGTAATTCCTCCGGAAAGACATCATCAAACTCCCGTACGATGGGCATATTCTTAATCGTGAGTTTCTCACCAACCATTTGAGATAAATCACCTTTATTTAGTGGAATCAATACCCATAAAATGGAAGAAATTTCCACTGGAAGGTTATGTTCATCCTTGCATTGATAGACGATCATAGATTGATCTGGAATATGAAATGTGACTTCCCTTCTTTGGAAATCGATATGAGCTCCATATAAAGAAATCCAATACATTCCAAGAATCACATCAAATTCCACTATAAGAAGGATCACAAGATTTGCAGGAATCACATTCCCACAAACATCAATCGGAGAAGAATTATAAACTTTTGATGCTATTGATGTGCCATTAGGTGTTGTCATAGCTAACTCAACATCTAATGGTTGAGGTAATACGGTGATACCCTTAGAAAAGTCTTCAGAAATAATAGAGTGGGTGGATCCAGAATCAAATAAAACATTTGCTACTTTAGAGTGGATGGTAAGTGTACCTTTCACCTCATCGTTATCGTACTCCACATCGCTGATAGAAATTACATGTGACTTTCCTTTGCCTTTAGCCTTAAGAGTTTGTTGACGTTGACCATCATCATCAACCCTTGGATTTGGGCATTGATTGGCATAATGCCCCATCTCCTTGCACTTGAAAAATTGAAGTGTAGTAGGTTCATTCTGTGTATCCCTTCCTTTGTTTGCATCATTAGACATCTTCATCCCATTATCGCGGCATTCAAATGCTGTATGACCTTCCTTTCCACATTTGAAACATGTACTTGTCCCTTTAAGACAACTCCCTCCATGTTTCTTTCCACACTTTGAGCATAAGGGAAATCTCATCATCTTTTCAGTGTGCTCTTTAGATTTTCCTTTGAATTCCATTTTCCTCTTCTTAACAAACCCATATGACTGATGGGTTACTCCAATCTCCATCTCGACTTTGAGAGCACATCGAACGATTTCCTTGTAGCTATTGAAGTCCCTTATGGCTAACGCCCTTCGAAGACTTGGTTTTATGCCACTAAAGAATCGATCGATCTTACTCTCAGGTTGGATAATAATACCAGAAGCGTAGCTTGCATGTATTGTAAAATTTTCTTCATAGGTACCAACAGATTCATCATCCCTTTGCTTCAGTTCAAGAAACTCTTTCTCTATCTTTGTTCGGAGAATACGAGGGACGTACTTATTGAAAAATAAGTTCTTGAACTCGTCCCATTCCATGGACTCAATTTCATCCCATTGCCTCGTATTCTTAATAAGATTCCACCATTGATCAGCATCTCCTTCCAAACGATACACTGCTAGGATGACTTTATCATGTTCAGAACATTGAAGAACTGAAAATATCTTTTCAGTAGTACTAATCCATTGTTCAGCAACTAATGGATCAGTAGACCCGCTGAAAGAAGGTGGACGCTTCCTCATGAAGGATTCAACAGAATGTTGCTCCTTCCTTTGCTCGTTTGGAAGTCCTGCATGATTCATAGCATGAGAAAGTTGTGTGAGCATGGCTACAAGATTTTTCATTCCAGCTCCCATATCGTTTGGATGCTCAGGGGGACAATCATTGCATTGCCCATCGCATTCCGCATTAACACGGTTCCTTCGGGTTCCAGCCATTGACTAAAACCAAGAAGAATAGTGTGAGCAACACTAATTATAATAGGAAAACCACATAATTCAAGAATAAAATTTTCACGCTTAAGGTCTTATCCAAGGTTATTCATGGCCATTTCTAAAACACTAAGATTGTGTTCTATGCTTAGACTTATCCTTAGGGTAATTACTAAGGCTTTCACATCCTAGTTTCCAAAGGTTGACTATACCATCCCTCTTATACCAAATATAACGACCCATACTTTACATACATTGTTAATACTTCAAAATTGAAGCACACTTATTACAACATATGACAAAACCACGAAGAACCGTATAGGTATAGTGTCTTTAAAAACTGGGAAACATAAACAACTGGTTTATAAATCTTCTACAGTGTATCCAATTTATTTCATCATATCTAGGGTCCCTTTTAGCATATTCTACTTAATATCCATCTTCCTGACCTGGGGAAAAGAAAACATACAAAAAGGGTGAGCTCAAATGCTCAGCAAGGGCAAATAAAGGAAATAAAAATCATATCATATCTTTTTGAAAATCATAACCTGCAAAAGAGATCATAATATCTTAACATGGAATAAATCATAGAAGTGAAAATGAGATCCCCATAATCATAACATAAAACTTGAAACTTTGTACATAATCATGGAAAATCATTTCTTGTTAGTCATGACTCATTGCCAAGACTATCTTAGCGGACAAAGTCCATTTCTGAACCGAGTTCACTCCTTGTTTCAGTCCTGAATCACTGAACCGAAATATTCTTCTGTTCCAGCCATGTCTATCTCATGAGATATAAATCTTTACCTATAACGACCCATACATTACATACATTGTTAATACTTCTAAATTGAAGCACACTTATTACAACATATGACAAAACCACAAAGGACCGTATAGGTATAGTGTCTTTAGAAACTGGGAAACATAAACAACAGGTTCATAAATCTTCTACAGTGTCTCCCATTTATTTCATCATATCTAGGGTCCCTTTTAGCATATTATACTTAATATCCATCTTCCTGACCTGGGAAAAAGAAAACATAAAAGGGTGAGCTCAAATGCTCAGCAAGGGCAAATAAAGGAAATAAAAATCATATCATATCTTTTTGAAAATCAAAACCTGCAAAAGAGATCATAATATCTTAACATGGAATAAATCATAGAATTGAAAATGAGATCCCCATAATCATAACATAAAACTTGAAACTTTGTGGCATGCACACATAATCATGGAAAATCATTTCTTGTTAGTCATGACTCATTGCCAAGACTATCTTAGTGGACAAAGTCCCTTTCTGAACCGAGTTCACTCCTCGTTTCAGTCCTGTATCACTGAACCGAAATAACCTTCCGTTCCAGCCATGTCTATCTCATGAGATATAAATCTTTACCCAATGCATTGGAGGGAGATATAGGTCCCACCCATCTTATAATGAATCCGTTCTTATGTGTGCCACATAATCATAAAACATACATCATCGCATAACACATATAACAAAAATGGGATTCTTGAAACATCATGACATCATAAATTAATTCATATAAGATAAAGGAATTCATAATTCCATCACAACATGAACAAATCAATTTAATAATAGGGATAAAAACAGAACCCTTTATTATCTTAGATGGAAAATAATTTTGATAAAACACTTGAACTCCATTCTTGAGGAAAATATCCTTTCTTCTTCAAAAACATTTTTCCTTTCATAACATGTCATAAAACTTTAAAATAAAAGAATTTGATTAAAAATAAACTTGAAAACTTGTAAAGGAAGCTTCTTGGAAACAGTGTTTTAAAAATCCATTCATATAAGTTAAAAAAACGTTGTTCGTACTTTTGTCGGAAAAGTCAAAAAGTACCTCGTACGACAAAAGATTCCTTTCATACATATTACTAAAAACTCAACGAAGGGTAAAAATTGATTTAAACAATTGTACGTGGATAGAAATAATATTTCATTTTGATGAAATATGGATGTGGATGATAAAATACACCCCAGTAAATACTTACGAATAAACAATCTCGGATAAAAATGAGATTGTGATATTTCCCTTACCTTAGGTCCGATTTGCTTTGTTCGTGTCCGAAGCTCCTGTATAATGGTTTAAATAATGTTATTGACTTATTCCAGAATCATATATATTGATATGATATCATATATGGTCATATTATTAGCTTCTTGTTAGTAATATTTCATTGTTACTTGTTACTCGGGTCTTTATAACTTTTTGTTCTTATGCGTGTTTTGTCGAATAAATTCTTATTCTTATCTTTAGGTTATAGATAATTCATTTACAGAATGGTATTAGTGTATTATATACCATATTCATTCATTCAATTCATTTATATAATCATTATGAAATGAAGATCATGTAGAACGAGTCGCATCACATCGTGGAGACAGTATTCCGTACGTACGCACGAGTGATGATATCGTTCCTATGATCGTGGAATTGTATTGGAGTATATATATATATTATTTCAATATCAATATTAATTCATAATAATCATATATAGTTACTCATTACACCATTATACCCATCCTTGTAAGGTGATGGTGGAAAAATAGATTACACCACTGTGTGGAGACGGTATTCCGTACGTACGCACGCGCGGTGATTTCATTTTTCCGTAGGATGGATAGAAGGTGAATTAGGGTTGTTTCATATTTATAATAACATATCAGTATGTAAGTAATACTGATGTTATTACTTTATCATGAAACAACTAAAGAAGAAGAAGTTGAAGAAGAAAGAAATTGAAAAGATCGGTAATGGATATTACCTCTTCTTTGGAACGCCTCTTTGAATCCTCCACTTAAGGAACTAAGATTGGCCTTTGGAGAAGACCAGGACCTCTAAGATTATTCTAGGGAAGTGGAGAGGAGAAAATGGCAGGGGTTGGCCGAGCTTGAGTGCTCAAATTGGTGTGAGGAGGAGGGGGAGGAGGTGCCCTTTTATAAGGGAGGAGAGGGGCACCTTAGGAATATCTCAAAATATTATTTTATATTAAAGTCAAAATCGGTTTATAATGGTTCCAAAGGGTCTTATTTCGAAGATAAAGTGGGGATGGGTCGAAATCCTATCAACCAATAGGATTAAAACAAGTTTAGGGTATTATTTTAACCTTATCAATTAGATTTAACTCTAAGTTAATTAGTTTAACTTTTACCGTGTCTTTTTGTTTTCTTTCACTATATGGTTAATACACTTACTATAACATGCCAAACGAACCCCAAATTGTTTATTATTAATATATATATCCTTATCTAAGTCATTTGGCCGAACCTTAGATTTTTAGGAATAAAATAACAATTAATAATATAATATTTGATTTAAAAACTATTTTGTGTCAATTTCGACACTATTTGATATATGATTTTTTTGAAAGTCATAACAGAATTATATGTTCGAACCAAGTTGATTAAATCAACACTAATATATCATAGTAACCTAGAAAATTAGTGGAATTCATTAAAAGTCTCAAATTACATTTATTTTGGTGTTTATAACATCAATTATGTCAATATTTCATTAATAAGATAATTACTGCATCATCATTGTGTCATAAATAAATTAAATTATTTAATGTCTAAAAATTAAAAATAAAATACCTTTATGTAGGAAATCTTTGTATCTTTCTAATGAATATTTATAGTCTAATTTATCATATGTATAACCCCATATTAAAAATGATTTACTTATTAAACTTTTATTTTAACTATTTTAACCCTTCTTTAAATAAATTAATAATAAATGTCCTAATCTAATCCAAGTGGGCCTAAATGGTCATATTTTATTCCTAAGTTTGTTTTTGGTCGAATTACACTTGTCCAATAGAATTAGGACATGTGTTAGGGTAATATTAATATCATATTTACCCTTAGTTACCCTATTAACTATTAACCGCGGTAAAAATAGTAAAAAGTTACTATTCACCAAAAAATTATTTTTATCTCATTGAACCACATTTTACTTACTGATATCAACAGTGTCTGTCGGATTTTTGAAATTCCATTCACAGAAGCGGTAAAATTATGTTTTATGCAAAATTCAGTTTTTAACCTACCACTTAGTGGTTTCACTATTCATCAAAAATTGAAAGTTTTCAGAAAAATACCAAAATTTCATCCTAGGCAAATTTCGATATTCTGAGTCCAAAAATGAAGTCCATTTTGAAAAAAAAAATTTATAAAATTTCAAAAAGTGGTTATTACTATTCATAACGGCTAGTTTTAATAGCATATTGTTGTTTAGTGAAACTTGGTATTGCGTACGACGCAAGCTATCGAGGAAGGTCGCGATTGCGTGTAAAGCAAGCCAAGCAAGTATTGTGTAGAAAAAGATCCCTTTGATGATTTATATAACATAAAAGTCTCGGGTGTTACATTCTACCCCCCTTAAAAAGAATTTCGCCCTCTAAATTTGTCACTTTGCAACAAACAGATGAGGATACTTCTCCCTCATCATATCCTCAAGCTCCCATGTAGCTTCTTCAAGTTGGTGGTTTCTCCATAAAACTTTCACCAAGCGAGTGGTCTTGTTTCGTAGGACTTTTTCGCTACGATCCAGAATCTCTATCGGCTGTTCTTCATAAGAAAGATCTGGCTCCAACGGTACAACTTCTGAGCTGAGTACATGTGAAGGATCTGGTATGTACTTTCTCAGGAGAGATACATGGAACACATCGTGAACTTGAGAGAGATTCGGTGGAAGCACCAATCGGTAAGCTACCTTCCTAACACGATCCAGTATTTTGAAAGGACCGATATATCTAGGGCTCAACTTCCCCTTCTTTCCAAATCTCATAACCCTCTTCCAGGGAGATATTCGTAAGAACACTTTATCACCCACTTCAAACTCTATTTCTTTTCTTCGGTTGTCGGCATAACTTTTCTGTCGACTCTGAGCTGCTCTTATGTGTTGTTGAATAGATCTAACCTTTTCTGCCATTTCATCAACGAGATCAGGTCCTAATAGCTTTCTTTCCCCAACTTCACCCCAGCAAGTTGGAGTCCTGCATTTCTTTCCATAGAGAGCTTCATAAGGAGCCATCTGAATACTGGAGTGAAAGCTATTATTATAAGAAAATTCCACCAAAGGTAGGTGTTGATCCCAACCTCCTTTGAAATCCATAGAGCAAGCTCTCAACATATCTTCTAGGGTTTGAATTGTTCTCTCAGACTGACCGTCTGTCTGGGGATGATAAGCAGTGCTGAAACTCAACTCTGTATCCAGAGTATGCTGAAGACTTCGCCAGAACTTCGAGGTAAATCTCGGATCTCGATCAGATATAATGGAAAGTGGTACTCCATGCAATCTTACCACTTCCTTTACATATATCCTGGCAAGCTGATCTAGAGAGAAATCCTCTCTAATAGCAATGAAGTGTGCAGACTTTGTAAGACAATCAACTATGACCCAGATAGCATTATTGCCATTGGATGTTTTAGGAAGTCCTGTGACAAAGTCCATAGTGATGTTTTCCCATTTCCATTCGGGTATGGGTAATGGTTGTAACATCCCCTTAGACTTTTGTCTCTCATCTTTAACTTGTTGAAAAACCAAGCATCGAGAGACATATTCAGCAACATCTCTTTTCATGCCATCCCACCAGAAGTACTCTTTCAGTTCCCTATACATCTTCATGCTTCTAGGATGAATAGATAATGAAGAACTATGAGCCTCATCCAGCAGCTCTTTCTTTAATTCGGGGATGGGAGGAACACAAACCCGATTCCTGAACTTTATTATCCCATCACAATCAAGGTTGAATTCAGGAACATTTCTCACCTTCTTTTGTAACTCGACATCTTCTTTCTGTGCCTCTTTAATCTTCATATGTATAGATGGTTGAACATTCATTTGAGAAAGATAAGATTTTTCCCCTTCCATTATAATTCCAAGATCCATCCTTTGTAAATCCATAAATATTGGATCTTTTGTGATCCTCATCATGGATAAACTAGCATGGTCTTGTCGACTTAATGCATCTGCCACCTTGTTTGCTTTCCCAGGGTGGTAATGGATTGAGCAGTCATAATCCTTAATCAGCTCCAACCATCTTCTTTGACGCATATTCAACTCCTTTTGTGTGAAAATATACTTTAAACTTTTATGATCAGTATAAATATCACACCTTTCACCATAAAGGTAATGCCTCCAAATCTTTAATGCAAAGATTACCGCAGCCAACTCCAAATCATGTGTTGGGTAATTTTGCTCATGGATTTTCAACTGTCGTGAGGCATAAGCTATCACCATATCATTTTGCATAAGAACACACCCCAATCCCTTCTTGGATGCATCACTGTAGATCACAAACCTTTCTCCACTACAAGGCAGTGTGAGCACAGGTGCACTGGATAACCTTCTTTTCAACTCCTTGAAATTCTCTTCACATTCCTCTGTCCAGACAAACTTAACTCCCTTCCGAGTCAACATGGTGATTGGATTAGATAATCGTGAAAAATCTTTTACAAAACGTTGATAATATCCAGCCAAACCAAGAAAACTTCGGATCTCAGTTACTGTTGTTGGTCTTGACCATCTTTCGATAACCTCTGTTTTTGGTGGATCCACAGATATCCCCTCTTTTGAGATTATGTGACCCAAAAATGAAACTTTTTGAAGCCAAAATTCACACTTGGTAAATTTGGCATAAAGCTTCTCCTTTCTCAGGGCCTTCAATATAATTCTCAAGTGATCTTCATGCTCTTCCTTGCTCTTTGAATAGACAAGAATATCGTCTATAAAGACTACCACAAATTGATCAAGATAGTCTCTAAAGACTCTATTCATTAGATCCATGAAGATAGCAGGGGAATTAGTAAGACCAAATGGCATCACTATAAATTCATAGTGTCCATACCTTGTACGGAAAGCCGTCTTTGGTATATCCTCCCTTTTGAACCTTAATTGATGATACCCTGAACGAAGATCAATCTTGGAAAAGTATTGAGCTCCGTGTAGTTGGTCAAATAAGTCATCAATGTGTGGGAGAGGATATTTGTTCTTGATAGTGATCTTGTTAAGTTCTCGATAATCAATGCAGAGTCTCATTGATCCATCTTTCTTCTTAACAAATAGAACAGGTGCTACCCAAGGTGACGCACTAGGGCGTATGAATCCCTTATCAAGATTCTCTTGGAGTTGCTTCTTCAATTCCTGCAACTCAATTGGGGTCATTCTATAAGGTGTCTTTGAAATAGGCAAAGCACCAGGTACGAGTTCTATTGAAAACTCAACTTCACGATTTGGTGGAAGACCCGGCAATTCCTCCGGAAAGACATCATCAAACTCCCGTACAATGGGCATATTCTTAGTCGTGAGTTTCTCACCAACCATTTGAGATAAATAACCTTCATTTAGTGGAATAAATACCCATAAGATGGAAGAAATTTCCACTGGAAGGTTATGTTCATCCTTGCATTGATATACGATCGTAGATTGATCTGGAATATGAAATGTGACTTCCCTTCTTTGGCAATTGATATGAGCTCCATGTAGAGAAAGCCAATCCATGCCAAGAATCACATCAAATTCCACTAAAGGAAGGATCACAAGATTTGCAGGAAGCACTTTCCCACAAACTTCGATCGGAGAAGAATTATAAACTTTTGATGCGATTGATGTGGCATTAGGTGTTGTCACAGCTAACTCAACATCTAATTGTTGAGGTAATACGGTGATACCCTTAGAAAATTTTTCAGAAATAAAAGAGTGGGTGGATCCAGAATCAAATAAAACATTTTCTACTTTAGAGTGGATGGTAAGTGTACCTTTCACCACATCGTTATCATACTCCACATCGCTGATAGAAATTGCATGTGACTTTCCTTTGTCTTTAGCCTTAAGAGTTTGTTGACGTCGACCATCATCATCAACCCTTGGATTTGGGAATTGATTGGCATAATGCCCCATCTCCTTGCACTTGAAACATTGAAGTGTAGTAGGTTCATTCTGTGTATCCCTTCCTTTGTTTGCGTCATTAGACATCTTCTTCCCATTATCACGGCATTCAAATGCCCGATGACCTTCCTTTCCACATTTGAAACATTTACTTGTCCCTTTAAGACAACTCCCTCCATGTTTCTTTCCACACATTGAGCATAAGGGAAAGTTCATCTTCTTTTCAGTGTGCTCTTTAGAGTTTCCTTTGAATTCCATCTTCCTCTTCTTATCAAACCCATGTGACTGATGGGTTACTCCAATCTCCATCTCGACTTTGAGAGCACATCGAACGATTTCCTCGTAGCTATTGAAGTCCCTTATGGCTAATGCCCTTCGAAGACTTGGTTTTAAGCCACTAAAGAATCGATCGATCTTACTCTCAGGTTGGATAATAATACCAGAAGCGTACCTTGCAAGTCTTGTAAAATTTGCTTCATAGGTACCAACAGATTCATCATCCCTTTGCTTCAGTTCAAGAAACTCTTTCTCCATCTTTGTTCGGAGAATACGAGGGAAGTACTTATTGAAAAATAAGTTCTTGAACTCGTCCCATTCCATAGACTCAATTTCATCCCTTTGCCTCGTATTCTTAACAAGATTCCACCATTGATCCGCATCTCCTTCCAAACGATACACTGCTAGGATGACTTTATCATGCTCAGAACATTGAAGAACTGAAAATATCTTTTCAATAGTACTAATCCATTGTTCAGCAACTAATGGATCAGTAGACCCGCTGAAAGAAGGTGGGCGCTGCCTCATGAAGGATTCAACAGAATGTTGCTCCCTCCTTTGTTCGTTTGGAAATCCTGCATGATTCATAGCTTGAGAAAGTTGTGTGAGCATGGCTACAAGATTTTGCATTCCAGCTCCCATATCGTTTGGTTGCTCAGGGGGACAATCATTTCATTGCCCATCGCATTCCGCATTAACACGGTTCATTCGGGTTCCATCCATTGACTAAAACCAAGAAGAATAGTGTGAGCAACACTAATTATAATAGGAAACCACATAATTCAAGAATAAAATTTTCATGCTTAAGGTCTTATCCTAGGGTATTCAAGGACATTTCTAAAACACTAAGATTGTGTTCTATGCTTATACATATCCTTAGGGTTCTTACTAAGGCTTTCACATCCTAGTTTCCAAAGGTTGACTATACCTTTCCTCTGATACCAACTATAACGACCCATACTTTACATACATTGTTAATACTTCGAAATTGAAGCACACTTATTACAACATATGACAAAACCACAAAGGACCGTATAGGTATAGTGTCTTTAGAAACTGGGAAACATAAACAACTGGTTCATAAATCTTCTACAGTGTCTCCCATTTATTTCATCATATCTAGGGTCCCTTTTAGCATATTATACTTAATATCCATCTTCCTGACCTGGGGAAAAGAAAACATAAAAGGGTGAGCTCAAATGCTCAGCAAGGGCAAATAAAGGAAATAAAAATCATATCATATCTTTTTGAAAATCAAAACCTGCAAAAGAGATCATAATATCTTAACATGGAATAAATCATAGAAGTGAAAATGAGATCCCCATTATCATAACATAAAATTTGAAACTTTGTGGCATGCACACATAATCATGAAAAATCATTTCTTGTTAGTCATGACTCATTGCCAAGACTATCTTAGTGGACAAAGTCCCTTTCTGAACCGAGTTCACTCCTCGTTTCAGTCCTGTATCACTGAACCGAAATAACCTTCCATTCCAGCCATGTCTATCTCATGAGATATAAATCTTTACCCAATTCATTGGAGGGAGATATAGGTCCCACCCATCTTATAATGAATCCTTTCTTATGTGTGCCACATAATCATAAAACATACATCATCGCATAACACATATAACAAAAATGGGATTCTTGAAACATCATGACATCATAAATTAATTCATATAAGATAAAGGAATTCATAATTCCATCACAACATGAACAAATCAATTTAATAATAGGGATAAAAACAGAACCCTTTATTATCTTAGATGGAAAATAATTTTGATAAAACACTTGAACTCCATTCTTGAGGAAAATATCCTTTCTTCTTCAAAAACATTTTTACTTTCATAACATGTTATAAAACTTTAAAATAAAAGAAGTTGATTAAAAATAAACTTGAAAACTTGTAAAGGAAGCTTCTTGGAATCAGTGTTTTAAAAATCCATTCATATAAGTTAAAAAAAACGTTCTTCGTACTTTTGTCGGAAAAATCAAAAAGTACCTCGTACGACAAAAGATTCCTTTCATACATATTACTAAAAACTCGGCGAAGGGTAAAAATGGATTTAAACAATTGTATGTGGAAGGAAATAATATTTCATTTTGATGAAATATGGATGTGGATGATAAAATACACCCCAGTAAATACTTACGAATAAACAATCTCGGATAAAAATGAGATTGTGATATTTCCCTTACCTTAGGTCCGATTTGCTTTGTTCGTGTCCGAAGCTCCTGTATAATGGTTTAAATAATGTTATTGACTTATTCCAGAATCATATATATTGATATGATATCATATATGGTCATATTATTAGCTTCTTGTTAGTAATATTTCATTGTTACTTGTTACTCGGGTCTTTATAACTTTTTGTTCTTATGCGTGTTTTGTCGAATAAATTCTTATTCTTATCTTTAGGTTATAGATAATTCATTTACAGAATGGTATTAGTGTAGTATATACCATATTAATTCATTCAATTCATTTATATAATCATTATGAAATGAAGATCATGTAGAACGAGTCGCATCACATCGTGGAGACGGTATTCCGTACGTACGCACGAGTGATGATATCGTTCCTATGATCGTGGAATTGTATTGGAGTATATATATATATATATTATTTCAGTATCAATATTACTTCATAATAATCATATATAGTTACTCATTACACCATTATACCCATCCTTGTAAGGTGATGGTGGAAAAATAGATTACACCACGGCGTGGAGACGGTATTCCGTACGTACGCACGCGCGGTGATTTCATTTTTCCGTAGGATGGATAGAAGGTGAATTAGGGTTGTTTCATATTTATAATAACATATCAGTATGTAAGTAATACTGATGTTATTACTTTATCATGAAACAACTAAAGAAGAAGATGTTGAAGAAGAAAGAAATTGAAAAGATCGGTAATGGATATTACCTCTTCTTTGGAACGCCTCTTTGAATCCTCCACTTAAGGAACTAAGATTGGTCTTTGGAGAAGACCAGGACCTCTAGGATTATTCTAGGGAAGTGGAGAGGAGAAAATGTCAGGGGTTGGCCGAGCTTGAGTGCTCAAATTGGTGTGAGGAGGAGGGGGAGGAGGTGCCCTTTTATAAGGGAGGAGAGGGGCACCTTAGGAATATCTCAAAATATTATTTTATATTAAAGTCAAAATCGGTTTATAATGGTTCCAAAGGGTCTTATTTCGAAAATAAAGTGGGGATGGGTCGAAATCCTATCAACCAATAGGATTTAAACAAGTTTAGGGTATTATTTTAACCTTATCAATTAGATTTAACTCTAAGTTAATTAGTTTAACTTTTACCGTGTCTTTTTGTTTTCTTTCACTATATGGTTAATACACTTACTATAACATGCCAAACGAACCCCAAATTGTTTATTATTAATATATATATCCTTATCTAAGTCATTTGGCCGAACCTTAGATTTTTAGGAATAAAATAACAATTAATAATATAATATTTGATTTAAAAACTATTTTGTGTCAATTTTGACACTATTTGATATATGATTTTTTTGAAAGTCATAACAGAATTATATGTTCGAACCAAGTTGATTAAATAAACAATAATATATCATAGTAACCTAGAAAATTAGTGGAATTCATAAAAAGTCTCAAATTACATTTATTTTGGTGTTTATAACATCAATTATGTCAATATTTCATTAATAAGATAATTTATGCATCATCATGGTGTCATAAATAAATTAAATTATTTAATGTCTAAAAATTAAAAATAAAATACCCTTATGTAGGAAATCTTTTTATCTTTATAATGAATATTTATAGTCGAATTTATCATATGTATAACCCCATATTAAAAATTATTTACGTATTAAATTTTGATTTTAACTATTTTAACCCTTCTTTAAATAAATTAATAATAAATGTCCTAATCTAATCCAAGTGGGCCTAAATGGTCATATTTTATTCCTAAGTTTGTTTTTGGTCGAATTACACTTTTCCAATAGAATTAGGACATGTGTTAGGGTAATATTAATATCATATTTACCCTTAGTTGCCCTATTAACTATTAACCGCGGTACAAATAGTAAAAAGTTACTATTCACCAAAAAATTATTTTTATCTCATTGAACCACATTTTACTTACTGATATCAACCGTGTCTGTCGGATTTTTGAAATTCCATTCACAGAAGCGGTAAAATTAAGTTTTATGCAAAATTCAGTTTTTAACCTACCACTTAGTGGTTTCACTATTCATCAAAAATTGAAAGTTTTCAGAAAAATACCAAAATTTCACCCTAGGCTAATTTCGATATTCTGAGTCCAAAAATGAAGTCCATTTTGAAAAATAAAATTTATAAAATTTCAAAAAGTGGTTATTACTATTCATAACGGCTAGTTTTAATAGCATATTGTTGTTTAGTGAAACTTGGTATTGCGTACGACGCAAGCTATCGAGGAAGGTCGCGATTGCGTGTAAAGCAAGCCAAGCAAGTGTTTTGTAGAAAAAGATCCCTTTGATGATTTATATAACATAAAAGTCTCGGGTGTTACATTACCCAATGCATTGGAGGGAGATATAGGTCCCACCCATATTATAATGAATCCTTTCTTATGTGTGCCACATAATCATAAATCATACATCATCGCATAAGACATGTAACAAAAATGGGATTCTTGAAACATCATGACATCATAAAACAAATCATATAAGGTAAATGACTTCATAAAAATAATTTCCTCAAAACATAATCAAATCAATGTAAGAATAAGGATAAAAATAGAACACTATATTATCTTAGATGGAAAATAATTTTGATAAAACATTTGAACTCCATTCTTGAGGAAAATATCCTTTCTACTTCAAAAACACTTTTCTTTTCTTATCATGTCATACAATTATAAAATAAAAGAATTTGATTAAAAATAAACTTGAAAACTTATAAAGGAAGATTCTTGGAAATAATGTTTTAAAAATCCATTCTTGTCGTATAAGTTAAAAAAAACATTCTTCGTACTCTTGTCGGAAAAGTCAAAAAGTACCTCGTATGAAAAACTACAAAAGATTCCTTTCATATCTTTTACTAAAAACTCAACGAAGGGTAAAATTGGATATAAACTATTGTATAAGGATGGAAATAATATTACATATTGAGGGAACATGGATGTGGATGATAAAACACACCCCAGTAATTACCAAAGTAAAAACAATCTCGGATAAAAGTGAGATTGTGATATTTCCCTTACCTTAGGTCTGATTTTCTTTGTACATGTTCGAATATCCTGTATAATGGTTTAAATAATGTTATTGAATTATTCCAGAATCATACATATTGATATGATATCATATATGGTCATATTCTTAGCTTCTTATTAGTAATAATATCATTGTTACTTGTTACTCGGGTCTTTATTGCCTTTTGTTCTTATGCGTGTTTTGCCGAATAAATTATTATTCTTCATTTAAGGTTATAGATACCTTATATCCAGAATGGTATTAGTGTAACATATATCATATTTATTCATTAAATTCATTTATATAATTACTATGTAATGATGATCATGTAGAACGAGTCGCATCACATCGTGGAGACGGTATTCCGTACGTACGCACGAGCGATGATATTGTTCCCATGATCATGGAATTGTATTTAAGTGTATTTATACAATTTCAGTATCAATATCACTTTATAATAATCATATATAGTTACTCATTACACCATTATACCCATCCTTGTATGGTGATGATCGAAAATAGATTACACCACGGCGTGGAGACAGTATTCCGTACGTACGCGCGCGCGGTGATTTCATTTTTTCGTAGGATGGATAGAAGGTGAATTAGGGTTGTTTCATATTTATAATAACATATCAGTATGTAATTAATACTTATGTTATTACTTTATCATGAAACAACTAAAGAAGAAAATGTTGAAGAAGAAAGAAATTGAAAAGACCGGTAATGGATATTACCTCTTCTTTGAAACGCCTCTTTGAATCCTCCACTTAGGGAACTAAGATTGGTCTTTGAAGAAGACCATGACCTCTAGGATTATTCTAGGGAAGTGTAGAAGGTATTTTGGCAGGGGTTGTCCAAGCTTGAGTGCTCAAATTGGTGTGAGGAGGAGGGGGAGGAGGTGCCCTTTTATAAGGGAGGAGAGGGGCACCTTAGGAGTATCTCAAAATATTATTTTATATTAAAGTCAAAATCGGTTTATAATGATTCCAAAGGGTCTTATTTCGAAGTTAAAGTGGGTATGGGTCTCAATAAGATCATACAATAATATTTAGACAAGTTTAGATTATTAGTTTAACCTTATCAATTAGATTTAACTCCAAGTTAAATAATTTAACTTTTACCGTGACTTTTTTTTCTTACACTATATGGTTAATACACTTACTATAACATGCCAAACGAACCCCAAGTTGTTTATTATTAATATATATAACCTTATCTATGTCATGTGGCCGAGCCTTAGATTTTTAGGAATAAAATAACAATTAATAATATAATATTTGATTTAAAAACTATTTTTTGTCAATTTTGACACTATTTGATATATGATTTTTTTGAAAGTCATAACAGAATCATATGTTCTAACCAAGTTGATTAAATCAACAATAATATATCATAGTAACCTAGAAAATTAGTGGAATTCATAAAAAGTCTCAGATTACATTTATTTGAGCATTTATAACATCAATTATGTTTACATTTCCTTAAAAGGGTAATTACTGCATCATCGTTGTGTCAGAAATAAATTAATTTATTTAAAGTCTAAAAATTATAAATAAAATATAATTATCTAGGAAATCTCTTTAGCTTTCTAATGAATATTTATAGTAGAATTTATCTTATGTATAACCCCATATTAAAAATGTTTTAGTTATTAAACTTTGATTTTAACTATTTTAACTATTCATTAAATAAAATAATATTAAATGTCATAATCTAATCCAGGTGGACCTAAATGGTCATATTATATTCATAAGGTTGTTTTTGGTCGAATTACACTTATCCAATAGAATTAGGACATGTGTTAGGGTAATAGTAATATCATATTTACCCTTAGTTACCCTATTTACTATTAACCGTGGTAAAAAAAAGTAAAAAGTTACTATTCACCAAAAATTATTTTCATCTCATTGAACCACATTTTAGTCCTTGATATTAACCGTTTCTATCAGATTTTCGAAATTCCATTCACAGAAGCGGTAAAATTAAGTTTTATGCAAAATTCAGTTTTTAACCTACAACTTAGTGGGTTCACTATTCATCAAAAATTGAACGTTTTCAGAAAAATACCAAAATTTCACCCTAGGCTAATTTCGATATTCCGAATCCAAAAATGAAGTCCATTTTGAAAAATAAAATTTATAAAATTTTAAAAAGTTGTTTTTAATATTCATAACGGCTAGTTTTATTTTAATAGCATATCGTTGTTTAGTGAAACTCAGTATTGCGTACGACGCAAGCTATCGAGGAAGGTCATGATTTCGTGTAAAGCAAGACAAGAAAGTGTTGTGTAGAAAAAGATTCCTTTGATGATTTATATAACATAAAAGTCTCGGGTGTTACATTAATGGGATCTGATTCCAAAAACTTTGTTAGAATGATACTTTTCTTAGAAGTTTTGAATGACAACTCCCTTGTTAAATAAAATTGGAAATATATAATTTTCTTAGCAAACTGGGAAGATATTAAACAACGTGATGATCCAGAATCAAATAAAAGAATTGGCTAAACATGAGGAAACCATTAAATTACATGCCACTACATCTTTAGGAGCTTCAACCTTAGCATTAGTGATAGCATAAGCTTGGCCTTGATCCCTTGGCCCTTTATGAGGTAAGATTCCATGGTGCTTAGGAAATTCATTTGAATAATGTCCCATATCCCTACAATTGTAGAATTGAACATCAGTAGATTCTTTCTTCCCCTTACAATCACAAGCTTGGTGGCCTTTTTCACCACACTTGTAATAGACTCTCATTCCCTTCAATAAAGTACAGGGGTTTTTATTGCCACATTTACTGCTGGATGGATATTCATATTTTCCCTTATTCCCCTTATTTCTATTTCTAGAGTGATTAGTAGACCTCTTCTTCTCTTGCTTTGCTTTAATGTCGTAAGACTTATAGAATTATTTTTTAGTCTTGATAGCACATGAGAAAATATCTTCGTATGACAAGAAGGATTGTGAGACTAATTCTCAATGTAGAAATGGTTTTTACTCTTCAAAAAAATGATCAAACTTACTTATTGGGTTACGTATATAATTTGCATCATGCCACACTAACCTTGTAAAGTTAGGCTCATACTTTCCGACATTCTCATCCTCCATTTGCCTCAGACTCAGAAATTGTCTTTCCATATCCTCTCGATGGCCACGAGGAAATTATTTTTCTATGAAAATTTCTTTAAACTCCCTCTATTCCATATATGATACTTTATCACCTTCTTTTGTGTTTTGAATCAATGAACACCATTGATCAGCATCTCCAGTGAGCCGGTAAACTACCATGACAACTTTTTCCCTTTCGCTACTCCCCAAGGCTTGGAATATTTTCTCTAAGGAATTTATCCATTTCTCAGCTACTAGTGGATTTGTACCCCCGTTAAATTCTGATGATTGTTTCCTCATGAAGCGATCTAACATTGATCCTCCACGCTGCAGATCAGGGTGCTCTATATGGTAAGGTTACTATTTATAACCTGAGGGTGTTTTCCCAGTATGGTGATTAGCTGATCAACACCAGTTAAATCACCAGCTCCACTATAATTATCATGTGTAGGAGGGAAATACCTAAATGGAGTGATTGCATTGATATGTTTTCCATTACTTCCACTAGGAACCATTTATAAAAAATGGCATAAACTAGATTAGTTTATTAAACGAAATACATAAATCCAAACTTGTAAAACACTTAACATAAATTGAACAGTTTATAGATATAATTCATAATAATAATAAAAAATTCTTTGAGGATGTATATACCCATAAATGCTTCATAATAGCTTGTAATGAAAATGAGAATTATCCTAAGCATATCCCCCAGGAGTGTGATAACCTAGTGTGTAGCAAGGCCCGTTTTCGTGCACCATTTCCCATTCGAGTCTATCTCAAAGCGGTGTTTTCGTGTTTTACCGCTAGGTACATCTCTGCCAGAGGTGCCTCTACCTTCTCGTATCTAAACAGGGATGTATTGATTAGAAAACTCATAAAATTTCTGAATTACCAAAATTCTAGGAAGTTATTCTATACTAATCCTCAAATTCTATCATTGGGTAATCTGCTCAAATCAGAGATTATCTAAATCTAGTTCCCATGGTTTTTACTAAACTTCCATTAATACCAACTATAATGCCCCAACTCTAGTTACCCAGAGTCAGTGCATTATTACATAACATTTTCATGATCACAAAAGATCATGTATAAAAATACCGATTAGTTTAGTATCCTTGGAAGTACTAGAAACATTAATAAGGTTTACATTACATTATAAAATGGAAAACTACAACAACATTGTTTCCAAATACAACATTGAGATCCCATAGACTATCCCTACAGGTTAGTCATAATATAATTCTTCGCATCCTGGGAAAAATAAAACATAGAAATGGGTGAGCTCAGATGATCAATAAGGATAACAACATACCGGAAACATTCATAAATAAGCATGAACATTTAAGGAAATGTATAAGACTAAAACAAAATCCTTTTAAACTTGATATTCAAAATAATATGGAAATGATAAAATCAAATAATTCCATTTACCAATTCACATGGATATTCTACTAGTCGGATAATCACATGCAATATCAATAGCCACTTTCATAATGATGGAATTCATAATTCCATACTTTCATAACCACATAGTCAGGGCCTTGTGCCAAGAATACAAATAAGATTTTGTCAAGGCCTTGTGCTAAGGCACTAGTTTGTCACATGAGACCTACTGATGCATCGATGAGCAATAGAGGGCTCCACCCATCACTTACGAAGTCAAATTCATTCCTCATATGAAAAGGTTTAATCATAACATAAACATTCGTATTAAAACTAGCATACGAAATCTCAATACTTTATCCATAACCCATGAATGATATAAAAATAAAACATCCATAGTCAAACATATCAGAAAACCTTCAATACAATATGGAATTTTTTTATCATAATAAATCAACTTCAAATGATCTTAAAATCCATCAAAGGATATTGACATGGATGAAATAAAAACCTCTTTTAGAGAAATATCATTTTCTATTTTGAAATAATTTAAGAGTCACATTATTATAAAGAAAACATTTATTTTGAATATATTCTTATAATCTTATAAGAGAATCTTTGAAGATGTTATAACGATAGAAAATAACATCACCTTCCATATAAGATAAAAAAGACATTCTTACCTTAAATTTTTCAAAAAGGTCAAAAAGTCCCTTGTTTGGAAAATGACGGAAAGATTCCTTTCAAAAACATATAAGGTAAAATAAGGGTATAAATTACTTTAACCCATTATCTATTAAATAGTAAAAATGTTTTGAAATAAATTTTTAGGAAACATGAATGTGGATGATAATGAGGTCCTAATAGATACTTACATATAAACAACTTCGAATAAATAAAGAGATTGTGAAATTAATCCTTACCATGTACTTTTCTTTGTTCGAGGGTACGTTAACCTCCTGTATAATAGTTAAATCATAGTTATTAAATTATAAAAGAATATTATAAATAAATATGATATCATATATGATCTTCTAATATTTCATTGTTAATAATATTTTAGTATTATCATCGTTTCGGGTGTTAACTTACTCATTTTCTATTATATGTTTTGTTACATAAGCTGTGTTTTTTAGGAATAGAATATCAATTAAGGATATAATATTTGTTTTAAAAACTCTTTTATGTCAATTTTGACACTATTTGGTAATTGATTTTTATTTGAAAATCATAACAACATGATTACTTTGAAAAAAGTTAATTAAATCAATCCTATCATGTCATATAAAACTATAAAATTCTTGGAATTCATTAAAAGTCTTAATTTACATTTATTTTGGTATTTATGATATCAATTATTTTAATCTTTCATTAATAGGGTAATTACTGCATCATCATTGTGTCATAAATAAATTAAATTATTTAATGTCTAAAAACAATTAATAAAATACCATTATGTAGGAAATCGTTTTATATTTCACATGAATATTTATAATTGAATTTATCTTATGTATAACTCTAGATTAAAAAAAAATTAGTTATTAAACTTTGATTTTAACTCTTTTAACCCTTCTTTTAATAAAATATTAATAAATGTCCTAATCTAATTCAAGTGGACCTAAATGTTCATATATTATTCGTAAGGTTTTTTTGGTCGAGATACACTTATCTAATAGAATTAGGAAATGTGTTATGGGAAAAATAATATCATTTTTACCTTTAATTACCCTATTTACTTTTAACTGTGGTAAATAAAAGTAAAAAGTTAATATTTACAAAAAAATTATTTTCATCTCATTGAACCACATTTTACTTTCTGATATAAACCGCGTCTCTCAGATTTTTGAAATTCAACTCACAGAAGTCGTAAAATTATGATTTATGTAAATTTACAAATTCTTCTAGAAGTTGGGTAAAATACGGTAAAAAGTTCAATAATATTTTATATATCTAAAATTAATATAGAATGACTACAATAAATTACATTGAACTTATATAAGAATTATGTATCTATTTTGACCTAATATAAATTTTAATAAAATAAATAATCATTTAAATAAAATTAGTTTTTAACCAATAACTCAGTGTTTTTCCCTATTCATCAAAAATTGAATGCTTTTAGAAAAATACAAAAAATTCATCCTAGGCTAATTTCGATATTCCGAATCCAAAAATGAAGTCCATTTTGAAAAATAAAATTTATGAAATTTCAAAAAGTGGGTATTGCTATTCATAACGGCTAGTTTGATTGGTTGTGGTGTGTTAGAACTCAATGTTGCGTACACCACATGCTATTTTATTATTTAAAGAGAAGCGTACCGTGGAACCTTGGTGTGTTACACACAGGTGATCACCAATCTAATATCAACCTCTAACTCAAGTAGAAATGAGTGAAATCCTTCTTTTAGGTGAAATACCTATAAATATAGAAAACTATATTGCATGGATTTAGTATTACTTATGATGAGATAAAAAATTAGAGAACAAAGATGATTGAAGTCCCTATTTATATGATTCCAACTAGACAATCAATGGTCAAATTAGAGGTTAGATTATTGAGTTTGGAAAAAGACTAGATGGGAGAGAAATGCAGGAGGACCACAGTGTTGTGCATGAACTGAAGAATAATAGATGTAAAATATGATAAGGGGATGGTAATTTTTTTAATTTACTCGCTATTAAATACCCACATGGTTTGGCTATAGGATTTGGCAACCCATTAACCAACCATGTGATGCTCAAAGTCTAAGAATCACCCTCAAATGACAACGACACATGTGTTACCAAACTATGATAAGTCTGTGTTGATCCCCTATTTTAAAAACATCATAGGTTCTGAATGGCCATTAATCTCTACCAGAAAAAGGTGTCCAGTGCAATGGTTGGTAGCATGGTTTCCCCTTGTAGGCCGTATTGTTAAATGAAACAATGTGTCTCTATCTTTACATTCCAAAATAGAGATTCTCATGTTTGACGCACCTCAAACACATATGAAACCTTGATTAACATTACAGGTATTAAACACTATATAATATAGTGTAAAGACCTAAAATTTCCATGTAATTTTTTTAATATATGGGAATTTTTCAAGACCGTGAAATCTGATGGAGCGCAATTCCAAGGCCCGGAGTGCCCGGAATGATCCGTCGAAGTTTTGTTAAGAATAAATTAACACGTGAAAGTAGTTTTCCTGAAAAAGTGGAATAACACTAAAATGGTTACTCAGATCATAAATCTGAGGGCACCGTTGCACTCAGGATGGCGATTTTACTCTAAGTGTGACTTAAGTTTAGTCAGTGCGGGCCTCATGTGAGAAAACAAAAAAATGGCATAACCATAAATAAAATAATTAAATAAAGTTATTTTATTTCGAAAATTCATATAACTCATGAATGGTAACTCGGATTGAAAATTAGAGGCCACCGCTGGAATCGTCAGGGTATGATTTCTTTAAGCAGATACTAACTTTGGCCAGCTTGGGCCACATTATAAAGTTAGTTTTTGGCCATAAATCAAAAAATTAAGTGACAATTATTTTATTGTAAAATTCATATCGTCTAAACAGTAACTTGGATTGAAAATCCGAGAGTACAGTTGGGTTTTTTGGGGCGTGTTTCACATAGGAAAATCCTAACCATGACCGGCTCAGGTCGAGGGTGACTGATAATAATTTTCCAAACTTTGTTTCAGGTACGTTCAGTAAACACGCCAGTGGCGTTCTGTAACTTTTGAACCGGTGCTCAGAATTGAAATCTGAGGGCACTGTTGAACTCAAAGTGTTGGTATTCGCCTAAGGAGACTTTCACCTCGATGGCAGTTTGTCGACGATGAAAGTTAGGTTTTGGGTTTTTCTTGGAAATAATAAAATAAAATGAACACACATTTTATTTTATTTTATCTGTTGTAACCACCCATGTGGAAGTTGGAAATGGGGACCCCCAGACCTTAACCTCCCATGACAGGTTATGGTGGTGGGGACCACCACACCTCAACCTCCCATGATAGGTTATGGTGGTGGGGACTACTCAAGGTTTATCCCTCATAATTGGGGGAGAGGAAAGCTCTCAACCCCCCTCTTAAATGTGGAGGAGCCTCTTGAGCTTCCTCCACATTATTTCATCCACTGCACCACTTTAATTGGATTTCCCCCTTTTAAATTATGTAACAGTGTTGTTGAAATTTGGGAAGGTTCCTAATAAATGAACCGTCATAAATTTCACGATTGTTAGATGCCTTATCCCCTCTCTTATATATATGGAGTTTGGGAGGAGTATTTGGGACGGCTTCTCTAAGCGACGAAGCACTGGTAAAGTGACGCGACACCCAAAACATGGTGGTTTATGCTCTCCAATGTTGAACGCTCCACGAATAAAGAACTCCATCCTCTTTCGGGCTTCTTCCTCGGGACTTCTTCCAACGTGGGATGTTATCACCTACGATGAATCGATGTTTGTCTTTTTCCCAATGACGTCATCTTCACCCTCGCAGACTCCGACAATGAACAATGTAGGGGTTTAATGTTATTTGATTAATACATCCCATGTTTTCCCCTATTTTTCCTTTATGGGGATGGAAATAGGAATTAACGAGGGATTATGGGAATTGATGTTTAAAAATTTCTTCCATGCTCGTTCTTTGTTTGTGCTCTTGATAAACTGCTTGCTACAAATCTTAACGCAGAGGGTGCGGGCCAAATAAACATGGCCGACCCCCTGGCGATCTTCATTGTGGTGTTCTTCTAAAAGTGAATAAGGCAATAGAGATGACGAAGGCAACAACGCCGCAACCCATGGCCACTGCGACCCGCGCTGCCCCCGCAGCGTTTCGACTGTCGGCCGAACCGGCCCCCGCAACCCTGCTGCGACACACCCCATCCGCGCGGCCCTCACCGTTCATGCCGGTGCGCCGGTCGTGCCTCCCTCACCGTCTGCGGCCCCCACCCCGGCCGCACTACACCAGCAGAACCAGCCACACCCTTGCGGCACCCCAACCAAACCATCCCCTCACGCTGCCCTTCCGGGTCGAGCTGCCCCGGGCTGGGTCGCGATGCCCTGCACCCTTGCGACTCTTCGCACCGTCACGGCCTGCTCGGTCCGGCCCAGTAGGCCGGGCTGAAACCAATGGGCTGACCCGCCCAATGGACCGGTCCAGACCCGACCAGTTTGTCCAGGTCGGCCCAGATGAGGTCGGGCCGGACCCGGGCCAACTACGACCCTTTTACTTATTTTTGGCCATATTGTTGGCACCAGATGTCCGTTTGACGAACCATCACCGGCGCTAGAATTCTTGGAGCATGTCAATCCCTTGAGTATACCCCACTGGAGTATTGGGTATAGTTAAGATACACTCAGTTTGGATCATGAACGAATCCAACCGGGCCCCCAGGACTAAAAGGCAAATAACTCACTGATCAAGCGTCCGATTAATGCACCATCTGTTGTGTTGAGATCCCTATGGCGTGGCAGACCTCTGGGATACTTCATCGTGGGACTTCGTGGAAGTTGGATTATAGACCATTAGCTTGTGAAGCGGATCTTCCGAAGATGAGTGAGCATTTGTGTGGGAACCAAGTAGTTGGCTGAGACTTGACGACTGCTGACCATTTGACTTGGAATGACATTACTAGCCCAGTGGGGAGCAGCTGGTTGTTGCGGCAGACCCACAGTGGAGGAGCACACTTGGTGACGCGGTAGATCCACAATACGCGATAGGAGGGGTACCCTTGTAGGCTATGAGGGGGAGTGCCTGGTTGTGTCCGCAAACCCACGGTGGGGAGCACCTATGTGTGATGCAGCAGACCCACGATAATCGATATGAGGAGTATCTCATCAGTCCAAGGTTATTGGGAAGCGCCTCTGTGTGACGCGGAAGGACCACTGTACTCGATAGAGGAGGAGTTCTCCAGCAGCCCAGTGTTCAAAATATTTATACCCCTAGAATAAATCCTAGTTGAGGTGAGTCAGTACTTTTGTGTTTTCCTCGTGATTGAGATGGATTACTTGATTACCTAGGTATATGTATGGTCATATACCTAAGTGGGGTTATCTGTTGATTTTTTACTTTTTGGTTTATCCTTGGTGGATTTTTGTGAGATCTTGAGGGTCTCAGGGTCCCTATTGAGTATCGTTATACTCACCCCTACACGGGCTATGCCCGCATCTTATTGTGTTGGATGCAGATGACTGACAACAGTGACTGAGGATGAGAGTACCAGGACTGGACGGTACCCGGAGGTGGACCATACGTCTTGTCGGTATACGAAGTAGACATACGAACATGGAGTGCTAAGGTTGCAATCTGTACCTACCCTTCAGGTAGGAACCTCAGAGGATGACCCCGTAGCTATTTTTCCTTTTTCATCAGTTGTACTTGTAATTTCAATTTCTTTTAATTTCCAGTAGGGCTTGTATTCTGGCCACTTTTTACTTACTATACTCACATGTTGGTTATACATTTTACTAGTGCTCGTATCTTGTTGTGTGTGTTTACAGGTTATAAAGGCAATGTCTTCCCAGTTTTAGGGAATTACGCCTTTGTTACTAGTTACCATCCCCTGGCCTATGGAAGGCGAGCTTGGGGTAGTCACGACACGGGCCCCAGGGGACAGGTCATGACTTATTGGGACTTCTTTCAATCCAAATCTCCTAATAAGATTCCTGATCCCAAAAACAATTCTCAGCCAGCTAACTAAAAATTCAAAAAGGTTAATAGAAATTTGGCGTACTCAATATCTCGAGTCGTTATAGTATCCCCACCTCAATGTTTATCATCCTATATCTAGAATTCATTACCCATATATGGTAACAAACGTAAATTTCTCATTACATCACCCCATAATATCCTCTTCATTAATTTATAGGATAATTACTCATGCAGAACTACCCACCTTAAGAATTACCAACCTGGTTGCTTCATGAAAGAAAATTGGAATATCTGATGGTTCTTCTAACCATCGGAGGACTCAAAAGTCCTCCCAGGACATACCATCAATCCTAATCCTCATTCAATACTCAAATCATTATCGTTTCATTCATAAAACCCACCAAGTTGAACATCTCATAAAATTCCCATTTTAATACTTGTACCATACACAATATACACAAATACCTGCGACTCATCAATTGACCAAATATACAACATAACTATAGATTCCCTAAATAATACCTCATCATATATACATATAAATGATGAACATATTCCTGATGATGACACACCTAAAACGTAACATGAATCCATCCATTCCAATAATAAATCTCATTGCATATTCCCCTCATAGATATATAGATATATAGATATATATCCTGCATCTCATATATGAAAACCAACAAAACAACACCATGTTAGTCTAAAAACAACACTAATTCACCTCATTCACCAAAAATGAGAATTCCAACAAAACGGAAAACTCGGTTACACCCAAAACATACTTATAACTATCAATGATTATTGGTCATTATCTACACCTAGTAGCTCAACATCATGTACCTAACCGAAAGTATGAATGCCTAAGGCCTGACCTCCCTATGAAGCTGCACCAGCTGCCATACACTGACCCTACAGTTGGGTCTCTGTATGTCTACCATGTCCTATGATTGTATCATAATACTGGTAACCTATTCCTAGTAATAATATTTTTCCTACCTCAACTCCCTAAGTTTGATCTGATCCTTGATTCATCACTTTCCAAAAAATGGTTCCTATAGAACCTCTCTAGATGGACTATCAGGCCACATGTATGAATCTCCATCATAACCCAATCACACGTGATCCAAACATTCCCTGACTTACCACAGTAAAAGAATACAATTGAGGATCCACTCCTCAGTGTTTTTCTTAAATATCTATTCTGACTTCCCCATTGAGGTTCCTCGTGGTATAACTTCATACTACCTAAAGCATCACCAATATGCAGAATTTTTCCTATTACCCAACTAGAATTTGAACGGTCCGTTGTGTTTACCTAAACTATGATCCCCTAATTTACTACCACAGATAATGTTTTAATACTGCATATATTTTCTCAAACACTAAAGACATGCTTTAAGCTAACAACAAAACATAGCTCCCTGGGGACATTTTCACCCATCATAATAGGTGAAAATATCAACGGTTCATTGAAATTAGAAACATAATGCATTATAGATATACCACCGTACGAGGAATTCATGAAATCTTGGGCCCTATCTACCCTTATATTCTAGAGTAATATGTTCTTGTTGAACATGGCCTTGAAATCCATCCAAGCTAGTCCCTCATGTATTCCATCACAGACCTGTATTCCCCACCACCTCTTTTCTTATCCCCTAAACATAAAGGTAGAAAGCTTCACCCTCTGACTTAGGTGTTTTTTAAGATTATTTAAGATAGTCTATATGGAACTGAACCAATTCAATGTTTCACGTAGTCCACTATAATCATGGAATAACATTGGGTGCTGAGACTCTAACTCATGAGTCGCATGCGCCATTGATGGATTATCTCATAGAGCTCCCATGTTGATACCATGTATGAACCGAACCGAAAAATCAACTTGAGTTTCTCTTCTAACCAATCCCCTAAATCTACCATCTATTTAAGAATTCCCCACCTATACTATATCATGTACCTATCACTTATAATCATTGTGACCATCTAGGGCCTCATCCCATACCCCAAGAGGCTCATCCTATGCATGCTCATGTGGTACCATATATCTTCCCACATGACACTTCACAACAGTCCATCTAGGTATAATCATGATACATAAAAATACCAATCACAAAATCCCATAACAATATATATATATATCAAAGATAGAGAACAAAGAGATAGTCAGTGCATCTCACCACCATTACACTCCCCTACCGCACCAATTTCACATGACATCCGGCCTCATGGACCCTTAACTATATATATTTGAGGTGAGTATCAGGTATAATCCAGCCTCATTTCCCCATTCCTACACAAAATAGAGGCAAAATCAATATTTATTCCCACCTCCTGTACAAATTACTACTACAAATAGAGCTGGGAATCATATATGGGGTATGTAAATATTTGGATGTTGAGTATAATTCTATCCAGGAGACTATAAAAATATATTTACGTTCCTTGATGACACTATAAAAAACACATCTCCATTTTAACGTCCTTACCTATCCTTATTAGGTTCAGTCAAATAAATAATATATATGTCTCACCAGGAACCATATACAAAAGATGGATGAGTAGAATTCCACCAAGGAAGTTATAAATGAAATAATTATTATCTTCATTGTTGGGATATTAAATAGCCCAACCTCTCTTAGTGTATTCCATGATCCAAGTAATTATTTATAGTCACATAGACATATCATGTCATAAGATGTTTCTACCATGATTCATAATTAATCTTCCCTTTTCATACCATCCCATGGGTCAAAATCCACCTAATAGGTACACATTTCACTAAATTACGCTACTTGAGGTGGAAATAAATTCAACTATCAAATAACACAACATATGATAAATTTTTATCCCCAAAAATGGTCTTTACCCATACATGGGGATGAAAGAAACCCATCATGAGATATTTACCCTGTTCCCACTACATCCTAGTATCAATTCTATCATATCCTAGATAGTAAAAATAGAAAGTCAAATAAAAAACCATTGATCCCATTTTTAGTGTCCTGCCCTGCCTTTCCACTCAAATTGTGCTCCCAACTACATAGCCCCTAAACCTTAGGAGAACCTCCTTGTATGGCAGAGGCTTCTGACTAGTAGTGTGGGTCGGATTAGGTGATAGTGGGGAGAATATACCATTAGGAGATGATAATAATAAATTTCCATATATATATATATATATTGGTGGAAAAGGACAATAAAAATCAAGATAACATCAACAGAATCATAATGAAACTTAGTTGGAATAAATAATCCCAAACAGTAATACCATTTGTAGACAAAACATGTCATAAATAGTTCATTCAAAATAATATATAGTAGGGTTTCCCATAGATGACAATGAGTACATACATATATATAGCATTAGATCTCTCAAAATTAAATTGTAGCTCTATAAAAGCACAACCATGGTCCTTTTCAATTAATCACATTTGAAGGTACATCTTTGGTAACTATTGTCTAGTCTATAAGACTTATCCCATACCAAATATAAAAGGCAAAAAACCAACACACATCCTGAATGGCCCATGTGGGGTGGGAGAATGAAATCAGATGGACACCACAAACATGTTCATATATTATATCTATTATTATGAATATGTATACATATTACAATAGAAAGTAAACACACATATTTGACAACTAACACAATCAAATTCTGCTCAATATCCACAAGTGAGTGTTCTACCTATATTGGATAACACTATAATATATCTGAATGTTCCCCCAATTATATATATAGAATAAAATAAATTTTTATACAAATATATATAATTGCCTTAGTGAGAGACCATGGTTCAGTTCCCAAGGAATCCTATGATGAATTTAATATTTATTATACCCACATGTTCCACCCATAATCATGTCACCAAAACCTTGTTCCATCAATAATGTAGCTGAAATACAAATGGAGTTCCCATCCAATAAGTCTCAGTTCCCTTAGAACTCCAATCATAAATGACACTGTCAGGTCTCTAACTGATCTGAGAAGTCATGATGATGCCCACCCTCAAATAAATTATAACCATTCTCTCAATAGTCGACATCCCGAGAAATTGTGATATTCATCCTCTAATAAAACCGACCCATTAAACTAATGTATAATTATGATCCTTATCCCCAAATCGATGGTCACAACACCATTAGTCGATAGTCCATCCACATCAATTTGGATTTCTATGCTGATAACCTCCAAAATATCTTATGGTCAACACCATCCCCTAATATACAATACCTATAGATTCCTCCACCCAATATGAGGGGTCAACACTACCTCAACTGAGTTCAGTATTTGTGCATACAAATACAATAGTGCATTAGCCAACAATGGTGAGTGAAAATCACTAAAAACCTAAGAAACATATTCAAAAACCTCATTCACCTATGTCCATGTCACAAAAACAGATGTTCAAAACCACTTCATGTCCCGAGAACCAATCCCTCATCCTTATATCCACATATTCTCAAACCAATGACCATGTCACCTCAAAAGGATGATCATCATCTCCTGATGTATCTCAGGCCATGGTTTTAATCTGAAGACCATTACACGTCATTCCAGGTGATCAAAATCACCTTAATACTTGGTACATTCTTTTAACATACCCAAGAAAAAATTAATATTATATAACATATTTAACTTAATTAAAAAAATTATCGACCTAACCTTACTAGTTTCTTTAAATCCCCATACCAGGATTAGCATGTATAACTGAACTATGTAATACACAATGACATCCCATGGAATAATTTCATGAATTTAAATTTCATAATTTTATTATTTGGTGCCTCAATATATCAAACACCCAATGTGTATTAGAGAGAACATACATATCCGCCATAATATTAAGGTGAAATCTATAAGCCACATACCATCTACTTATAGGTTCCCACTCATCTGATATAAACCTCTATGTCAACTAAAAATTGGAGGAATAATCATTTTTTATAAACACTCTTGATGTAGGGAAATTATATCATAGATAAATATCATTAATTATGGAGAGGTAATTTAATAAGTGGTTTAGGACGAAAACATTACTTACCGATACACTTCTAATGAGATTAGTGAAGCATGGATCAGAGCTTGGATGATTGAGTTTGGAAAAATCCTAGGATAGATGGAAATTGGATAGCACTCCCTATGTGGTGAATGAAATAAAGAAGAGGGGATGAGTAGAATAAGGCAAAGGGAATAGGGTATAGTTCATAGTAAATCTGTTTTCATGACCTTCATGGTTTGGCCAAATGGTTTGATTAACCATGCACCAACCATGTGGTGTATAGTAAATATGAACTAACATCACATGGACTCAACAAACTATTTGGGAAAGCATGCATAGATCGTGATGATCAACTTTTAAGAAAGTGCATATTTTTTACACACCCATCAACCCCAACCAATATAGTTTGAAAAATGGCATCTAGTTCAATGGTGGGACACACAGTTCCCCCTGTAGGATGAACAATTAAATTGAAATGTGTGCCTCTTCTTGCAAATTCCTAAAACTATTTTTTCAGTGTCTAACACACCCAAAACACATTCATAAACCTAAATAACATTTTGAGCCTTAAAAGACCCATAAAAACCATGTCTTGGGTCAATAAAACTCACATAATTAAGATTCAAATCCCAAAAAGAATGTTTTATCACACACCAAAGTCAAAATTTAAAAAGGTTGAGGAAAATTCGACCCGTTCAAATTCCCATGATATTACATGTAGACATGGGTGGGTCCCAATTATAGATAGCTCCAATATTAATTGAAAGTTCCCATGATGAAAATTATTTATCCAAAAATTAAATGGGTTTCTACATATAATTTTAAAATGTATCGAGGATAGATCTTGAAAGTAGAGGTTTAAATTTTCCTGAGATGTTTCATTGAATAATAAAGCATTTAAATCATTTTTAATTGAGTTATTATTATTATAAATGTTATTTTCTCTATTATATTATCCATGGATGCATTAAATTTTTATTTTATTTTTGGAATTGATTGTTTTCTTAGTTATTTACCTTTCTATATTCAATATTCCTTAAATATTCATATAGTCATGTTACTTAATTTAAAAGTTTGTTTACTTATTTTATTTCCTTATTAATTATTACTTATTTATTAAAGTGATATTCAATATTACATAACCCTTATTGATAATTTTATCTCACCCTTATCTTGTTTCAATTTCATAGGTTACAAAGAAGAGATCTATCAATGAGGTTTCAAAGATGTAATTTCATTTACTCTTATCGTATATAATGTTTATTTTATACTCCCAATGTATAATGGGTATCTTATATGTATCTGGTTATTTATTATAGATGAACTTATCTGGCCCATTATATCAATAGTAATGAAAGAAAACGAACATCACCTATGGGTTACTAGAGTCAAGGTTGTTACAGTTGGTATCATATGATGTTTTGAAGATACCATGTGAAATAGAATGAGGAAGAATTAGATTAGGGATCATAAAACTATAACAAAAAATTGAATATGAGAATTTAAGAACATCCTAATGATTATTATTATATATATTGTGTGATTGTTTCTAGTAATACATCTATTTATGGATAGTACCAACTGACATGGTTCTGATAAATAGGCACCTTTGTGTAATAACTATTAAAATGGTTCATTGGGATTGATTTGATCACCACCTGGTACAAGAAAATGGTCCCTAATATACACCTGGTATGACACTCCAAAGGGGAATGCTTAGGATACATCACATATTCCTTAAAAACCATTATGATGGATTTGAAAATTAATAAATCCCCTAATAAACTGATGTTTATGAATATGATATTAACAATTTATAAATCTTAATGCATGTTAAGAGTTTTATCATATTTATAATTATAAATTTTTATTTAATGTCCCCAATTTTATGATCTAGTTTTATATATTCCATTTTTTATAAATGGATCCTGTAAGGAAGAAGTCTATATATACACTCAACCAATGTAGACATTTCTATGATGAGGAAGCCAATATAGGTGGTATTATAACTGGTAAAATTATTTCTATATTAGGGTACCATAACAAAGTTATAAAAAGTAACATTTCCTAGATGGATGAACCTATTCCATAGTGTTATTCTCTAATTTAGTATCACTTCATGCGATAACACTCCCCATTATTTTGAGGGACTAACAATCCAATTATAGATGATAAATGGATTAAGTATCTAGAGAATATATTTATGTCATTGGGATATAGTGAAATGAAAAATGATACAATTTATTTGTATTGTCTTAACGGTGATGTTAATTAATAGTGGTCATTCACCTAGAATACTTTTTGAAAAAAGCCAAAATAGAACTCATGGATGTGAAGGATTTTAAAGAGAAATTATTAGAATAATATTTCTATCATGAAAAACAAATTGAAATAAATAGAAGGTTCAATAACACATATAAAAAGGGAAAATAATATTTTTTGGATTATGAATCTACATTTATATGGCCATGTAGGTTTGATATGCATTACATATGCATCACATCGTTAAAGATTAACCATTTCTTGGAAATTCATAAAACAAGTCTTCCAATGGAATTGGTTGATCAATATTCTTCATCATATGATGAAAGAGTTTTATGTTCAACTAAAATTGAGAACTAATAATATATATCCCACATATTGAAGGAAAATATATAGAATAAGAGTCTATTCAAACACCATGAAAAGAGGAATATGTCATTGAAGATTTAAAAACCTCAACAATTTCCATCTTGTGAAAACTATTGAAATAATCAACTTGGGTAATGATTGAAGGGATTGGGTTTCTATTATATGTGTGGAGAAAAGGTTCAAAAGAAAAAAATAATAATTCCATGGAAATAATGGCAACACTATTATTCATTTTTTGAACTATAGGGAGATTGGGAACTACACAAACTAATTCCCCAATCCTCAAGGGAATCTACCACTGAAGAGGGCAAGGGGGAAGGTTATTCTTATGTGATCACTATAGCTGACGTGGTATTACCCAATAATGTTTTGGTATGTACTTTAATAACACAATAAAATTTATCTAATTCTTAATTTTTTTTTGGATCCTCACACTCTTTAATATCTACCAATTTTATTAAGAAAATTTTAAAATTACCTTTAAATTATAAGGAAGGAGTAATCAGTAAAAACTCTAAGATGACATCTCACTACAATAAGGATTTTTAAGGAAGTTAACATTACGAAACATAAGTTTTCATTATTTTATAACCCTATAATCATAATTAATATGGATTTCAATATAATACTTGTTATTGGATGTATTCCAAAATATGATGAGAAAATATATTACAAGAAGAATGAATTTTTAATTTGTGAGGAAAATGTAAAATCCCATATATTTAGAGAATATAATTTATCATCTAAGACTAATCTAGATCCACCCCTAGTATCTTTACTAAATTAGATTATTGGAGAAGAAGAGAAAAAAATCTTGCAATGGGGAACGTAACCTTAAAATTGAGTATGTAACTATTTTATAGGAAAATATTGATTTATTTCTTGTAGAATTATCTAGACATCCCCTATATTCTGAAGTTGAGTTTTCAATTAATTTTACTCCCAATAAAAGACCTAAATTAATGAATCCCTATATAATGGACATTGTGGAATTATTGTAGTTGATTAAATAACTACATGAGTTTATTAGTAAGGTCTTCATTCTCCATTATGTTTGACTATGGGGATCCTATGAACTCTCGTTAAGAAGAAATATGGGAATACGAGTCTATGATTTTTTTAGATATCAATTATATTATGATTAAGAACATGTATCATCTACCCCTTATTGATGACTAATTCTATCATATTAATTGACAAAAATATTTTTCCATGATTGGAATTTGTTATGGATATCATCAACTATAAAAATATAATAAATACATTATGAATGCATGTTTTTGAATGAGTAATGTACAATACAAGTTTACAGTAATTCCATTTAGAAAGACTAATCCACCGTCTATTTTTCTAGATATAATAACCAAAGTATTCAAGGAATATCTTGATGGTTTTTAAATTGTATTTTATGATGATAATTTGGTGCATTCAAAAATATATTAGGACCATGAAAATCAAATGTATATATTTATTGAGACTCCTGTAAGGAAAAGGTTATATGGTAAATTTAGTAATTGTGATGTATAGATTCATGATGGTTATTTTATCAGACAAATTTTCTACATGGATGGAATCTAATTTGATATTGTGAGGATAAATGATATTAGATAATGGCCTATACGAACAAATATAATTGAAGTACATAGTTTCATGGGTTTGGCAGGGTATCTATTAATGATTCATTTAAAAAAATTCTGATTGGATAAAATATTAAAAAATCATACAAATAAAGGGTTTTCGTTTTTTTAAATGAAGTTAATGAATGTTTTGATGAAATAATTTGGAGAATGTATAGGGATCCAATTTCAACTTGACCAGGTTGAAGTGAAGGGTTTGTTATATTTTATGATGCAGAAAATAAGGTACTTGATTGTTTCTTAAGGAAAAATGGTAAATGTTTTTCCATATGAATCAATAAAATTGAAGACTTGTTAACATATCATATTAACCCCTGATCGTGAGTTGGAAGTAGTATATTTTTATTTTAAGAAATGAATACATTATATCTATAGTGAAATATGTTAGATTAAAATCAAACACAAAAGCCCAAATACATATTTTAATACAAAGAGATCAATATAGTACTAAATCATAGGTTAAACATACTAAAGGATTATTTTTTATCAATTCAATACAAACCATGGAAACAAAATATGGTAGCATAAACTCTGATTAAGAATGAACATGGAGTTATGACCAAAATATATAATTAGAGAGATATTACTATCATTGATCATGTAAATATGGATATGATAATTATTAAGGAAGGTTATACATAACCCATTTTAAAATTATTCCTAATCCTTATTTATCAAAAAAGAAAATAATTTCTCAATATGATGATGATGACATTTAGATGAAAATTAATACACTGATTGATGTGAAATTAGTAGTTTTTTATTTTAAGATGGTGTTCTAAAATATGGAATGATATTATGTGTTCCATATTTATTTTTTATAAAAAGGGAATTATGGGATGATGTTGACATTTCATATTTATCCATTCAACCAAGTATTTCAATGATGCGTTACGATTTGAGGGAAAAATATTCGTGGTATAACATGAATCAGTAAAGTGAAGACTATGTGTTTTGCTATTTGGTTTGTCAATATATGAGAGCTATGATATGGTATCAAAGAGGAGTCATGAATCCTATTATAATTCCTACATGGAAATGGCGTGACATTGCTATGGAATCTATTGTAGTACTACCAAAGACTCGTATAAAGATTTAAAAAATTTGGATTATTTTTTATATCCTAAAAAAATATTCACATTTACTTAAAATAAGAGAATATTTAAAAATTTATCTCCACCCAAGTCTCTATATTAATAAAGTTTAAAGACAACCTTGCACACCTTTTTCAATTATTCTTGATCATGATCCCCATTTTACATCAAAATTCATGAAACTTTTTCTATAGTCACTTGGTCCCTAAAATTATTTGAGAGCCTCTGACCATCCTCAAACTGATAGACATTTTGAGAGTACAACTTAGAAAATGGATGACATGTTGAATTCATGAACACTTGACATTCATGATAGGTGGGATCAATATTTAGCTTTGTTATATTTTTTCAATAATAATAGTCTCAATTCAATAATTCAAATGGTGATGTATGAAACATTATTTGGAAATAGAAGTTGTAATCAATTTTTTTGAATGAATTTTTTATAAATAAACTCTTATTCCTAGATTTTGATAAAGAGGAAAACGTTAAATGCTACTCAGGATCACATTAAATTAACTCAAATTATATACTTTTCTTCCAATAATCAGATGAAATATTTTGAATTCCATGTGGGAGATTGTGTTTTCTTGAATTTATCTCTATGTTAGAGTGTTATATGGTTTGTTACGAAAATGAAACTAAGAACTAAGTAAATCAGTCCCTTTGAAATCCTTAAAATTATTGGATTATAACTTATCAGTTAGAGATGCTATAAATTCTATAAAAAATACAGGACATGGTCCACATATCATTATTAAGGATGTATAATCCAGAAGCAACTATTTTTCTCAATTATGATGAAATGAATGTATAACCTATTTTATTGTGTTCTGATAACCCATATAGAATATTGATACTAGAGAGCAAGTATTGATTAATCAGATGACTTAATTGGAAAAGGTAATTTGGATAAACCATTGAATAGAAAAACAATGTGGGAAATAGATGATATTATTGAAGAAGACCTACCCTTATCTTTTTTTATGATAATAAACAAGAAATGTTAAGGGAAGTTTTTTAGGAGGTAATAATGTTACACCCCAAGAAAATATAATATATTTATTATGAAATAAATATAATTTCATGAATAGCTTGTGACAAACACAAAAGCATGTTTAAAACAAATGAAAATATTATCTAAATGAGACCCTTATAACATATCTATTATGTTGGTGGTTATGAATAGTACACAAAAAATTATTAATATCATGGTTATAAATTGATTAGAAATAAAATAAGAGCAATTTAAAAGAAAAAAATTATTTTGGGAAAAAATTATTTTTTTAAATGTTTTTTCTGTCACGCTTTGAGAAAATAATTTAAAATTTCTTTTTAAAATTTATAGAAGATTTATTTTCAAATATAATATTTGTTATAAATTCATATCTACGTTATCTTTGGGAGAATTGTTTGATTTTTTTTAAATTTTCATTTTTTATAAATAGTTAAGAATGCTGAATTTTAATTGAAAACAACCTTGACGTTTACATGATTTATAATGTTAATATATATTTTTAATTATTTCAAAAATAATATTAGTTTAATTTTTTATCAATTAATCATATTTATTTTCTTTTAATATTATTTATATTAATTTTTAATATAATCATTGTAATCTTTTGAATATTTCATCTTTAAAAACCCTATTTCTCATTGATTATGTGTGATTAAATATAAATTAAAATTTCCCCCATATATGATTTTAATTTGAAAAAACAAAATCCATGTTATTATTCAGAATAATGTATATTTTATAATAAGTTGAAATAAATATTTTAATAATATTTATTAAAGGCAATAAAAATTAATTTCTGACAATAATGTGAAAAGCATGTTTTTTGCACATTACATTAGATTTTGTTAAAATTAACTTCCATGACTCATAAAAATTTTATATCATAAAATTTATTTAATATTTATAATCAATATTTATAGATTATCTAATAATATTAACTTTATTTTACTCATAAATATATAGTATCATAGTTTGAGAAACTAATCCCATGGTGGAAAATAAAGTGGTTAAAAGGGATTGAACTTAATGGATATGGAATGGAATATTTAAAAAAGGTGATATTTTTGTGTTAGATTTATTTACTAATAATATCTTCCCACCCATTTATTATGTATCAATTTTTTATCCACATGAGATTAGAGTGATCTCCTATTAATGAATACTCTAGGGTATTTATAAAAATACCACTCTTCCTCAATAGAAAAATGGATCTCACTTTCATCACTTATTAAAACATCTAGATAAAATTGTCTCTACCAAAACCTTCCCAAATCACATAAAAACTTCCGAGCCCTCAAATTATAAGACTTATTTCAGGAAGATATCCATCCCTTTAAGGATTTTCTACAATCCGTAGGAGGTTCTCAAAGAAGAGGTAACACACTTCAATGGGTGTTTCCATTTTATTTCTTCCTCCACCAATATAAATTATTATTAAACCATTATGATATAATAAAACCACTATATTAAATATACTGAGATAATATTATGTTATGGTAATTACATACAACTGTCACTGCTTCTATCAAATGGGTTATTAAATCACCATTCATGTGTAGAGGGGTCTACTACTTCATTAACTGATGTCATTCCTCTAAATTCATTATATCATATATAACATTTTTTACATTCCATTCCATAGGGTTTATGATAAAATTTCTCTCTTGTTTGTTGGATTACCTCCTCGTGAAGCAATGTAATTCATTTGTCATTAATGGTTTACATGGAATGTAACAAGTTGAACTATAATGAATATATGTTATATCCATGAAATAATTACGATATTCATTATATTATTATAATTATATAAATATAATATATTTAATTTTCATTCATACATAAACACTCATATAAATTTGATAACAACCATCATGAATGTGTGGATAACCTTCTTCACAAAGTGATGTGATTCTATTTTCCAAACCACGCCTCATGAATGATATATATAAGTATAAATAAATAACATACATGGTATATATTATATTATGATAATTTTTATAGATAAAATATTACTTAACTCATTTTCATAATTATAGTTGAAAAATTGAAATTTTCCCCATACGTACATACAAAACACCATTTCATAGATCATAACACACTAAATTTTTCAAAAAAAATTCATAATTGGTTTTAAAATAATAATTGATGTATAAATATGATAATAATTTCATTATAATTATTTGCATAGATATTATTAAACTATGTAATACTCAAAAGAACAAAAAATTTCATGAAAAAGAAATAATGAGAAAACATGGAAATTAACACATGAAACAATGATAACAAGGAGAGATTATTAGGGGTGAGGGAGTAATTTTTGTTATCATGGTTGAATCTAAAAATCAGATATCAAATAGTCACTACATTTCCTATGTGGAAAATAATCAAGGCACATGTTGTTATTTAATGGGAAACACTCTATTTAGGTCAGACGGAGATACATTGTGGGGAATTATTGTTTCAAATTATTATAAATAGGACTAGGATTGGAGATTTGTGAATCACTACTTATCTTGTGATGACCGGAATCAAGCCACAAACAGTGTTTAAAAAACTATGTTGTTTATCATTATACATCAAGGACATAATATCCTCAATGAGGAATGGGAATTTTGAGTATGGACTTGAGGCTAGTGATATGGGCATCACTACATATCATGTGATGATAGGAATCAAGACACACATTGTTCTTGGATGAATGCTACCTGTGCCAGTCTGAATTGTATCCAAGGATGGGGATTTTTTATTATATTTTTTGTGGTTGGGAACATGATTGGATATATATATGTCACTACATATCCAATGATGATACTAATAAATCCTACATAGTTCTAGAATGGTAGTGTGTGGGGGGACCAACACAAAGGGTAGTGGTCCTCTCAGGAATGTTATAGAGTGGCGTGTAGTTTTATGTCAAGTAATGGACAAAAATTATGCAGTTTAACATTTGGTGGTGATGAATCATGGTTTTAATTTTATGGTATCATGTCTAATTCTATGATAACCCTTTCATGAGCTTATATTCCTTGATTATACGGAGAATCCCCTACTAAATTTTATAATAACACATGAGCAATTCTCAGGGTGAGGAAAAAGGAATCGAAAAGGTTCTTCATGGCATGGAGGAAATTTGGAGAAAGGATAAGGGTGTTTTATATCATGTGATGGATCTACTTGGATATAGGATCACATGATACCAATGTATATTAATATAATGATAATGAATCCTTACATATTTCAAGAAGCTTTTATAGTTTAGTGTCACATTATTTGGAAATTAGCCATGGATTTTAACATTGTGAAGTAAGGACATGAGTGAATTGACATGAACGAAGAGGAATGTTGTAGCTAGGCCACTGAATACATGTATAGGTTTTACTACGAATCATGTGATTCTATGAATCAAGCCACACATAGATCTTGAAAATTGTGCAGTTTAGTGTCATGTAGCAAAGGTATAACCATTCATTTTAACATCATGCAGTAAGGATGTGAGTCACCTAACATGAAAGGAGAGTAATATTATTGCTAGGCCCAATAATATTGGTTCAGGAATCACTCTTTATCCTATGATAGTATAAATAAATCCACACATAGCTCTTGGATAATTAAAGTCCCTTCATGGAATTGATGCTCACACATGGAAAGAGTAATTTCATCCTTCTATCTCACATATCTAGTTCTTGAGTGATGAATAATTAGATAGAACATGATATATATGATATCTAACATCAAATAGTGAGGACATAATTCATGATGTTTTAATGCCTTGTTGTGGGGACATGTTTGTTTTGTTTAATGTCATACAGTCAAGGTGAGATATGCTTTGCATTTTAACATCTTTCTACTAGGACTTATTCCGTACAATTTAAAATAATGTGGCCCTAAGGAGAGACTCTATATAGTTTAATTCCTTAAATCTAGGATGATTTCATCTTGTTGGAAGTTATTCAATGTATTTCTTAAAAACCTTTTTTGGTGGGTGGGGTGATAGGCATACCATCCATTATAGACAATGAGTAATATTAATAGTGATAGACCATAAGCATGCTATTAAGCCCTTCCAATTTGGGTTCTATCGTAAAAGGATTCTTTTTTCTCATCATTTTGGTTCTAATATCCATCAATAGTTCTACATAAAGTTGGGAATATCGGAAGTCCTTTTTATTGAATTATTATGTGATTTTATTCTGTTGAACTTTGAGGTTATACAATGTGGGCAAACTATTATCATCGATCCACTCTTACAAATCCATCACGTTTTGAAATTTCTCATTCTATGATAGTTTTAATAAAATGTATATTCTAATAGTTGGTAAATAGACTTATATTTTAGATAATTCCTAAGTAAAATACACTAATAAAGACAGAGTTTCTTTGGATGTACTACGTGTGGTAGTACCTTTTTTTTAAAGGTTGGGGCTGAAGCCTCATTTTTATTAATAAACCAAAGAAAAGAACACTTTTAACTAGGTAGAGGGAGACCCATTACATAGCCCGAAGGCCCAGTGGGCTTATAGCCCCTTACATAGCCCGTAGGCCCAAATTGTTTGGCCAAATTCCTATTCTGTGAATAGTAACCCAGCTGCTACAGTACCCGAACAGTACCTCCGCCGCTATAGTGCCCTGCCACCGCTACAATACCCACCGATCAACAGTACCGTCGCTGCTACAGTACCCTCTACAGTACTGCTACAGTACCTGCGCCCAATGGGTTTTGAACCCCCATTTTCTTATAGTATCACGGGGTGATTACCACTAAGACAAACCCCAACTACACTACATGTGGTAGTACAATTGGCCCATAAATCTTGGAGGAGATTTTACAACACAGTCTTATTTTCCTTATTTACTATCTTCGAGAGAATATTTTATAGAGTCTTAATAATGGAGTGTATATATCCACTTTCTAGAGGATGATAGTTGGATGAATGGTTGGGCTTGATGTTGTACTCCAAGCATAATTTTTTCAACTCTAAAAAATAGATGTTGGTGTCATTTCTAGTCAATATAATTTGAGGGACTTCAACACTTGTGATGATATGAGACTTCATAAAGATGGTGAAATTATTTATACCAAATTACTTGTGGGATATTTCTACATAACATTTCAAGAAGAATTATGTATCAATAAGAATGTACTTGAACTCTATAGTCATGGTTGGATGATATGGCCCCACCATATCTTTTCCCAATATGGTGAATTGAAAAGTATATTTAGATATATATATATATATATATAAATTATAGGTGTTTACATATGAAGGATTCAAGAATTTTTAATGTATGAAATTTCATGGGGAATTCCACATGGTCCTATACCATGGATTTGTAGTAGTAACCCACCCTATATATTTAGTGGGAGAGATAAGTCCCATATTGATGAGATCCACTGGAGATTGTTTGGAATTATTCCTTGATAAAATAAATCTCACTTTCTACTATGCATATGAGAGGGATTCAGTAATAAAAAATCTTAGAGACGGATTTATTCTCATTCATAAAATCCTCCAGGGTAAATTTTGATGTTGAGAGTTGAATTTTAGTTTTCTAGATCAATTTCTTAGGAGAGTACCATTTTTTAGATAAAAACATATGGGTTTCAACCATATAAAGGTGGATTTATATTTAATAGTGTTTGGGTATGTGTTAACCAAATTTAATTCTTCCATGTCATAGATCATCATCAATGATACCATTATTCAGTGAGTGATGTGGAGGATATCTTCCTCCAGATTAGGGCTGGCCCAGGAAAAGGAAATAGTAGACAATGTGCCGGTAAGAGCATTATGTGATCACGGATCATGATGGAATATGGTTTCAAAAAGATAAACTATCATTATTCTGATGAAGTAGCCAATAAGGGGGGATAATTATTTATTTTTATGAAATATTTTATGTTGATATTTATTATAAATATTTTTTCATCCTTATTGGTATTCAGGTAGGCTCTTTTTTGATGTAGGGATACATACAATATAGTGATGAGGTCTTGGTATTCAATCTCATTATTCATGAGGCCTTTGGACAGTGATAAAGAGTTGGGAAGATTTACTTTTTCTGGAGATATAAATACAATCCCTAAGACCACCGAATTTATTTGTGAGTTTTTATTTTTTTTATCATATGAATTTGGAAGTTTTTATAAAAATACATCTCCCATGTCCTTGGAGTGTCATAGGAATATAAAACAAGTTATGAAAAAATCTCAATATCCACTATTCTAATTTTTACTATGGATGTGAGTTAGGAAATTTGATAGGGATTTATTTATCATCAACTTTTGTGAAACTAAATGGGTGTCACACAATTTTAGAATGATTTCCCATTTGGAATAGCACTCAGTTATCATAGTACAAAAATGTTTTTACATGAGAGGGTCAATACGAGAGACCGATTGGACTTATTGATGCTACAAGTAATACCATATCCTTTTCAATCCAGTTATGCTTTCAAGTTTTTTCTTTTTGACATCCAAGTATTGGATATCATTAATTGACATTGGTTAGATAAAGTAGAAGATACATTTCTCATTCCCGCATCATTTTTCTGTGTGTGGAGAGAAATTTGTGATCATTTAATGTTGGCCACATATAAGATGATAGGATTTACTTCCATTTGTGTCATTAGGAAAAATAAGATCCAAAAACCCACACACCTAAATCCTATGTTGAATTCCATAACATTTCTTTTTTGGCACTAATGACAATAATTGTGACCAAATTTTTTTCCCATCAAACCATACAACATCATAATGAAATCAGGGGTCAATTACATCATGGAGGACCTTTTAGGTTCTCTGTTTTAGATAATTAGGAAAAAATCCTACATAAACAATTCATAAGTCATCAAAAGAACATTTCTATAATTTAACCTAGCTTTTTTTATTTAATAATAGGTCATAAACACCATCCTTGTGAAATCTATTCAATGTCATTAATTAAAAACAATGGAAAATGATACATAAGAAGTGTGAACTAAAACACTCGGTAAGGGTAAACAAAATCACTAAAAATTTAATTTCATCAAAGAGGTTAATAGTTCATAAGGGTATTGTGATATAATCAATCTGCATGCATGAATCATAAAATAAATCATTCCTATCAATACAAGGATCATAAAATATTATAACAATGAAAATTCATGATTCATAACAATAAATAATCATGAACCATGTGACGTCAATATTGAACATTTGAATAACTATAAACCCAAAGAAAGTGTAGATAAATTATAAAGGTATGTGGTACATAATTATAAATTCCATTCATATAAATGGAAAACCATGCTATCAAGTTCCATACATTCCACTCTAACAAATGTAATATCCATACATTTATCTTCCACACCGAATGCAATGGAAGAATATCATGGACCCACCCATTATTGTTCTATCACAAAACCACCCGTCATTGGATTATAATGTAACCACCTATCAAATTTAAAAGCAATATTTTAAAACCATTAAAAATAAAATAATTCATAAACTCATTAGGGAAACCAACAAAATCTTTCATAACATTATTAACCCATCGAAAAGAAACAAGTTCCATAAAAATTACATTGAAACGTTATTAACCCATGGAAAAGAATAGGTTCAATAAAAATATATTTGAAACATTATTAAACCATAAAAATAAATAGGTTTCATTACATAATACTTGAAACATTAATAACCCCTAGAAAAGAAATGGGTTTCATAAAAATACTTTAAAAAAATGAATAATCCATGAAAATGATATGGGTTCCAAATAAATATCTATGAAACATGATTGAAATACGGAAAGGAAATAAGTTCAATAAAAATATATTTAAAACAAAATAATCCCATGTAAAATAAACTAGTTCCACAACAATCTCTTTATGTCATAATTAACTCATGAGAATGAATCAAGCTTCATAACAAACTCTTTGATCATTGTTAACCTATGGAAATTAAATGGGTTCAATATAAAATCTATTTGAAATAATATTAATCCATCCAAAAAATGAATGAGGATGGTATCAATAAATAAAATCTCTAGTGGAGGATATGCAACAACAATTATTTTTTTAATGTTGATTAATGGAAATCCAATTAAAATATTATTAAATCAATAATGAGGAAAATACTCATTAAACATTCCAAAGGGTTCCAAACCACCTTGAAAAAGTTCAATCACAATCCCCTAAAAGGTATAACATTAAATTTATATTATAATATCATGATAATGAGGTGATTAATTATATATCATATCGAAGGAAAAGAATATAGGCCTCATAAATTAAAATAAGATTATAACATAACAATCATCAAGGATAGAAGGTTTTAAAAAAAAACAATTACTTATTTGGTAACATTGAAAATATGAACCCCATTATTGATAGATCCTAAAATGAATACATAAATAAACATAATATTAAGTATAATAATCATCAACTAGATTAATGGGAATTATATACAACACACACAAATAATGGTGATAAATATTTCATAAATCTCGAAGAAATAGAAGTGATACTAGAAATCCACTTACAATGATTATAACATTGGAGTGGGAATAAATAAATGAAATGATTATATGCGAAATATTTAAATCCAAATAATAAATGTGGGAATAAATTATAATACAATAATATTCCATTTCCATCATATTCATGGTATAATATAGCCAATTACATGTATGTTTATCCCAATGAATGGAAATTTAATTAAGAAACCCCATACCGTGACTCTGGTTTTCCATAATTTTCATTTATATTCCAAAATAGTAAACATATTTTAATTATTTACTTCTTTAAGAATCCTTTTTTATGTTTATTATCAATTTTATTCCACATATAAACTATTTATATATAATTATTTAATAAATAAGGTTTAATATGGATGTTTTATCCATATGCTGCTTATATATCAAAATTGACATTGATAGGATATCTATGGCTAATGAGGTCATTATTAAAATATCTACATAATAATAACCATGAAATAATTATAATTTTTTTACATAAATTGAACTATTAAAATAAAACATGAAATATGGTTATGGAAAATTTACCAACTTGTAGATCATGGAGATGGTAGGCCAAAAAATTGCAGGAGTAACATTCCAACTTTCCAATGTTGATTATGGAAAGAAGGTAAGTAATATTTATCCATATAGAATGATGATTATAGAATAAATACCATATATTATTAATTGTATATTCTTATATATATATATCATTATTGTGATGTGGTGATGAATATGGAACAATCACATTACTTCAAGGAGGTTGTAGTTCACACTTCCACGAAGGATGTTATCACTTTTTCAGTGTGTGAAATGGAAAAAATGAAATGTACTTATATACATATAGATATATAATTATATCATTAATATCATAAATATTTCATATATATCATATATTTTTATTAAAACTATTCTTAACACAATCCATGTAGAAGGAGAATGAATCACATCGCCTTGAGGAGGTAGTATCCCACATGCCTACATACAATCTTATGGTATTCCCACATAATGGAAAGCATGAAGGTATGTTTTATATAATCTATACATAAGTATGAATAAATTATATATATATTATATATAATATTAAATAGAATTTCTGTGATTCTATGGGAAGAGGAAATTGGGATCTTTTATTATGGGTGATAGAGTTTGGCCTGATGGTTGATTGTGAGGGGCTCATTTCTTACACAATCATTAGAATCTGGTCACCATTAACAATATTAAAGGAAAAAACCAAAAATTAACTTATCCATAGTTGGGTATGAAACTAATATTCAAAGGCAGGTGGTTATCTTGGGTTTCAAAACCATAGACCCTTAGGGACTCACATTGGTAGAGAGGATGGGAGGTCGGGATGATCACACCCGTTTGAGGGAATGTTTCCAATAGTAGGACACTCTTATAGATTAAAGATGTGTTTTTAAATCACTTACTAATCCTGATACATGACATATTACCCTAAAAAAATATTATGTATCTATTTTCTCTAGAAATGGGGATGACCTTGATTGTTTAAGTTTCAAACATTCCAAGCATTTTCTAATAGGTTTTTTCGTAGAACCGGAAACATCCAATGATTCTATATCAATTTGGATATACTTTCCAAAGGTAGGTTCTCATTATTTGTGGACCGATGAGGCTTAAAAATTTTCATTGGTCGATAGGATGGTAGGTCGGACTCATCACACCTTTTTGAGTGGAATTATTGTCTACTCTGAGACTCTCTTTATAGATTTAAGTTATGTTCGTGAATCCTTATTACATTAACAAGTATAAAAAATGAGCATTACTTTAGCTCTAATAATTAACGATAGATATGTATGAGATTTAGAGAATCTTTTATATGTATTCGAGGTTCTTCATCGATAGAGAATCATGTATGTTTGTTTAGAGATTAGTAGTCAATGTTATCGTTTGACAAATTGTATAGAAGTCTCTTGGTCATTATAATAACCATACTTGTTTTAAAGCCACTCAGAAAGGCACTTGTAGTTTATTGTCATTCAGAAGGACATGAATTATTTTAGAGATGGGATCGTACCTGCAGATGGGCTACCTACATATCCTTGTTAGAAAAGGAATCAGAACCCACGTAGTTTGAGTAAGGGAGTATGAGGTTTATGCATGACTGATGGCTCAAAGGAAGATGTCAGAATTACTTTTACACTCTAAGATCACGTGAGTCATTCTCAGTTTGAGAAACAAGAGGTATTGGTAAAATCAGATAATTGTTCCATGAAATATGCAATCATAAGAAATGATGTGGGGCTTATGTATGTATGACTGCCCAGATAGATTAAGATTATGATTTATTTCATGGAAGAAACCCGGGAACAAGGTCCACAAAGCTATATGTTCTTTATGAAGATTTGGATACATAACATAGGACTTAATCCAGAGAAGGATGCCCAAATTATAGGGGACTTATGATTGGGTTTTACTCTTGAGAAGGAAACTCAAATCAAAAGTAAATTAAGACTGGCTAAGAGAAAATATGACTAGGGCTTAATCTTAAGGAGGAGGCCGAGGTTAAGGGAATTTGGAACATAGGGATTACTCCTAAGGAGAATGCCCATGAATAGGGGACTTGGGGATTACTCCTAAGGAGGATGCCCAGCTGAACATGGTCTATAAAGATATACGTGCTTTATGGAGATTTATACTATTAATTTGGGGCTTACCCCTGAAAAGGATGCCCAGAATTAAGGGGTTATTTTGAATTATTATTGGGACTTACTCCTATGGAGGATGCCCAAATTTATAGAACTTGTACTAGGGATTACTCATAAGGAGGATTCCCAAGTTAAATAACTTCTAATCATTAAAGGATGAAGTTGAATGAATGAAATCTATAAACTCAGTGACATAAAGATATATAAATCACTAGGTTGTTAAGAGATATTCCACAGAATTCCTTTCAGATAAGGAAGCCAATCATGGAAACATGCCATAAATGGATTCGAAGAGTGTCTTGAAGACTAAATATTGAATAGGAGAGGTGGATATGAATAAGATAGGTGAATTAGATAGGAGGGGAACTCAAAAAGGGAGAGGCATGCAAGTCCTGCGTGGGTGCGCAAGTCATGGTTGCACAGGTACACCTGCGCGACACATGGGTACTTGCACGATGGTTAACCCATGGGGTATACTTGGGCGAGACTTGGTTCAATCCCTTAGTATTATCCCTAGGGGTATCCAAAAGAGAGTCGCGCAAGTTCTGTTGAAGGGGTAAGGTGGCACACAAGTGTCTTCATTTCCCTTAAGGGTTAGACACTTAGGTGCACAGCTGCTGATGAATTTCTACTCTTAGGCCTCCCCCCCCTCTTTAGATCGTCTGTTCAAGGTAAAAAAATTACCTTATAAGTGTTCGGAAGCTTTCAAAAGAGACTAGGGCGCTGGGAGCTCAAATCTGAGTTTCTGGAAATTTTCTTCTTCAAAATGGGTGGCCCACAAGGGGTATTTATAGGCTGGTGAAGACCCTGGGAGAAATTCAGATAGGGTGCGCAAGTCACCTGCATGACCACTGGGAGGCTCACAAGTATACTTGCACGACCTTGATGGAACTTTAACGACCCAAGTGAAAATGAATCTTTGTTCATGCCTTTGTCAATTTTTTGATGTTTCTTCAAAGGATGAATCACTTTGTGTTAAAGGTATTTCCCTTTTCATTCGTTTAGACTCTGTGATGGAAAGGAGCATAAATAGTGTCAAATCACTTTTTTTGGAAAATAATTGGTTTATCTTTTTGGTGAATCAATCTGTATGTATCCAAGTTTCATCATCAATTTCACAATGATGAATTGTTTCTTATATGTTGAAGTTGTATAACAAAAAAAATTTGGAATTTACTACCATGTAGGGAGGTGGTTAATATTCTGAGGAGTGTATTGAGACACAATGTGATATCAAATACATCCTATTTATTATATGAATAAAAATCAGCATAGTTTTCTAATCCCCTTAATCATAACTTCATGAGGAATGAACAAATTTGTAGGAACATTGGCACCCGATATTTGGGATCGAGTCTCGAGTAGTGGTCATATTTTTCACGGTTATATTAGGAATCAATGTTATCACTTTTTTATCATTCGATTGAGAATTTCCCCTATGTATAATTCCTCATATCATGGAGGTTTATATCAGGACACTCAACAAGGCTTACATTGTAATGACCTGAACATTCATGAATAAAAATACCTTTTATTTATTTAATTAAATTTCTTATGGATATAGAAGACACATGTTTTTTAACTTTATTAAATTGGATTTAAATGACCATTATGTATCATTATCATTGATAATGTAGCCGTTGAATAGTGATTACATGTCTCACATAAATTTATGGGTTTTAAAAATAATTTTTTCGACACAGACAAATGGGCTGATGAACTCATCCAGTAGAATTGAGCCATACGACACTCATTTTTTAGATCTCAGAAAGGATGTAGAATCACTGGTATTCATTGTTCCTAAATCCCAAGGTGAGATTCAACATGTTAAGCATGAACATAATTGCCTATGGAAGATGTGGATGTTAATATATATTTCCAGCCGAGCTATGTTATCATAGCAGCCCTAAGATTCTGTCACCATCGCAAAACATACCCTTAGATCTTATCCAGGTTTTATAAGGTGTTATATAATTAGGAATTAGATTCTTATTGTGTATTCCATTTTTATAAATACATGTATTATTCTATCAATTCATTTATGAGAATAGTTTTTCATTATACTATAATGAATTATATACATTTGTTTTTTTTGGTAAAATTGAACTTTTTAGAAATATATAAATCATTAAATAGATGTTTTCCTAATATTTTTATTATAATAGTGTTATAAGAACACTCATTTTAATAATAAATGATGATTATATTTATTCATTATAATTTTTACTCTATAAATTATTATGTATTCAGTTTGATAAGAATTATATTTTTATATGATAAAACTGAAATTGTATTTCTAATTGAATAATTTATTTTTATCAATTAATTAATATCTGTAATAAATAATATTTTAATAAAATATTAATATTATATATTTTTTATTAAATATAAATGATATTATTTTTTATGAAGTGAAATGTAACTCTTATTAAGGTTTGGAAATTATTTTTGTCAAAACCCATCAATTTTTAATAAATTTATGTTTTTATTTTTAAAAGTGAAAATTAACAAATTTAGAAAATTATCTATATAAAATAAATATATTTTTTTTGAATCAAGATGTCTAAATTATCCAACGGTAAAATTTTCATCATTTTTCGAAACATTTAAATTTTTTGGTAAAAATTAAATACCGAATAAATCTATAATGTGTTTTATGAAATCATAATGACATAATATTAATGTAATAAAATAATATAAAAGATTTATTCTGACAATATATGGTTTAACTTTAAAATATTGTAATTCTAAATATTTTTTATTATTTTTATAATTCCTTAGTGAACCCTACAATACATATAAAAATATTTTAACATTTTAAAATATTTTCCATGAGAGTGTGACTCACCTCCACATAAGCACGCCTAATATTTTAATATGTTCAGACCATGGACTTATAAAATATTTTATTCCACTCCCCATTGGATGAATCAATGAGTTATGACCATGGCATGGTTTGTGGATTTTTTTATTTTAATGTGTAGAGTCCAAAACCTAAATAAAAAAGAATTCCCTCTCATTTATTATATAAACCCACCCAACCTTCAATTACACTTCACTAAAACCATTTGAAACTCTATAAACCATTACACCATACTCCCTAGAGTCCTACAAGGGCACCCCAAAGCTATCAAGAAGCCTTTCCAAAGCCTTTTGGATCACACTTCCAGGTAAGTGATCCCTACTTTCCTCTCCTCCATTAAAATTCAAGCATCTTATTCGAAAATAGTTATTATAATTTCGAATGGTTAAAATGTAATTATTTTATAATGATTCTATTTCTGTAAATTTTATGTTATTTGAGTGATTTAATATTATTCCTCTCTCATTTTGACCCTTACCTAAGCCGTTACGATGCCAAATTTCGTAATGGATCATCCATCCTTCTCTTTTACCAAGAATTCATTTCATTTTATGTATTTTAATATTTTTATTCCTATGTAAGGAAATATTTTAAAATATCATCCCTACATTCAATTTTATTTATAAATCATAATATCCCCTTTCACTCTCATTTATCCCTCTTATGAACCCTTATGTACTTTCATTACCATGCCAAATTTTGGTAAGGGATTTATTCCTTCCTTATTTTTCCAGGTTTCTTTATATTGTTATACCCTTTTATTTTCAATTAAAATTATTGGGGTATGATTTTTTACCTCCTCCATACATCTATCCTTTTCTTTGAATGATGATATACCTTTATCTCGAGAATTAATCCCTCCCATGTACACCTGTTACAATGCCAACATTTCATAATAGTTTTTCAATTTCTCCTCTTTCATCAAGTTTATTTATTATGTTATGCCTTATATTTCCAAATTCCATATGTTGGGACATGTATCTATATGACCCCACTACTTTACATTTCATTTACATATTATGAAATACCCCTTTATCTCTCATCAACCATTTTATGAATTTTTATGTCACGCCATTAGGCTGCTGAAATTAGACCACAATTTTACATGAAAAAATCAATGTGTACTGAATACAATGCCTATTTTTCTATCAAGGGTATTCACTATTCTAAACATATATATATTAATTATATAATTTCATTTATGTATTACACATTCCTTTATCATGGAATAAATTATGATGTTTAATGATTCCATGTGATATGATCCATGTGGAACACTTATGCATGAAATGAAATGTTTATAAAATGTGTGACCTGATAACACTCCAATTCATTGGGTAATGTTTAGAATCATGATACGACATGTTCAATGAGGGTTTAATCATGTTAATTCATGTGCAATGAGGGTTTAATCATGCTAACTCATGTGCAATTAGAGATTACTCATGCTAATTCATGTTCAATGAGGGTTTGTGCATGGTAACTTTTGTGCAAGGAGGGTTTACTCATGATAATCCATGTTCAATGAGCTTTGGATCATGATAATATCATGTTGTATGTTGTTTACACATTTCCATGTTTTGATAATCATTTTATAACATGTGTTTATGTTCATGTTTCTTATGTGTTTCATTGATATTCCTGTGCATAACATGTACTGTAATCTTTTTGTTGTGCCTTGTTTACTCCCTCAGTTGGAATTATAGCTCACCCTTTTCATATGTATGTCCTCAGGTTATCCCATGAAATGCTTAGTATAAAGGAATGTTGTGCTCAATTAAAATAATTTATCAATAAATTTTTTGTATTTTATGTTTTATGTTATTATGTAATGTTCATAATTTCCCAAGAATCTAGACCTCTCGATCCTCAGAGTTGTCTTAAGTTCATGTTTTTGTAATAAAACATGTTTAAGTTTATAATAAAGAGAAGTGTATTTATAGTTGGTATCAATGGATAGGTTTAGTAATATTGGTATTAGGATTAGTAAAACCCTAGTGAAATCTTGAGGGACAATACTAAGTATAAAGAAAACATCCCTAAATTTTTCATGGGTATATAGTTAGTGGTTACAAATAAAATACATCCTTGTATGGAGACAAACACATAGACGTGGCTCAATCATAGTTGTATCTATGGGTAATACCCAAAAACACTACATTGAGCTAGAATCAAATGGGAAATAGTGCATGAAAACATGCCTTAATGCACTCTTAGTTCAACACTCCCTGGGGATTTTCTTTGTTAAATTTATAACCTTAGTACGAACCATTATTAAATGAGAAAAAATGTCCATTAGAATATACATTAGGTGACAGATCATGGATAACATAGATTGAAGCCTAGGAATTTATAAGTTAAGGAGATAAATGTAATTTATTAGTTATCCCTTTAAGGTCATTGGATTCACCTTTATGTGTTAAAATGTTTAAGATACTCATCCTTAATATTCCTTTTATTCTATCCAATGGCCTGTAATATGAGGAATATGGATAAAAACCAATGAATAGGTAAACACGATGAATGTCTTAGTGAGATTTCCAATCAAATGGGAGCACATGTAAGACATATCATGATTATGAAAAAGAATCTATCAAGAATCATGATTAACAATTGGAACATTGTTTAATGCCAAAGGAAATCAAGTAAGAGGAAGAAGACATGCCATAAATGTCCATCTGCTAAAGTTGATAAGGGTAAGAAGACCCAATTACCTTCATGAAACAAGTCTAGAAAGAGGAACCAAGGGAAATGTTATAAAGGTACTAGGATATGTTCTAAGTGCGGAAAGGAAGGGAACAATGTATCCAATTTCCATTAAAGAATTGATAATGTGATGGATGGAAACAAAGTTCCATCTAAGTAAACCTAAATAGTTTTTTGCTATAAATGTTGATAAGTCGGGAATTACCCAAGACAATGCGCTATTATAAGGGTTGAGAAACATGATTAGAATCAAAAATCCCCATGATCCAGGGAGCACAAGAAGTCCTATGCTAAGATGGATAATGATGAATGAATTATGTGTAACCACTACTTAAAAGTAGTGTATGTCATAATGTATTTCAATTCATGTCATATTAGTATATCTTTTATATTTTCTATGAACATTGAGTCCCCATAAGAAATGACATTAAATCATTAGAAAAAAACTTCTATAAGTGTTGTATCACATGTTGATGTATGTGGGAATATTCGTCTTCAAATTTTTTTAAGTCTCTCTTTGATGGAATTTGAGGGAAACAGAAAAATTCATTGCCTACACCTCAAGGTAGGTGGAAATTTACGAGAAAAACTATCCCACGTGTGATCTGAAGTTGGTGGAAGTGATACTTGCATTAAAAATATGGCGGAATTATCTCATTGGGGAGAAGTTTGAAATATATATTAATCACAAAAGTCTCATGTATATATTCACATAGAAAGGTTTGGACATGCACCAATGAAGATTGTTAGAGCTGATCAAAGACTATGTCTGCTCAATCCATTACCACCATGGGAATCAAACAAAGTTTCTGATGCTCTAAGTAGAATGGATCCATCAACTCTTTTATTGATTAGAATTAAAAAGGATCAAATATTATTAGATATGATGAAGATGGACATTGTAATTGAAAATAAGGGTAAATCATCAGTCCTTTCACAAATTGTTATTGAACTGTCTGTTTTGGAAAGGTTAAAGGATGCTCAAAAGAATGATTCGGAAATTCAAACGAAAGTGGAAACTATAAGAAAAGGTAAATCCTCTGAGTTCAATTTTAATGAAGGATGAATTATGATATTTGGGTGAAGACTATGTGTTCCTTCAAATATGGAGATAAATAAATATCTTTTGGAAGATTCACATAGTTTAAATTTATCCATTCACCCAGGAAACACATAGATGTATCGATATCTCTTAGGGAATTATTTGTGGGATAATAGGAAGAAGGAGATCATTGAGTATAAATTCAATTTCTTAGTATTCCTGCAAGTGAAGCATCAGTGGAAGAAGTCTTAGGGGACGATGAAACCATTACCCATACCAACACGGAAATTGTAGAATATCACCCTAGAATTTTTCAATGGACATACAAAGACATCCAAAGGAAACAATTCTATCTGGGTTATTATGGATCATCTTATAAAGACTTCACACTCTATTGCAATTCAGGAGGATTTTTCATTAGATCATGTAGAACATATATTCATTAGAGAAGTGGTAAGGCTGTATGGAGTACCACTATCTATTGTATCCAATTGAGATTCAAGAATAATTTCTATGTTCTAGAAGTGACTCCAACAAGATCTAAAAACTGATCTGACCTTTAGCACAACATATCATCCTCAAGCTGATGCCCAATCTGAGCGGACTATCCACATACTTGATGAAATGTTGAGAGCATTCTCAATGGAATTTAAAGGAGGAGGGTATCAACATCTTCCTCTGGTTGAGTTCCCTTACAATAATAGTTTCCACTGAAGAATTTAAATGGATCCTTTTGAAGCCCATATGCAAAGTGGTGCATAACACCGACATGTTTGGAGGAATTTGGGGAGAAAAAACACATAGGTCCAAAAATAGTTGAAGAAATGTTGGAGAAAGTTAAGAACATCAATCATCACATTAAAGATGATCCGAGTCGAAAAAATAGGTATGCTAATAATCATCAACAAGACCTAGCGTATGATGTTCGAGAAATAGAATTACTCCGAATATCATCGTGGAAGAGAGTTATGATATTTTCGAAGAAGCCAAAGCACAGTGAAACGTACATCAACCCTTTTGAGATCATTGATTGCATTGGAGAAGTGGCCTATCAACTAGCACTCCCACCAAACATATCTCAAGTACATGATTCATTCACTACAACAAAAGCAGCCCTTAGCGGCGGTTTTTTTCCAATTTAGCGACGGTTTAAACCGCCGCTAAACTTGGCGTCGTCAATCTTTTAGCGGCGGTTTTTTCTATTTCGCGGTGGTTTAAAAAATGTGTCATAGATGCCTCATTTCCCGGTGGTTCTCTCCATTTAGCGGTGGTTTTATGGGTATACCACACTTTTTTATTCGCGGGGGTTTTATCCGCCGCAAAATTATGCCATTTGATGCGCCTATTTTGCGGCGGTAAAAACCGCCGCTAAATATAAACGTAATATATTTAGTGTCGGTTTTAACCGCCACTAAATGCTACCAGGTATGGCATTAACGGCAGTTAAAACCGCCGCTAAATGATGAACTGAAAAAAATAATTTTGGTTCTACTACACCACTGCCCTGAAAAATAAATCAAACCAGAATATAGAGATCACCTAGGTTTCATGGGGATCTCAACCCCCTTCTTGGTAGTGTAGGATAGTGGTATAATAAATATAGAAACAACATACAATAATTAAATCAACAATAAATGGAAGAAAAATCATTGGATGAATACTATAAACTAAATATAAAAGGCCAATGACAATTTACAACCATGAATTCATGTCCATATGAAGATAAAAAACTAAAAAATAGTATACATATAGAAGGTAGCATGATACACATTAGTACATGAATAAATAAAATAACTAAAATCCCTAAGGGAAGAAATCTAAGAAACATACATCCACCCTGAAAATAGGGGAAAAGATATTGTACCATGATAAATTAGGGATCGATGGTGATAAAATCTGATGATGGATGAAGGAGAACCATCAAATCCTAATGGAGGGAGGTGGAGAAACCCTTAGAGGAGGGAGTTGTGAATGCTGGAGAAGAAGGAGGAGGAAAGAAAGGGAGTTAAAACATTTAACCTATTAATGGAAAAATGGTAATTTCACCCTTAAGAATAGTTCACATGGTTTGGCTATATGAATTTCCAAACCGTACACCAACCGTGAGACTCCCACTACTTAGGAATCCTACCTCACATGGTTTCCCGACATAGTTTACCCTAACCATGTGCCAAATGTGTAATGAATTGTGTGATAATAATGCCTAAGTGGCACTAACCATGTGAGCTAGGAATACAGTTTGGAAAACTGTGTGCAGCCCGTGTGGGGCACTTCTTCTCACCTACTCCAGCCGCATGGTTTTCTACTACAGGTTCGCACAGTTTTAGACAAACTATGTGCACCTATCATTCCACCAAAATGTGATATTTTTGGTGCTTACCTAGGCCCGTTCAACTAGATAAATGATCACATCGTCATCCCTTTAAGCATCCAACCGATGGTGCTCCCCAACATAGGTTTTAACATTAACAGAAAATTATGAACCATAGTATTCTCCACCATTGTAATTTCCTATAAAGAATATCCAAAGATTTCCAATGATAATATTGAAATTTTTCCTCTAATTGGGAAATCCTAAATACTTCTGAGGCCATAATAGGGACTTTACTATAAAGAAACAGTCAAATGCCAATCAGCCTAACTGAAACTAGTCATGCAATCTTTCTCAGAAGACATTTTCGACCCACCATATAACCGATGCTCTCTTAGTGCATCGAGGATGACGTAAAGATAGGGGACATACTCATTGCTAATCAAGAGTACACTAAGAGAGTATAAATATTATCAGAATATTGGAGACACTTCCATCACCTCTAAGACACTACCATCACTTCTACTATCTAGAAGGACATTTTTACTATATCTGACACGATGTTCCCAAAATTAGGAGTGTCCTAGTCATGAAAAGAATAGATAGACCTACTGCTCATAAGAGAACTAGGTTAGATTCACCTTAATCGCACATGTGACACTTATATGATTCACACTCACAAACTCCATAACATTTGTCATAAAATATAAAACCAACCCGACCAGCATGTCAGAACACCCAATCCATTTATGAATCGAGCTTACACAATGGGGCTACCCGAATTCTTCTATATAGTAGAAATGGTATTTATATGGGTTACATATATGGAAATGTTTGGTGGAAACTATATCCCATAAATGTTACATATAAAAACCAACTGTTATCATACTTGTTCAACACATCAACAATACTACTACTCATCATCTGATGCTGCATTGTCACCCTCTCCACCTTCATCTCCACCACCTGCTACCACCTGTAAGAATATTATATTGAAAATTAAAAATTGTTGCATATTTATAATAAAACTTAAAACCAATAAAAGTTTGAAAACTAAAATATTTTTAATTTTTTGTGATTTTCCTGCTCACCACTACCCGATGCACTACCACCGGGGGCATATCTGCTCATATATTGATGTATTTCAAGCAACTCTTTCTGCAAAGCAGATATCTGATCCCCCTGCTGGTGAACTGTTTTTCGTAAAGAAGACATCACCCTCTGAGCATCTTCAGGTATGAAATGACTATAAGCAGGAGTAGATGTAGCCGAAATCCCTGATGGCATGAGAAAGACCTCAGATGGTACAGGTCCCAAACCCATCCCGCGCACTCTACCAGGATGCTCCTTCCCAAAGACTTTACCAACAGGGTCATCCTGGGAGACTGAGTAGGATTTCCCAGGATTGGCATCCCATATTTCTTTAATTTTTACCTATAAATCAAATATCAATATATATTAACACAGAAAAAACTGATAATAAGTTATTATAATAAATAATTGACTTCATACCCCAACTTCTCTGGTAGGTTCATTAACAAAACTTCCATCTGTTTTTTAATGAACATCCAGCCACAGTTCTGTTCGGGATGCGTCATGCCCTAAACTCTGTGACTGCATTAAACAAAGATAAATCAACAATTAAATATTATAAATAGATAATATTATCTTGTAAATATTTAAACTAATTAAAAGATTACCAATGACATTCGGCTTCTTGAAAAGCTTTTTGAACCCGCAGTGTGCGGGATGACCTGCTTTGCCTGGTTTGAAGCATTCTGTCTTGAGAGATCCTGAAATAAATAAAATTCAATTTAACAGTATTGTATTCAATGTCTATCTCCTCTTCATGTACATGTATAAATGTAAAATGCGTATAATATAATAATATTTATTTCAATACCATCCGCTTCTCATCACGATGTCTATAGACAAAAACCTTCCACAGTTCTTTCGGTACCCCACTGGGTAGCTTCTCGTACATATGCTGCAAGGTCAACGAAGTATCGTTGACATCACACCACATCCTCCATTTGAAATCTTTCCATTTTTTTCCAAGATTTTTCAATGTCCACTTCCGTGATATCACACCAGCAATGGTAAAGTGGAAGAACATCTGTATACAGAAATTCATTTTGAATATATTAGTAACATGTCATTCTTTTAAACAATAAAGTAATAAAATTAACTTTATCTGAGAATCATAAACTTCATTTTTCAAGTTTGGAGGCATATGCCCCCAATCATCATATGAAATAGGCAGGGAAATGGGCTCCGCTGCCAGCTGACCTATAATCTGACCAAGTAAACCTGCGGCGTCATCCGTCGGGACCCCATAAGAATCAAATGGCCCCACTATCTTCTCGCCATGCATGTTCCAAACATCAGAACTTTTTATGTGTTTTTCCACGGTTGCATTGTTTTCATCTGCAATGAGAAAACAATTACTATAAACAAAATGCAATAAATTTATTTAATTAAAATTTGTACCTATGACTGTGACCCTCCAGAATGTCCGTGATGAACTGGAAGTGGCGTGTCGCTGCCCCACTGCTGAGGCTCCTATAGGGGGAGGCGATGAATCATCCTCTAATGAGGCATCCACTGATGGTGTCAAAGATGGTGCAGGGGGAGATGATGCAGGGATATAGGCAGCTGCTGCCTCAGATGTCGTGGGGACAGATGGATCGTCATCTGTCGCAGAAGTAGAAGGAATGGTGTACCGCTTCTTCCTTGGAATTCCTGTCATTTAATCAAATAAAATTATGTTCATAATATATATTTCAAAAAAATTATGCAGGGAAAAAAAATTAAAAATGATAATAGATGCCCAGTACTAACAAACTTAATATATATAACAATGATAATGAATGACTACAAAAATGAAACAAGTGGTTTCTGAATGAATAAATAATTGTATATACAATCATTTTACCCTTCAATCACGTCGGTTTCCTGCTCCATTGCTTCATCCACTTCATTCATCCTTGCTAGACCAATATTTTCAATATCATGATGGAAAAATAATTCTGCTTCCTGTTGTTGACGAAATTCAATTGCAGAGGTCAAATCTTCCACTTCATCACCCATATCATACAAATATCTTTGTATTACGTGAGTAACTACACTCCACCCTTCATCCACAACATCATTCACATAATATACCATTTTTTCCTGCGATGCTAAGATATATGGATCATGCAGTTCATGATCACCAACACCCATCAAGCGAGAGAAGTTTACATAAGTAAATTGCAAGGAATCTCTTTTAACACCTCTGATAATATTGACCCATTTGCATTTGAATAAAATAACAGAAAAATTCCCGTGGTAGTTTAATTCAATAATATCATGCAGCTTTCCATAGTATTCCACTTCAGCAAATGTAAATATACCACTATTCTGTGTTTTCAAACCCACTTCTCGATCGACTGTACGAAATCTAAATCCATTCACATTATAAGCGCCGAACTTTCTAACTTTTTTTATAGGACCTCTAGCAAGAAACTTCAAATCTTCTGAAAAGTCTGCTCGAGTATTAGTATTCATGATCTGAAAAAAAAATTAACAGATTTTCAAATTGTATGTGTCAAACTAATATTCGTATTTATTGAAATATTTATAAACTTACACGTCATGCAAACCATTCTACCAGCTCTTTATTTACAGCTTTCGTTATATATTTTTCATTTCGTGTTCGGCCTCTCATTCGTCTCTTTGTTTGTATCCTCAACTCTTCAATAAATGGATCTGCAATTTCACTATTCAGCAGCACATATCTATGTGCCTGTAATAATTACAATCTTGATCTACTTGTGTTATAGTCTCAAAAACATCACTTGTCACGTTGTAATTTGTAACATCATCTTCTGGTTGTTCTGATATGTTTTGATGCTCATAGTGGTGTCTTGCAGTGCCTAATGCATCATTTATGAGGTTTTGCATTTCATTTTCCATTGGTGACAAACTTGGGACCTCATTCTGTGGATTAACATCAGTCCTCAATCTTTCTGTATTGTTTGATTCTCCATGCCAAATCCAACACAAATATTGATCAGGGAATTTCTTCAGTATTAAATGTTCATAAACTTCACCTCTCTTCAACCAGGTTCTAAATTTACATTTAGGACTTGGACATCTTATTCTCCCTTCAACGGATCAATTAGAAATTGCAAAATCTAAAAACTCATTCAAACCCTTAACATATTGAGGTGTGTTCCTCGGTAATGTGATCCAGCTTTTATCCATGTATATCACAATGTGCCTACACAAAAATATACGATAGTGTAAGATTATAGAAACATAATATAATAAAGATGAACCATTGATCATAAAGTATGCATAATATAATAAAGATGATTCATTGATCACATTTACCACTTCAGACCAACAGAACAAGTCTTGTCCATAGGACACAGCGTCAACACCTCATTGAGGAGCAATAAGAATATCGGGCTACACACTTTTCATAACACTATCGATCAAACATTTATGTTGCCTCAAACAACACCCCATTGATGTGTGATCGAAACTGATCATAATGAATTTTAAACCTGAGACATTATGTGATTGTTTAGGCTTGACCTTAGATGTCCTCCAAGAGGAATGATGATTCTCAATGGTTTCATACACAACCAACTATAAAGAGGGCCACTATGTTCACTTTATTCATCGAAGTGTCACCTCTCTAGGTTTCAGTATTACAAGTCAGACATTTATAATCATGTCTTCAACCATCGACATATAAAGAACCAGTTTTTTATTCAAGGGTTATCTTAGACATTGAAACATTATTAATCTCATTTATAAGAATTTTATTTTAATAAAAAAATTTAAATTTTTAAAAGGGTTTGATCACTATAGTGGTGAGAATGTAAAACACATACATACATCAAATTCCTAAACACATGGGAAATGCAGAAGGACTACTCACATCAATTCTATTTTTTTCACTTTTTAAGAACAACCCTATAACTCTTGTCTATGATTTTTTAAATCTAAAATCATATCTTTAGTACCTATCTCAAGGCACAACACCAAATACATAATTATATACAATTTATAGTTACTTATATAATTTTATTATAAAAATTATAATTTATTTCAATTAAAACCAACAAGGAATAATTGCCTAAAAATCACCAGCCCACCTCATCACACCTATATAATAACCAACCACTTATGTATTGTTTGTGGTGAACTCCAACCTTTATCCCAAAAAAATTACCTATCAAGTTGAACCAAGTCAATCAACAAATTAACTTAACTTAATCTAATTTTAATTAAAACTATTTAAAAATTATAAATGGTGATGTACATCTAACCCAATGACATGTTACAGCATCGGATAATAATGTTGGGACATCTCATATCAGTTTTGAGAAAAATAATTATCAGATCAGATGATTTATACAATGATCCAGTGTAAATAATCTCCAAAATCTATCCCAAATATCCAAAAATAAATGAAGAACAATGTAAATGTAACATCAAATGTAGTCATACATAATGGAAATAATACTACATGTTTGACCCCAACCATGGCCATGAATGATGTTGTAGTGTAATTTATCCAAGGTTGATGCAAGTAGTTTTTAATCAAATGATGTCCTATTTGACATTAGCATCACCTTTTTGATGTGTTGGTTACATATACTTCTTCCTAACCATATAATTTATTCCCATTTCCCTTCTCTATCTATCTGCCTCTCCCAAAAACAATGTCTACATCATAGGAATATATGTTGGTATTTTGAAATATTTAAGTCATTTAGTTCTTGATAAGGTGGCATGTATATTTTTCATAATTGAAATAATTTTTTAGATATTTCATTATTTAGATAACCCATGTGTTTTTATTTCCCATTATGGTTTTTTGAGACTCGACGCAGTAATGACCTCCTCACGGTGGAAGACTAGGCCACCAAAACCCAATTCTTTCCACCATAGGCCATTTTTTAAAGATAAGTGATGAGAATGAATAAATATAATGGTAGGCCTCTTCATAATGTACATGTAGGCATGCACCCAACCATATATATAAATATGTTCATAATAAAAAAAATAAGAGAAAATAAACTAAATATTTACATTCTATCATGTTATTTACTTTAGAGAATAAAAAATAGTACAATAGGTAATATGAAAACAAATGGAAAAAATATACACCTAATAGGGAAATATTACATATCCTGACAATAATATGAAACGAATGAATTATAGAGAGATCGATTATTGATCTATAATCACCGACCACCATGTAAGGTCAAATTAACCCCATTATCCCTTTTCCCAACATAATACACAACTAATTTGTACATTATCTATATATACATGACATGTGTGGGAATAAATCAATTAGGTTTGAGCACATATATACCCAACCTTCCGCATCCAAACCCGATATAGGAGGAATAGAATACATGTTAATATTAGACATCTGAGCCTAAAGATTGACGAAAAACTAACCCAATAATAAAGAGATATGTTCTTAAATGAAAACCGAAAAGGAGAGAAAGGTTATATCTATCTCAAATACCAGTCCAAAATAATGGTTTCAGAACTTCTCTAATGAAATATCATCAATGCCCAGTATCATGCTAATTTTTTCAGGGAATTATTGAGGAGGACCAACACCTCGTCAAATTTCTATAATCTTATGGATCATAACAACCGTGGATTGAGGAATATCTACATTGTGTAATAGTGTATTACCTCCTTTGTTTCGGCATAATGTGTATGGTGGATCCACAAAACATGTTCCTGGGGAGAACCATCCTATTTGATGGAGGGCCCTCTTCCTAGGGTTATAGGGATTACATAATATATTTCTACATAATGTTTATTGTGAACCTACACCCTAGTGTGAAAGGGGATATAATATTTATGGATATAGGACCAACACCCTGGTGCAATATAGAATGGTACTTCAAGTCATATTATATAAATAGAGAAGCAGTACACTCAAATCACCCAAGGGCATGGGTCCCCTATCCTTGGAGAGAGTGCTCCCTATCACACTAGGGTGTAGGTACTATATATTCACCACCATCACACTCAATAATGGGTCCTCTTTCCTTTATGTTTACTCTCCATCGGCATGTGGGGAAGTGGAAACGTGGGATCCATCCTCATGAATTATTTGGATATAATAGTGAGGTACTAGTCATCAACGATGTATCTTTAAAGAAATAAAAATAATCATCATCCTAGGTTGGTAGGATAGATACAGATTCCCAGTCTTTCTATTATGGGATTCATCATTTTACATATATATTTATTATTGGGTACCATTTCATTATTTCTCTATGCAGTTCGGAATTCTTATATAATGTCTTTTTATTTATCCAAATTCAATTTTCTAGATGTCATAATGGGTATGTGACTAATCATCCTTTCATTGTTATTGTACAAAATGTTCATGTATTATAAAAAGGTCAGATAAAACTATAGTAGATTTGGTGGTGTTTAGAGATTATTTTGTGACTTTAATTGTGTACAGTGGATGAGACTTGGATATTGTGATTCCTGATTGATTCTATTTTTTCGTATATAGTTTCTATTATTTTTAGAAAACATTTCATGTTGGGAATGAATATATTGACATTAATTTTTATATTATACTACCATAATATTTTTTAAAAACTAAAAATTATTAAAAACCATAATTTTACTACAATGGTCAATGTCTTCACATATTATAACTCTAACATTTTTAATAGATATGGATTGGTGTGTGCATAATGATTTATTAGTAAAAATATTACAATAGTAATTATTATTTTTGATTCATGTTTCTAGCCTCATGCCTATATAGGTGTTCGTTGAGTTGCGGTGGACCAGTTATCCACTAGCTCCGGGGTCTAATGGGTTGGGATGTTATATAATGTTATCCGAGGTGGTTGAACATAAAGAGGGTGTTAATATTTATTAACCTGATGATGTTTTATTTAGAATATAACAGAATTTGGTCAACTAGTCTTGATTGTTGCATTTTGTCTAGGGATCAAACTGTTTGTGTTCTAGCTATTATGTCCACTCATCCAGAAATGGACATCATGCTTCTTCACTCAGTATAGTGAGACGTTGGTTACATAAAAAATTGGTAATTTTATCACATATGATTGAGTACATTGATTTTAAATCGCGAGATTTGTCCGTATATATATATATATATACATATAATCCCATAATACCATGGTATATCTTGGTTATTTTTTACGATAAAACAAAAATATATCTATATTTTTTTACTAAATTCTGATCATTATGAATTGTTGATTAGTGATGGGTCCATTGTTCTAGGGACATCTCACAATGTCATCCAACTAGGCGTGTAGGTAGAAACACCCCCACCTATCAAGCACCATATTATACTAGTATAGTAGGATAAGGATGTGTATATTCTTAGCTCACTCCATGATCCACAATACTAGATTCCACTAAAGTACCATAGAGAGGCAAATACCCAGGAAAGAGAAGATTACACTCAATTAGTGGTATTAGTGTTTAGATACAAGTCCCCATTATTCAACAAATATAAATAAAAATCAATTCCCCCCGACTAGGAACCATATAATCATGATATCAATTCCCCAGCCCGATTCACTAATATGTAAACAAATTAAGTCATTAGATTACCTCACAAATCAGGTGAGGGGGTCGCCGAAGGCCGCGGGGGGCGTGGGGGGTGCCGGGGTTGCCGGAGGGTTCGGGGGGCGCGGGGGGCGCGGGGGTCGCCGGTGGTCGAGGGGGTCACCGGTGGTCGAGGGGGGCGCCGGGGGGTGCGGGTTTCGCCGGAGAGCGCGGGGGTGAGGAGTCGTCGGCAGCGCGGGGGGTGGGGAGTCGCCGACAGCGCGGGGGGTGCGGAGTCGCGAGGGTTAGGGATCACGAAGGGGAAGGGGGAAAGGGTCAGCGTCTGTGTAAAATAATTCGGGTTTCGCGGCGGTTTATTAAAAACCGCCGCGAAACCTTCACCAAAAAAGGTTTAGCGGCGGTTTTGTGAACCGCCGCCACAAAACCGCCTCTAAACCATGTTTTTTTTGTAGTGATTCCATGTATCACTCTTGAATAATTACATACCTAACCCATCACATGTACTCAATCTGAAGGTGGTATCATTGGAGAATACCTCTCCTACGAAGAGAATCTGGTGAAGATCTTAGGTCATAGGGAAAAAGTTATATGTAATAAGATAATTCCCCTCGTTAATGTGTAGTCGGGAATACATAAGTTTGAAGATACAACATGGGAACTAGAGGAAGTGATGAGTCAAAGATACCCACATCTATTTTTGAGTGGGAAAAGAAAATTTCCAGGGAGAATTTTCTTAAGGGCGGAAGGTTGTAACGACCCTAACATTCATGAATATAATTACCTTCCATTTCATTAATTAAATGTCTTATGGATATTGAAAACACATGAATCATTTTTATTTTTTCCAATTGTATTTGAATGACCATTAAGTATCGTTACCATTGATAATATAGTCTTTGAACAGTGATCACATGTCTTGTATAAATATAAAGTATTCGAAAATATTTTTATCAATACTGAAAAATGAGAAGATGGCCTCATCCAGTAAACTTGAGTCGTACAAACCTACTTTTCTAGAGCTTGGAAAGTCGGTAGCATTACTAGGCTACTCACATTACCAAGCCGAATCCAAGTGTCAATACGTTAATCATGGATGGAATCTCCTACAGGAGAAGTGGATGTTAATAGAGATCACCACCTGAGCGATGTTATCTAAGCCGCCCCAAGAGTCTATCACCCTCACACACATTAACCATAGGTCTTATATGGGTGTTATAAGGGGTTATCTAATAAGTAATTAGATACTTATTGTGTAGTCCATTTTTATAAATAAAATTCTTATTCCATCAATTTGTTTATGAGAATAGTTTTTCTTAAAAATATAATGAATTAGAAAAATTTATTTTTTAGGTAAAATGGTACTTTTTTGAAATATATAAATTATTAAACGGACATTTTTTTAATATTTTTATCATAATATTTTTATAAGATAAATCCTTTTATTTACAAGTGATGATTATATTTATTCGTTATTATTTTTACTCTATAAGTGATTAAGTATTCAGTTTGATAAGAATTATATTTTCAAACGATAAAACTAAAATTTTATTTTAAATTAATGAATTTATTTTTAATAATATAATAATTTTTGGAATAAATAATATTTTTATAAAATATTCATATTATATAATTTTTGTTAAGTCAAACGTAACTTTTATTAATGTTTGGAAATTGTTTTTTTCAAAACCTACAAATTTTCAATAAATGGTGTTTTTTATTTTTAAAAGTGAAGATTCACATATTTGGATAAATATTTATATAAAATAACTATTAATTTTGGAATCAGGACATCAAAAGTATCCAACAATGTATTTTTTATTATTTTATGACACACTAGAATTTTTTGGTAAAAATTAAATACCGAATAAAAATATAATGTGTTTTATAACCTTATATTTACCCAATAGCGATGTAAGAAAATTCTATAAAAGTTTTATTCAGATAATACATGTTTTACATTAAAATATTGTGATTTTATATTTGTTTTATTAATTTTATAATGCCTTTGTCGACCCCCCAGACATATAAAATATTATAGCATTCTAAAATGATTTCCTTGAGAGTGTGACTCACCTCTACATAAGCAAGGCTAATATTTTAATATGTTCGGCACTTTATCGTATATAATATTTTATTCTACTCTCCGTTTTATGAAACCATAGTAAAAAACCATTGGGTGGTTTGTGGTGTTGATTAGTTTAATGTGTAGTGTCCAAAACATAAATAATAAAGAATTCTCTATCATTTCCTTTATAAACCCACCCACCCACCCAACCACCCGTTACTCTTCACTAAAACCATTTTGAGATCGACCAATGTATTCTCCATACTCCCTTTAGATCTCCAAAGATGTCCCCAAACTCCCAGGAATCCTCTCCCAATACTTTTGGGTCACTCTTCCAAGTACGAGATCCTCACATTCCACTCCTCCTTTCAAATTCAAGTATCTTATTCGAAAGTAGTTCTTGTAATTCTGAATGGTTATAATGTCATTATTTTATAATATTTATATTAATTTCATTTTTTTGTTATTTTAATGAGGGATTATTTATACTCCCTCATTTTGACCCTTACATAAGTCGTTACTATGAAAAATTTCATAAGGGATCTTCCACCCTCATCTTTTACCATGCATTATTTTCAAGTAATGTCTTTTTATTTCTTTTATTTATATGATAGTATATGTTATTAATTATCATAAATACTGTCCATTTGATGTATAAATCTTGAGATACCCTTTCACTCTCAATTATCCCTCTTATGAACCCTTATGTACTCTCCTTACCATGCCGAATTTTTTTAAGGTATTTCTTCCTTTCACAGTTTTGTACAAGTTTATTTTTGTTATTATACCCTTTTATTTACAATTAAAAATATTTGGTATGATCTAAAAAGTGTTCCATAGTTATCTCCTTATGTTTTAATAATGAGATACCACTCTCTCTCTCTCTCTCTCATTAATCCCTCACATGTACACCTGTTACCATGTCGAAATTTTATAAGAGTTATTATATTTGTCATATTTTCAAGTTTCTTTCCTATGTTATTCCATCAATTTTCAAATTCCATGAGTTGTGACATGTATATACATGACCCAATTACTATATATTTCACTTTCATATGATGATATACCACTTTATCTCTCATCAACCATTTTTATGAGTCTTTATGTCATTCTGTTAGGCTGCAAAAATAACACCGCAATTTTGCATGAAAAAATCATAATTTAGTGAATACCATGCCCATCCCCTTATCAAGGGTATTCAAATTTATGAACATATAATTATTTATTATTTAATTTCATTTATTTATTCAACATTCTTTTATCTTAGAATAAATGAAGATGTTGAATTATTCCATTTCATATAATCCATGTTTTACACTTATGCATAACATTAAATGTTTATAAAGGGTGCGCCCTGATAGTGCCCTAATGTATTGAGTAATGTTTTTATCATGATAAGACATGTTCAATGAGGGTTTAAACTTGATACTTCAAGTGTAATAAGGGTTTACACATGATAATTCAAGATCAATGAGGGTTTAAGAAAGCTATTTCATGTGGAATGAGTGTTTACTCATGCTAATCCATGTGCAATGAGCCTTGGATCCCACTAATATCATGATTTATGTTGTTTCCAAATTTCCATGTTATGATAATAATTCTATGTCATTTCTTTATGTTCATGTTTCTCTTGTGATCCATTAATATACATATAGACTAACATGTATTGTATTCTTCATTTTATGCCTTGTTTACTCCCTTACAAGACATTATAGCTCACACTTTTCTTATATATGTCCTCAGGTTTTCTCATAAAATGTTAAGTACGAAGGAATGTTGTGGTCATGTAAAATGTGTTCTCAATAATTATGTTGTTCTATATGTTTTATGTTGTTATTTAATGTTCCTAAATTACCAATAAACTATAACACTTGATCCACATAGTTGTCTTATGTGCATTTTAATGTAATAAAACATGTTTAAGTGTGTAATAAAGAGAAGGTTTGTTATATAAATGTTGTGATTTCCCTGGATGGTGGAGATTCATTATGCAAATGATGTGTTCATTTAAAATCCTTAGGCCAAGGTTATATATGATCAGTGTGAGGAAAAAAAAGATAACATGTGATCAACCTCATAACATATTAATATGGGACTTATGTCATGGGAAAAACCTTTAATTACTAATTTAGAGATTAGTCATTAGGAATGTGTCCTACATATCTCTATTATGGTAGGAATTAGAGTTCTCATAGCTCAGTTAGTTATCAATCTATTGGTGGATAATGAGAGATGATTATATTATGGTACTGATTATGTCTAAATGGTTGAAATTTCAATGACGTGAATTGAATTATACCGAAGAAGATGACCATATCAATTTTGACTAATTCCATATGAATGTTTCAATGATATCTTGGTTATAGTAGGAATTAGATTCCTCAAAGTTCAATGGTATCCTCAATCCACTGATGGGTGAGGTATAATGGTCATCCCGTGGTAATGATTGGGTCTCGATGCTTGAAATGTGAGATAAATGGTGGGAATTATAATAAAATAGATGCTCATTTGTGATTAGTATTGGATGTGGGATTACATTCAACATATCCTGGTTATGATGGGAATCAATTTCCTTATAGTTCACTGGTCCAAGGCTTATAGAATAATGTTACCCTTATACATGGGACATATCATAATATTCCATTGATCAGGTATTACACACTAACATTAGCCTTACCCTGATAGAGGATTTTCACTTGAATGATGGGATCATTGTGACTCCTTAAGTCCACGTGATCTTCAATTGGTGTGAGAGAAGATGGATTTCATATAATGTCTTTCGTTACATGTGGATGCAAGACTTATGTTCTAGGAATACTCTTTGGGTGACAAAAAAATATCATGAACCTCATAGTGGAATGATACGTATCCTAGTTAGGGACGGAATTAGAGTCATAGTCATTACATTTGTCGGGGCTTACATAATAACATTTCCCATATGATTGGGGCTTACACACTAAGGAAATACATGGTTATCCAGTCCTAGGATGCCCTAATTGACCTGGCCTAATTTATTTCATGACATGCTTTAGTTGGTGGCTTGAAATGACTTGATTTTCTTCCTGACATGTTTAAGGAAAATCAAATGATCCAACTAACCAACTCGGTGGTCATTTCAAAGCTTGGATGGAAAGTCTACAGGACAACATCGGATCATGGATGACACATCTAGTGGACATCACGATAGCTGACTAGCTGATTCTGGAGGCCACCACATGATCTTGGATGAAATTCTCAGAGGTTGTAACAGGATCCTGCTAACTTTACTAGGTGTCATCATGAATGATGGTCTAAATTATTTTGGTTCTTCATAAGATTCAATGAGACATATCAACAGGTGGACAAATGATCTTTTTTGACCTTTCTGGATGTCGTTGTGAGATCTAGATAGTGGGTTTGGATAACATCCCAATAGCCAATTTGACATGCATGGTTTGTATCACAAGACACAGATATCATGTTCTATGGAATCTATATGAGTCTAGAGAGATGTATGAAGGAAACCATATTTCTTGTATAGAGATCTTTGAGGTATTCGTGAGACATTGGTGACATGCTCGGGGGGATTAATATGATTTTATATGACATGTCTAGGGGAGTATTCATGATCCAGGAAAGTATACCAAAGGATTTTCACGACATATGGTGACATTTACTAGTGTATTCACACATCTTTTGTGGTTCAAATAAAGTTCATTGAGGATAAATTTTATTTATTTCATATAATTCCCTAATTTTTCAGTGTTTGTTCATGAATTTTATTGTTAGTGCATTATGTTTGTTTTATGTTATCTTGTTTAAAGTATCACATGATGTAGAAGATATGGAAGATGTAATTCACATGACCTAATAAAGGTCCTTCATGTGATCTATGAGTGACCAAATGATAGGATTATTTATGATAAATTATCGATCTGGTTGTTTTCTAAATCATATCAAATGTAAAACTTCTTGGCCATAAGATTAACCTCTCTTAAAAATAAATTTTGATGCCGGTGGAACATTCCACATCAATTTCCATTCACCTTTGAGAGTCTAGAGACCACCCCTTTTTATCCTGTTGTGGGGGATTTATAGTAGTCTCAACCCTTGTAATTAACCACTTTGTGTGGAATGTATCACATGAATCCTTTATGGAGTTCGTGGAGGGATTCAACATCATGCGCTCCATTAATTCCCAGCATAAGTCATTCCAAGGGAATTGCACAATTTTTAGAGACCAGAAGTCCATATCATCAGAAAATATTTATTTAGATTATTTAAAATTAAAGAAGTCTTTAAGAATCTGGTGTACATTCCATTAGACCATCATATTTTTATATTTAAATTTCCAATGCACATCACAGAATCAATATACTCATTAGAATTCCTTCACATGACCTTAAGTGACCTGTTTGGAAAATTTCATTAGAATTGTATGGATTATTAGGGGGCCTTCATGAAATAAAACCATATTTTCAAGGGGTATTGTTATACTGTGTGGTTTACAGAATGGGTGAGTCACATCAGTTTTACATTCACAAGATCTTCTATTAGTTCATCTTTTATTTACATTGTTTATTTCACAAAGGATGGAGATCTCATGCTCTTGTTTGAGTTTTATAAAATAAAATAACTGTACCACTTAGTGATTAATTATGTTAACCAGAAATTTTCCCATGTAAATTCATGGGATGGGAAATTTGATCCATTTTCCCTTATTGAGACAAAGGGGGATTGCGAGGTCGCCTATACATACTTGAGGCCCTTCACTTGATGAGGATGACATGTCAGTTTGCTTTAAAGTGATGTGGTGGAAAAGTGGATGATAAAAGTTTCTATTTTACAGATCACATGGGGTGTGATTCATGATTTTTATTGCCAAAAGATGCTCCCACGTCCCCCTTATGGGTTTCGTTTTTTTTTACAAAGGACAGGGTCTTCGCTATCTTGCATTAATGTTTTCAATGAAAATAATTTTCCCCATCGGTGATCTGTCACATGAGTTCTATGATTTCAAGAGGCTATGAACATTCATATATATTTCTCTAAATATAGAAGGACTTATGGATGGGTTTTTAGGCATTTTCCAATGGGAAATTCACGTGTCTTGGTGACGCTATTCTGTCAACCATCGTGCAGTTATATATAGTCTGGGGAACCATTATAAGAGTCAAAACAATTTCTAATGGTGATTCATGTGATCTTATAGATGTGATGAACTATTAATTTCTCCTTCTCTTTCCCTTTTGAAGGTCACATGACTTCATGTCTCCTAGGGGATCACACGTTTAGCACGACCCAACCCAAATTATTCTTCTTTTTCATTGTTGGGAAGATTAAAAAATATTAATGAACTTATTAGTCTGTGAATTATATGAAACTCATTTGGATGGAATAAACCCCCCTCATGAGATATGACTGAAGGGGAGGGGGCTCAGTTCTGAGAAAATTATATTCCCACCCGAGCCTTTGGTGCTATCTCCAATTGCTATCTTGAATGATGGTTTCCCCACAGGGTGTCATTTGGTGTTCTAAAATATTCCATATAAATTGGTAGTGGATATAGAATAATTCACTATAAACACAATTTTCTAGATCTCTCTCCCATAACTTCCATATCTTGTCCTATTTACAAGACAATCCCAAAGGAACTCTATTCATGATCTCACTACAAGCCCATTTTTGGATGAAGTGTCCACAAGACTTATTTTTCCTAGGTACCCACATTAAAAAACCATAAACTAACCATTGGTAATTAATTTATCATTTAACACGGGGTTGTGATTTTCTTGAGGGATTCATGGGATCTACAAGCTTGATCAGATGATCCTTTTATTTTTATGATGCTCGAATGACCATGTCAGGGTCACATGGTCATGAGTCTTCAAGGGGTTGTTGATGATGATGTACATTAAGATTATATGACTTGTGAGATCTCTAATAGTTAGGAAATTTGTGGGGGATTTTAGAGGTTCACAAATACCCTACCAAATCATGCGATGTTCATGATGTGTCTTGTTTATGGCTTTTCTCTAAGAAGATTTTGTTTTATCGGTCTGACATATGCCACTTACTTTGGTTAATATGGATTCCATATCTCACTAAAATTATTCTCTATTAGCTAATAAAAGGTATATGATTTCTAGAAACCACAATCGGGAACCTCAGTATCACATGATTTCTAACAACAAGATTCTATATAGGTTCTTCAATTCGATATTCAAACATACCCTTTACCATAGTAACATTTTCTATATGGGTTTAGCATGCTGAATATTGCTTCCATTACCCTCTAAGATATCAAAATATGACCATGTTGACTTTCATATTCTCAAAACTATACATAGAGTACAATTTCCATGGATGATTGGATGGTGGTAGCTCGATCAGACGAATTTTCTTATATCATTGAAAAACCTCCCTTGGGACCTTTATGGTGATGATTTTTTTCATTTACCTATTTCTCAATGTTACTTGAGTATATTCATCTATTATTTGAACAAAACAAGTGTTGTATGGAGATTGAAATGGGATCTCCATCCGGGTGGTAGTTTTTTGGATTAATGCGCTTGGGAATTTTATGTTAGGAAATCCTAATTAGAGTTCGCTGATTATTTATCTATGGTCGATCCTTAGGAAGCATCATGGATGTTACAATTTATTATCTATATCCATCATGATTTTATTTCAAGATATGGTTAGACATTGTTTCCATGGAACCTAGTCAATTCATCTATCCCTTGTTGAGTTTGGAATTGGCCTTTCCTCATCCACAAACTAGGAGGTATCCCCCGTCTTAGTGAGATGTATGAAGAATTCCTCCCCACTGCAAATGTTTTGGATTAACCATTACAGATTATAGTATTGACAAGGTACATGCTACCCATTGTTAAGGAGAATTTGATAATTGATCTAAATATAAGATAACTTATCTATTTGATGTATAGATCGACATTTATCTATATTGTAGCAGAGTTAATACAACTCTACAATCCCCCATCAGTTCCCTACACACCAAATTCGTGAAAGTGTCAACACATATTAGTCCATTCTAGAAGATGGGGATCAGACATAATTGGGGTATAGTGTGATGTAAGAGATCATTAAGAGCCTTAGTATGGTGGGACTTAAGGCCCTATTCTTGAAAAAATGGTTTTTCCAAATAGGGGATGTGCATCTAGGAATCCATTTCTGTATTCTAGTAATGGAATCATAGCTCGTAGAGGGACATAATCATCATATTTAGGTTCCAACCCATGAACATCATCACCAAATAATCTAAACAATTCAAAAATTCACCATCCCTTATAGTAGCAATGGACCACTCTAGTTTTTATTTGGTTGGATAGTGGAGAATTTCAATTTCTATGAATACGAAAATTACACTAGGATCATGATGCCTTATTTCCTCCCAAATTTCATATCATATCTGGGGGTAGAGCTATTTCACTAAGATGTCACATGGCTATAGATGCATTGAGTTTATCTGGTAGCTTTTATTTCACCGGTTACCATGCATTGACTGGGCCTGACATTGATAAAGGAAGGGGATATATCAATGAAAGGTCATACAAGATATCATGTTGGCTTGGGGTTCTTATCATCATGGTGGATGAGGTGATAACCTGTGATCCATATAAAACATATTAATTCTCTCATCAGTTTGGATACACACAAAGGATATTTACTTTCCATTTGGCTAACAAAAGAGGTCATCCACACCTAAGGATCATCCTCTAGTTTTGGATGATGTAGGAGAGAGAGGATATTGATGCCCACAAAACACTTCCGTCTATCGATTATTATTCCTTTCTTACTTAGGATTATTCTGAGTCTTGGGAAGTAGCCTATCCAAGCAGTGTTCAAATCCACCTAGTTTATCATATTGAGAAGACATTTTCCTCACTCAGTAGAATTTACATAGAAATTATGGATTTGATCCAATATTTTCATGATACTTCGAGGAAGAACCCTTATCATAGTTGAAACTATTCCAATAGTTGGAGTGAATATGTCAATGAAATCATCCCACTAACATAAGAAATTTGTGATGCCCCTATAGTGGGGAGGATATATAGAGCCTCCTCTCCTGTTTCCTTTCCAATTTAGCCAACTGTTACACCTTTCATTGAAATAGACCCATCAGTAATTGAATCATAGACACCATTAAAGATTACCTTATAGAATATTCACCTCTTTATTAATAAGACTCATTTGGAAATGTTTTATGACCAAGGGGAACACCTTTATCAGATGTTTCACAACATGGGGTTGGTGGTTTTTATTAAAAACCATTGTATGAGATCATGAAACAAATTTTCCAGACTCAAAACCAGTTTTCATCCATTGAGAGGTTCCATAATGATCTTGTAATTGAGGATCCCATTTCCAGATACATGATGGAGTCGTTGGAGGCACTAGAGGATATTAACATGTTCATATCTAAATTGCAAGACCAAAGGGATGTCTAGACAATGAAAATATAAATATATGAGGAAATCATAGATTGATTGAAGACTATCATTTCAGCATCATCATCTTCATTGGAATCTATTCAAATGGGATTTGAAGAGCTGAATACATTATTTTAGACTCATTTTTGTAGGGTAGAAGCAGAATAGGTAGGACAAGAGACATTTTACTGTTAAATTTACAATTTCCACTAGACACTTTCCCACATGGCCAGCTAAGATAATCAAAACTTATTGTAGTTAAAAAATTTATATTCATTCTTTTTCTGATGAGATTCTCATAGAGACTCCAAAAATTGTGATTCCTCATATTCCATGCTATCAGTGAATTTAATTTTTGAACATTTCGTTTTACTATTCATTTTATTCATTCATGTTGCATCAAGATTTTATTGATCCAATATTATATGAACTACCAATTATACCCATAATTTATATAATATAATGTAAACATGTATTTCTAGATCCCAATATTTAAATCATAATAGATTCTTATCAAGACGTTCTCATGAATTCCCACAATCACAAGATAAGTTAGAGTTGTATTTATTCTAGTTATCTTTAGATCACTACACTCACATAAAGATCATCTGTTAGGATATATTTCCCAGAGGGAGAGTGATCTTTCTTTTTATAAAACCAATAGTCCAGGAGACCATATAATTATTTTTCGTATGGAAATTTGGTGGGACATTCAAACTTTCCAATATTGTAGAGTATATGGATACTATGATATAATTTAGTGTCTTTAATCTCGAAGATTATATACCTACAGTTTAGGTTATTTTAGTTGTGACCTTCTATCACTATAGTTTAGGGTCTATTAGCTCATAAATTCTGTAACTGTAGATTAGGTTATTTTATCTTAGAACTTTAGTCTCTTTTGTTTATGAGAATTTACCTTAGACCTTTTATGACTATAGTTTAGGGTCTGTTAGCTCAGAAAATATATAGTTGTAATTCATGGTCAGTTAGATCATACCTTATGACACTATAGTTTAGGGTATTGTTTCACACACCTTCTATTGATATTTTTTATGGTCGTTAATCTCAGACAGTATGATTCCATGTATTTTAAATACATACTTGTAGAAAATAATTAATATTCATGGAATATGGTGCATACATTCTAGGAATGAGCCAAAACACTCTAGGGTGTTCGGTTCCAACGTTGTGCTGCCGAGTCTCACCAGGAATAGAGCTCTTTTAATGAAATGATTATATTACTCTGGTTGGTAGATCAATGTCCTCATGTGTTGGTAGAATTTCTAAATATACATGTATCCACTCATTCTGATGGGATATGGAGGATTTATTGGAGAAAGTATTATTTATGGGTGAAATACATGGGATTTTAGGACTACTTGGATAGTTGGAATATGGGTTATATAAGCTGTAACCCAAATGTTTTAGTTAGTTAATATGAGATGGGGAAGACATGGAAGTGAATACCCTTAACACCTTGATGTTCCATGTTTCATTATGGTGACACATGGGCTCACAAGGATTGAATCAACTTTTCTTACAAATAGAAGATGCCTTATTTGGATGGAAAAATATCTTATGAATCTATATAATGTTCAAGAAAAGATTATATACACTATTTTTTGAGGTCCATGAGTGATTATTAAAGAATCAAATTTTCATAGGATAGGGTTGGATATGGAGGAAAACTATAAAAGAAGGGTTCTTGTACCCTAGGGAAGTTTGTCTATTGATTGTGATGGTAGATCCCTATGCCTTATGGTTTTGAATCAAGAGTTTTGGTCCATCAATGGTTTGAAAATGATGTGTTGTATTACTTCTTTGAGAAAGGGGACATAATATGTTGAAGTGAAACCTAGGATGTCAAATTTTGTTTGACACTTTGGTAAGGTGATTTTAAATCATTTTCCAAAGTGATCATGTTTGGAGGATGACATGAGACAATAATACCATTAATGATCCAAAACACACTGAGGTCTTGGATTCTACTGCATTGATGTCATGGATCACAAGGATCATAATTAACTCTTTCCGGAGTGACCCATTTTTTTGATGACCATAGGTGTATATGAAGGATCTATAGTCAGAAATTCATAGTCAATCCAAGGGCACCTTAAAGCTGGGTATCCTTTTCCCAGGACCTTGAAAGGATTACATTGATCCAAGGAACCCCAATCATGTAGATTGATTTTTAGAGATTGTAATATCAAGAAGGGTTCAAGCACCCTAATGGTTGTGTTATCACATAGAAAACATATTCTTCTTGTGGGGGTATGAGATGAATCATTACTCTAACTATTTCCTCAGCTCTGTTGTCCAAAAACAATACCTCAGATTTTACTAAGGCTATATAGTAGGCCCTACATGATTTATTACTAGTATATTTCACACAATGTTTTTACAAAACTCTCGAGATGAAGAGTTTAATGAGTGAGGAAATGAATTTTCTTCCGGATTCAATTTTCATGTATTCAACCTTACAAGTTTTTTGTCACATTTTCCTATAGTTTAAGGTCTTGTGGCCTGAAGAATTATAGGCTAGAATTTAAAGTCCTACAACATTCACCAGAGTGTATGTAATTTTAATGTCCTTAAAAACATGGATCTAATATGGGGGATGGTACAAAAAAGTATAATTAAGATACCCATGGTCAAGAGTACCCCATAATCATTTTCATCATAAGAATAAAATATTCTAAATCATGAATTGAGGTTCTCTGGTCATGAGTAATGATATGGGAAAATTGTACTGGGAATGGCCCAGAACACACTAAGGTGCTAGGAACTATTGATGTGTTTTCAGGGCAAAGAAGGATCAGAATTCCCTTTTTTCATAATGATGCATTTGGTTGATGATAGTAGGCTAATATGAAGGAGCCATAGGCAAGCATTCATAGTCAAACAAAGGGTCCCTTTAAGCCGAGTATCTTGTCCAAGGACAATGAAATATTTTTGAAAACCAGACATGCTTGAAGCTTGATGTTTGATTTATAGATGGAGGAGCTTAAATGATGGTGAAAGAACCCCATACTATGGATGATTGTGGAAAGGATATCATGGTACTTTGAAAAGGGATGAAAAATGGGTGATTATCTTTACAACATATCATCATATTTTGTGGATGTATTTGTCCTTATTTATTTTTACGTAATGAAATAAGGATGATATCTATTTATCATCTTGTTGTAAGGATGTTACCTTGCAGTTTAACATCATTCAGTAATTATGTTTTTCTTGTGAAGTATAAATTTAATCCAACCAATAAGTTTTCCTTGTATATTAATTTCAATTATTAAGGTCGTGGGAACTGATGTGGACAATTTCACTAGATATATCACATGTGAAAGAAAGAAGTACATTGATATGAATGTCACACAAAAAATATATTTTTATGGATTATCCCCTATGAATTTGGTGTACTGTTTTTGTTCAGTTTTTGTGACTAGGCCCAGGATTGGAGATCCTGTAATCACTATTTATTATATGATTATAATAGTCAATCCACATATAGTTCTTGAATTAGAAACACTATACACAAGTCTGGATTGTGTGTAGAGGTGGGAATTGTTTCCATTTATTGTAGTACTAGAGACCATGATCAGATATATGGGTGTCACTATATATATTGTGACAATAGGAATCACGACACAAGTACTTCCTGAGACATTGTATAGTTTGACGTCATAAGGAAAGGAAGTTTGATTACCAATGTGAAAATGGTTATGGGGGGTGGACTCGATGATGGAAATCTGGGTATCACTATTTATCCTATAATGATAAGAATGATTACATAAATATTTCTTAATGAGGGTCCTTGCTATATAAGTCTCACCAATATGCATAGAGTGGGGATTTTTTTTATGTTTAAATTTTGGGTTTGAAGATTTGGATGCCACTACATATTATATTATGACTAGAATAAAGTCAAAAAAATTTTGGAGATGTGGTAGGAAACTGGAATAAACAATAGAGGTCCTCTTGGGTGAGGTTTGCAGGAATGCGCAGTTTTATACCAACAAAAGGACATGAACTAATCAGTTTAACATCATGTAGTAAGGAATCATGGTTGTACTTTTTAGGTAATATATTCATGACCAATATAAATCATTCATGAAATGTTATGACTTATTAGTGTAGGGAATCCATATATAAAATTCCTTTACTCATGTGGGCTATGATACATGTGAAAAACAAATTAATGGAAAGAATTATTCTCACAATGTGGATGCAATTAAGGATAGGACAAGGGAAATTTTTATCATGTTGTTTTTATGCAAAGATATAGGATCGAGGTGTTCCTACACATCCCATTCTAAATGATAATAAATACATACATAGTTCTAAAATACCCATATAGTTTAATTTCATGATGAAATGATATATGTCATGTGATTTAAAGTCACACAGTAAGGGCGTGGATCACCCAACATGAAAGAAAATGAATATTAGGATTAGGAAAAATACCTAGGGTTCGAGTATCACTACATGTCTAGGGATGGTAGGAATCATGACACATAATGATCTGGGATGAATACATTAGCTATGTGGAGATAAATATTATATGGGGATAGAGTAATTTCAACTGTGGCATAGATTGGAATTGTGTGCCATGAGATTGTGCTTCCCATGCAGTTTAATGTCACGCAGTAAGGACATCGACCATGCTATTTAACATCATTTAGTAATTACTTATATCACCAAACAAGAATTTATATTAACCATTGGTGGATACATGTAGTTTATCATCATGTGGTGATGAATTATTCATTTAAATTTTTCTTCATTAAATAAGGATGAGGATTTCTTCATAGGTAAATGTCTTACTGCCATGACATGAGATGTTGTGTAGTTAAATTTCTATATTTCTTGGATGGATTCTATACAATTTTGCATCATGTTTTTCGATAAAAAACTCATGTAGTTTAACTTCATACAACCAAAAAATAATATGTACTATTTATCACTAGGTGGTCAGGATATAGGATACCATGCAGTTTAAATAATTTCTTCTAGGACTATACGCTTGATGATAGATACCCAAATAATTTCTCGAGAAACCATGAAATCGTGGTGATGGTGGGGGGGGGGGTGAAATGCTCCCCATCCATTATTGAAATTGAGTAAGATCGATTTTTTTATTTCTTATTTAGATATAAGGCCCTTCCCATTTTTCATCCGAATTTAATGGAGTCTTCACTGGTATCAACGGGGTCCCAAGAACAAACAAGAGTTCTCCTTAGTGGAATGAATGGAGGAAGAACTTATTATTAAAGGGTTGTAATAACCAATTATAATATAAATAATGGTTTTTAAATGTATGAAACATGTTCTCATTTGGCCACTCAAATTCTTCCACCCGCTTCTTTGATTTCTCTTCATCTAGGAGTTGTCCACAAATGGCTACTTAGAGTGAAGGAATGTAGACTCAAATGGATAACACTACCTCCTGTATATCATGGAAGAAATTTTTTATCTAGGATTTTGTATCATTGATCACCATATTCTAGATTATATTTTTCATATTCTTAATTAAGGCCTCTATCATTCACTTTTATACTCCATGAGAGTAAGATTAGTGATTGGACTTGATAATATACTACTAGTACAATTTCTTCCACTCCATAAAATAGAAGTTGTTTCTGTTTTCCATCAATGTTGGGTTAGGGTCTCTGAACATGGTGATGATATAAAACAATATTTTCTTGGTGATGTTCTTCATCTATATTTTTTTGAGTGGTACTTTCTCAACTCATTTGGAAAAGAAGTCGGTAGCAGGAAGGATATACATGAACATCTTATCAATGGTTGGGGGATTTTTCCGAACAACATCCATCTCCAATGTGGAGAATAGCCGGGAATATTTAGCTAAATATAGCAATTCATGGGGTTGATCAGTGAATCTTACATGAATCTAAAAGGAATGAAATTTCATGGTGAATTCCATACAATCATGTATCATGGTTTTCTGGTAATATCCCAACCTCTTCATTTAGTAGGAGAGCCTAGTCCTCGACGGATGAGAACCACAAGAGCACATATGGAATTCATCCATGATATTGAGATTCCCCCTTTCTACTATTCACATGAGAAATATTCTATTGAAGACACACATATAGAGAGACATAGGATCATTTATTCTACTCTATAGGGCAATGTTAACCTCAAGTCATAGAATCTATTTCCTTTTAGATCAATCTTTTGGGAGAGTCCCATCATGGAGATAGAAGATTATAGGCTCCATCCAAACACGGTTGGATGTAAATTCATCATTATATTGATAGGTTTTGACATTATTAATATATCTCATTTCATAGATAATGAACGATGAGGCCGTTATTCAGTGCGTGATATAAATGATTTCTTACTCTTGATTGGGGTCAGAAAAAAACTATCACTTTATTAGACAACGTGTTGGGGAGATAATTATATGATTATGGAACATGATTTAGGCTAGTAACAAAAGGGAACTCATCCATCAGACCCATGAAATAGCTAGTGAGAGGGGACATTTCTTCCTTTTGGATGGAATATTCTCCATTGATCAATGTTATCACTAGTTCCAAGTCCCCATGGAAATTAAGGTAGGATATTTTCACATGTAGGCCTAGTTCCTACATTCTGAGAGGGCTCAGTAATTGGGATCTTTATTAAGGAAACCATCAGATAGTGAGAATGTGTTGGAAAAAACTGGTTTTCCTCGAGGGAAAAACAATCCCCAATCCAACCTGATTGAGTCATGTATTTTTAATACTTTTTTCGATTGTAATTTAGGAGGCACCATAAAAATAAATTTCCCATGTCTAGGGAGTATCATTGGTATAATGGACCTCCTCTTCTAGAAGATTGTTTTGCACCATTTTATTTTTTATGGATGGATGTTTCATGAGGAGAATATCCAATTATTTCCCTTTCACCAAATTTTGTGATACGGAATGAATTCCATATGAATATAGAATAACCACCCATCGGGACAAGTTACTAGTCAACATATGATGACCATGTATACAAATGAGTGGATAAATAATAAATACTATATGCACTTCATGTTTCTTTAGCTAATGCCTCAACATTTTCACCATGATGTTGAGTGCAAGTAAGTTCTTCTCAACATAAGAGTATCGAGTCTTTTTACCTATCATTGTTTGGATAAGGTAGTAGAGGTTGTTTTTTCTCCACACATAATTTTCAAATGAGGAGGGAACCTAGTGATTGTGACATGGTTTCAAAATATACGATGAGTTACCTTCCTTCCATCAAAGGAATCAGAACTAATGGGTGCACTATATACTACTTGATACTTTTGATGGTTTTTTGGTAGTCATCGTCCCATTAACAGAAGATTCTATTCATAATTATCCTGCTGAAGGGAAGCGTAGTTCCAGATATTTTGGGTATTAAATTCTTAATTCAATTGAGGTGACCATAGAAACCACTAATTTATTTGAGATTTTTGGGTGGTGAAATTGCAATAATAACGCTAGTATTATCAGGGTTGACCATGAGGTTGTGGTGGAATTCCAGAAAGCCATGAAACTTACATAATGATTCCCCGAAGGCACATGTCAGTGGATTTATCTTCATACTATATTTTCACATCTTGTAAAATATATTTTGGAGATTTGTGACGTGATAACATAATTTTCCGGATGATAAATCATGGTTGTTGACATAACATTTGTTTTTCTTCCCAAGAGTGGATTAAATATATTATTAATGGAACATTGATAGTAGAACTATAATTCATTAACCCAAAGTGCATGACATAATAGAAAAAGATTCCCTGAGGTGCTCTGAAGGTATTGGATTGTTTATATTTAAGTCCATCTTTATTTGATTGTACCATGAATACCCATCCTAGATGGAAAGTGATAAGAATCAAGCTATTGAATCTATCAAGAGTTATATTATTAGAATTAGGAAATCATCATTGGGGATATGTGGATTAGGGTCACTGAATTTTATTTAGACCCAAATATTCATGTTCTTTTTCGTAAGAGGGATAATTTTGGGGATCCATCTTTGGGATTTCACTTATTGAACAATGTTGGATTTGATTAATTTATCTTTTTATTCCATAATATTAGTGGCATGAGAGGGGTGTATCCTTGTTCTTACCTGCTTAAAGCCTAGATTCTCACTGGGTAAGATGAAATGGTGTATATCCAAATCTGTATTAATTATAGTATTTCCTTGTACTCCCAAGAGAACACATATCTATGATTCCAGATAAATGAAATATACATATCTTGATCTTTGATGGGTATAGTGGTACTAATCAGTTCAGGCTATAGATTTTATTTTATTCCTATATTGGCCTACATGAGCTCATTGATGGTGGTAGAGACACCTTCCTCAAATATAGGAGGGTAAACCCTGAGGTCCTCCTCATATTATTCTACATTTTACTATGTGGATACATTTTCAAATGAATTTGGAAATATAGGGAATCTCTATCACTATCAGGAAGAGAGAGGACAAAGGAGTAGATATTATCACCCCCCACTCCCCGAAACACTATAAAGATATGAAAAGGCTTATTTTTTTAAACTGTTGATGGGGTAAATAGGGAATTTGACTTCTAGGGATAGGTCTATCACCTAAAATAGATTTATGGTGAGCATGTAGTTGCTATTGATCATATTGTTGGGATTTCTAGGGGTGGTAACCAATATGATTGAGGCTATAACCTGTTTATAATCATATATAATAGGTATTTTGCCTCTATTTTTATAAAATCCCACTCCAACATAAGTGACTTTGAAATTCTCAAATGGAGAACCATCACCATTTAATATGTCGTTGTTCCCATTGATGAGGTTCTTCAGACATCGATGAAATGTTGAAGGCACAACCATGTGGCTGTTGATCCATGGACTTCCGAGGAGGATATTTTATGTGTTTCATTAAGGGATAACCATAAAATAAATATCATATGTGAGGTGTCTAAACCTAGTTTTGAGTTTAATCTTACCAATAGGTCTTTGATCATGATTATCATATCCTTCAATGGACAAATTTGTGGGAGAAAACGCCCTTTTCTATATCCAAAAAATGGGAGCGTTCAAATCAGGATTAGATTGATGTCAAATCCATTTTCAATAAGGGCCATTTGTATATTGACATAATTGAGTCTACCCAAAACATATAGGGTTTTTATATGTAGTTGGATGCCACTTAATGATCTGACTTCGTGAAAATGATAGAAAAATAGTGTTATATTAAAATGGTCTTCACTCAATAAACCTCTTATATAACTATTTATATCTAAAAATAAAATGGTATCTAGAGGGATTCAATGAGGGAATACTCAATTTACTTTGAAATATGTAGAGAGTAAAGGATTCTGATTTTGGTTGGGGAAACCGTTATCTATTTCATAATGTCATACATTTACGCATGATGTCAGTGCTTCTGAAGGTGGGGTTTCACATAGACATGTGGATCAAGAGTTGCGTAATTTGCTAGGGATTGGATTTATGATTTTTTATACTTTATCAGATCATCTAAAATAATTGGATCCGGTTATGCTGGCCTTCCCCATAGCCCTAGATGATCAGATAATCCAACACCCTCTTGGCGGTCATGCAAGAAAAAATAGGTGCAGACAACCGTTTAATTGGTTCTAAGACACATTAATGTACATTGTAGGATATATGGAGTAATTATACATGGTTATCAATAGAATACATTTCCTCTTTGGGTACATGAAATTTTTTTTGGGTCAGACGACTCCTGTGATGTCCACTGTATCCTTAGTTCATTTGCATGTTGTATTTCGTTCCCTAGTAATCATAAGGAAACTTATATTCTAATACATATTCATCATTTTAGAAAGGGGTTTTCCAATTTTATCACATTTAAAGAAAAAATATAAACTCTTTATATTATGGGGGTTCTATTTGGTGGGGTTTCAACTGTGCTTCAGATATTGTAGGGAAGAAATATGTAAGGGTCACAACTTGATTTGGTTCAGAAAATGTCTCTTCTTCAAATGTTTCATCTAGTTGTTAGTTATCCCCCCATAATTTTGGGAGGTATATCTGATGTTACATCACTAGGTTATATATATATTATGGGTATTCATAGTTATACTCATAGGGTGGCATTCACTTTGTCAACGATTTTCTGAGTCATCCAATGGTCGAACATCCTCCCACACACGGAAAAAAACATTCATCCAATAACGTTCTTCTTCTGATTATGAAACAATAATGTTGGAACCCTATTATAAGGAGTAACTTTACCAAAAACATCTAATGGACCATGAATTCAAGGATGTATATTGTTATCATGGATTCATAGATATTATGACAAATCCTTCTATGGAAAGAGAAGTAATATAGACGGTCAGTGAGGTTTACCTCATCCGGATTCCTTGGATGTGGTAGCTTGAGAATGCTATTTTACAATGATTACAAGAAATAATTGGGAACATTTTATTTTTGGAAGGTGTATTCTTTTTTCATCAACTTTTTAAATCCCAAGAGACTTTTATTTCTCTATGCTTCTGTTCGTGGGAAATTGTGTGGTCGTTACCACTTAATTTGAAGTGCTGAGTGGTTTGAGACCTACCTAGGTGCTTGGATGGGAACCTCTATTGTCTAGGGATTTATTTATTTAGGTTATTATTTTCCTTGAATTGTCCCTTATGTCGAGGGAACATGTCGTTTTTTGGATTGGGTTCACTAAATGGAATCCTATAGACACAATACAATTTACAGGAAATCATGGAACCCACCTAGAACTTCATTAGGATTAGAGGTCTCTAAAACATATCTAAGAAATTTTCATTATATATTTCCAGTACTTTCTCATATGGGATAAGTATGCTGAGTTATTAGGTTAATCTTTTACAATTGGATATGAAGTAAGACACCCTCTCAAATTCACATTTCTTTAATTTCTTTAGGTCTAATATTGTCATTTTCCACAAAATAGAGATAAACTGATAAATGAATTAATGAAAAAGGTCTTCCAGTATTTTAAAAGGTCCTACTAGCAGACTGTTATAAGAAACAAAGGATAACCCTACAAGAGTCTATACAAATCACCTTAGCTTGGTCACCTCATGTTAATCTAAATGATCTACAATCATCACACATAGAAATAAAATTTTGTGATATGATATTTGGGGTGACCTACACAATTAAATGAAAAAAATTTAGGATTTCCAAAATTTGTTGGTGGCAGATTGTCACCCATCCACTCAAGATATGCTTCCTATGTATCTATTCATTGATTTTCCTATGATTTTGATTCTAACTCTCATATTGAAAAAAAAATTCCTACGTTAAAGGAAAATAAACTCTTCTGGGTGTATATTGGGATGTGTCCACACATTTTCCTTTTAAGAAGTGTTTCATTAGATAGGTGGAAACTCAATATGTAGAGGTTCTAAATTTTGGGGCCTTCTTTGGTTTCAGGTGCCTGAAATCTAAGATTGTTCAAACGAATCAATTTTGTATAGGGATATATTTTATGTTGTATATCCCTATGCATTTATGTCTTGATCATACATATATATTTTATTGAGAGTGATGATATTTGGATAGGCATATCATAAAATGGTGGGGTGTCCCATTACTTCCAAGGTAAAAGGATGATTCTACCATTCTTCAACACTGTTTTTCATCAAATCTGTAACCATATTTGGATGTTTTATCTTGTGGCCCTAGAGGGGTCTAATCACCATCACCATACGCTCCTCCATCCTTGGCCTATGAATAGTGACCTTGATGGAATTTCTTTTTGTGTTTTCCGAACATCCGCCAAATAGAATAGATTTGTCTTTTGGATAGAGGAATTAATGTGATTCTGACCACTAATTTTGTCCTCCTAACATGGAGAAGACCAATCCCATATGTAGTGACGATGATAATGAGGAAATTTCCACCCACACTACGGACTAAGAGTTATTCAAGGCCTCCATTTGTATTTATCATCCCTATTGTTGATTATTTAATGATTCCCATTAGGGATTTGATGACTCCTAATAAGGAAATTGCCCTATATGTTAACTCATCCATGTGAGATAGGGTCGATTTGGAATCACCATTGATTTCATTAGGATCAACTATGAGGATGATGATACATGTGACTGTGATTGATATATAAATTCCCCCAATCCGATAGGATGGGGTTTATTTACAAATTTTGACAATATTTCTTGAATCCTCTCATGAATTGAGGATCTGAGAGGTAGAGGCGGTTGTAGATATTCTTATTGCCCAGAGAACTAGGTCCAATTCTAGATGGTTGCAGTGTAAGATGCTACTATGACCCATTTTATGTGGTGAAGTAGTGCATAAATAGTAGTTGGGTGCAATAGTATCCCATGATGGGGATCATCCTTTACGCGAAGTTGTCTAGTAGATCTCAACTTCGGATGACATGTATGAACTACATTCCTATTGCATTTTGGGAACTAGTTCAAAGGTTTGACGGATATTCTCTCCCTTCTTTCATGATGTTTGGGCATCGTTGAAGCAGGGGAAGTTTGATATAGTGACCCACTAGATCACATGTTACCTGATTCTATGATTTCTATGGAGACTATTACATTACATGATGTTGTATATGAAGGGTTCATTTATTCTAGAGACACTGTGAAGTAAAATCCTAACTATTTTTCACTTCCTTATATAAGAAATCTATATATTCTCTAGAAGTCAGTCATCAGAGTGTTTTTGTGGTTTAGTGACAAACGCTACATAGTCGTTTGTTAGGCTCTACCGCTCCGGGGTTCTGGGACCTGGAAAAGGTGTCCATGTCTAGTTGAAAATAGAGCGCATTTATGAGCTGATGGTGATACATGTATCCTGTATAGAGGAGAATACTAGTATTCAATCAATAATTAGTATCCCACTTATTTTGGAATTGATAAAGCATTAACTCATTTTCTAGCTCATTTGGGACCCCATAGTCAGAAGTATAGTGGGTCCATAACATGATATGGAGGTGGATTCCAGCTAACTTTATCCTTATTTCAATGTTGGCCTCCTCTTCATCAAAATTTGACTCCACTACTTGGTCGGTCTATAAAGGATGTATCCTTTACACAGATTATTACATGATTTTCATAAAAATTTACCATCAAATACAAATAAAGGATCATGAAGTCTAGATTCTTTGGATGGTTTGGTACTTAATTATAAAACATAAAACCAAAATGAAAACACAATTTTTTTAAACTCTAAAAAGTTTTCCTTACTTCCATTGATATTTTAAATGTTTATGGGACAACATGGATAATACATGAAAATGGAAAATTCTAAAAATCCTAACAAGGGAATGATGATAGTAAATAAGCCTAGAAAACGGTTAGAAGGCATATTATAATTACATAAAGAGGCATGGAACATGAATATACATAATGAAGAACAAAATGTTCCAATTGGTATCATGTAATCAAGGAATCATAGTAAGGTGGAAAAAATATAAAACATGGAATGAGAATGAGTAATGGTTAACTTCCAAGACCGTTCACATGGTGGACAATGACCCATAAAAGAATCATGTTTACACCCTCTTAAAACATGACTTCTCATGAGATTAAAAAATTACCTAATGTGTTATAGTTCTATATGGGCTCACTAATCACAACATTTTCATTCATATCTATTCCACTTGAAGATTAAAACAAAAGTAATAGATATAAGGTTTAATCATGGAAAGAAATGGGTATTTTAATCATTTAATAATGAAATACAAAAGGGAATATAATAATGGTTCCTATAAAATAATGGATTAAAAGATTACTTGATAAATTCAGAAGGAAAAATAGGCATAGATTATTATAAATTATGTCTAAATGAATATAAAAAAAGTAAAAAGTGTGTTAAAGAAACTTTATAAATGAACCACTTTGTTACGATAGAAGGGAAAATATAAAAGAGTCTTTAAGGAGAAAACAAACATAGTTTTATATATAATATCATAAATTAACTAAGATATTTTTTCATGAGAAAAAATTTATTGTATAAAAATATGCGTTTCTTGGAACATATTATGGAGTGTATGTGAAAATGTGTATGAAATTGGGAATCCCCATTTAATCAGGCATTCTTATCTAGAGGAATTGAAATGGAAACCTTATAAACCATGCATTTCCCAATTAAATTAAGAAGATTTGACTGAGGGACATATTTTTGGAATGTAAAAATAGATTTTATGAGGATTAAAAATTAAAAATTAATAATTAAATTGTAGTAAAGACAAATAAAGAATAACCTAAATGAAAAATGGGGGTTTGGGGAGAATCCCTTAACATAGGTTTGAAAGTTCTCTTCACTTGAACTTAATGTGCTATAAAATAAAATTAGAATCATTAATTAATTAATAAATAAACTATTATAAATTTATCTGATTTATTATAACTTCATTAAGTTAATTTATGGTCATTATGATGTGTTATAGAGTTCAATTTCGTCATTGTATGAGTATTCATTTCTGTGGATTTAATGTTCCATTTTCTAGTATACAAGTTTTGTAGTTCATGTAAAATGGAATTAATTCCCTATAATTGAAATTATATTTAATTAGTAAACATATATAATATTAAAAGATATTATTTATTATTTTTTATATTATATGAGGTTGATTAATTAGATAATGTGACAATGAAAGTGATTTAACTTATTCTGTTGGTTTTTACAACCATTATGAACTTCATTCATTTTATTTAAAATAATTTTTATATATTGGTTATAGAACATTATATAAATTTTAATATTAATAATATAGTCTAATTTAACCATAATAATGGTTTTATGACAATCATTGAAGGCATTAATAAAAAATGAAAATGCATCATCCATGACGACAGTAAATCAGCACATCCCGACCGATGTTTTCATTTTTATAATAAAAGGGATAGGAGAAGAATATTTATGATGGTATCTTCCATTAATACAATAAAATTTAATCATATATAATTTACCAGTGTTATCATTTTACTTTTTGATAGGGAGGTGAGGGTATATTTAGAAAAGAAAATAACATGATAAGAAATTAAAATAAAACCACATTGTATTTTACCTCTTGTATTTATTCTCATTGAGAACCATCTTTGGGAAATTGGGGTTGAATTTTTATTTGAACTGAAGATTCTGAATGTGGGGATGTTTCATGGAAAGAGGAATGGGGATAATTTTGATTTGTTTATATGCATAAATATTTGTTTTGAATTTATGGTGAGTGTGGTATTTATAGGGGAGGAGTGGGTTGTTTTTGGCTTATTTTATTCATTGGTTTATTATTTTGGCTCAACACTATGAAATGTTTTTATTCGAATTTATAAATAAAGTAAATAGAGAATGATATTTTTAGATAATAGTTCTCACATCATCCATACCTCAAAAATTTCTATAAAATTAATGTTTTTATCTTATATGGTAAATTATCATATTTCACTATTATCTAAAAATTCAACTATTTTAAAAAAATCTACAAAACACAACCTAACCATATTTTGATTCATATAATTAATAAATGGAATCCATATTATGAAAATAAATTTTTAAAAATGAGAAATTTACTTTGTAATGGAAATCTTTAATTACTAAAAAAATTTCAAATTTAAAATAATAACTGACATTGTGAAAATTTCAAAAATTAAATAAAGTCTTCTAAAATTATTATTATGTAGAACATTATATATACGGTCAAATAACTACACCAGATATTCCTAATAAGAAATATCATTTTCAACCTATACCAGCTTTGAATTTTGTACATGTGATGGATCTAGTTTGTACTTCCTCAAGAGGGATATGTGGAATAAATCATGTCTTTGAGACATGGTAGGTAGAAGTCCAAGTCGACAGACCATAACCCTGATAAAATAAAAAATTTCAAAAAGGATGATGTACTTAGGAATAATCTTTCATTTCTTACCAAATATCATGATCCTCTTCCATGTTGATATGTGGAGAAATCACATGTCTCAAACATCAAACTCTTCGTTTCATCGATGATTGTCTTCGTAGATCTTTTATTAATTTTGGGATGACTTTATGTACAGTTGAATGGTCATCACCTTTTCTACCATTTCAAGGAACATTTAAGGACCTCAAAGTATACAATCGCTGACTTCATCCCATCACGAAAGTGTTATACATATTTTTCTCACAAATGTATTCATATGGATCTATTTAGACACTTGAGTGGTAACAATATTTGTAAGAGAACTCAACTAGAGGGAGATGTTTGTAGCATCATCCCTTTGGGTCCATCGAACGTGCTCCCAATATGAATTATAGGGTATGTATTTTCCACAAAAATTAGCTATTAGTTTGAGGATGATAAGATGTATTTATGTTCAACTAATGGTTTAGATATTTTGGAGAGTTTTCCAAAACATGGAGGTTAATCTAAGATGTCGAAAAGTTTCAATCAATAACAGTACTCTATACTGCCTCACCTCTTCTCAAATGTATATCAGTGCATGTTGATCAAGTGTTATGTCTTCTAGAACTGTGATAAAGTGATCTACCATTGTAATATTATCCACAATGGCCCATACAACATTATTTCTTCTAAATGTTTTTGGAAGACCAATGAAAAGGTCCATGGTGATATTTGTACATTTACATGTTGGTATGGGTAATGGTTTCATAATCCCATTAGAATCTTTTATTTTATAATTTACATGATGACATACCAGGAACATTGATGTATGTTACGTGATATACTTATTTATATTTTCCCACCAATAGTTATCTCATAGATCTCGGTTAATCTTTGTGCTCCTGAGGTAAATAGAAAACGTCAAGCTATCAATATCATTTATAAACTCTGTATTTATCTATGGATTAGATGGTACACATACTCATGCCCCTAATCTTATGAGTCATTCCACATAGATATTTAAGTCGAATGATCTCCCTTTTCTAATATCATTCACGTTCTTCTGAATGTGCTCATCATTTCATAGAGTATCTATTATTTTCTCTTTATGGGATAACTATGAATTAATTTTAAATAGGATTGATTTTTTTCCTTCCTTAATGATTCTTATGTCTATGATATAAAGGTCTAAGAAATTTATATCCTTATCAATTATAATTATTTATAATGTTTTAAGATTCTTTCTACGTAGAGTATCTGGCACATTTTTTTAAATAGGATGATAGAGGATTGAGAAGTCATAATCCATGATTAGATCGAAAGATATTCTCTAGCGTATATTAATCTATATCTATGTGAATATATATTTCAGGTTATTAAGATTAGTATATATCTCAAACTTATCCACATAGAAATAATTCATCCAGATTTTCATCAAAACGATCACAGATACCATCTCTTGATCAAGATTTTACTAGTTCCCTTCATGGTTCTTCAAATTCCATGAGGTATAGGCTATCACGTTATCATTTTTTTAATATAGGTATCCTAATATATTCTTTAAATCATCTATTTATGCAACAAAATGTTCCCAACTTGTAATAAGTGTGAGTTTTGGTGCAGTGATAATCCCCATTTTGTGATCCTTAAGGTTTTCCTCACATTATTGCATCCATACATAAATTAACCCTTTCCTTTTTAACTTTGTTATTAGTTTATAAAAACATGAGAAATTCCCAAAAAAAATTCAGCAGTACCCAACTAAGCTAAGAAAAACACAGATCTCTATCCTAGATTCTATTTTGGGCCACTCCTCAATTGACATTATTTTATAAGGGTTCACAAATATTCATTTGATCCTGATTAAATGTCCCAAGATTGATACATCCTCTATAAAAAACTCACATTTACTGTGATTTCTATATTTTTTCTACCATTGAAATATTTGTAGAATAGTATTCCAATGATCCTCAGGTTTCTCCCCTCTCTGGGAGTATATCAGAATATAATCGCTAAATATTACAATTTTTATGAGGTAATATCTAAAGACACTACTCATTAATTCTATGGAATATTGTTTGGGAATATTTGAGTTATAAGGGATTCACTATAAACTCATAATCTCTATACCTTGTTAGAATTTTAGTCTTCTAAATATCTTCCTTCTTCGCCATTAATTGGTGATACCCAACCAATGGTCCACCTTAGAGAAATACATGAACCCATATAGTTGATTGAACAATTCATATATCCAAGGAAGGGGATACTTGTTCATTATCATGATTTTGGTGAGCTCATTATAATCAATGAAGAGGTTCATTGATCTATAATTCTTCTTGATAAAGAAGACTAACACACCCCATGATGAAGCACTCATGTGTATAAAACCCTTTTCTAGATTATCTTGTAACTACTTATTCAATTATTCCAACTTAATGGTGTCTATATTATAAAGGGTATTTGATATAGGCATAGATATATAAATAAGTTCAATTGATTATTTAACCTCTTAGTTAGGAGGAAGAGTATATAATTATTTAGGGAACACATTAGTGTAGTCCCTCACAATGGGCATGTATTCTATCATGATTCTCTCATTTCTCACAATCATTTGAGATATATATTCAATCTCATAAGGAAATAATATGAAAATTTTAGAAGAAAATTATGAAAGAGATTCATACTCCTCCAAACACATATTCATAATTATAATATTTATTGTGATGTGAATAGTGATCACCCTTTCCTAAAAGTTGATGTTGAATTTGTATGAAGATAGAAAATCCATACCAAATATAGCATCAAACTCTGGTAAAAGAAGTAAGAGAAGATCCTCTGGGAGTATTGGTCCACAAACATTAACCATGGAGTATTTATTGTTAGTAAAAAATACCTCAAAGTATCATTGCAACATTCTTGGGTTGGTTGTGTTTTTTGACAATATAGGAGCTCAAGGAATGGAAGTGCCAGAGGTGGTACAAAAAGAACAAAAATAATATGGTGATGGTCACCAGTGTTTACCAAATTATTGGGGTCTAAAATTTGATGTTTGGTGAGCTCTACGAAAAGTGGATTTTCTTGAAGATATCATCAAAATATGGAAAGGCTCTGAATTTCGCAATGATGGGCTTTATGAAGTGGTTTTGGAAAATACTTGAACAATGTTGATGGACAGTTCAACAAAAATGATGAGCTTCATGAATAAAAGATTTGAGATTTTCTAAAAGTGGATTTCCTTGATGATCTTATCAAAATATAGCAGTGGCCTGAATTTTTCAAAGATGGGCTTGATGAAGTGGATTTGAAAAAACATGAAGAATTTTTATAGTGATCTCTACGATTACGATGATCTTAGTGAAGGAGCTTTGCTAAGAAGCTTCGCTAAAGAGTATCACTAAAGAGATTCGTGATGGAGCTTAATGATCTGAAAATTTCCATGGTGCTTCACGAAGTAGAGAGAATTTATGATGAAATTTCAGAGATTTTCTAAATAAGATGACATGGAATTGACTTCACACGGAAGGTTCAAGGGTCAGTTGAATCACCTATAAATATCCCTCGACCCCCTTGCAAACAGTAGAGTGTTTTTCATGGAAAATATTTAGTCTCTAAAATATAAAAGGATTCTTTTGATATAGATTCAATAAGGAGTTTCAAAAAAGAGAACATTAGCCGCTTGTTTGAGTCTATACAATTGGGGGATTCGTGGGGGAGATTCAGAAGGGAGCTTTATAACAGATATTTTCAACGTAGATTCGCAAAGGAGCTTCATAATAGAGCTACGTAACAGAGCTTTGAAACAGAGCTTCACAATAGAGTATCACAATGTAGGTTCACCATAGATCTTCACAATGAATCCTCACAATGGAGCTTCATAATGGAGCATTGTGAAGGCTGGTTTGGGCTTCGCAAAATGGGGAGCTTTGCGAAGTTGTGATCATTGAAAATGTAGTTCCAAGGTTATTGGCCAGTGTTCTATGGAAAAGGGGTATTCATCGATGGATGAAATTTGGACATCAATAGATCATCCACATATAGTGGAGGATGTATTCATTTATGATAATGAATGGACCTAAAAGTCCATAAACTGAGAGTGGATCCTTTCTAGAGTAGTGAGCAAAGAGAAAGCATGTTATCTTTTCTACCGATAGTGAGATAGGGAGAGGAAGAGGGAGTGACCCTATGGAAACCAGTGAGATAACCATAATCATTGTAAAGGAAGTGATCCTGGGCGTATAAGTGATCTTGCCCTAACATTATTAGAAGTGATCTTTAGTGGATTTTGTACAACGTCACATCGCCATTGTATTCTCCTTAGACGTAGCCCAATGAGGGCGTACCATGTAAAAATCTTTGTGTATTCCATATTTCTTCTGTACATTGCATCCAAGGCATCATCATCAGATAAGGATGGAATGAAGTGATCATAATAAACACACAAGTGCAATGAAAGTGACCCCTATGATAAAAAGGTCAATATCAAGTGGGGAAGGAAGAATTTATAAAACATAACCATAACTCGATTCACCCCCTCTCAGAGTATATAGGACCCTCTTGGTCCAAACAATCGGTAGTATAGAAAAGGTTGATTTTATTAGATTTGTTTTCACTGACATCGTTTAGTTGATTTTTGTGGATAAAGATTCAGTCTGCTCTTATCTTAATGCTCCATGACAAAGGTAAAAACATCAAAGAAGAAAATGATTTTAGATGGTATTCCATAGTGTGTAAGTGTTTAAAAAAAGTTTTATTTGACTAAAGAAATCAAATAGTTTTGTGAAGGATGTCTTAGATGAATCAGATAGGGAAAATATGGATTCACTCAATAATGATTTTAGAATGAGTGAAGTACTTGAAATTAAAAGTAATGATGAAACTGTTGATAATGAAGAAGCTTCAAGAAGTCCCTTGGTAGATGATGTCGACATGAGAATGGAATTGGATAAAAAATTTGACGATAAAGATAAAAATATAATTATCTGTATTATAGTACTGGAAATATATGTTAACAAAATAAGAGGCTTAAATCAATGGAATATTGATGTGGCTATTGAACCGAGGTAGAAGAATGATTTCCAAGATGAAGAACAATAATAAATGTCTTAAAAGATAAAGAAATGGACAAATGATGATAAGGTAATGAATCTGAACTCACATATCATTAAAAATTTGAATGTCAAAAATGATGGTCTTTATTTATAGCTAACCAAACTAGTTAAATAAAATCAAATACTAAAACAGGAGAGTTCATTCTATACTGATTCTATTGATCAAGAAAAATTGAATGTAAAGGATAAATGTGACATGGTGGATAATCTCACACATGAGTTAGAGGATATCATGAGTAGAAGGAAGAATATATACAGAGAACTGAAAGCTCATCTTAAATCACGGGATATGAAGATTCAAAAGTTGGAAAAAGAGATGGAGTTACTGACAAACGAAGTGGCTAAATCCAATACCAAAGGAAATATTAAAATAGAGGATTCCATACACTTAATATTTGATTATCCTTCAGTAAGTGATGATAATAGAAAAACCAAATATGAAATTTATGAAGGGAAAAAATAGCATATTATCCCTACTCAAAGACCATATAGTTTGATAAAAACTAGTTTTGGATTTGATGAATCCCCACCCATGCATGACAAAAAGAGATTCCTGAATAGTTTTAGAAATGGAGAAAATCCTCTAGGTGTTGGAGACTGACCTAAGAGGAAATTTACAAGATATAGTGACAATATGTGATATTTTTGTGGGATTCATGGCGACACACCAAGATTTTTTTAAAGGATTTGGAATATATTTATTTTATAAATATAGAAACATTCCTAAATCTGAAAATAAGAAGAATAATCTTCATAAGTCTGAAAAAAGAGTTTCTAGAATGAAAGTTTCCATGAAGTGATCTTATTTTGGAATAATGAGACACAATATACGTATTTCATTAGAATCCCTTAAGCTCAATGTCACATGAAGAACACAAGAAGAATCAACATCTTAGCTCAAAAATGATGAAATGAGATATTCCTTTAATTGGAAATGTTTCATATGTTCTAATACTGGGCATTTGTCCAGATAGTGTGGAAAGATGAAAGAGGGAATGGAAAATGAACCCATAAGGAGATCCCCAACACAGGATGTGTATAATGCAAAACCCTATATAGGAATATAACATGGTTAGCTGAGAAATAGGTTTACAAACTCAGGGAAATCACAAGGATATCAAGGAAATTTGTATCAATCACCTCCTCTATTACAGTCACAACAGATCTCCTAGAGAGAATGTTAACAATCCAATAAGAACATGGAAAGATCATCTCAAGTTTTTTGTAAGAATAATGTGAAATCATTGGATGATTTAAACCCAACAAGAAATGTTGGCATGACTTGGATAATTGACAAAAGAAAAATTAATAGATAATGTCATGAAAAATTCACATGTCATGCCACATAGCAGGAAGTGGAGGAAACTTAAAGAGCTCTCCAATGGAGGAATAAGAAAGAGAAAATATAAGTGGAGAGATTCATGCATAGAGATAGAATTGTGAAAAATGTGATATTAGTGAAGCATCAATGAACGAAATTTCTAATAATGGGATTAATTCCCAGATTGTGAAAAAGGTCCAGAATACAAAATCTGAATATCAGAAGATAAATAAATACATGGGTAATGAATTCCTAGTCATATATTCAGAATATTTGAAGTTGGGTAGGTAGTTTTAGTAGGAATGGAAGGAGTGAGAGGCTTTTAATGAAAGAATCAAAGGGTTGACCCCTAAAGATCAACCAAAATCCTCTTCTTGAAGATTCTAGAGGATCCCCTATCTCTATGTGTATAAATGATACTAACTAATGTTCATGTGTTTCAGGTTTTTGAGGAGTTAGAATCCAAGAGGAATTTGCATCATGAGATTCTATGCAGTGACGTATTCTACTTGGGAATGGAAATAGATTCAAATCAGGTTTTAGATTTGAAGATGAAAGGATGTGATATAGTGAAATGGATTGTGATTGTGTTATTAACTCTATCTCTTTTTCCTACACTGAGTTACATCTCAACAAGATTAGAGGTTTTATTGATGGATCATTTATAAGTTTCAGATAATGAAGAAATGATGTAGTAGAAGAATAATGTGTTTGGGTCTGAACAGTGGGCGTAACAACTAGAAGAGTTTCATATCAAATGTTTTTCAAGAAGAATAATTGGGGGACAAGTATAAATACACTTCTTATTCTCGATTATCTATTTTCTTCTTCTAATATGGTATCATATAAAAAAATTTAGGATACATATAAGATGAAAGATAATATCAAAAATGTTTCAACAAGAATCTTAGAAAATTATTTCAGTGAAATGATGTCACTGAACAATGACACAGTGGTAAGTGTTTCGTTGAAACTGATGAAGTGGTCAGAGAATCAAGATAAGTAGAAGGGGAAAATTCTAATTCTGAAGAAGATATTAATAATGACCCTGAGGAAGGTAAATATATTTCATCAGGAAATTTTAAGAGTGATGTTAAAATTGAATTGAATGACATAATTTGGAATCAGACAGTGCTAGTGCAGACATGAAGATGAGGACATGGTTTTTCTGATGAAAATTTAATTATATGGGTTGAAGTAATAACCAAAAGCATGGTATTCATGGAAAGAGTAGTTCCTAAAGAAGCTCGGTTTCAAGAGTGGTGTAGTTGATTTCAATTCATATGTTAAGAATGAAAAAAATCAACTGATGATGGTGCTGCTTACATATGTATGGAACGAAACATATCAATATAAATGTGCCATGGAGGTTTTGAAAATGTTTGTAAAAGAAAATTCCATGTAGATGAAGACTCCGATTGCTAGCCAAAAGATACTTTCCAAAGATAATTACGGGAAAGAAGTTAGTATCACAGAATACAAGAAAATAATTAGAGTCTTGTTGTACATAAAAACAACAAGTCATGATATTTTTCTTTCAACATTCCAAGAAACACGATACCAAATTAATCCCAAGGAATAAAACATTCTTACACTGAAAATAATAGTATTTTATATCAAGAGAACTATGAATTTCAGTTTGTTGTATAATGAAAAATATTAGCCAGAGAAATTGGGATATATAGATGAAGATTGGGATGCTTTAGAAGATGATAAGAAATCAACCTTATGAGGTGCTTTCTATATTAGAGGATATTGTATATCTTGGCTAAAAAGATAAAAATATTTCATTTCATTGATAATCGCAGAAGTTGAGTATAATTCCACCACTCAAGAATGAACACTATTATTGTGGATGAAGAAATAACTTAATGATATGGGAATTGAAGTGAAGTATCTGATCAGAATCCAGTGAAATAATTCAAGTGCTATAAATCGTTGAAAGAATCATGTCCCTTCATCAAGGAAAAAACACAATGAGATCAAATATCACTATTTCATAGAGAAGGTGGAGAAACAGCTTGTGAAGTTGGAGTATGTGCCTATAGAACATTAGGTTACATACATTCTTATAAAATCTTTACCCAAGGAAACTTTTGAGAGGCATAGACTAGCTGTGGGAGACCAGTCGACTCCTCTCACTTGAACAAGTGTGGATGTTGGACCCCCCCTCACACTAAGGTGTGATTTATTTGACCCTAATGTGCTAATGTTTATATTTAACCTATTACAGACTGAAAATGATTGATATTTGGGTTCGTTGACAAATAGGGAGAAAATGTGACTATTCAAGGGGAGAAAGTGTGTCTTTTAGGGGAGACAATGTATTCAATAAAGACATGGGTAGAATATGAAAGTTGTAGAATCAAGATAGGGGAGAAATAATATTTGGTGAGGGTATCAAATATAGCGATGCTTGATGTTATTGATAAAAGATTAGATATAAGGATAGGTGGGTTTCATTATGAAAGTAGTTTATTGGTATCATTATGGTATCAATAATTGGAATCAGAAATGAAGTGATTCATTTAAGAATATTTCATACTATTCTTGTTTCTCATGCCGAGCATTTCTTATGTGGGCTTAGATTATGTGGGGAGTGAATCTATGATCACTATATGAATCTAAAGAGGCGAACTGTGGTAAAATATGGAAGGAGCCACAATTACAAATCAATGTTCAGAGAATTGTTATGAGAAGAGTTGTCAACAAAGCCAAAGGGTGAGATTGTTTGGATAAATCACTCAAGGTAACATTGCAAAATTCTTAGGTTAGTTTTGTTTGTTGAAAAAGTAGGATCACATGAAATGGAAGATCTAGAGGTGGTATAAAAAGAATAGATACAATTTGGCATCAGTTTCTAGTGTTTTCAAAATTTTTGGTGTCCAAAATTTAAATTTTGGTGAGATTTTTGAAATGTGTACTTCCTTGAAGATCCCATCAAAACATAGAAAATGGACTAATTTCGAAAAGATGGGATTCATTAAGTTTTTTTTGAAAATAAATGAATAATGATGAAGGAGAGATCTGTGATAACAATGAGCTTCACAAACATAAGAGGTGAGCTTTGAGAAAAGTGTATTTCCTTGATTATCTCATCAAAATATAGAAAAGGCATGAATTTCACGAAGATGGGATTCATGAAGTTGATTTGGAAAATATATGAATAATTTTTATGGTGCTCTTTGTGATTATAATGAGTTTCATAAAGGATCTTCAATAAAGAGCTTCTCTAAAGAGATTCGATAAAGTGCTTTGCGATGGAGCTTCATGATCTATAAATTTCCATGGTACTTAGTGAAGTTTATAGAATTTATACTGAAATTTAGGAGCTTTTCCAAATGGGATGATGTGGCATGGACTTTTCATGGATAGTTCAAGGGTTGGTGGAATCTCTTATAAATAGGCCTTGACCCCCCTGAGAAGAGTAGAGTCTCTTTTCACAGAAAATATTAAGTCTCTCGAATAGAAAAGGAAGTTTGTGAAGTATCTTATTGATGGAGCTTTGTATCAGCTTCATTGATCTCTGTGAAATAGGGATCTTTGTTAAGGATATTCACAAAGGAGTTTCGAAGCATCTTGATTGAGCTCAATTAAATTGGGATCTTTGTAAGGGAGCTTCATAAGGGAGCTTCACAAATGAACTTCACAACGATGCTTCAAAACTGAGCTTCGCAACGAAGCATAGAAATACAGCTTCACAAAGGTGATTCACAATAGAGATTCACCATGAAGCTTTGAAAAAGATCATTTCAATAGAGCTTCACCATAGAGATTTTAAAAAGGATATCCCCAATAGAGCTTCACAATGGAGCGTCATAAAGGGCAGGTTGGGCTTCACAAATTGGGGAGCTTTGTGAAGTATTGAGATTTGTAAAGGTAGTTCCAAGGTTATTTCCCAGTGTTCTGTGGGAAAAGGGTATTAATCTGTGGTTGAAATTTTTAATTCAATAGATCATCTACATATAGTGGAGGATGTATTCATTTTTGATAATAAAAGGACAATATAGTGTATAAACTGTGAGTGGATCATCTCTAGAGTAGTGAGAAAAGGAAGAGGAAGATGGTGATACTTTCTAACAATAGTGAGGCAGAGAGAGAGGAATAGGGAGTTGACCTTGGAAAAGTAGAGAGATAACCCCAAATATTGTAAACACTGTGATCTCAGGCATAAAAGTGATCTACCTGGAACATTATTGGTAGTGAGATTTAGTGTAATTGGTACAATGGCACATCATCGTTGTATTCTCCCTGGACATAGCCCAGTGAGGGTGAATTAAGTAATTTTTTTCTTTCTTTCTTCCTAGAATTGCTTCTAAATCATCATCATCAGATATAGAAGAAAATATGTGATCATAATAAATCCACAAGCTAAAAAAGTGACCCTTTTTATAAATAGGTCAAGATATAGTGGGTAAAGAAGAATTTACAAAAGAATATATATACCCTCATTCACCACCTCTCCGTGTATATAGTCCCATTTTGGACCTAGTAGTTATATACATTGGATTCAATTAATTTTACATTTTCTATTATCCCAGATTTCTCTACCTCAATATTTTTAGTTGGTGTCTGAATAGTTATTCAATACATGAAAGATATAAAAGAATGTATATTACCAGTAAAAAATAGTACAACTTCTATTATTTAATGAATAACTAGTATACAAATTACTACATAATTTCATGGTTCCACCTTAGTAGTAGTGATAGAAAATACCATTCCCTATTCCCTAATAGGTTTTTGTTGAATATTTCCTCCAACAACCATTATATTTTTGAAATCGACCACATAATTTCCATGTTCTTTGTAGTTGAAACACTACAGTACTAGATGATTATTGATCTTAGCCTTCCTTTCATCCTCCACATTAGTGGAATTCTTCATATCCCTTTGGAATTTATTATCCAGATAATCATATCTTCTATATTTTATGCATATCATGGTTTCCCTTAGTTTTTTTCTCGGATGCTTCATCCCACACTTTTGAATTGTGGGGTATTGGTTTTTCCTTCCATCAAAGAGTTTATCGGTTGATAATCCGATAATAAACATTATTTTACTCTTTTTATCTTCTTTTTCATGGAGAACACTAAGAGTCTATTATCTCAATTTTACACATAATGGAACAACAAAAAATATCCTTATAATTTTTTAAGTCTCTAATAACCAATGCTTATTGTATACTTGGATTTAGAATAATTAAGACGCGATCCACCTTGCTTTCAGTGTTTATGAAAATAATGGAGGTGTATCTTTAATTCCTTGTAAAATTTTCTTCATTCATCTTGATAGACTCATTTTTTTTCTTATGACTGAGGAAATCCATTTATATCATAATACTTATTGTTCATGGAATTGTTTTTCGAAAAATACTTTCATGATTTATTCCAATTCCATGAAATCAATTTCCTCCATATACATTTTGATTTTAATCAGTTTCCAACATTGATCATTATATCAATCTAAATGATAGACTACAAGTAAGAATTTATATTCGAATGAGAATTGAAAAATTGATATTATTTTCTCAATAGAGTTAATCTGATATTTTATGGTGATGGGATCAAAATATCCACTATATATGGGCGGACATTGTCTCATAAAAGAAAATTGCTGAAACATTCGTTCAATTAGGAGAGGGAGGGTGTTACACATTATTCATGATATTATTCATAATCTTATCTTGTTTTTAAAGTATTTTCATCAATTTTTGAGCTCCCGTTCCCATCATATTTTTCTTTCCATTTTAGAAATCATCATAGTGACTATCACATTGACAATTGGCATAGGTTCCCCTATTTATAGCCATTTAAAAAAAGAGAATAAAATTAGAGTGGGGCTTGAATTCATAGTAGATAAAAATATAAAAATGAAACTTTTAACGTAGACATGTAAACCTTCAAATTAAAATTATATCCCAACATTTTATTATCCATGTTTCACTCTTGGTTTTCCATAGTTATTTAATTATCCCCAGGGTTCCCAAAAAATTGTATAATCATAACCTCCAAAAATAACTAGAACTAACTCTAATACCAACTATAATAGATCTATTCTTCTATATAAATTATTTTATAATATTAATCATAATTAACTATCAACGAAAACCCAAGTATCATAATGTATAGTGTCTTTTTAAGACTTGGTTCATAATAATAAAACATTAAACCAGAAAAAATATTTTATTTGAACTCCATAATGAGCTCCTATCTTAGTTTGAGATATTACATATCTACATGATAACCATGGGTAATACATGAACAATGGTATGATCTAATAATCCATGTAAGGGAATGAACATAGTAATATTTGTAGAAGATCTGTTAGAAGGAATATTTTGATGACTTAAAGAGGCATGGGAAATTAATGAAAAAAAGAATCATTACATATAGAACATGGGATCACGTAAATATGGTATCATATTAATGTGTAAACATTGTACAACATGACATTAGAATGTGACAAGTCTAACTAACAAGACCATTTCACATGGAGGACACAGTCCCATAAAGAAATTAGGTTTACTCCATATCCCATCATGATGTATCATGAGACTAAACTATTACCCAATGAAATGGAGTTATATATTGGAAAACACATCATAACATGTTCTTCCATATGCATTCCTCATGAATAATCAAACATAAGCAATATATATAAGGGTTGACCATGGAAATAAATGTGTATCATAATCATTTCTTAGTGCATAACCAATAAAAATATCACAATGTTGTCAATGAAATAATGGATTTAAATCATACATAGACATTAATAAGGTAAACTATGAATGGAGCATGATAAATAATGTCTATATGTGCTGAAAACATGTAAACTGAGTGTTTAAGAAACATTAGAAATAATCCACTTCGGTGAGGATTAAGGGAAAATATTAAAGTTTCTTTGAAGTGGAAAAAATATACTTGTATGTAGAGAAAAAATGAACTAAGATAGTCATTCATGATAAATAGTGTGATTTAATCAAAATATTTTTGGATTAAAAAGCCTTTTTTAGTCTACATTAAAATGGGTATGAAATTAGTATGTTCCCATTAATCAAGCTTTATTTTCAGGAAGAATTGAAAAGGAAACCTTATAAAATATTTATTTCCCCATAAAATAAATAATAATTGAGCAAGGTACATATGTTTTTAACAACATCAATAAATATAGGAGGACTAAATAATAATAATTAAAATTATAATAGGTTAGAATGAAAAATCATAACCCGATTGAAAAATTCGGGTTCAGAGAGAACCCCTTACCTTATTTTAAAAAGTCTTATGCACTGGAACTTAATGCCTAGAATATTAAAATTAGATTCATTAATTAATACATAAGTAACCTTCTATAAATTTATTTTATTTATTATAATTTTATTATGTTCATTTATGGTGATAACGATGTGTTATAGAGTTCAATTCCATCATTCTGGGAGTATTCGTTTTCTTTGTTATCATTATCAATTAGCCTCTATAAAAGTATAAAAGTTCATCTAAAATGGGGATAATGATCCAAAATTATGATTATATGTTAATAATGAACTTATATAATATTAAATGATCTTATATACCATTTTTATATAGTTTGATGATGATACATTAGATAACACATTAATTAAAATGGTTTAATTTGTTTTGGCGGGTTTTCAACTATCACGAACTTATATATTTTTATTTAATAACATAATTATATATTGGTTTAAGAACAATCTATAACCGTGGTATATGTACATTATAGTGTTATTTAACATTAATAATGGTTTTATGACCAACATTGAAGAGTATAATTGAAAATTAAAATGTATCGTCCATGATGGTCGTAAATCGACACATCCCAACCGATGTTATCATTTTTAGAATAAGATGAATAAGATAATAGTTTGTGCTAGAATATTATATTAAAAATATTAAATTATATAATATTATTGATACTATAGTTTTCATTCAACATTGGGATTTTTAAGTGATGATATAATATAAAAAGAAAATAAAATGAAAAAAAATTAAAATAAAATGAAAGAGGATATTGCTTCTTGAATCTCTTCCACTTGAGAACCTTAATAAGGAAATTGGGTTGCTATTTTGTTGGGAAATGAAGATATAGGATGTATCTTATGGGCTTTGGGATAAAAGTTTGTAGAAATTGGTAATTCTTCAAGGCTTATAAGGTTTGAGGAGAAGGGGTGATGAGGGGTGATATTTATAGGGGAAGATATAGGTATTTTCTGATTAATTAATTTATTAGATTATTTTTTTCACTCAATAACATTAATTGTTTTGATTAAAATGATAAAATATATAAAATAGGGAAAGGTAGATTGAGGTAACTTTCATTACATCATCCATACCTCAATAATGACTAAAAAATTCATTAATTTAGCGTTTATCTAAAGTCAGTTTATTTCCACATTCAAAAAAATTAACTATTTTTGAAAAACCACAAAAATTACCCCTAACCATTATAGGATGTATAGAATAAAAAAATGGAAACCATTTTATGAAAATAATCTTACAAATATGATAAATTTTAATTATTGTAAAAATCACCATTTACATGAAAAATACCAATTATAAATTTATAACTGATTTCATGAGATTTTCAAAAATTAAATAAGTTATCATAATATTATAAATTAATTAGAAGGGAAAAATTATTAACTGATGAATATATTTTATGATAATAAATTTTCTTTTAAATGATTATATTAATTATAAAATTATAAATAAACCATTACGTTATATAAAAATGGAAACAGTTAATTTATCCTTTTAAAACAATTTATTTACTAATTCCAAGATTTAAATTTTAAATTTTTCATTATACATAAAAAATTATTTATACTTTCATAGGTTATGTTAATATTTTAATGTCCAGATTACTATTCCTGATGTTCATGTTAACATTATAATGGTCATGTTGATATTCAATCGGTTCATGTTCCTTAATCTCTATAAGTACAACTTATTTCATTATTAATTTATTAGAATGATTTTTTTTGAGCTATATATTTAATATATGTGTTTTATAATATATAACATAAATATAATATTAGAAAAAATTCCATTTATATTTTTTTTCATTACAAAGACTAAAAAAATGGTTCTTGGGGTCACCCACTAACCTGAGTAGAGTGATTCTAGAAGTTGATGGTGAACTATATATGGTTGACCATAATGTTTCAAAAACTCTCTATATGAAGGAATTTGATTTTTGAACACCTCTTTATATAAAGGTGTTTCGAAATGGGTAGGATTTGGTTTTCCATGGGAGATATTATCATGGGGAGTTTGATACTGTGGATGTGAGGAGTAGAGTCTATGTGATTCATTTCTACAACACCATAAGGAATTCTATCTCATAAATGATTGAATTTTTATTCACCTAAAGAGTCGATCGAGCCATGGGATGTTTGTAATGTGTCTCAAATGATCTATATGACACTTGAATTGATCGTGATAATAATTTGGGTCTCGTTCTCTATTATGGATGAAATATGCCAACCGACCTTTTGGAATTGTATTAAAATATATGTCCTCTAAATAAATATTTATAAAACATGTTGATAATAGTCTGGTTCTATGAATGTATTATCCTATTGCTATAGTATTCCAATGATATTCACCATTAATGATAAGAATATGAGTATTTCCCAAGGAAAGTTCCATTCTCATGTGGTGTCCCTCAATCAGAGTTGTAGTATGAGCCCAATCGTGGGCATTTGGAATATGTCACTAGTCATTTATAATAGGAAAATTATCCTAACCTGAGGTACATTCCACTATCACATGGAGATAACTAGATGGAGAAGGAATATAAGCCCTGTTTAAATACGAATTACTCACTGAAATATACCAAAGAACATCTGGAATGGGGGAGGGGATATGAGCCTCCTCTTATATTTCCTCAAAATGATGCAGGTGTAGTTATTCATCACTAGAAGTAGGAATATGGACATAGATTCTATGATATCCTATAATATTCGTCATAGATTCACTGATTGGAATATGAACATTCCCCATGGAATGTTCCATTCTCACTGGGTTAACACTAGCCAAAATGAGGATATGAGCTCAATTGTGGGACTTTGGAGTATGCCACTCGTCATATTTGAAATTAATATGAACATATCCCGTGGGATGTTTAACTATCAATTGGTGAGAATTTTCTATAATGGGGTTATGTGATCGATCCCATGACTTTGGAATTTGATTTCATTCCTTTTTTATAGGAATTTTCCACTTTGTCGGGGCATGTGCCTCTCTCACCTAATGTTCCCTCGTTGGAACTGGAATATGAGCCTAGTATGACGCCTTTTCCATTATTGGAATATATTGATAATCCACCTGGATGGGAGTAAGAATGCATTCATGCTATAGAGAAAACACATGATCATAATGATCTATGTGTTGGGATTCCCGGGATATAGAGATACATGTATGTTCATGTCCTAGTATCTATACCAGCACCATAATATGATAGATTATTTCATCTGTTATTTCTACGATGTAGTGTAATTTTAGTAGAGTGTGTGTATGTATAAAATCTGGTACATTGTCTGTCTCTACTATGTAATGGTATATATCATCGACATAACTAGGGATATGATCCCACATAAGTTCTCATTATTCCACTGGAATTTGATGATGGGATTCATGCATGATGGTAGTGATATAAACCACACCCATGGTTGCGGTAGGGTTATTCCAACAAAATTGATTCGAGTGAGCTGGGATATGGTCCTTCTTGCTTGTTACTTTTATAATATGTTGGAAAACATTTTCAAAGGGAGTGTGGATATGATCTTGCTAATGGATATATAACTTCTTCCTCACCTGGTATGTCTCATTAGTTACCCATGCATGGTCTTCATATGTCTTAGTGTGTTAGGTGGTACCCTCAATAGGGGATTTATGGGAACTAGTGGGATGGTTTTAGTAATGATGGTTGATAGTAGTCCTCCTCGGTGACCCATAAACAAGGAGGGAGTCATACTTTAATCCCTATTATACAATCATCAGTGACTGATGGTGGTGATTTTCATGCTCTGGTTATAAGAACCCGAAGCGATTGGCTATGGAAATAACGTACACTGTCCTAGCTAAAAAATTTCATGGATGATGTGGACTTACTATATAGAGTACTCTGAGAACCTCATGGTAATATTAAATATTTGATATTTTACAACATTATTGTTACACCTAGACTATTATGATCTCCAGCTGACATTGAAGTTATTATGAAGGTGATATCATTTTTCGACCTGCAGGGGTTACAACCACGGTTGACTCGCCAGAATGGTGGATAGATAATGAATTTATCTCAAATCAGGGTTCTGTTGATGGGATACATATTTTTACTTATGCAAACAACCCGGGAAAAGGTCACTTATTAAATTTATATCATATTCATGATGGGATCAATCAGTTATACATGGTTATGGAAATTTTCATTTTATTCGTGATCCAACCATTTTTATTGTGTGGTATTTTCAACAGGAGGATGTAATTACTTCAAAGGAAGACTGGTTACAAATGATCATCTATAAGATTAATTTAAATATTTTCAGCCTTTCTATGTAGGATATTCAAAAAATCTGTCCTAACATATGATTAACCGGTCATTATGTTATTTTAGAGATTCATGCCTGGTTCACCATTTTTTGCATATAATGTGAAAACAGAAAGTCACAACATGTAATAACCCAATAATTTTTTTTATTTGAGAAACTCACATCGGTTTCTCTAATTTATGTGTAAATGGTGTGGAAAAAAATGAATATATGGATGATATCTTAATTATTATTTTTATTTGAGAGATTCACTTCAGGTTCATGATATTTTTTGATGAAAAAATGACATCTGGGAACCCTCGTTAAGGAGGATTTATTTTATCATGATGATTATTTTTAAGGGGCTCCATTCTTTCACAACAATTATCATCAGGTCACCATTTTCATTCTTAATAGAAACACCTAGTGGTTCCCTTTTCCATAACCGTGTAGATACATTCTTTGTAAATTATGGTGTTCAGATGGTGTTTTAAAACTAATGACACTTATGTGATCACATTATTTAAGAGGATAGAAGGTTAGGAAAATCACAGACTCTTGGGGGAAATATTTATTACTCAAGGACTCTCTTATAGATTTATGATATATTCATGGGTCTCTTCCTAATCCCCCTACAAGACTAGATACCCTAAAAAATATTATAGGTTAAATATATTTGTATTCAAAATAAAGGGGTTACCTTATTGGTGAATCTATATGTACATATCTATGGTTCTTAAAACATTTATCAGTGTTGAGGTGTTTCAAATATGATGAAGCCATATGATAATGCACATTGGAAATTTCATCTATGTAGGGAGGCGGTAAATATTGTAAGGAGTGGGTTGAGCCATTATGAGGAATCCATTGTATCATGTTCAATATATGAATAAAAATCAATTTAGCTCGTTAATCCCATGATGTTTAATGTCATGCATAAGGGAAGAATGTGTGGGCACATGGATCTAGATATTTGAGCTCAATTCTTGAGGAGACATTCTACGTATCTCGGTTATAATATGAATTTGATTTATAATAGTCTGACCATGACATTTGGACATGACCTAAGGATTATTTCCTCATATGTGGGATGTTAATATCATGCCATTCATTGGGGATAACATGATGAGATTTCCTTAGATGAGGGATATTCATGATTCCTGTGATGTGTTTATTACATCCCCTAAGCCCTCATGACCTATTCTCGGTGTGAGAAACAATGGATAACAATTGATTAGAGTCATTGAATATGCATGCGGGAATTATGTAATGGGGAGACCAAGGAATGTTTAATATGGAGATCATTCTTTAGGACGTTTTCCAACATATTCTGGTCATGAGAGTAATTAGAGTTCTCGTAGTTCAGTTAGTTCATAGCCCATTGGAAGATGAGGAAAGGCAATCATCCCATGAGAATGATTGGGTCCTAATGGATGATATTTCGGAGTCATTAATAGAATTATAATGAATTGGATACCTATTTGAGTTAAAGATTTCTCCTTAGGAATTAATCCGACATATAATGGTTATGGAAAGAATCAGAGTCCTTACAGTTCAATGGGCTTCTTAGTCCAGTGATGGATGTGGTATAATGGTTATCCAATGGGAATTATTTTTCCATCATGGATGAAATGTTAGAGTAATGTTATGAATTATAATGGAGTAGACGAACATTTTTGTTTATGATTCGGCCTTATGAAGGAGTCCAACATATCCTAGTTATGTAAGTAATCATAGACCTCATAGTTCACTTGGTAGGGGTCTAAAAACAAATGTTTCCCTTAAGTGATGGATATATAATATTATTCCACTAGTCTGGTATAAGGCCCCATCCTTAAAAATTACTTAATCTTGAGATATTTCATGAATACACATTGAGGATCTTTTCAGGTTTAGATTTTTAGAGAATTAGATCATAAAACATGCATTACATTCCACATTTAAACAAAGTCGATACATAAAGGATAGTATTCATTTTTCCCATCAAGGGAAACATATTAAAAATAAAACAGAGATTCTTTCTTGACACATCCTTGACAATATCATCATATCATGTACCTTTCCCTTGACCTATGAAAAAACATTTCAAAAATGTGGGATGAGCATAAAAAGCTCAGTAAGGGATATAAAAATATGGAAGGGAAACATGAGTACATGTATACATAAGAATCAATGAAATCATACTTTACCCATAAAACATAATCACTTTAACATTCCTCATCAAATCATGAATAAATCATAGAAATAATAATACATAATGGTAACTTGAGGCATTCATAACATTCTTACATAGGGATTAACGCTCTTGGTTACGTTTAGAATACCCATCACAGTATATTCCCTAAATCTCTTCTGATAAACCTTAACATTTAACCCCTTCGTGTTACCCAATTCATTGGAGAGCTATATTGGGCTCACCCACCCTTAGATTGTCACGGAACCACCAGTCTTCATAACAATGACCAAGAACCATAACATAATCGTATCGCATAAAACATGCATAAAGGAAACATAACATTTCCAAATTTCAATCACAAGATATAAATTCCACACATTGATATAATAAAAACATTTTTAAAACCATTTTCAATACCAAAATAAAAGAAAAGTAAAACATTGTATTTATTTTTCATTTTTTTTAAAAAATTATGGCTTGTAGAGGAACCCAAAACTCAAATAATGGTCACGGCGATGGAGACGTCGTTGTCACCGCATACGTGTGACAATAGCACTCCCTTTTGTTGTTTAGTAAAACCCTTCGTATAAAAAATATTACTTTTGAATAAATGCAAAAGTCAAAGGGGTTTATACACCGTATAAAAGAAAGTTGTGTATAAAACAAAATATGCCTCAATATAAGGAGATTGAGATGAAGTCCCATACAAAGATCATTTATTTTAAATAAAATAGATCTATTATGTGTATTAACTATAATTACACGTAAAGAAAGTAAAAATACAAGATAGGACATTATAATATCATGACATAATTTGAAAGTATGAGATTAACCTGAAGAATGAAAATTGGGTTAAGAAGTTCCCTTACCTCAGGTCCGACTTGACTCGATCATTCTTTAACCTCCTGAATAATAAACTTGAGTTAATTTCTACTTGCTTATGAACCTTTTTCAAGTTCATTATTCCTTTTATATCACTTATTACCATGTTATTAACACTATGTAATTATTTAAGATAATAATGGTCGTTTTGTCGATCATTGCTACTTGAGTCAAAAATAAACACTTTATAATTACATGTTTGTTCATGGGGTAAAATATCCATTATATCCAGAATTATATTCATTATGTAGATATAATATATATCATATATATACATGCATTTATAATATTGCATAACCTTTAGAGGTAAGAAATGAAATGCACCGTTCATGGAGACAGAAAGTCGTACGTACGCATGAATCCTACTTCCATTTCTATTTCATATTTAATATAATTAAAACATAATGATACATAATAGTATTATAATTCTAGTATGGTATCATATATAATATCATTATATCTATCCTTTATACGTACAACATATGTAATTAACGAATCAAATCACATTGAGGGGGTGGTAGTCCTCACTTCCGAAAATGAAGATATTGCGTTTACCCATAATGGAATCCATAAAGGTATTACATAAATGAAAAATAAAGAAGCTTAAGTAAAACATAAAGATATTATATATCATATATAAATACAGTGACATCTTATTGTCCACCTTTTAAGGTGTTAAAAGAATATTGAACAATCATCGTTTCGTGAGGCAGAAATTTACCATCCACAGAAACAATATGTTCTTTAACCATTAGATGTAGGTGTGTGCAAGTGTCTCTCGAATCCATATTATAAAAAACATCCTAGTATATTTAATATACTGGTGTTGTTACAATATAAATGAATAAAAAGAGTTTAGGGGGTTGTAGAAGCAAAATAAAACAAATGAACACAAGTGAAGACATTACGTTAGAATCGGGTAACTCCCTTTGATTTGAACCAAAATGGTTTCTTGAAGAGTTTCCTACCTAAGGTAAGGATTCTAGGATGAGGAGAGGGATGTGGAGAGACAAAATGAGCAGATCTTTTCTGAGCCAAAGGCTTGAGAGGTGTGGGTAAGGAGGTAGAGTTGGGAGCCTTTTATAAGAGGAGAGGAGGGGAACTCTTGAAAAGGTATAAAATGTTACTTTATTTTCAATTGAGTTTCGGATTTTAAAGGTCCCAAATTGATTTATTTCGAGGATGAGGTGACAATAGTTCGAAATCCACCCATCCAATAGATTTTTGAAATATTTAGGTCTTAGATTTTACATTATCTTTTCATTTTATTTAAATCGTTAAATAGTGAGGTAATCGCTGCATCATCATGATGTCATAAATAATTTAATTTATTTAATGTCTAAAAATTATAAAAAAAATACTACGATGTTGGAAATCTTTTTTAGATTTTTAATGACTATTTATAGTACAAGATATCATTTATGTTGACAAAAATAATCATGTTTTACTAAAGTGATACATTCTTTGTTATATTTACTTTCTTAAAAAAAACAATAAAAAGTAATTATCAAAGAAAAGTGATTCCATGGGGTCCCCAAGTTTGGAACAAGGAATCCTATGGTCTTCCAGGACACAAATAGTTGTTTTAGGACAGAGGTTGGTGTCATTTTTTATTATTATGATATTATTTTATTATCCTTAACTACCCGATTACTAATTAATCAAGATAATTAACGATAATTACCGTCGTTACTATTCACAATGTCAAAAAACAAAAGATTCTTAATTAAATAATTTGGAACTTCTGATTCCAAATATGGAATCCATTTTACCAAATTCCAAACACAGAAATTTCAATAATTAATTTAAAAATAATTCCCGTTGTCAAAACAAATAGCGGTTTTTTTTTAAACAATATCTATGAAACGTTTGGCATTTGTTTATGCCCAATTCCAAAGAAAATTAAATTTTAATGACCACCATTGGATTAAATGGTAAATATATATTCTAATTACACTTTAAAACCAATTAAAAAGATAAACTACCCATATAATTAAATTAGATGAAAAAGCAGTTTTGATATAAAATACAGTATTTTTCACTATTCATTAAAAAATGAACATTGTCAGAAAAATACCAAAAATTAATCCAAAGTAAATTTCAATGTCCCAATAATAAAGAATAAGTTTATTTTGAAAAATAGAACTTATAACATTTTCAAAATATAGATTTAAAAATGGTTCTCCATCAAAAGACGGTAAAACAATCTTTTAAAAATATTAGAGTATTTGATGCTTAAGATTGGATTTATTCTCATTTTAAGCCTCTAAAACACTATATAATTCATATATAGACATAGATAACTATATCTATTATTAATTACTTACTTGGGATGTTACATCATTCCCCCCTTTAGAAAATTGCATCCCCCAATTTATTTACATATCGAATAAGTGGGGGTATTTATCCCTCATTGCATTTTCAGATTCCCATGTTTCCTCTTCAATCATGTGGTTCTTCCAAAAAAACCTTTACTTGATGAATCAAATTATTCCGAAACACTTGCTCCTTGGGGTCAATAATTTGGACCGGTTATTCCTCATAAGATAGATTCACTTCCAGCTGAACTACCTCTGCACTCAAAACATGAGATAGAACTGGCATGTACTTCCTAACATTGAAACATGAAAAACATTGTGTACCTGAGATAAACTCGGAGGTAAAGAAACTCAGTATAAAACTGATACAACTCTTTCAATAATTTCATATGGTCTAATGAACCTTGGACTTAGCTTTGCTTTCTTACCAAATCGCATCACATTTTTCCAAGGTGATACTTTGAGAAAAACATGATCACCCACCTCAAAAGAGAAATCATTCTTCATGTTGTCCGCATAACTCTTCTACCTACTCTGAGACGTTATCATGTGTCTTTGTATCATCTGAACTTTTTCTACCATTTATTCTACCAATTCTGGTCTCATCAACTTCCTTTCACCCACTTCATCCCAGAAAGCTGTAGTTCGGCACCGCTTCTCATATAATGCCTCAAATTTTGCCATCTGTATACTAGAATGAAAACTATTATTATAATAAAACTCAACCAAAGAAAGATGTTTGTCCCAAATTCCCTGATAATACCTAGAACAAGCACTTAGCATATCCTCCAAAGTCTGAATTGTTCATTCTGACTGCCCATCTGATTGAGGATGAAAAGCTGTACTAAAATTTCATTCAGTACCCAACGACTTCTAAAGGCCTTTCCAAAAGTTAGAAGTAAACCTTGGATCGCGATCGGATACAATGGAGAGGGGAACTCCGTGTAACCTGACTATCTATTTATGATACAAACTAGAAAGTTGATCCAGGGAAAAAGTATCTCGTATAGCATGGAAATGAGCAGATTTAGCCAAGTGATCAACAATAACCCAGATTGCATTATTACCTCGAGGTGTCTTCGGTAATCCCACAACAAAGTCCATGGATATATTCTCCAATTTGTAATCTGGAATTGGTAAAGGATAAAGCATCCCTTTCGGTAACTTCCGCTCTGCTTTAACCTGTTGACAAGTCAAACACTTCACAGTAAAATTATCAATATCTCTTTTCATTCTATCCCACCAGTAATACTCTCGAAGATCCCTATACATCTTAGTACTGCCTGGATGAACTGAAAACGGAGAACTATGAGCTTCACATAACAACTCTTTCGTCAACTGTGAATGACAAGGCACACATAATCTATTCCCAAATCTCAAGACACAATCATTATCAATGTTGAATTTAGGCAACTTACGCTTCTGAACCAGCTCTACCTTTTTCTGCAACTCACTGTCTTGTTTCTGTGCTTTCTTAATTCTGTCTAATAAAGAAGATTTCACTGATACCTGAATCAAAATAGAAGGACATCATGCACCAAAAATTTCTATGCCAAAGTTCATCAAATCCTTAACCTAAGGATCACGATCCAAACACAACAATGTTAATGAAGCATTACTTTTTCGACTCAAAGCATGAGCCACTTTATTTTCTTTTCCCGGATGGTAATGAATTCTACAATAGTAATCCTTGAATAATTATAGCCATCTCCTCTGTCTCATGTTCAATTATTTCTATGTGAATAAATACTATAAACTTTTTTGATCGGTATATATTTCACACTTTACTCTAGACAAATGATGCATCCAAATTTTTAAAGAAAAAACAACAGCAGCTAATTCCAAATCATGTGTAGGGTAATTTACCACATGATTTTTCAACTGACGTGAAGCATAAGAAATTACCTGATCATTCTGCATTAGGACGCAACCAGGTCCTTTCAATAAAGAATCACTATAGATAAAAAACTCCCCATTCCTGGAAGGTACTTCCAAAACTAGAGCATTCAACAATCTTCTTTTCAGTTTCTGAAAACAATCATCACATTCTTTTATCCAGATAAACTTAACACCCTTCCGAGTTAGTTTAGTAATTGGAATAGATAACTGGGAAAAATTTCTAGCAAACCTTCGGTAATAGCCTGCCAAACCATGGAAGCTACGAATCTTAGTTACATTTGTTGGTCTTGGCCATTCATCAACAACCTTTTTTTTGCTGGATCAATAGTTATCCCATCTTTAGAAACAATGTGTCCAAGGAAAGAAATCGTTTTCAAACAAAACTCACACTTGCTGAATTTCCCATACAATTTATTTTCTTTTATGGTTTGAAAAATAACCCTTAAATGACTTTCATGCTCCACTTTAATTTTATAAAACACCAAAATATCATTAATGAAAACCACCACAAACTTATCCATGAACTAATGAAAAATTCTTTTCATTAAGTCCATGAATACAACAGGTGAATTGGATAGCCCAAAAGGCATTACAAAAAATTCATAATGGCTATATCTTGTGTGAAACGCGGTCTTGGGAACATCTTCTTCCTTTACCTTCAACTTATGTTACCCCAATCTCAGGCCAATATTTGAAAAAAATTGAGCTCCCTGGAGCTGATCAAACAAATCATCAATATGAGGCAAAGGATATTTGTTCTTAATAGTGATGTTATTCAAGGCTCTATAATCAATGCAAAGTCTCATAGAACAATATTTCTTTTTAACAAATAAAACAGGGTCACCCCATGGTGATGTGCTGGGTCGAATGAAACATTTCTCTAAAAAATCTTGAAATCGCTCCTTAAACTCTAAAAGTTCAATTTGAGCCATTCGATAAGGGGTATTTGAAATTGGTTTAGCATCAGGAACTAAGTCAACAGTAAATTCAACTTCCCGATCTGGTATTATTCGAGGCAACTCATCAAGAAAAACATCAGGATACTCATTTACAACTAGCACATCATTAATCTGAACGGTTCCATTGTTTTCAACAATATGTGCAAGGTAACATTCATTTCCACCTTTTACAAGTTTCTCACCATCTTGATATATTATCAAAAGTAAGGGTTCATTCTAGTACACAAACTGAAACTCATTCTGAAAAGAAACTTCTTTAGATCTATAGTCAATCTTTTCATGGTAAATAGAGATCCAATCCATACCCAGGATAACTTCAAACTCTACTAGAGTAAAAACAATAAGGTTTTCATGTAGGTTCTTTCCACGGATAAGGATATGAATATTTTTATAAATTCTTCTGGCCTCAAAATTTCCCCCAGGTGTTTTTTCCACAAGTTCCGGAGTAATTTCTTGAGATGGTATTCCCATTTTACTAAAAAAAATTCAGAGATGAAGGAATGCATAGACCCCAAATCAAACAACATACTGGCATAATCTGAAAAATCAATGTACCTGATACCACTTCTTTTGATGGCCCAGCATCTACTAAGTAGTTGCAAAGGATTTCACCACCCCTTTCTTCTTGTAGTCTAATTGAATCCCTTCATTTGAGCTCTTTTCCAAACACTCGTTTTCATAATGACCCATCTCATTGCACTTAAAACATCTCACTAACTATAAATCAAATTTGGTCTTACCATCACCTTGATCTTTTTAAGTGAAATCATGAGCCTTATGTCCCATCTTACCACATCAGTAGAACTTTCCAGAATTCAGAAGACATTCCCCAGGATGCCATTTTCCACATTTATCACAAACTAGAAAATTAGTTTTCTTACCATCAGACCTTTTTGAAGAATTCTTACCTTTCTCCTGCCACCTCGATCTCTTCTTCTGTTAGTTGTTATATGAAACTTGATCATCAGTAAACTCCATTTCCACCTTCTCAGCACACCGAACAGGCTTTTCATAACTCTTGTACTCGCAAGAAGCTAAATCCCTTCGATATTTTTGGTTTAATCCTGAGTAAAAACGATTGATTTTACTATCAAGGTCTCGGATAAAATTTGGAGCATACCATTCCAATAGAGTGAACCTTTCTTCATAAGAAGCCACTGAGTCTTCCTCTTGCCTCAATTCTAAGAATTGTTTTTCCATCCTTAGTCAAACACCTTAGGAAAATATTTCTGAAGAAACATACCTTTGAATTTATCCCAATTGATAGCATCAATCTCATGAGCGTCCCTGATATTTTTAACCATCGACCACCACAGATCTGATTCACCCTCCAAACGGTAAATAGAAAGACTAACCTTTGGATTGTCTGAACACCCCATGACATTGAAAATCATCTCTAGTACTTTAATCCACCATTCAGCTATCATAGGGTCAAATGATCCTCGTAATGATGGGGGATGTTGCCTCATGAAATGTTCCACCACTGACATGTTCCTCTGTGGTTGATTTGGATGATCTCGTGCATGGATACCACCACCATTTATCGCTTGAGTCAACTGCGCCATTACTGCAACAAACTATTCAGTTCCAATTCCGACCATATCAAGATGCTGATTCGGAAGGTCATTTCCTTCTGCATTCCTTCCTAACACTACTTCCCTGTTTCCTCTACAGAAAACCATTCTGAACAAACATGTCTTAGATGAAGCAACATGGTAATCTTCAAATGCTATATCATTTCAATTTGACCATAAGAAAATATTTTCGGATAATCCTTTAATAAAATTCTAACTCCTAAAGTTATCTAAACTGACCTTGAATACCAACTATAAGGCCCCAGCCTTAAACATTAATTAATCTTGAGATATTTCAATAATACACATTGATGATATTTTTAGGTTTAGAGTTTTAGAGAATTAGATCATAAAACATGCATTACATTCCACATTTAAACAAAGTGGTTACATAAAGGATAGTATTCATTTTTCCCATCAATGGAAACATATTTAAAATAAAACATGGATTCTTTTTGACACTTCCTTGACACTATCATAATATCATATACCCTTCCCTTGACCTATGAAAAAACATTTAAAAAACATGGGATGAGCATAAAATGCTCAGTAAGGGATATAAAAATATGGAAAGGAAACATGAGTACCTGTATACATAAGAATCAATGAAATCATATTTTACCCATAAAACATAATCACTTTAACATACCTCCTCAAATCATGAATAAATCATAGAAATCATAAGACATAAAGGTAACTTGAGGAATTCATAAAATTATTACGTAGGGAGCAACCCTCTTGGTTACTTTTGGAATACCCACCACAGTATATTCGATAAATCTCTTTGGAGAAACCTTAATGTTTAACCCCTTCACGTTACCCAATGCATTGGAGAGCTATATCGGGCTCACCCACCCATAGTTTATCACAGAACCATCCATCATTATAACATTGCCCAAGAACCATAACATAATTATATCATATAAAACATGCATAAAGGAAACATAAAATTTCCACATTTCAATCACAAGATATCAATACCACACATTGATATAATAAAAACATTGTGAAAACCATTTTCAATACCAAAATAAAAGAAAAGTAAAAAATGGTATTTATTTTTCATTTTTTTTAAAAAGTTGCGGGTTGTAGAGGAAGCTGAAACTCAAATAATGGTCATGGAGGTGGAGAACTCGTTGTCACTGCATATGTAGGACAAAAACATTCCCTTTTTTCATTTAGTAAAATGCTTCGTATAAACAATATTCCTTTTGAATAAACGCAAAATTCAATGGGGTTTATACACCGTATAAAAGAAAGTTGTGTGTAAAACAAAATATGTCTCAATGAAAGGAGATTGAGATGAAGTCCCGTACAAAGATAATTTTATTAAATAAAATAGATCTATTATGTGTATTCAATATAATTACACATAAATAAAGTACAAATACAAGATTGGAAATAATAATATCATGACATAATTTGAAAGTAGGAGATTAACCCAAAGAACGGAAATTTCTGTTAAGAAGTTCCCTTACCTCGGGTCTGACTTGACTCGATCATTATTTAACCTCCTGAATAATAAACTTGAGTTAATTTATACTTGCTTAAGAACCTTTTTCAATTTCATTATTCCTTTTATATCACTTATTACCATGTTATGAACACTATGTAATTATTTAAGTTAATAATGGTCGTTTTGTCGATCATTGCTACTTGAGTCAAAAATAAACTCTTTATAATTACAATTTTGTCCATTGGGTAAAATATCCATTATATCCAGAATTATATTCATTATGTAGATATCATATATATCATATATATACATGCATTTATAAAATTACATAACCTTTAGAGGTAAGAAATGAAATGCACCGTTCATGGAGACGGTAAGTCGTACGTACACATGAACGCTACTTCCATTTCTATTACATATTTAATGGAATTAAAACATAATGATAAATAATAGTATTTTAATTACAGTATGGTATCATATATAATATCATTAAATCTATCCTTTATACATACCAAATATGGTATTAACGAATCAAATCACTTTGAGGGGGCGGTAGTCCACACTTCCTAAAATGAAGATATCGCGTTTACCCATAATGGAAACCATAATGGTATGCCATAAATGAAAAATACAGAAGATTAAGTAAAAAATAAACATATTATATATCATATATAAATATAGTGACATCTTAATGGAAACATTTGAAGGTGGTAAAATAATATTGAACAATCATCATTCCGTAAGGCAGAAATTCACCATCCAAATAAACAGTATGTTCTTTAACCATTAGATGTAGGTTTGTGTAAGTGTAGCCTGAATACTTATTATAAGAACATACTAGTTTATTTTAGATACTTATTTTGTTAAAAATGAAATGAATAAAAAGAGTTTAGGGGGTTGGAGAAGCAAAATGAAACAAAAGAACACAAGTGAAGACATTACCTTAAAATCGGGTAACTCCCTTTGGTTTGAACCAAAAGGGTTTCTTGAAGAACTTCATGTCTAAGTTAAGGCTTCTAGGATGAGAATATGGATTTGGAGAGACAAAATGAGATGATATTGGCCAAGCCAAAGGCTTGGGATGTGTGGGTAAGGAGGTATAGGTGGGGGACTTTTATAAGAGGAGAGGAGGGGCACTCTTGGAATGGTATAAAATGATACTTTATTTTTAAATGATTTTCAGATTTTAAAGGTCTCACATTGATTTATTTCAAGGATAAGGTGAGAAGAGTTAGAAATACACCCATCCAATAGGTTTTTGACATGTGTAGGTCTTAGATTTTAAATTATCTTTTCAGGTTATTTTAATAGTTAAATAATGAGGTAATCGCTGCATCATCATAATGTCATAAATAATTTAATTTAGTTAATGTATAAAAATTATCAAAAAAAATACTATGATGTAGGAAATAGTTTTATATTTCCAATGAATATTTATAGTCAAAGATATCATTTATGTAGACAAAATTAAATGTTTTTTACTCAGGTAATACATTCATTGATATATTTACCTTCTTTAAAAAAATAAAAAGATAAAAAGTAATTATCACACAAAAGTGATTCCATGGGGTCCCCAAGTATGGAAATAGGCATCCCATGGCCGCCCATGACACAAATAGTAGTATTAGGACACATTATGGTGTCATTTTGTATTATTATGATATTATTTTATTATCCTTAACTACCCGATTACTAGTTAATCGAGATAATTAAAGATAATTACCGTCGTTACTATTCACAAATTCCAAAAACAAAAGTGTCTTAATTAGATAATTTGGAAATTTGGATTCCAAATTTGGAATCAATTTTACCAAATTACAAACACGGAAATTGCAATAATTAATTTAAAAATAATTCTCGTTGTCAAAATAAATAGCTGGTTTTTTTGAAACAATATCTATTAAACGTTTGGCATTTGTTTATGCCCAATTCCAAAGTAAAATTAATTATAATGACCACCATTGGATTAAATGGTAAAATTATATTCTAATTACACTTTAAAACCAATTAAAAATATAATCTAACCATATAATTAAATTAGATGAAAAAACAGTTTTGATGTAAAATGCAGTATTTTTCACTATTCATTAAAAAATGAACATTGCCAGAAAAATACCAAAAATTAATCCAAAGTAAATTTCAATGTCACAATCATAAATAATAAGTTTATTTTGACAAATAGAACTTATAAAATTTTCAAAATATATATTTAAAAATGGTTCCCCATCAAAAGGCGGTAAAACAGTGTTTCAAAAAATATTAGAGTATTCCATGCTTAAGATTGGATTTATTCTCATTTTAAGCCTCTAAAACACTATCTAATTCATAAATAGACATAGATAAATAGATTTATTATTAATTACTTACTTGTGATGTTACATCTGGGATTAAAAACTATCATCGACCTTACCCTGAAAGAGGCTAGTCTTGTGAATGATATGATCATTGTGACTCTCCATTACCATGTGATCAATTCTCAATGTGAGGAACAGTGGATGGAAAATGAACTATTTAATTTATTTTAGATGATGGAATTATCTTATGTGACATCCCTTTGGGTTCCTAACATATAGTTTGAACCTTAGAGAGTTTTCATACATATCCTAGTTATGAAAAGAATAATATTTATCATAGTTCCTTTGGTCTGGGAATACACAATGACATTTCCCTATAGAACATGGCTTACACACTATGGATGGAAATGTTATCATGTCCTGTGATGCCTTAATTGACATGGAATGCTTTCCTACCAAACCTAGTATTCTTGACCACTTGACATACTATGATTTTCAATGAACATTACTTAAGTACAATCACATGATCTAGCTAGCCTTTCTGGGGTATATTGCATTACGTGGATGGAATTTCAATGGTTTATTGAATGATCTAGGTCGACCCATACAAAGGTCATCACGATACCATACCGATAGATCCTAAAATCCATCACATGATCCTAACTGACATGTTAATAAGGTGATTCTTTATTAGTTGAGTTTTTTGTTCCATTGAAATATATGGCTGAAACACATGAGGGGAGTCACAAGAGTCAATATGACATGTCTAGAGTGTGACGTAGGTTCTAGGATTACATGTCTATGTATCATCATGAGATATGACTTAAATTCCTAGAGGGCATCATGGGAGCCCATTTTACATACACATGTACTACCACATGACTGAGCTGACGTGTAATGGTGCATCTATATGATTAGGGTAACATGTATGAAGGGAACCACATTGTTTGGACGGTGAGCCTGAGGGGCGTCACGAGATTGGGTGACATGCCTAAGGGGCTCCATATAAATTTCCATGTCATGTCCAAGGGACTTATCATGATCCGAATACTATACTAGAAGAGTTTTATGTATTCTAGGAAACATGTCCCATTGTTTTCAGGCAACTTTGGTGGTTCACGTGAAGCATATACCGATCAACATATATGTATTTCATATATGTCTCCCATTTTTAGTCTGTGTTCCATATTTTTATTGTGAATTCCTTTGATTTGTTTAGTGTAATATTGTTTTAAATCTAAAATGATCTAGAAAATATGTTGTGTGGTATTCCCATGACCACTATAAATCCATTTCATGATCTAAGAGTGAACACACTATGTGATTACTCATGATGTATGATCACTTCAGTTGTTCTTCAGATTATACATGATGAAAAAATTATAGGTTATGAGATCAAACATTATAATAAATCCACACTATTTCCAGAGCGCGGGTCCTTGAAAAAGTATTTAATGTCTGAGAGCCCAGATTCCTCCTCTATTTTTGATGGGGTGGGGGATATATAGGACTCTCCACTTATGTAATTCACCATTGGGCACGATGAGTATTTCATGAATCTTGGATGGAGTTGGTGGAGGTGTTCGACATGATGTACTACCAAAATACCCTCAGAAAGTCATTTTGGGAGTTTCACATGATTTTCAGTGAATGCAAGATCATCCCATAAAAATACTTATTTATTATATTATTTCAATTTAATGGGGTCTTTCCAAGTAATTAGGACATACCAAGGGACCTTAATATTGTCATATTGATATTTCCAATGGTTATTCTAAGATCAGTATTCTTGTTGGAAGGTCTTCACATGATGTTTGGAGGCTTTTCCAGAATCATTCATGAGGAAAGTATGGATTATTAGAGGACCTTCACAAAATCAGACCATTTTTTCAAGGGTTCTTGTGATAGTACACTATTGACATCCTAACTGGGTGACATGAGTTTTACAAATGCAGATCTTCCATCATTTACTCTCTTATTTTGATTTTCTATCTTACAAATGTTGGGGATCACATAATGTTGTATGAGCATTTTTGAATACAATCATTCCACCAGTGATTATTCTCATTGGAACCAACAAATGGTTCTATTGATATGTGTGAGAATTTCATGTACAATGCCATCCCATTTTTTATACAGACAATGGGGGTGTGTGGGGTTTACATGAAATTCTAAAGGCCCTTTGTTTGATAAGGATGAAATGTCAGCATGATTTTACAAGATGTGGTGTACGTGTGGTCTGGATCTCCCAGTATATTATGGTTTTCCTTGGGAATGTCATAAGATGTTTTATTACTGCAAGATACTCCCTTTACACTATTTATATCCTTTTTTTATTTTAAAAAGTCCCAGGGTTTCATGATATTACCTAAATGATATTAGGGAAAATTAATACCCATTCAGTGATTCATAACATCAGTTTCATGTCCCCATGAGGCTCCCTCTTAAGAATAATTTCCTTATATATTAAAAGTAAATTCTGATGGGATTTCATGGATCCACCGATTGACAATTCCAGTTTCCTATGGGTTCTTCCCTAGAAGATGTCATTCGAATAGTGATTGTGTGGGCCATCTTCATTAGATTAGAATGAATTGTAAAAGGGGATATATATATGATATAACATATTCTATGTGATGTGCATGGCTCCTTTGTGTGACATTATGAAGATATCAAGATCACGTGTCTCATGGGGCATCACATGTTCTATGTAATCTCGACAAACTACTTTTTGATTTTAATAACAAAGGAAAGAACATTAATATGGAATATAATTATTTTTAATTTTTTATGCTCATTTTTTGTGCATCAAAATTCCACAATAATTTCCAACAATAAAATGTTAAAAAGAAAAAGCAGAGCACATCGTTTCCTGAGGTAGTAGTTAGCCTTACGCAGAAAAAATGATTTCATTACCCATTTTATTGATGTGTGTGTATGTATAGGTCAAAACATTAACAAAAAAATAATATTACATTCATTATACTACGTTTTTTGGATAATTATAGAGTAATAATAAATGAAGGGCCGAGAAATAAATAAAATAGAAGTGACTAATGAATAATTTTTCCTCTATTTCAAGTAACTCTATTTTGTTTACTAAAAAAATTACATGTATATATTTATACAAAAATTTAGTATCATAGGATGAGTGGAGGGATTTTGGGAGATTATATGGGTTGGTTATGGAAGCTAAAAAATGGATTTAGAGGTGTTAATAGTGTGGGAGGGTGAGTGCCTCTTTATTTTGGAGGACTGACATTCTTGTAAATAGAAAAATGATAACACAATCGGGAGGTTTCCCATAGATCATGTGACCAAAATAATGAATAAAACCAGATACAAGTTTTTTATATAGTTTAATAATGACCAAAATATGGTTTTTGAACAATGTTCTATGTAATTTGGTCATATAAGATTATTCTTAACCACAAAGCGAGCACATTTTTTACTTTAATCTGTCGAATTAATTTGTATTCCTTTCACTAATACATATAGACATAAACTATGTTAAAATTACTATAAATTATAAATTATAATGATTAAAACAATATAATAAATTTTATAAATTCAAATCATATAAGTTGAATAAATAAATTTAAAATTAATCCCATAGAGTGGATGAGACCACTGGGTTTTCAATAAGAAAATTTCAAAATATTGAAATGTTTTTATATCCAATTTCAATGTGAAATTAATTTATATAATCTTAACATGTTTAACTAATACAAAATTTATCTACATATACTTTAAAATAAATTTAAAATATAATTTATTACTATAATTTTTTATAAGAAAAATAATTTTTCAATTAAAACCTGGTGTCATTTACGATTCATCAAAATATAAAAGTTCTTCAAAAATACAAAAAACTCAATAAATCTAAATTATTCTATTAAAATTTCAAAAAACAGTCAAATTTTGGGAAATGAATTTTTTAAAATAGTCAAAATTTACTTTTATTTGTTGTATTTAATTAAATGGTTAAAAACTACCTTTTAGAAAAACACACCCTTTTATCACATAAAATTTGAGTTTTTGGATTTATGAATATAAAAGATTAGTGATGAATTTAAAAACATTTCAGTACATATATATCATATAGATATAATTCCCTAATATTTATTAATTTAATTAATTAATAGAAAATAAATTTCTGAGCTTAAATATAGTTTTTCATTGAAACACATCCTTCATATTCAGTTTGTTTTTATTTTCACTTTTAACTAATTGGGAACCAAAATATTAATTATATAAACATGTGTAATCCATATATAAAAAATAATATTAATCATAATCATTTCTCCCATTGAATGGATAGGTGATAACTATTTTTTTAAATAAGTAATATTAAAAATATATTCTTCTCCGGTAAGACTCGACCTTGTGTGTAATAGAAGATATCATAGAAAATAAGCATTACATGAAACAAAAGATAACTATGCTGTTGTGAAAAACTCAATAATAACTATTCATTGAAATTAACATAAGATATTAAGGAGTTTAAAATACTTTTTGGGATGATCTTTCTTTAAAAAATGTATGTTACATCACATGCCCCTTAAAAATTAATTTCACCCTAAAAATAATCTTGGTTATAATGTATTAACATTTTTAAAATTAAATTTTCGAAACAAATAATGAAAAAAAGGTTAATAAATCCACCTCCCAAAAATGTAATATGGGAAACATAATTTTCAACAAAATTTACACTTATCTAGGATTCCACATAAGGAGAACATATGTGTGAATATATCAAATGTGTAAATAATTATAGAGAGTGACTGAGATCATTGATCATAAATATGTGAATTAATAATGTAAAGTTAGGGGACTTAAAAACATAAAAATGAGACGATCAAAAACTACATCATTTCATCATAATTTAAGGAACTTGGATTACACTATTGTTTCAATAGCATTTTTCCAATGTTAGGGAATTCTCATTTAATATAAACCAATAGAGAAAAAAAAGGAAATATACATACTTGGTGAGTATAATTTCATCGTTTAATTAATTTCTATAATAATATAAACTATTCCTCCAAATAATGATTATTTAAGAAAAATATTAATTGATGAAAGACTAAAATATACTTTTAATGACACATAACCATAGATGGGATTGTCAATCTATTCTTCCTATCTCTCTACATAAACAAAAAAACAGATATAAAATTGAAATATAATTATGTAAAATGATTAAATCAAAAAATTAAACACTAATTTTCAAAATTATATTTTAAAACCCAATGTTAAAAATTAACTAATTCATAAATAACTATCCTTAATATTCTTAAAAATATAGAAACTATGTAAGAAAACTCAATGATTAGAATGATTTGATCATATATTAATCCAATGTAAATAAACCACTATACCAAAAAAAGCCAATATTTTTCCAAAATAATCATAATCATAACCTGTATAAATTTTTATAGTAACCAATACATTACATAGGCTAGTGGTATTGTATACAAACTGTATTAATCTTCAGTCATGGATTCAATCACCACAACCTAGTTGGATGCAATGGGGTTTCACCATGCATATGGGATTTCAACCCCCTTTTCATTAATATTAAATAATAAACCCCACAATATCACTACATGTTGATCCTAGGGGATATAAATTACTTATCCTAAAAATAGTCTCTAAAAATGTCATTGATGTCCTCAAAAATTATACTATATAAGAACCTCATGTGTTGTGTTTTATGACTTCAAAATTATTACCATGATTAAGGTAATATTAAGAGGATGATATCCATAACTCTTATGATAAAATCATATCAAAACATCATTTTAGAGACCCAAATCATGACGTAAATGGACATTAGATTACTTCTTCAGAGTACTTAAAACAGAAAAAATAATAGATGGCCAATGACCGTATTAGTTTAGTGTCTTTGGAAACATGGAACATAATCTTCTAATCATGGTGAAAGATCTTCAACATCTCCCATAAAGATCTTCCCCTTTTGTTTTATTTCCTAAAACCATTCTTTATAACCTGGGGAAAAGAAAAAATATAAAGGGTGAACTCAAATGCTTAGTAAAGGTAAACATATAGAATATGAAAAAAATCTATAAACATTTAGATGTAAAAACATGAATATAAAACATCAAAATCTTGAGCAATGACATAAATCATGGAATTACATAAAGAACATATCATAAAAGAACATTAATCATGATAAAATGGAATGGGAATAAAACATGGAATTGTGGAAAACCATTAAATCACATGATATGATTTTCATAGTAGCCAAGGCATTGTTGCCAAGACCATCATAGTGGACAAAGTTCATTACTGAACCGGGTTTACTTGTCATTCCATCCCTGTATTACTGAACCGGATTCAATTTCCATTCCAGCCATGTCTATCTCATAAGATATAAATCTTTACCCAATTCATTGGAGGGATATATAGGTCCCACCAATCTCATAATGACTCCATTATTATGTGTTCCACAAAATCATACATCATACATCATAGCATAGCCCATGTAATAAAAATGGGATTCTTAAACATCATGCCATCATAACATAATCCATATAAGAGAAAAGAACTTCATAAAAATAATTCCATAATAACATAATCAATTCAATGTAATAATAGGGATAGAAACATAACCCTATATCATCATTGATGGGAAATAATTTTGATAAAACACATGAAATGAATTCCTGAGGAAAATATCCTTTCTTCATAAAAATAATTTTGTTTTCACAAACTGACATGTAATTTTAAAAGAAAATGATTCTGTTGAAAACATTCATGAAATCTTGTAGGGTAATCTTCATGAAAATAAGGTGTTATAAAACCTTAAAAATCCGTTCATGCCGTATAATTTAAAAAACATTCTTCTAGTAATTTTGTCAGGAAAGTCAAAAAGTTCCTCATATGGTAAACCAAAGAAAGATTCCTTCCATACCATGTGGTAAAAGTCAAAAAAGGGTAAAAAGGACTTTAAACATACATTAAATTTTTCTATAATATATGGAAATGGATGATAAATATAACCCCAGAAAATAATTATGAATAAACAATCGCGGATAAGAACGTGATTGGAATAATTATCCCTTACCTTAGGTCTGATTTCTTCTGTATGTGTCTAAAACTCCTGTATAGTTGGTTTAAACATATTATTAACTTGTAATATAACCATAATAATATTTATGACCGCATATATGATTCACTTATTACTTTATATTACCCGTTCTTTTGTCAATTCAATGTTAAAGGAGCGTTTTGGGTAAAATCGTATCATTTATCGTACGTGGTTGGACTTTTTGTTCTTGATATTATTACTTATATCATGATTTCATTACTCCCAGAATGTAAAAAATGATTTATATATCATATATATTCAGTATATATATATATATATAATAGATATATAAAGGAAATGAAATACACCGTTAATGGAGATGGTAGGCCGTACGTACGCATGAACGTTGTTTTCTTTTCCTTATTAAATTGAATGGATGTAAATGAAATATAAATATACATAAATCCAGTAGCATTATTATGTCAAATATTTCATGATTACTTATTATATATACTGTATAATCATTCTTGAATGGTTAACATGGAGAACGAATCTCATCGCGTTGTGGAGACGGTAATCCGTACGTATGCCCGAACGATGATATTGTTCCCATATTTGTTCAATGGAATTGCAGTGGATGATATAATATATCAGAATAATTATGATTTTATAATAATCATATATAGTTATTCTTTACACCATTATATACATCCAAGTAAGGTGGTGGTGGAAAATAGATTACACCACGGAGTAGAGACGGAATTCCGTGCGTACGCATGCGCGGTGATTTCATTTTCCATAGGATGGATAGAAGGTGCAATAGGGTTGTTTCATATTTATAATAACATATCAGTATATCAGTGATACTGATGTTATTACTTTATAATGAAACAAGTAAAGAAGAAAAAGTAGAAGAAAAAAGAAACGTGAAAAAATCGGTAGAAGAGATTACCTCTTCCTCGACGTGCCTCTTTTAAACCTCCTCTTGGGGCACTAGATTTGGTCTTTTGAGAATACCGGAACCTATATGATATAAATAGGGATGTTGAGAAGATTAATTTTCAGGGGTTGGAAGAGCTTGAAGGCTCAAAATTTTGTGAAGAGGAGAGGGAGGAGGTGCCCTTTTATAAGGGAGGAGAGTGGCACTTTTGGAATCCTCAAAATATTAATTTCTAACAAACTCAAAACCCCACATAAAAACGTCCAAAATTACTCCAATTATAATATTAGATGATATAGGGTTGTAATCTCATGAACTAATAAAATTTAGACATGTAGGGAATTTATTTTAAACATTATCAACTTGATTTATCCTTATTTAATCTATTTAATTTTATTTGTGGTAATAATATTCTAAATTTTAAATTGTTATAAATAATTACTTATGTGTTGTTAATTGCCCATAATTGGATAATTTATGAATATTTAGACTATATTAATTTTAATTTATAAATTTTAAATATTTTTGTGATTTTTAACAATTTTATAATATGTTATTTTTATAAAATAACAATAGTGTTAATTTTGACACTATTTATTTATTTGAATTTAAATAAAATCCAACCGAAGGATATATTCGAACCAAAATGTTTTATAGATTCCTAACATGACATATTAATCTAGAAAATTCGTATTGAACATTAATTAGTTCATATAATATTTATTTTAATATTTATAAAACCATTTATTTGATATTTCTCTTAATAAAACAATTACTACATCATTTTTGTATAATCATTTAATATACTTATTATTTTTATAAAAATTAATCCTAAAATACTATGATGATTATAAATATAATATATTTTAAAATAATACTTTTACTTGAATTTACCATCTTAAAATCACAACATGTAAATTGTTATATTTATTAAATTTTGAAGGTGACAATTTTGACATCATTTAAAATAAAATAATATAAGTGTCATGATCACTTTTATAAAGCTCCAAATAGTCAAAAATTATACCATTATATGGTTATGGTTTAGATATATTCGACCAATAAGTTTTGGTACAGTTTTTTGGCATTTTAATGGGTATTATTATTTTAATAAAAAGTATATTATTGATTTTTCACTAAATAAATAATTTCTGCATCATTAACGTATAATCTATTAAGGTAATTAAATATCTCATAAAAATTACAAAAAAATACCATAAAAACATTTTATATTTCAAATGACTATTTATAATCGAATTTATATTCTGTATAATCATATATTAAAAATACTCTATTTTTAAATGTTTGAGTGAGACATATTTCACTTTATTTAAAATAAAATAAATTAAAGGTGTTAATCACATCCAAGTGGGTTCAAATTGAATCCATTTCGACCCAAATATGACTTACGACGAAATATAATCAACCAATTATATTAATACAAGTGTTAGGGTAATTTTATAATATTATATTTACCCTTAATTACCCAATTTACTTTTAACTATGGTAAATAAAATTTACTGTAGTTACTAGTCGTAGTTCCCAAAAGAAGTAGCCTATTAACATAATTTGGACCTAATTATTCAACATATGGAATCCATTTTTCTAAATTCAAATCAAAGAAGTTGCATAAATTAATTTAAAATTAATCTCATCGTTAAGAAAACAAGTTTTAAAAGTTAAAACATTGCAAAAGATTGAAATGATTTTACCTATGAATTCAATGTAAAATTAATTATAATTACATACATTATATTAAATGGTAACAATATATTATATTTGCCCTTTAAAACCATTAAATATTATAATTTAACCATATAAATTATTATGATGAAAAATTTTGTTTTTAATTAAAATATAGCATGTTTTTACTGTTAATTAAAATATGAACGTTATCAGAACAATATGAAAATTTTATCCAAAGTAAATTTTTATATCCTGATTCCAAAGATGACTTTTATTTTTTCAAATTGAACTTATAAACATGTAATAAAAATATATTTAAAGTGGGTGAGCCATCAAAAGGTAGCAAAATTGTATTTTTTTTAAAATACTTATTTTACCTGAAAAAATTATTTTGTTCTCATACCATGTTTTAGAAAATGTGTAAGATGAATAAAAAAGTTATAAAATTAAAAAATTAGTTAATAATATTCATAAAGAAAAGTTCATAATAATATTATAACAATATATCATTGTTTAGTGAAACTAGGTATTGCGTACTACACACACAATCGAGGAAGGTCGTGATTGCGTGTAATGGAAGCCAAGTCATGGTTGTGTATATTGCAAGTTCCCTTTGGTGTTGCATATAATATAGTCAATACTTATTTCATTTATACATTAAACAAAATCTATAATTAATGTTGTGTAGAATAATTTCATCAAAACAGACTTGAAATTGTGTGTAACAGGAGCCAAGAATAGTGTTTCGTATACTACAAGCTAATACAGTGGTGCGTATAATACAATATAATATCTGTGTAGTGTAAAATAGAATACATCAAAGAAATTAAAAAGAATATATCTCATAAAATCTCAGGGTGTTACATTCTACCCCCCTTAAAATTAATTTCACCCTCAAAATTCTTCGGGGTTATAAATCGCTTACTACTTGAAAGTTTCTTTCATAGAAACCCACATCATAAAAAGGAATACAAAAACATAATTTTAAATAGTGAAGTAAGAAACGTAACGGTTACCCAAATTAACTCATCACTAGTTTTCCACATAGGAGAATATAAGTGAAAATATGGATATAGAAGAGAAATATAACCATCAACCTCTGATGAAGAGTGGTGTGATGATCTAAGGTACTATCTGATTCATCAGATATGAGGGAATTAGGACAAATTTTTTGGTTTTCAAGATCATTTCCCTAATGTTGATAAATTTTTGAATTAAAATAAATACTTACTTGATTTTGGTACAATCTCATCGTTGTTCATGCCCTGAACAATTTCGACTTCATCTCTTAATGAAATGAAGTTGAATTAGTATTTTGTGTAGTGTTATCAGATCATGCGATAAAATGATAGGTCATTCCATATGTCTCAAACATAATGTTAGCAAAGGTTAAGTCCATACAAGGTGAGAATATTCGTATATGGTTCCAAAAATGGACTTATACTACATCTATCATACCGCTTAATAAAATAAAACTAATTTCAACTAACTAGGGACTTCCTGTAGGACAATGGTAGGTGATAAAGGCCTGTCGAACTTCGGTTGTGGTTTCGATCCCCACAACCTTGACCGACACGACGGGTTATCGCCCGTCCTGAAGGTTGTACGTTTTCTAAAACTAATCTATTATAACATTCCAGAAATAATATCAAGAAGTTATAGCCTTAAAGAACACTATCTGATATCCAATATAATCCATTCTAACCTTAAGAATTATCCAAAATACCTCTTTCCAATCTCATAGTAGAAAGAAAATGATTACTAGAAAGGTCATCTACCAAGCATGTGAATATCATCATTTATCCCCAATATATCATAAGATATATATTTTTGATCACATTCCAAAAATGTGAATACCTTAATCATGTATTCTATTGAAACATTAATTACCATTGAACAGTAGTGAAAACATGAATGTTGTCAGAAGTTAACTCTTTCCACATACCAAAATCCCTAAATTTTTATATACTCAAACCATGATATCACTTTGTCCTTATATCAGTCATGACCTCATGAATACTATCAAACATCTCATTATCTCTGTATCCCTTATTATGTGCATATCATCTAATTTCCAAAAATATCGGAATAACCTTTAATGGTTACCAGTACCATTCAACATATACTTTCAAATACTTGAGGAAGAAAAATAGTGCAACAATCCTTAAATGTTTCTTTATTCCAAAGTACCATTAAATTACCTATACAACATTATTCGTGATAAACATACAATCATTCCACAACCTTCATAAACCATTGACTGAGCTTTATCATTTTATTCCTCAACACTTCATTCATCTCATATATCATTTGTAGTCTCTTCATCATTATCAACATAAATACTACCCATACGACCATTCTGATTTTCTTCATGATTTTTCCCTTAGGGCATTGGTTTTCATAATGCCCATACATTCCACATTTAAAACATATAACCATTGTTTATTTCCTAGAAATACCATTATCCTGGTCCATTGTGTTTACTGAATCTTTTTCTATGAAATTACAATATTTGTGTCCTTTTCCACACCCAAATCATCTTCCATTTTCTTTGAAACATTCTCCTTGATGTCTATTCTCACATGACTTACATGTGGGAAATTGAACTTTATTTCCTTTATTATCATCATGAAACTCCTTCTTTCTCTTATTAGCTGAGTCAGAAATCTTACCAAAGTTGAGATTATTGATCATATTATGAGATTGCGGATTAGGAATAATAACGATGTTTCTGCTTCCAAATTCCATTTCATTTGGTAGCTCATGAAGAATATCATTCCATTTTCCATCATGTTCTTCATTAACATTAATCTTCTTGTTTCCATCCATTTTCTAAAAACCTAAAAGAATACTATGAGAGGAAAAAATCATACTAAGAAAACAACATAATAAAGGTGGAGTACATTCAATCTCTAACATCTTAGGTTTAATCTTACTTTATTCATGATTGTTATATTAATTCTCGGACTATAACCTATTCTTATACTTATCCTTAGGTACATCCTTAGAAATACCTTAAAAATACCTCTAGGGATATCACTATGTTTTTCGCATCCTAGTTTCAAAAGGTTAACTAACCCTCCGCTTTGATACCAACTGTATAGACCCGATGCTTGACATACATGGACATTACATTAATTTTTTTGAATACTTAAAACATAAAGAAAATGACGCCCAATGACCATATTATTTTAGTGTCTTTGGAAACTCGGGACATAATCTTCTAATCATGGTGAAAGACCTCAACATCTCTCAGAAAGATATTACCCTTTGTTCACTTACCTAAAACCTTTCCTTATAACCTGGTGATAAGAAAACTTATAAAGGGTGAGCTCAAATGCTCAGTAAGGGTAAACATGGGGAACATAAAAACAATCCATAAAAATTTGGACTTTAAAACATGAACATAAAACCTCAAAATCTTTAGAAAAGGCCTAAATCATGGCTCTACATAAACCACAGATCATAAAAAAATTAATCATGTTAAAATGGAATTGGAATAAAACATGGAATTGAGAAAACAATTAAATCACATGATATGATTTCCATAGTTTCCAAGGCATTGTTGCTAAGACCATCATAGTGGACAATGTCCATTACTGAACTGGGTTTACTTAGCATTCCATCCCTGTATCACTGAACCAGATTCACTTTTCATTCCAGCTATGTCTATCTCATGAGATATAAATCTTTTCCCAATGCATTGGAGGGCGATATACGTCCCACCCATCTCATAATGAAACCATTCTTATGTGTTCCACAAAATCATAAATCATACATCATAGCATAACCCTTGTAAAAAAATGGGATTCTTAAATATCATTCCATCATAACATAATACATATAAGATAAAAGGACTTCATAAAAACAATTCCATCATAACAAAATCAAATAAATGTAGTAATATGGATAGAAACATAACCCTATATCATCTTATATGGAAAATAATTTTGAAAAAACTCTTGAAATGAATTCCTGAGGAATATATCATTTCTTCTTCAAAATCATTTTATTTTCACAAAATACCATGAAATTTTAAAGAGAAAAGAATTATTTTGAAAACATTCACGAAATATTGTAGAAGAATCTTCATAAAAATATTGCGTTATTAAAACGGTAAAAATCCATTCATGCCGTATAAGTTAAAAAAACATTCTTCTTGTACTTTTGTTGGAAAAGACAAAAAGTTCCTCGTATGGTAAACAAAAGAATGATTCCTTCCATACCATGTGGTAAAAGTCAAAAATGGGTAAAAAGGAAATTAAACATACATGAAAACATTTTTCTAAAACATGGAAATTGATGATAAATATAACCCCGGAAAATACTTACGAATAAATAATCTCGGATAAGAACGAGATTGAAATAATTATCCCTTACCTTAGGTCCGATTTCTTATGTATGTATCCAAGACTCCAATATTGTGGGTTTAAAAATATTATTATCTTATAAAAGAACCATTATAATATTTATGATATAATATATGATTCACTTACAACATTGTATTACCCGTTCTTATGTCAATTCCATGTTAAATCAACATTTTGGGTAAAATCGTTTCATTTATCATACGTGTTTGGACTTGTTGTTCTTGATATTATTACTTATATTATGATTTCATTACATCTATAATGTAAAACATGATTTATATATCATATATATAGCAACCCGTCCTTTTCTTTCATTACTATTACATCATTTCAATGATAAACAACATAATAGTATTACACATAGAGGATCCATAGGTTTAGTGTCTTGGGAAAACTAGGACCATGCATGACAAATACAACATCAACCATAGACATTTATTTCACTTCTTATTCACTAGCTTCTTAGTGGAACTTGTCCTCTCCTTAGTACATGTAGCCACCTGAGGATATAAATCAAAAGGGGTGATCTAGAAGCCCAGTAAGAGGATAGATAAGAGCAATATATCATGGGGTGAGCATAGTCATGACATAGGCAAAGAATCATGATCATGAGAGGAGCATAAATAAAAGACTTGAAATGTGGCAATGCATAAAAATGAAACATCATGTCTTAGTGGTTAACAACCACACATACTTGTGAACAAAGATAGCATCATGTTCACACATCATTTCACATTTACTCATTAGATTCATCACATTACCCAATGCATTGGAGCGCTGTATAATTCCGGGTGCACCCGTCACATTTAAACATTCATATTGCGCTATATAATTCTGGGCGCACCCGTCACATCATAACATAATCATTATCATGATTGACAAATAGAACAAATATAAAACATGTACATAAATAAACCATGTAAAGGAATGTGTTTCATCTCATAATAACACATTCGTAATCTTTGGGTTCCCAAAAGAAAGAGGGAACAACATACTTGATACAAGAACCATCAACCTTGAATGAGAGGTAAAAGGTGAGATCTTGAAACAAGAGTTCTTTTGGAAAACATTTTGATGGACATAAAAACCAGTAAAAAACATGTATATCCCATAAAAGTAAAGTAAATGATTAACAAATGATCTTTTAGGAGTAACCATATCAAAATGTAGTGAAAGAGGGAGAACCCGAAGGAAGAAAATTGGGTTCGAGATTTCCCCTTACCTTGTACTCGAATGCCTCCTTCTCTTTAATGTCCTGTATAATGACATTATATTCATTAATTAGAAATTCCAGAACCTTTTATACATTAATAGGGTCCATTATGGTTTCATTATTTCATATTATTTTCCTTTGGATGACTTATAGAGTTTAAAAACATTGATCGGGGATGTTCGTTTTCATGGTTTTCTTGAGCGGTCCACTTGTATTCTTAATTTGATATTTGGGTAGATCATGGGTAAACATCCAGAACTGATATTAAATGTTATTAATGATATTAAAGAAGCTTGAATGATTTTATAATGAGTTGTATTAGATCCATGTGGATGAATCATTAGATAATAATTAAATGAAGATTATTTGGGTTAATTTGAGCAGTTTTTTGATCACTACGAACTCGTTTTAACTTTTCACCTAGTAGTATGGCCATAGGTTATTTCAAGAACATCAAATAGAACATAATACATATAAAATATTATGGTTCAACCATAAAAATGGTTTCATGACCATATTGAAGGTAGAAATGGAATAATAGAGCATGTTGTTTTTGAAGGTGATAAATTATCACCACATGAACAACGTTCTCTTTACTAAAATAAAAGGAAGAGGGAGAGGGTGTGGGGTGATATAATATACCATTAGAATCATAATATTACAGTATATTTATAATACTAGAGTTAAAAAACAGTTTGGATGAAGATAGGTAGGGAGAGATCAAGAAAGGAACTTGAACTTGAAAGGAAATTAAAGGAGAAGAGGGAGAAAAATTATATTTAGAATCCTACTCTTAAGAACCTCCTTAAAGGCCTATGATTTGTCTTTTTATGAGACCAGAAGCTTTTGGACGTGGGGGAGGGTCTAGGGAAGGTTTTTGAGCAGAGTTTAGATAATTCTTGGAGCTTGAGAGGTGTGAGGAAAAGAGGGAGTGAAGGGTTGCTTTTATAGTGGAGGGGAGAGGGGTTTCCTTAATATAAAATTGATTTGTTTATTAATTTCACCAAAGAAAAGGAATAGTGAGTCTTGGAGGACCAATAATAGTACTTGTATAATTTAATCCAGAACCAAGTGGGCTTACATCAGAAGAACATCATTGATGACTCAATTAATACATTATTTAGCTTTTATTGTGAATTATCAGATTCCATTATTCATCAAAAATTCAAGTATCTCAGAAAAATCTCAAAACTTTACCCCAACCATTTTTCGTCGTGTAGAATCCAAAAATGAAGTCCATTTTTCAAAAATAATTTTCTAAATATTATTAATTTAATATTTTATTAAAATCATAATTTACATAAAAAACAGTTTTAAGATTAAAACTGATTTTATAGTTCTTTCAAAAATTATGTAGGGTCTTATCAAATTATCTAAAAACTATTAGTCATTGATTCAATAATTTATGAATACATTTTAGGGAATAAATATTCTTTTAAATTAATTAATTAATTATTTATGACTTATAAAACACCAAAAACGGTTACTAAGGTCAAATTTTCACTTTCTAAGATGTCTAAATTTTATTTTATTATTCATAGGTAATGTTCCTCTTATTTACTATTCATAAGGGTCATGTTACTATTCATAAGGGTAGGTTACTATTCATAAGGGTACGTTACTATTCATAAGGGTAGGTTACTATTCACCAAAAATTATTTTTGTTTCATTAGACTCCAAAAACCTTCTTGAACACAACTGTGTATGTCGGATTTTTAAATTCCAACCATATGGGTGAGAAACTTATGTTTAAAGGTCATTTATCACTTAGAAGTTCATTATTTTGTGTTTTTATGACAAAAATATAAGAAGGGAATTTTCCATTGAAAAAATTTGGGTCATTACATTCTTCCCCCCTTAAGAAATTTCGCCCCTGAAATTTCACTTTACAAAAATAGGTGAGGGTACTTCTCCTTCATTGCCTCTTCTGGTTCCCAAATTGCTTCTTGAAACATATGGTTCCTCCACAAAACTTTGACAGTGCGGGTTGTCTTATTGCGTAGAACCTTATCACTTCGGTCTAGAATTTTTACTGGCTGCTCCTCATAGGAGAGATCATATTCCAGCTATACCACCTCTGAGATTAGTACATGTTAGGGGTCTGGTATGTACTTCCTCAGTAGTGATACATGAAACACATCATGAACTTGATCCATATTCGGTGGAAGTTCCATATGATAGTCCACGGCTCCTATACGGTCAAGGATCTCAAAGGGGCCAATATACCTTGGGATTAGATTCCCTTTCTTCCCAAATCGCATGACTCTTTTCCATGGAGATATTTGAAGGAAGACTTTATCTCCAACGTCGAACTCCAAGTCCCTTCGATGATTGTCCACATAGCTCTTTTGCCGACTTTGAACAGCTGTGATGTGTTTTTGGATGACTTGAACCTTCTCTGTCATCTCCTGCACAAGATTGGGTCCAAGTAGCTTTCTTTCTCCAACTTCATCCCAACAGGTTGGAGTTCTACATCGATTCCCACAAAGATCTTCATAAGGAGTCATCTGAATACTTGAGTGGAAGCTATTTTTGTATGAGAATCAACCAATGGGAGGTGCTGATCCCATCCACCATTTAATTCTAGAGAGCATGCTCTTAGCATATCTTCGAGCGTCTGAATAGTCCCTTCAGACTGGCCATCGGTTTAGGGGTGATATGCCGTGGTGAAATTTAATTCAGTACTCAAAGCATATTGAAGGCTCCTAGAGAACATATATGTGCACCTTGGATCATGGTCAGAGACAATTGAGAGTAGAACACCGTGAAGTCTCACCACTTCCTTCACATATATCTTTGCAAGTTGTTCAAGCGATAGGTCTTCCCGAATTGCGATTAAATGGGTAGTCTTGGTGAGTCAGTCAACCACAATCCATATCACATTATTCCCATTTGACGTCTTTGGGAGACCCGTGAAAAGTCCATAGTAACATTTTCCCATTTCCACATGGGTATAGGCAATGGTTTCATCATACCTTTGGACTTTTGTCACTCATCTTTAACTTGCTAACATACCAAGCACCTTGATATATATTCCGAAATCTCCTTCTTCATGTTATCCCACCAGAAGTGTTCTCAGAGATCACGATACATCTTGGTACTTCCAGGATGGATAGAGAAAGTTGAGCTATGTCCATTATCCAATAGCTCCATCTTGATCCCGGGTGATGAAGGTACACAAAGCCGCGTTCCAAACTGAATCACACCATCATCGTCGACATGGAACTCTTGCAACTTCCCTTCCATTACTGCATTCACCCTCTTTTGTATCTCCACATCATCCCTTTGTGCTTCCTTAATCTTCTGTTGGATGGATGGTTGCGCAATCATTTGGGAAAGGTATGATGTATCCCCTGCCCTTACGATTCCCAAATCCATCCTTTTCATATCCAAGAAGATAGGGTCATTCTCAATCCTCAACATGGATAGAGTAGCAGGTTCTTTTCTACATAGAGCATCATCTACCTTGTTCGCCTTCCCAGGATGATACTGAATAGAGAAATCGTAATCCTTGATTAGCTCTATCCATCTCCTTTGATGCATGTTTAGCTCCTTTTGTGTGAATATATACTTTAGACTCTTGTGGTCGGTGTATATGTCACACTTTTTGCCATAAAGGCAGTGTCGCCAGATTTTCAAGGCAAAAATCATGGCTGCCAGCTCTAGATCATGAGTCGGGTAGTTCTGCTCATGGATCTTCAACTGTCGTGAGGCGTAGGCTATCACATTATCATTTTTCATGAGTACACAACCCAAGACTTTCTTTGATGCATCAATGTATATCACAAAACTTTCTCCACTTTTCGGTAGTGTGAGTACAGGTGTAGTGATCGGCCTTCTCTTTACCTCCTTGAAGCTTCCCTCGCATTCTTCCGTCCATACATACTTTACCCCTTTCCTTCTTAACATAGTTAGTGGTCTTGACAATCGTGAGAAGTTTCTCACAAAACGTCGATAGTACCCAGCTAATCCAAGAAAACTACGGATTTGTGTGACACTAGAGGGCCTGGGACATTCCTCAATCGCCTTTTTGAAGGGTCTAAAGAAATTCCCTCGCGTGTGATAACATGTCCCAAGAACATGACTTGATTAATCCAAAAGTCACACTTGCTGAACTTGGCGTACAACTTCTCCTTTCTCAATGTCTCCAACACAAGTCTTAGATGTTCTTCATGCTCCTCCTTTCTCTTGGAGTAGATGAGAATATCATCGATAAACACTACCACAAATTTTTCAAGGTAATGTCTAAAGACTCTATTCATCAAATCCATGAAGATTGCAGGGGAATTAGTAAGTCCGAAGGGCATCACCAAAAACTCATAGTGCCCATACCTTGTACGGAAGGTAGTCTTCTGAATATCTTCCTTCTTCACCTTTACTTTATGATATCCAGAACGAAGATCCACTTTTGAGAAGTATTGAGCTCCTCTTAACTGGTCGAACAAGTCATCAATCCTTGGGAGAGGATACTTGTTCTTTATGGTGATCTTGTTGAGTTCCCGATAATCGATACAAAGCTGCATGGTTCCATCCTTCTTCTTTACAAAGAGCACTGGCGCATCCCAAGGTGATGCACTAGGGCGTATGAAACCTTTGTCCAGATGCTCTTGCAACTGCTTCATTAAATCCTCCAGTTCGATAGGAGCCATCCAATAGGGGAACATTGAGATAGGAGTAGCTCTGTGTATGAGTCCAACTGAGAACTCTACCTCACGATCCGGGGGAATTCCGAGTAACTCTTCGGGAAATACATCACTGTATTCCCTCATGATGGGAATTTTCTCAAGTTTGGCACTTTCCTTCGACTCAACCATTTGGGCAAGGTATGCTTCTTCATAGGGAATCAACACCCACACCATTGAAGGATTTTTCAAAGGATATTCATGATCTTCCTTGCATTTGTAGAGGAGCATGGGATGGTTTGGAATATGAAAATAGATTTCCTTTTCCCGACAGTTGATATGTGCTCTATATAATGAGAGCCAATCCATTCCCATTATAGCGTCGAATTCCACCAAGGGAAGTATTACGAGATTTTCCGGAAGAATCTACCCACATACGTCAACAGGATAAGAATCAAACACTTGGGTTGCAATGATTGCACCATGTGGTGTTTTTACAGATATCTCTACTTCAAGGTTTTGGGGCTTCGATTCTATAGTTCTAGCAAACATGCAAGATATAAAGGAATGCGTAGAACCAGAATCAAACAAGAATTTTTCCATTCTTGAGTGAATAGGAAATGTACCTTGTACGACTTCATAATCATGTTCCACCTCCGCAGTAGTGATGGCATAAGACTTACCTTGTTCCTTTGGATTTGGTGTTTGCTGGCGCTGATTACCCTCGAGAGCTCGAGGTTTAGTGCACTAGTTTGAATACTTCCCTAGCTCCCTAAAGTTGTAGCATTGAACCACGAGTGGTTCTCTCCTTTAATAAGCTACATTATCCTTCCTTTTCATGTCTTTTCAACACTCGTGAGCATGGTTTCCTTCCTTCCCACACATAAAGCATTTCGCAATACTTTTGAGGCAGTTCCCATGGTGCAACTTCCCACATTTTTGGCATGTGGATCAATTTTTCTTCCCACCTTTGTCACTAGATCCACCAGCTTGAAACTCCATCTTTCTTTTCTTATCACCATAGCCATCGGACCATTCTACAAACTCCATCTCCACTTTGAGAGCACACCGAAAAACTTCTTCATAACTCCCAAAGTCTCGAATTGCAAGTGCCTTTCGAAGATGTGGTTTTAATCCACTAAAGAATCTATCAATTTTGCAATCTTTGTTGATAAAAAAACCAGAAGAATACATTGTGAGCCTTGTAAAATTTTCTTCATAGGTTGTGGCAGATTCTCCTTCTTTTTGCTTGAGCTCTATGAATTCTCTATCCGTCTTCGTGCGAAGAGTTCGTGGGAAGTACTTATTAAGAAGCATTATCTTAATGTCTTCCCATTCCATATCTTCAATTTCATCCCTTGGCTTGTTGTTCTTAATCAAAGCCCACCATTGATAAGCTTCACCATCTAGACGATAAATGGCTAGAGTCACCTTCTCTACCTTGGAACAGTGAAGAACAGAAAAGATCTTCTCCATGGAGTTGCCCCACTGTTCCGCAACTAGTGGATCAGAAGATCCACAAAACGTCGGTGGTCGTTGACGCATAAAACATTCGATAGCTAGTTTCTCCCTCTTTGGTGAAGGAGAACATTCCCCATTATTATGGTTATTATTCATAACCCGATATAATTGGGTAAGCATCTCCATGAAGTTTGAACTCCACCTCCAAAATCATAGGGGATGTCGTTCGGGAAATTGTTGCATTGGCCCTTGCAAGAGTTGTTGGCCTGATTTCTCCTGGTTCCCACCATTTTCTAAAATAGAAAAGGTTAGAAAAAATCATAAGTAAACAAGTCATGAATAACTTATTCTTTTAAACAATTATACCAAAAACATAACATATGGGATCCCTAGGTAAATATTCTTGTGTACATATTTGTACTAATTCTTATGCTAGAGGTTTTCTCTAGGGTTTACTAATCCTAATTCCCAAATTAACTAATCCTTTCCTTTGATACCAACTATAGCAACCCGGCCTTTTCTTTCATTACTATTACATCATTTCAAAGATAAACAATATAATAGTATTACACATAGAGGATCCATAGGTTTAGTGTCTTGGGAAAACTAGGACCATGCATTACAAATACAATATCAACCATAATCATTTATTTAACTTCTTCTTTACTAGCTTCTTAGTGGCACTTGTCCTCTCCTTAGTACATGTATCCACATAAAGATATACGTCAAAAGGGGTGAGCTAGAAGGCCAGTAAGAGGATAGATAAGAACAATATATCATGGGGTGAGCATAGTCATGACATAGGCAAAGAATCATGAACATGAGAGGAGCATAAATAAAAGACTTGAAATGTGGCAATGCATAAAAATAAAACATCATGTCTTTGTTGTTAACTACCACACATACTTGTGAACAAATTTAGCATCATTTTCACACATCATCTCACATTTACTCATGAGATTCATCACTTTTCCCATTGCATTGGAGCGCTGTATAATTTCGGGCACACCCGTCACATTTAATCATTCATATTGCGCTATATAATTCTGGGCGCACCCGTCACATCATAACATAATCATTATCATGATTTCCACATAGAACACATATAAAACATGTACATAAATAACCCATGGAAAGTAATGGGTTCCATATCATAATAACACATTCATAATCTTTGGGTTCCCAAAAGAAAGAGGGAACAACATACTTGATACAAGAACCATCAACCTTGAATGAGAGGTAAAAGGTGAGATCTTGAAAGAAGAGTTCTTTTGGAAAAAAATTTGATGGACATAAAAACCAGTGACAAACATGTATATCCCATAAAAGTAATTTAAATGATGAACAAATGATCTTAGAGGAGTAATCATATCAAAATGGATTGAAAGAGGGAGAACCCGAAGGATGAAAATTGTGTTCGAGATTTCCCCTTACCTTGTACTCGAATGACTCCTTCTCTTTAATGTCCTATATAATGACAGTATATTCATTAATTAGAAATTCCAGAACCTTTTATACATTAATAGGGTTCAATCTGGTTTCATTATTTCATATTATTTTCCTTTGGATGACTTATAGAGTTTAAAAACATTGATCGGGGATGTTCGTTTTCATGGTTTTCTTGAGCGGTCCACTTGTATTCTTAATTTGATGTTTGTGTAGATCATGGGTAAACATCCAGAACTGATATTACATGTTATTAATGATATTACAGAATCTTGAATAATTTTATAATGAGTTATATTATATCCATGTGGACGAAATCATTAGATAAGAATTAAATGAAGATTATTTGGGTTAATTTGAGCGGTTTTTGGATCACAACGAACTTGTTTTTTCTTTTCACTTAGTAGTATAGCCATAGGTTATTTCCTGAACTTAAAATAGAACATAATACATAGAAAATATTCTGGTTCAACCATAAAAATGGTTTCATGACTAGATTGAAGGTAGAAATGGAAGAAGATAGCATGTTGTTTTTGAAGGTGATAAATTATCACCACATGAACAACGTTCTCTTTAATAAAATAAAAGGAAGAGGGAAAGGGTGTGGGGTGATATAATATACCATTAGAATAATATTATTACAGTATATGTATTATACTGGAGTTACAAAACAGTTTGGATGAAGATAGGTAGGGAGAGAAAAAGAAAGGAACTTGAACTTGAAAGGGAATTAAAGGAGAAGAGGGAGAGAAATTACCTTTAGAATCCTCCTCTTAAGAACCTACTTAAAGGCCTATGCTTGGTCTTTTGATGAGACCAGCATATTTTGGACGTGTGGGAGGGGCTAGGGAAGGTGTTTGAGCATAGTTTAGAGATGCATTGGAGCTTGAGAGGTGTGAGGAAAAGAGGGAGTGAAGGGTGGCTTTTATAGTGGAGGGGAGAGGGGTTTCCTTAATATAAAATTGATTAGTTTGTTAATTTCACCATAAAAAAAAAGGAATAGTGAGTCTTGGATGACCAATAATAGTAATTTTATAATGTAATCCCGAACCAAGTGGGCTTACATCAGCATAATATCATCGATGACTCAATTAATACATTATTTAGCTTTTATTGTAAATTATCGGATTCCACTATTCATCAAAATTTCAAGTATCTCAGAAAAATCTCAAAATTTTACCCCAACCATTTATTGACGTGTAGAATCCAAAAATGAAGTGAATTTTTCAAAAATAATTTTCTAAATATTATTAATTTAATATTTAATTTAAATCATAATTTACAAAAAAAAAACAGTTTTATGATTAAAACTGATTTTATAGTTCTTTCAAAATTTACGTAGGGTCTTATAAATTTATCTAAAAACTATTAGTCATTGATTCAATAATTTTTTAATACATTTTAGGGAATAAATATTCTTTTAAATTAATTAATTAATTAATTATTACTTATAAAACACCAAAAACGCTTACTAAGGTCAAATTGTCAATTTTTAAGATATCTAAAATTTATTTTATTATTCATAGGTAATGTTCCTCTTATTTACTTTTCATAAGGGTCATGTTACTATTCATAAGGGTAGGTTACTATTCATAAGGGTAGGTTACTATTCATAAGGGTAGGTTACTATTCACCAAAAATTATTTTTGTTTCATTAGACTCCAAAAACCATCTTGAACACAACCGTGTATGTCGAATTTTTAAAATTCCAACCATAGGGGTGACAAAATTATGTTTAAAGGTCACTTATCACTTAGTAGTTCATTATTTTGTGTTTTTATGAAATAAATATAAGAAGGGAATTTTCCATTTAAAAGCTTTGGGTCGTTACAATATATATTCAGTATATATATATATATATGAAATGAAATACATCGTTCATGGAGATGGTAGACCGTACGTAGGCATGAACGCTGTCTTCGTTTCCTTGTTAAATTGAATGGAAGTAAATGATATATATATATATATATCCAGTAGAATTATTATTTCATATATTACATGTTTAATTATTATATATACTGTATAATCATTCTTGAATGGTTAACATGGATAATGAATCTCATCGCGTCATGGAGACGGCAATTCGTACGTACGCACGAGCGATGATATCGTTCCCATATTTATTGAATGGAATTGGAGTGGATGATATAATATATCAGAATCCTTATGACGTTATAATAATCATATATAGTTATTCTTTACACCATTATATCCATCCACATAAGGTGGTGGTGGAAAACAGATTACACATCGATGTGGAGAAGGTATTCTGTACGTATGCATGCATAGTGATTTCGTTTTCTGTAGGATGGATAGAAGGTAAAATAGGGTTGTTTCATATTTATAATAACATATCATTATATTTGTGATACTGATTTTATTACTTTATAATTAAACTAGTAAATAATTGGAAGTATAAGAAGAAAGAAACTTGAAAAAATTGGTAGAAGAGATTACCTCTTCCACGACGTGGCTCTTTTAAACCTCCTCTTAGGGCACTAGAGTTGGTCTTTTGAGAAGACCAGAGCCCCTATGATATAACTAGGGATTCAGAGAAGAGTAATTTCCAGGGGTTTTCCTAGTTTGAAGGCTCAAAATTTTGTGAAGAGTAGAGGGAGGAGGTTCCCTTTTATACGGGAGGAGAGGGGCACTTTTGGAATCCTAAAAAATATTAATTTATAATAAACTCAAAGCCCACTTAATAACTTCCCAAATTAATAAAATTCTAAGATTAGATGATACAGGGTTATAATATCCTCAACCAATAAAATTTAGACATTTAGTGAATTTATTTTAAACGTTATCAACTTGATTTATCCTTATTTAATCTATTTAATTTTATTTGTGGTAATAATATTCTAATTTTTAAATTCTTATAAATAATTACTTATGTGTTGTGAATTTTCCATAATTGGATACTTTATGAAATTTTAGAACTTATAAATTTCAATTTATAATTTTTAAATATTTTTGTGATTTTTAAACAATTTTATAATATATTATTTTTATAAAACAACAATACTGTTAATTTTGACACTATTTGTCTATTTGAATTTAAATAGAATCCACAGAGAGTATATATTAGCAAAAAAATGTTTAATAGATTTATAACATGTCATATTTATCTAGAAAATTCGTGGAGAATATTAATTAGTTCATATATTATTTATTTTAATATTTATAAAACCATTTATTTGATATTTCTCTTAATAAAACAATTACAACATCATTTTTGTATAATCATTTAATATACTTATTAGTTGCATAAAAAATAAAAATAAAGTACTATGATGATTATAATTCTATTATCGTTCAAAAGAATACTTTTACATGAATTTACCATCTTAAAATCACATGTAAATTGTTATATTAATTAAATTATGAAGGTAACAATTTTGACATGATTTAAAATAAAATAATATAAGTTTCAAAACTGCATTTATAGAGCTCCAAATGGTCAACAATTCTACCATTCAATGGTTATGGTTTATCTATATACGACCAATATGTTTTGGTCAGGTTTTTGGGCCTTTTAATGGGTATTATTATTTTAATAAAAACTATATTATTGATTTTTCACTAAATAAACAATTTCTGCATCAATAATGTATAAGATATTAAGGCAGTTAAATATCTCTTAAAATTTACAAATAAATTACAATAACAAAGAACAAATATTTTATATTTCAAATGAGTGTTAATAATTGAATTTATATTAAGTATGACCATATATTAAAAATAATTTAATTATTAATGTTTGAGTGAGACATATTTCACTTTCTTTAAAATAAAATAAATTAAAGGTGTTAATCACATCCAAGTGGGTTCCAATCAATTCTAGTTCGACCAAAATATACCTTATAACGAAATATAATCATCCAATTATATTAAAACAAGTATTAGGGTAATTTTATACTATTATATTTACCCTTAATTACCTGATTTACCTTTAACTATGGTAAATAAAATTTAACATAGTTACTATTCATAGTGCCAAAAAATAAAAAAGTATCCTATTAACATAATTTGGACCTATTAATTCCAAATATGGAATCCATTTTTCTAAATTCAAATCAAAGTAGTTGCAGAAATTAATTTAAAATTAATCTTGTTGTTAAGAAAACAAGTTTTAAAAGTTAAAACATTGCAAAAGATTGAAATGATTTTACCTATGAATTCAATGTAAAATCAATGATGATGACATAAATTATATAAAAAGGTAAAAATATATTCTATATATACTTTAAAACCATTAAATATTATAATTAAGCATATAAACTATTACGATGAATAATGTAGTTTTTAATTAAAATATAGCGTGTTTTTACTATTCATTAAAATAAGAAAGTTATCAGAATAATATGAAAAATTTATCAAAAGTAAGTTTTTATATCCTAATTTCAAATAAAAATTTTATTTTGTCAAATTGAACTTATAAAAATGTCAAAAACTAGATTTTCATGGGTGATCCATCAAAAGGCGGAAAAACTGTATTTTTTTGAAAATACTTATTTTACCCGAAAAATTTATATTGTTCTCATACCATTTTCTAGAAAATGTGTAAGATGAATAATAATGTTATAAAATTAAAAATGTAGTTAATAATATTCATAACGGCTAGTTCATTATAATATTATAACAATATATCGTTGTTTAGTGAAACCTGGTATTACGTACTACACATGCTATCGAGGAAGTTCGCGATTGCGTGTAATGCATGCCAAGTCAGGGATGCGTGTAGTGAAAGATCTCTTTGGTGTTGCATATAACATAATAAAAACTTATTTAATTTATACATTAAAAAATTATACTTAATGTTACGTGGAATAATTTCTACAAAACGAACTTGAAATTATGTGTAACACGAGCCAAGAATAGTGTTGCGTATACTGCAAGCTAATACGGTGTTGCAAATAGTACAAGTTAATCTTGGTGTAGTGTAAAATAGAAGACATCAAAGAAATTAAAAAGAAAATATCTCATAAAATCTTGGGGTGTTACAATCATAATCTCCAATGTTATCTAAACTGACATTTGATACCAACTATAACAGTCCAAAACCCACACTCCAAGATCTTATGGGGAAATCCATAAAATTAAATTTTAATCTTTGATTCCAATAAACATGGACCAATTTTTTCCCATAAATTCTAATGACATAAGAAGGAAAACATGGATCACTTAAATGATTGGTGACCTTTTAGTTTTAGATTTTTAGAAAATTAGGAAAACTCACACATAAATAATTACCAAGTTATCAAAAATTTATCTCATTCAACCCAACTTATCTTATTTCACAATAGCTAATCAACATCATTATTTTTATATCCTTTTTAGACATAAATAATTCAACATAATTCTCTAAAACATGGGGAAAAGGAAACATAATATGGGTGATATCAAACACTCAGTAAGGGTAAAAATAAGAATAAACGATTTAATAACATCAATGATAATAAGAGTGCATAAATGTGTGATGAAATAGTAAAATTTAATGATAGAATCATAAAATAACTCATACTCATCAGTACATGGATCATTAAATATAAAAACATGGAAAAGGAAAGAGTCATAAAAAAATAATCATGAGCCATGTGATATCAATATCAATCATTAGAATCATTATAAAACCATATAAAGAATATATTGCACATAAAGATATATAGGGACATAATTATAAATTTAATTATTATAAATTTAACAACCATTTAGTCCAATTCCACATACGTCTTTCTCACAAATAAAATATCCATAAAGATGACTTCCATACCCAATGCATTGGAGGGATATCATGGACCCACCCATCCTTAGTCTATCACACAGTCACCCATACATGTTTTATCATGTAATAACCTATTTTATTTCGAATTAAAATTTAAAAAATCATCACACATAATTGATTTCATAATCGCAGTGGTGAAAACAATAAACCCCTTCATAACATTATTAACCCATAGAAGTAAATTGGTTCTACACCAATCCCATTGAAACATGATTAACCAATGGAAATGAAAAATGTTCAATAATGATTTCATTGAAATATAATAAAAATATTACATGGAAATGGGTCCCTCAAAAATAACTATAAAATATGAATTACACATGGAAATAATACGGGTTCAATAGCAATCTCTTTGAAACATGTATAAATAATCGAAATGATATGTGTCCCATTAAAATATATTTGAAACATGATTAACCATGGGAAAGAAATGAGATCTATAATAATCTATTTTAAACATGTTGATCCCATGGAAATAAAATTTCATACGTTACAATATCTTTAGAATATATTAAACACATGGAAAATAGGGTGGTTTCACAACAATCTAGTTGAACATTATTAACTTGTGGAAAAGAAATGGGTTCCCAATCAATCTCATTGAAAAAGTATTAATCCATCTAGAAAAAATAGGATTGTATAGATATAAAATATCCCTAATGTATGATATTTGAAAACATGGTTTTTTGATTTTTATGAATGTAAATGCCCTTAAAAGATCATTAAAAAATTCGTGACGAAAATAGCCCTTAAACATTCCTTAGTGTCCCATACCACTTTGAAACATTTGAATAATAATATCCATGAAGGAATAACATTATATTAATATTATAATATCATGAGAATAAAGATATTCTTGATATATCTTATCAATTTTTTTGTATATAATCCTCATAAAATAAAATTTGCGTATGACATAACAAACACCGCAAGGAAATAAATTTTATAAAAACTCTATTATCTCCTTTCTAAATTTCAAATAGTGAACCATGGAGATGATAGATCCTAAAATATATATTTAAATCGATATAATTTTAAATATATTAATCAAAAAATACATTCATGTGAATTATATACACAACATAAGAAAAATAAATGGTGAATATGTCATATGTCTTGTAGTAATAAATGTAATACTAGATATACCATTTCGATGATCATATCAATGGAGTGAAAATAATTCAATTAAATAAATATGTGTGACAAATTTAAATACACCAAATAAAATTTGAAATACGGAAAAAAAAGTAGGTCGTTTAGCACTTATTCTTTGAACAACATAGACAATGACATACAAGTTTAACCCAATGAATTGAAATTGAGTTAAAAAATATCTTAACTTGTGTCCAATTTATCATTATTGTCCTTTATATTATTGAATAATAAACTTATTATATTTATTTTCTATCTTTAAATAATTTTCCATGTTTTATATAACTTTAATTTATATTAAAAACAATATATATACAATTACATAATCAATAATGTTTAAGTTGGATTTTTTTGACTATAATTGGAATCTGTGTGAAAACTGACTTTGATAGGTTGACAATGGTCAGTGAGGTCATAATTTTAATATCACTAAAATAATAAACATGAAATATTTATAACATTTTACATATACCATAACTTGAAAATCATTCATGAAATATTTTTGTGAAAATTGAAGCAATTTTATGATAATGGAGACAGTAGTCCGCACATATGCATGAGTAGCATTACTATTATTAATAATCAGTATGGAAATAACGTAAGTAATTTTAATCATTAAAGAACTACTATCATATTATAAAAAAAATATTTTCAATTATATATAATTATATATATTCATATCATTATTTTTTGTTTGGTGATGAAAAATGAAGAATCACATCGCTTTGAGGTGGAAATAGTCCACACATCCACGAACGACGTTATCACTTTTTCAGTTTGTGAAATGGAAGGATGAAAATGATATGTTATATGTATAATATATAATTATTTTATTAATATAATAATAATTTCATTCATATCATATATTTTTATTAAAACCATCCTTAATTCATTCCAAATTAAAGGGTGAACATATCTCATCGCTTTGAGGAGGCGGTAGTCCACACGTCCAGAGGTGATGTTATCGTATTAAAGAAAATTAATAAAAATGAAGGTATATGCTATATAAGAGTTATATATGTTTTATAAAATATATAATAAACTATATATTATATAAAAAATTATTTCCACCATAATTACCAACCACAAGATGTGGTAACTGGAAAACTAACGACATTGTTTCTTTAGGAGGTAGTTCACCATACACACGAACGCTGATATCATTACCCATTTGAAGGATGTGGGTGTACATGTATGTATAATACATAACATATAAAAAATATTAGAATATTTATGATACCTAGGTGACTTCATAATAATAAAATAATAATAATTGAAGGCATGGATAAAGAAATAAAACCAATGTTATTGTTGAATAATGTTACCTCTTTTTCAGGTTACTCCTTTTGCTTTACACCAATAGACATATTTAAATTTATTTACTCCCATAGTGATTACTATTATATTAGAGGTTGGGTTCAGTGAGATGATTTATGGTATATGTTGGATGATTCAGAATGGCTTCATATATTTCAAGAGAGGGGGAGGGTGAGTTTTTTTTATAATGGAGGAGGAGTAGAAATCATGGAAATATAGAAAGGTAGACACTATTGGGAGGTATCCCTTAAATCATGTGACTCCAATAAAATAATTATATAAAATTTTTTATATGGTCGAATCTTGCCCAACTAATTTATTTTGGAAAAGTTCATAGGTTAATTGGTCAGGTATGATTAAAATTTAACCACTAAGTAAACACATTTTTACCTGAAATGTTTTAAATAATTTCCATTCCATTCAAAAATATTTTTTTATAAAAACTAATTTATCATTTTTAGACATTATAGATTATTTTTATTCCAAAAAATCATCCATTTTTTCAAATTAAAATCTCATAAGTGTAATAAATTAATACCGCAAATAGGGCAGAGTAGCCGATTTTTCATGTGAAAGGATCAAAAGATTGAAATTTTTTATATAACATTTCAATGTGAAATTGAATACAATGAACTAAATTTTTTAAAAATATATAAAATTAATTATATTATACTTTATAAAAAAAGTATATATATAATTTAATAATATAAATTATTCAGATCAAAAACAAGTTTTCAATCAAAACCCGATTTCATTTACAATTCATCAAAATATTAATGTTCTCAGAAAAGTACCAAAATTCCACCCAAATTATATTATAATATTCTAAATTCATGAAAAAAAATTTCTTTTAAATAAAAATTTATAAAATGTTCAATTTTTTTTAAATAATACATTCCATTAAAAGGTGACAAAACCACCTTTTAGAAAAATACACACTTTAATGAATAAAATTGGATTTATTCTTAAAATAATCCTATAAATCATATAAAATGAATTTAGAAACATTTTATCAAAAATATAACATATATATTTCATTAATATCATTCAGTAATAATGATTAATTTAATTAAATAAGTTAATATTATTTTGTGGCCATGAAAATAGTTTTTCATATAAACACATCCTATATATTCAATTGGTTTTCATTTTAATTTATAATTATATTTTACTCAAAGGATTAATTAGATAAACATGTGTAATTAATATATTCATAATTTAGTTAATAATATTCATTTGTACCATTCAAACAGCTAGGTGATAATTATTCTGTTAAATAAATAATATTAATAGTTTATTATTCTCTAGAATGACTTGGCCTTGCGTGTGACATAATTTTTTAAAGAAACTACATTTTATGTATGAAAAAAGATAAAATTGGTATTTGATACAACTAATGATAAATTTTGAATTTCATGTAACATAATCTATCAAATAATTTAAATTAATTTGAGAGAAGATATTTCTTAAACTTTCAATATGTTATAGGACCAGTGGGTGAAGTGAATACATATTTGGACTCTCGATTTCTCATTGGGAGAAATCATACCATTGATAAGAAATACCCATATTCATTATATTGGTGAAGGGGATATATTTTATAGCTAGTTTGTATGTGAAATGATGATTTTTTGTCATGTTTTTATTAGAATACTGTCAATTATTTGAGATTATTGGCTGGTGACATTACTAGAATAACACTAGTATTTTTTGGGTTGACCTTGATAAAAATATGGAATAATTAAATGAAAAGGAAAATCATCTATGTTACCTAATAATAGAATTTAAGTGGATTCATCTACAAACTATGCTGCTATAGCTTGTCAAACACTGTTTGAAGATTCGTTAAGTGATCAGATCATTGTTATGAGTTGACCACTATGTTGTCAACATAAAATATGGTTATTTGTGCCAATAAGGGATTAATGATATGGTAAATGGAATATTGATTTTTAGTTTTAGTCTTTTTTATAACAAAGTAAATGGACTGATAGAAAACGATCCCCTAGGGTGCTCTAATGGTTGTGAGTTTTTCAATTTTAGGGGCTATATTTATCTGATTGCACCTATAATTCCAATCCATGAAGGAAAGAGATTATATGATAGTAGTAGCATAGATCAAGAGTAAATTTGTCAAAAAATGGTATTTTATTCCTTTGGGATGTTTTGATTAAGGTCTTGAATATAAATGAAGACCCCAATATTCCCATTCTTTTTCATGATAGAGACAATGATGTTGATCCATCATGGGTATTTCACTACATAGAAAAATATTTATTTGTTCAATTTATATTATTAGACATCAAATTTTTATAATGAGAAGGTTGGATCTTTTTTGATTACTTCTTGAATCCTAGATGGTCCACAGGTATCCCAAGATGGTGTGTAGCCACATTTGGATTCATTACTAGAATTTATGTATTTTTTCAAGAGGAAACATATCAGTGATGCCTTAGAAATTCAATGTACAGATATTTATCCTAATGGGAATGTAATAACTAATTAATATACGTCATGAGTCTTCTTCTATCCCATGATTTACTTACCTGGGCTATTTTAGGGTGGTGGAGAATCCTTCTTCGAATACAGGAGGGGTTTTCCAATGGTCATCCTCATAATCATCCACCTCCAAGCCTATAGAGGAGTTTTCAGAAGAATTAGTTGATCTGGGGGACTCTTCATCACTATTGGCTTGAGAGAGGCCCTGAGAAAAGGAATTACCAACCCATACTACCTCATTCATTATTGAGAGATTTTGGAGCTGATTTTCTTTTATACCATGACTTCAGATAGACAAATCATGGAAAACTAGGATTGATTATACTACCTCAAATAGACTTATAGTTACACATATTCACTTTCCATAATCCATTGTAGGTGCTATACCAAATCCATTTTGGGGTATAATATTTATATTTTCATCCACTATTTGTTGTTTTACGTCCCATTTACCGAATCCTACATCACCATACGTGGCTTGTCAAGAAATGGAGGGGAACTACCACCAAATAGTATGTGAGCCTTTCTAATGATGGTGTATTTCAAAAAAAGATGGAATTTTGATGGTACAGCCTTGTAGAAATGAAGAAATGGACTTTTGGGCAAGACTATATATTTGGTATCGTGATGGATAACCATGAACTAAGTGTTATATGTGAGATCCCAAACTTGATATTTCTACTTTATCTTCAGAATAGGTATTTTCCCATTCTTATCATACAATTTAATGGCCATCCTTGTGGGATACAGGACTCCATCACTATATAACAAACATAAATGGGTTTGAATCAGGATGGTGTTGATACCAAATCCATTTTCAATCAGAGACATTTGGGATTCGACATTATTGAGTCTTACAAAAATATATAGGGGAATGTGGTGTCCCTGGATGACCTCTTCATGATCCTTCTCTGTGAATGAGATGATGGTATTTAAGTATAATGGAATAGTATCCACAAAATTAACCAAATATTCAGAAACTTATATATCAAATCCCTATGGGATCTAGACGGATTAAACGAATGCCTATCTAAGTTCATTTGAATGATGGAGTGTGTAGTTTATTGAGATATGGGATAGTAAAATACCCAAATGCATCAGAATGTAATACTTTTGTTCTAGAGTTTGGAACATTTTGAGGTGGGGTTTCTCATTATTATGAATCATTGGACATGAGTCATTTTGAGGCATGTCGGCCTAGTTCTTGTGAAGAGGTCAGAAGATAATCTTATTATAAAGGGGTAGGTCATGTCATCCATCCCTGATGTCCAGGATGATCAAATAATCACACGATCCCTAGACGGTTGTGTATGATGACTGGTCACAATTGAACACTAGGGGATTTTAGGGCACCACCATGTCTTTTTTGGTCTTACTGGAGTTATTTTCCTTGGTTTATAGTTACATATGTTACCTATATGGTGACGTGACCAAAATATTATGTCTGACCATGCTCGTGTTGTCCTATGAACACTCATTCACTAAAAATTTGACCTCCATCTCTCCATTTGTGTATAAGAAAATCATAATCAAAGGCATATTCAACATCATATAAGGGGTATTCCATGTGTATTATGTTAAAAAAATGAGATCCTTATCTGGTGAGGGTTCCATTTGGTATGTTGGTTCCCATGATACATATGTTGTAGGGAAGAAATTTAAAAAAAATATATCAAGTGTCAAAGCTGAAAACAACTCTTCTTATTATGTGTCTTCCTATTTTCAATTGTTTTATTATCCATTTGGAGGAATATCAGATGTCGCCGACCTAGGAGTCATAGAATCAATGTGTCTAAAAATTAATTCTCTCAGGGTATCATGAAATTGTAAAACGGTCTTTCAAGTCCTCCAGTGGTTGAAAATCTTCCCATGACAAGCTAGAGATTTTTCTAATCACCTTATTATTATGACTAGGTGATGGTTATAAAAGTCACATGCTCTTGTAAGTCATCTAACGTCACCTATCCATAAGAAACCATGATTTTTAGTAATTCTTTCATGATGATGAAATCATAAACATTGTGACTCAATCTTATATGGGAAGGGTGTAGTTGGGATGATCTGTGAGTTTGAACACATTGGGATTCTTGGGATGTGGTATCTTGAGCATGTTATTGTCAATTTATGTAGGGAAACAACTTGGGAGTTTCTCATTTTAAATGGGTATTATTTATTCATCCATTACTCAAATACCAGGAACACTGATCTCTTTTGGGTAATGACCAAGTGAAATTTTATTATTGCTAAATATTTATTGGAGGTATTGGGAGGTCCAGGAACTTCTTATGTTCTTGAATGTGCATTGCTTATGGGTTGAGGGTAACTGTGGTAGCTTCCTCCTAAAGAAGCTATTTTCTTTATACTGAGGGAATGAGTCAAGACCTTGCTCGAGTCTTCTGAATTTTTTCTTCCAGACATTGTTCCATTTCTATAATGGAATAATATCAGATATTTCATTGGGATCATAGGCGTGTACAACTCATCTTGTTGATTTTTATCACACCACTCCCACAATTTATCCTTTGAGATATAGATGGTGAATGAGAATTTCAAACCATTAAATATGGAAATGAATTCATACGAACTATCATTTCAAAATTTATAATAGTTTTTAGGTTAACAATTATTATTTCCAATAGAGTAAAAAATAATTACTAGAGGAATTGGTAATGAAGGTCTTCACATATTGAAACTGATCATACTATGAGAGTGTTTTACCAGGAAAAGGTCGGAACTATTAGGGTCTTTAAAAAACTTCTTAGTTTGGTTGCCTCATATTAATCATAAGGGCCCATAATTAGACCACAACAGGATAAAAAGTGTGTGAGACACTATTTATGGTCTCCAATGTTATTGATGTTCGAGAATGTGAGATTGTTTAAATTGGGTGGGGGAATGGTTATATCCACCCATTCAAGATATGAATTTTTCATTGGATACACTAGTGTGTTTCAACCCTCCATCGATTCCATTCTGTGAAGTAAGGGACTCGATGGAGTTGATCATTTACAAAGGTATTCTATATGAGCTTCATCCAGTCTACTAGGAGTAGGATGGATTTGATGATGTTTCCCTATTTGCATCCCTATCTAATTCTCGATCTATCCCAAAACAGAATGATCTTATGGGGGAGGGAGAGGCTGTCACCTTAATAGTACAAGTCATAATCAATTTCTACCTAATCACTTATATAGACCTTATTCATATATATGGAGCTGGTCTGAAGCATAGATGCAACTATTTTAGGAGGGTAATCTCAAGGAGGGATAATATTAATCATTTATTGAGGATGATACCTTATGGGAATATATCCATTGAGTATCTAATCATTGCGTTTTCTAAGTGGTTTTATGTCATTCTCATATTATGAAAAATTTTCCTCCCCAATAATTATTTTTGGACCTATTTGGTGGTGATTGGGATGTATCCATAGCATTAAATTTATCTATTATAGTGTTCCACTATAGAGGTCAAATATCGATATATAGATGTTCCAGATTTTGGATCCTCCTCTGGTTCTCAGTGCATACAGCTTTAGTTGGTGCATCCATATCAAAATCTTAAGGAGTATTTTCTATGTTATGTCCCTCGGCATTTTTTCCCTAATATACATTATTTATTATGTTGATATTGAATAAATTACTATATTTTTATTATTATATAGTGGTTTTCCCACTTCCCTCTATGCAAAATTATGACTCTACACTACCAGCAATAGGGTTGTTTCTCGAACCATTGACTATATTGAGAATTTTTGGCTTGCAACCATGATGGTTTTTTATTTTCTTTTCTATAAATTCTTCCAAGTTCTATGAAATGTTTCCATGATATATTTTCCTATCGTGTTTTATAAATGGGAAATGAATAGTAGAGTTTCCTCTAGTGGAAGGTAAAACAGATGGGGTGCTTACCATTGATATTTACTTCTAATCCTAGAGAAGTCTGATTCCATTTGTGGCGATGATGAAGATGAAAATTACCTTATACATATGGGTTTGGGACTATTTGGGGTGAAAATTTTAATTCTTGACATCATTTATTAATAATAAATAATTCTAGTTGAGGTTTTGATGGTTACTTAGAAAGCCATTGAGATTTAAATTATCCAATACAAATGGGATATGATTTCTTTTGCAGTTTCTATAGATATGTCTTGGATCCCCTATCACATTAATGATCTGAGGGGTGGATGTGCTGGAATATATTCCCACAAACTAGGGGATGTTTTCACTTCAGGGTGACATCTCTAGCGGCTACTATTGCAACCCGTTTGATATGCACAACTATGTTTATTTATGAGCTAGGTGCATTGGATGCCCAGAATGGGAGTCATTATTTATAGGACTTTTTATATTTTAATTCAACATGGGAATCTGTGTATGAAATATGTTCTCCTTAAATCTACATCCACATATTAAATATTTATTTTCTATCCTCTTCCTTTATTCATGATGTATCAACAGCCCTGATGTATGGCCATTACATTGTAGTGACAAACTAGCTCATGTGTTACTCTATCCCCAAATTTATAAGGAGTCTATGACAATATAGGACACTGTATTTAGTATTATTTTTCATTGAAAGGGTATGGTAATGTGAAATACTCCATACATTACCCATCCTAGAATACATATGCATGAAGATTCTTTAGTGATTAGTTTCCAAAGAATTGTGATGGAATGGTGGCTAATATATTAGAGATTTGTGTTGTGATTTTCCAGTTTTTGATACTAGGACACAGAGATTGAAGCCTTCTCTTACTAGAAATAGAGAATCGTGATAGTCTAAACGTAACCCTCAAATCCTGAAATAGGGAGGTGTCTATCGTTAAATCTGTGATGAGATGCAAAACTATTTTGGCATTGTTAAGGCATGAAATCCTTGTCAAGTATTTTCTGGGATCTCATAGTCAAATGTTTCAAGGGTAAAGAATATAGTATGGAAGTTTTTTAGATAAATCTGTCGATATTTTAATGTTTGATTCCTCCACATCACACTTACACATCATCATCTTGTCAGAACATAGAATATGTTTCTAATGGTCACCTACTGACCTATGTAGAGTGTTCCCATCATTTTATGGGGAGGTATTTAAATCAACTCTATATTATAAGGTGCATGTGTTTTGAACTACAATATTTTCAGAGGTGTCTTGAAAAAGAGAGTATTTACTTATTAGTGGTAGATATCATTATAGGGAATTTTACAATGGAAGATTTCAGGAGTAGTGTCTTTATGATCCATCTTTAAACTACCATGATGAGGATTATCATTGTAAGGATAAACATTTCATCATTTGAAGAGTTTAATATACCTCGGGGTGTCTAGAATGTGTTTCGAACAACAACAAGGACACTGGAATCATGAATATTTTTGACATGATCCTCATTCTACATCATTTTTATTATATTCAGTCCTGCCATATGGATCCATGAATGTATATGAGCATGTTGTATGATGGATTCTAGAATATATTGATAAACATATGGTACTTTAGAAAACGAGTCTACTACTAAGAAGAATTTAGGGGTTTCTAATGACTTTATTCACTATTTACATGACTATAAGCATATAACAAGGAATGTGATACTTTCACTTGGTGAGTCATAGTCAAAATTAGTATATGATCCTGATCCTATGCCTTTGGTGTATCCCACTAGTCATTTTCAATAAGAATATGAGCCATTACCTGAGTATTATGTCACTCTCACTTGGTGACTCCCTATTAGAGTGGGAATGTAAGTACATTTGAATATTAACTCCCCATATGAGTATGTCAATGGACCACTGATGTTGGACAAGGGACTTGATCCTCCACTTGTATATCCTCCAAAGGATCCTTATGTTTTCATTCATTTCAAAAAGTTGGGTATTGATACTACATTTTATGATCGGAAGGAATATTCTAGGTTGATTCCCCTATAAGAATATGAACCTCCATTGAGGTATGTTCAAACCTCACATGGTTATCCCTATACATAATGGGGATATGTTCCTAATTCTGGTCCTTTTATGTTTGACATTGATGTTCATTGGTAGGAATATGAGACAATCCCTTAGCATGTTCTAGTATCATGGTGAGTCTCATATTGAACAGGGATGTGATCTTAATCCAAGGAATTTTGAATATGAAACTATTTTTTTTTCGATATGAATTTTCCCATATCCTGAGGCATGTGATGATCTCACATGGTGAGCCTTGGATTGAATGGGAACATGAGCCCTGTCCATTTCCACATCATTTACCGAAAAATATAGATGATCCTCCAAGATGGTAGAATGTATGTGCACTTATTTTAGAGTAACCAATTTTTTATACTGATCAATGTTTCATAATGCCATGGATACAGGGTTAAGAAATTGTTTTTATCCCTATATTTGTACCATCTATACAATATGTTAGTAGAGTTCTTCTTCTATATATAACATGTAATGACACTTTTGAAATGTCTGCAGTGGAATGTAATATTTCACATTATATGTCTCTGTTATTTACTGGCAGATATAATCATTTGAGGTGGGGATATGATCCCATTTCTTCCTTCCTTATGTCACAAGAATATGTCAATGCGATTCATTCATGGGGGTAGGGTTATAAAACCCCCCATTCCTACTCCAGGAATATGCCACCAATCTTTTTTCGATATATATGGTGTATGAGTATGATTTTTTGTTACCTATAGAATATACCAATATATATTTTTAGTGGGAGTGGGGATATGATTCCACTCATGATTAACTAGAACCATCTATGCCTAATGTGTCTTACTAGTTTCCCATGAATGGTTATTATAGGTTGTAGTGTGTTGGGTGTTACCGTACACAAGATACTGAAGGGTACCGATGGGATGGTGATAACAATATGGTTTGAAAACATCCTTCTTCAGAGGACCATGATCAAAAAGGGATCCATAGTTGAATCATTGATCCACCTATATCCAATACTGATGGTTGTTATTTTATCACTCCGAGGATAAACACTCGAAGAGGTTGGTGGTGGCGTTGAGTTCCACTAGATTTAAAGACTCATTCTTTGGATGATGCAGACTTGTTGGTTTAAGAACATGGAGAACCACATGAGTAGCCCCATGTTTTGGGATCATACCATTCTTATTGTACTCCTGGTCCATTTCATTCACCACCTTACACTAAGGATTTCAAGAGGGTGAGTACATTTTGAGACCTTCAGGGGTGGCATCCATAGTTGGGGTTTCTAGAACTATCACTCGATAAAGACATGTATGTTCATGGTGTAGTTTGTGAGAGCAGTATCTACAGTTATGAATACTAAAAATAATAAGATCTCTAATCAATTTTTCATATTAGAAATGAAATTTTATCAATCATATATAAGTTTGTAATACATGTTTTGTTACTTATCATCGGTTCAACCATTCTACTAATGTGGATCTTTCATAGATAGGATGGACTCATTTAATGATTACCCCATCTAATGATGATCATCGAAAATATTCATGTCAGGTTTGATAATTTTTTAAAAATAAGGTATGTAAAAAAGGTCTAACACATAGTAAAACAATCATTATTATATTTTAATGAATCATTCTAGGATCAAAATTTCTTTTACTTCGGAAAGACATGACTAAGAACCCATATGAAAGGAAAAAAATGGAAAAATGGGAACATGGAATCCCATCCATTTTTTCTCGTGAAGAAGATGATATTTTTATATTTGTTCATGTCAGGTTCCCCATTTTTTTCTTTGGAATAGACACAACTAGGCACCCATATGACAAGAAAAAAATGGTTTGATGTGAAATGGGACATCTGTTCATTTTATATTATGATGAAGATTCCATAGTTATATGATTTAATGTTAGCTCTATCAATTTTCATTCATTAGGAAATATATAAAATATGGTGTATTTGGTTCTACCAAACAATTTATTCTGGGGTGTTTATATCTTGAGAAATCATTCATGTTGGGTTCATAATTATTATTCTTAAAAGAAAATCCCAATGATTCCCGCATCCGTAGCTGGTTAATCATGTTATTTATGAAGGATGGTGGTCATTTGGGGTTTTAGACCCAATAGAACATAGGAAAATACATTTTTTGAGAGGATGGATGGTCTGGAAAACCACACCCTTTTGGGGGGATTGTGGGCTATTCTATGACTCTCTTTTTGATTTAAGATATGTTGATGAATCTATTCCAAATAATAATGCAGGTTCGATTTCCCTAACAAAATTATCTATGGTTTAATCCTTTTATGTATGAAGTGGAATATATTATTGATTCCTTCTGTATGTATCTATGGGTTTTCATCAATTTCCCACTAATCTGTTTCTACTTAAAAGTCTTATCGAAATAACAATGTACTCTGGGGTCTGTTTTCATCCAAGGAGGCAATTAATATGTCATGGATGTGATTTAACCTCTATGAGGTGTCCTACATATCATGTATGTAATATGATTCAAACCCCACTTAGTTTATTAAATTTTTAAAATTTAAAATCATGCGCAAAGGTCATATAAGAGGGCCCTTAGGCCCAAAGTACCAAATATATATCCTCAAAGAGACATCTAATGTATACTTGATATATATGGAATTAGGGATAACATATCGTAGTCACTCCCATGGGACCTAACCTAATGTGGATACCCATAAAATTGGGGGGGTGGGGTTATATCATGCCACTCATCATGGCTTACACACTGAGGTCACCCTAGATATTGGAGATTGTTTATGTGAGCGATATGACAATTTCAACACCCTAAGCTCCCATGAGCCATGCATGGTGTGAGGAACAAGGGATAGAAAGTAATCAGACTTATAGATGATATGTGTGGGACATAAATACTTGGAGACATTTGGAACATTAATATTGAGATCATCCCTTTGGATGGAATCCTGCATATCTTAGGTATGATATGTTTCAGAGTTCTCATAGTCCATTAGAATTCCTTATTTTTTGATGTATAAGAAAAATTATCTATTCATCAGATATATTGGGTCCCAGGGGATTTAATTTCCTAGTCATGGGGAGAGATTCACCTAATAGGTGCCTATTTTATCTCAGACATGCGAATGGTATCCTATATATCCTGATTATTGTGGGAAATCAGGTTCTTGTAGTTCTGTTGATCAGGGTACACACATTGAGGGTGACCTAATTTTTGGGAGATATCATATTATGCTATATATTTGGGATTCCACACTGAGGTTTACCTTGTATATAGTCTTCCATATCATTCCATAGATCATGTATAACACACTGGGGTTTTCTTAATATGCACATTGATGGGGGATTACACAATTGGGTTTCCCATTTTAGAGGAAGGAAAAGGACATATTGTCCTAGGATACCTGCTTGACCTAGACCAGTTGTCTACCTAGACTACATGATTGGATGACTGACATGACCATATTTCATTTTTTAAATGTCATTATATGTTTGGATATTTCTAGTTGTGTTGAGAACATGACAAAATAATATATAATGATCCATTTGAAACATTCAGAGGAAATCAACTAATATGATTGGAATGTATAAAGGCCATCAGAAAATCATTGGTGACTTTTCATGAGGATATTGAAGGACTTGGATGACTTATCATATAGGTTGTACCACGATCTAAGATGACATGGGTTGAACGTGTTGCATGATCTGGCTGACAAACATGGGGGACACTGCATTGTAGAGACCCGTATCCTGACGTACATGGACATTACATTACATTTGCGAAATACTTATTACATAACAAAAACACACACTAAAGGATCGTAATAGTTTAGTGCCTTTGGAAACTCGGAACGTAATCTTCTAATCATGGTGAAAGTTCTTCAATATCTCCCATAAAGGTCATCCCTTTTTTTTACCTAAAACCTTTCTTTATATCCTGGGGAAAAGAAAACATAAAAGGGTGAGCTCAAATGCTCAGCAAGGGCAATAAAGGAAATAAAAATCATATCATATCTTTTTGAAAATCATAACCTGCAAAAGAGATCATAAAATCTTAATAAATCATAGAAGTGAAAATGAGATCCCCATAATCATAACATGAAACTTGAAACTTTGTGGCATTCACACATAATCATGGAAAATCATTTCTTGTTAGTCATGACTCATTGCCAAGACTATCTTAGTGGACAAAGTCCCTTTCTGAATCGAGTAACCCTTGTTTCAGTCCTGTTTCACTGAACCGGTATAACCTACCATTCCAGCCATGTCTATCTCATGAGATATAAAATCTTTACCCAATGCATTGGAGGGAGATATAGGTCCCACCCATCTTATAATGAATCCTTTCTTATGTGTGCCACATAATCATAAAACATACATCATCGCATAACCCATGTAATAAAAATGGGATTCTTAAACAACATGACATCATAAAACAATTCATATAAGATAAAGGAATTCATAAAAATCTTTCCATCAAAACATTATCAAATCCATGTAATAATAGGGATAAAAACAGAACCCTTTTATTATCTTAGATGGAATATAATTTTGATAAAACACTTGAACTTCATTCTTGAGGAAAATATCCTTTCTACTTCAAAACCATTTTTCCTTTCATAACATGTCATAAAACTTTAAAATAAAAGAAGTTGATTAAAAATAAACTTGAAAACTTGTAAAGGAAGCTTCTTGGAAATAATGTTTTAAAAATCCATTCATGCCGTATAAGTTAAAAAAAACATTCTTCGTACTTTTGTCGGAAAAGTCAAAAAGCACCTCGTACGAAAAACGACAAAAGATTCCTTTTATTTCTTTTACTAAAAACTAACCGAAGGGTAAAAATGGATTTAAACAATTGTAGGTGGATGAAAATAATATTACATATTGATGAAACATGGATGTGGATGATAAAATACACCCCAGTAAATACTTACGAATAAACAATCTCGGATAAAAATGAGATTGTGATATTTCCCATACCTTAGGTCCGACTTGCTTTGTAAGTGTCCGAACCTCCTGTATAATGATTTAAATCATGTTATTGACTTATTACAGAATCATATTCATTGTTATGATATCATATATGGTTCACTTATTACATTATATTACCCGTTCTTTTGTAAATTCCATGTTAAAGAAGCGTTTTGGGTAAAATCGTTTCATTTATCGTAGGTGTTTTCACTTGTTGTGCTTGACATCATTATTACTTATATCATGATTTACTTACTTCCAGAATATAAAATATGATTTGTATATCATATATATTCAGTATATATATATAAATAATAGGTAGATAAATAAAATGAAAAACACCGTTCATGGAGACGGTAGTCCGTACGTACGCATGAACGCTGTTTTTCTTTCCTTATTGTCTTGAAATGGAAGTAAGTAGATGACATACATATTTATATATACATAAATCCAGTAGCTTTATAATGTCATATATTTCATTATTATTTCTTATATATACATTATAATCATTCTTAAATGGTTAACATGGAGAATGAATCTCATCGCGTCGTGGAGACGGTAGTCCGTACGTACGCACGAGCGATGATATCATTTCTATAAATATTGAATTGAATTGGAGTGGATTATACAATATATCAGAATCAATATGATGTTGTAATAACTATGTATAGTTATTCTTTACACCATTATACCCATCCATGTAAGGTGGCGGTGAAAAATAGATTACACCACGGCGTGGAGACGGTATTCCGTACGTACGCACGCGCGGTGAATTCTTTTTCCGTAGGATGGATAGATGGTGAAATAGGGTTGTTTCATACTTATAATAACATATCAGTATATGAGTGATACTGATGTTATTACTTCATAATGAAACAACCTAAGAAGAAGAAGTGGAAGAAGAAATAAAGATGAAAGAATTGGTAATGGTAATTACCTCTTCTTCGAAGTGCCTCATTGAGACCTCCTCTTAGGGCACTAGAATTGGTCTTTGAGGAAGACCAGAACCTCTAAGATGTTGCTAGGGAAGTGGAGAAGAGATTTTTGCAGGGGTTGGCCGAGCTTGAGTGCTCCAATTGGTGTGAGGAGGAGGGGGAGGAGGTGCCCTTTTATAAGGGAGGAGAGGGGCACCTTAGGAATATCTCAAAATATTATTTTATATTAAAGTCAAAATTGGTTTATAATGGTTCCAAAGAGTCTTATTTCGAAGCTAAAGTGGGGATGGGTCGAAATCCTATCAACCAATAGGATTTAGACAAGTTTAGGGTATTATTTTAACCTTATCAATTAGATTTAACTCTAAGTTAATTATTTTAACTTATACCGTGTCTTTTTGTTTTCTTTCACTATATGGTTAATACACTTACTATAACATGCCAAACGAACCCCAAATTGTTTATTATTAATATATATATCCTTATCTAAGTCATTTGGCCGAACCTTAGATTTTTAGGAATAAAATAACAATTAATAATATAATATTTTATTTAAAAACTATTTTGTGTCAATTTTGACACTATTTGATATATGATTTTTGTGAAAGTCATAACAGAATTATATGTTCGAACCAAGTTGATTAAATCAACACTAATATATCATAGCAACCTAGAAAATTAGTGGAATTCATAAAAAGTCTCAAATTACATTTATTTTTGTGTTTATAACATCAATTATGTCAATATTTCATTAATAAGATAATTACTGCATCATCATTGTGTCATAAATAAATTAAATTATTTGATGTCTAAAAATTACAAATAAAATACCATCATATAGGAAATATTTTTAGCTTTCTAATGAATATTTACAATCGAATTTATCTTATGTATAACCCCATATTAAAAATGCTTTACTTATTAAACTTTGATTTTAACTATTTTAACCCTTCTTTAAATAAATTAATAATAAATGTCCTAATCTAATCCAAGTGGGCCTAAATGGTCATATTTTATTCCTAAGTTTGTTTATGGTCGAATTACACTTGTCCAATAGAATTAGGACATGTGTTAGGGTAATAGTAATATCATATTTCCCCTTAGTTACCCTATTTACTATTAACCGCGGTAAAAAAAAGTAAAATGTTACTATTCACCAAAAAATTATTTTCATCTCATTGAACCACATTTTAGTCCTTGATATTAACCGTGTCTCTCGGATTTTCGAAATTCCATTCACAGAAGCGGTAAAATTATGTTTTATGCAAAATTCAGTTTTTAACCTACCACTTAGTGGTTTCACTATTCATCAAAAATTGAAAGTTTTCAGAAAAATACCAAAATTTCACCCTAGGCTAATTTCGATATTCTGAGTCCAAAAATGAAGTCCATTTTGAAAAATAAAATTTATAAAATTTCAAAAAGTGGTTATTACTATTCATAACGGCTAGTTTTAATAGCATATCGCTGTTTAGTGAAACTCGTTATTGCGTACTACACACACTATCGAGGAAGGTTGCGATTGCGTGTAATGCAAGGCAAGTCAAGGATGCATGTTGTGCAAGCTCCTTTTGGTGTAGCGTATAACACAAGACATTAATAAAATTAAAAAGAATATTTTTCATAAAATCATGGGCTGTTACATTCTACCCCCCTTAAAATGAATTTCGCCCTCGAAATTCGTTGGGGTTATAAATGGTTTTCTATTCGAAAGTTTCCCACATCGTAAAAAGGAATACCAAAACTTGGATTTAAAAACTAATGTATGAAATGTAACGATTACCCAAATAAACTAATTGTTGGGTTTCCACATAGGTAAAAATATGGATATGGAAGAAAAATATAACCATCATGTTCTGATGGAGAGTGGTAGAGAACATGGCTATGGAAAAGCCAGTAATCACAAATCCATAAATTTGTGACGATCTAAGGTACCATCTGATTCATCAGGTATAAGAGAACTAGGACAACATTTTTGGTTTTCAAGATCATTTCCCTAAAGTTAAAGAATTTGAATTAGAATAAATACTTACTTTATTTTGGTACAATCTCACTGTTGTTCGTGTCATTAACAATTTCTACTTCATCTCTTAAATAAATGAAGTTGAATTTGTTATTCGTGAAGTGTTAGCAGATCATGTGATAGAATGACGGGTCATTCCATCTGTCTCAAAAGGTTAGCAAAATTTATATACATAAGTCGATCTATAGTGGGATTAATCATATATGGTTCCTAAAATGGGCTTATACTTCATATATTATACTGCTTAATATAATAAAACTAGTTTCTAATAAACAGGGACTTCCTGTAGGCCAGTGGTAGGCGATAAAGGCCAGTCGCACTTCGGTTGTGGGTTCGATTCCTACAGCCTTGTACGAAGCGATGGGCTGTCGCCCGTCCTGCAGGTTGTCCTTTTTCCAAAACTATATTACTATAACATCCCATCAATAATATCGAAAATCTTCTATCCTTAAACAATACTAACTTATGTCCAACATAATCCAGTCTAATCTTTAGGCTTATACATAATACTGCAGTCCACTCTCATAATATAGTGACAACGATTACCAGAGATTTAATACCATCGTTGATCCTCATATATCATAAGATATATCTTGTTGGTCACATTCCAAACATTCAAAGGCCTTAATCTTGTACTCTCTTGAATACCCATTGAACCTTATTGAAAACATGAATTCTATTAAAAGTTAACTCTTTCCACATAACCCTCAAAATTCTATATACTCAAACCAGGATATCACCTAGTCCTTATATCAATCATGAGCTCATGAATACTGTTAAACATTTCATTTTCTTATTTTTCCTTCATTATGCGCATATCATCTTATTTCCAAAAATATCTCAATCACTTTGAATACCACATTAAACCAATACATAAATATTCCAATACTCCATGATACAACATTATTTTGGAATCCCATTACATAAAAACTTAATCATTCCACCACATCGTTGTCATATCCAACATTGCCAATAGTGATCGCATGTGATTTCCCTTTGTCCTTTGCCTTCAGTGGTTGCTCACGTTGATCATCACTAACCCTTGGATTTGGGCAATTATTAGCATAATGCCCCATTTACTTGCACTTGAAGCATTGAAGTGTTGGTGGTGCGTTCTCTGCAGTGTTTGCTTTATTCACATCATTAGAAACCCTTTTTCTATTACTTCGACACTCAGCTGCTCGATGACCTTCTTTTCCACACTTAAAACATTTTCTAGTCCCTTTAAGACAATCTCCACCATGCTTCTTTCCACACTTTGTGCATAAGGAAACATTCATCTTCTTTTCACCATTATTCTGAGATTTCTCCTTGAACTCCATCTTTCGTTTCTTGTCAAAACCATGAGATGGATATGTAACACCAACTTCCATTTCTACCTTGATAGCACAACGCACAATTTCTTCATAGCTACTGAAGTCTCTTATAGCTAATGCCCTTCGAAGACTTGGTTTTAAGCCACTGAAAAATCGATCAACTTTACTTTCAGGTTGGATGATAATGCCAGATGCATACCTTGCAAGTCTTGTAAAATTCGCTTCGTATATACCAACAGATTCATCATCCTTCTGTTTCAGCTCAAGAAACTCCTTTTCCATCTTCGTTCGAAGAATACGAGGGAAGTACTTACTGAAAAACAAGTTCTTGAACTCGTCCCATTCCATGGACTCAATTTCATCTCTTGGCCTAGTATTCTTGATAAGATTCCACCATTGATCAGCTTCACCTTCCAAACGATATACTGCTAAGATGACTTTATCATGTTCAGAACATTGAAGAACTGAAAATATCTTTTCAGTAGTACTGATCCATTGTTCAGCCACAAGTGGATCAGAAGACCCACTGAAAGAAGGTGGGCGTTGCCTCATGAAGGACTCAATAGAATATTGTTCCCTTCTATGCTCATTTGGAAGTCCAGAATGATTCATAGCTTGTGTAAGTATAGCAATAAGATTTTGCACTCCATCTCCCATAACATTTGTTTGTTCAGGAGGGCAATCATTGCATTGTCCATTGCATTGATCAACACGGTTCCTTCGGGTTCCAGCCATCGTCTAAAACCCAAAAAGAATAGTGTGAGAGGCAAAAATCATGCTAGGGAAAACAACATAATAAAGGGGGAGTACCTTCAATATCCAACATCTTAGGTTTAATTCTATGATCGTTAGCATAATTCTATTACTATAACCTATACGTATACTTATCCCTAGGGACATCCCTAGACATACCTTAGAAATATATCTAGGGATCTCACTAACGTTTTCGCATCCTAGTTTCCAAAGGTTGACTAAACCTTTGCTCTGATACCAACTGTAGAGACCCGTATCCTGACGTACATAGACATTACATTACATTTGCGGAATACTTATTACATAACAAAAACACACACTAAAGGATCGTAATAGTTTAGTGCCTTTGGAAACTCAGAACGTAATCTTCTAATCATGGTGAAAGTTCTTCAATATCTCCCATAAAGGTCATCCCTTTTTTTTTACCTAAAACCTTTCTTTATATCCTGGGGAAAAGAAAACATAAAAGGGTGAGCTCAAATGCTCAGCAAGGGCAATAAAGGAAATAAAAATCATATCATATCTTTTTGAAAATCATAACCTGCAAAAGAGATCATAAAATCTTAATAAATCATAGAAGTGAAAATGAGATCCCCATAATCATAACATGAAACTTGAAACTTTGTGGCATGCACACATAATCATGGAAAATCATTTCTTGTTAGTCATGACTCATTTCCAAGACTATCTTAGTGGACAAAGTCCCTTTCTGATTCGAGTAACCCTTGTTTCAGTCCTGTTTCACTGAACCGGTATAACCTACCATTCCAGCCATGTCTATCTCATGAGATATAAAATCTTTACCCAATGCATTGGAGGGAGATATAGGTACCACCCATCTTATAATGAATCCTTTCTTATGTGTGCCACATAATCATAAAACATACATCATCGCATAACCCATGTAATAAAAATGGGATTCTTAAACAACATGACATCATAAAACAATTCATATAAGATAAAGGAATTCATAAAAATGTTTCCATCAAAACATAATCAAATCCATGTAATAATAGGGATAAAAACAGAACCCTTTTATTATCTTAGATGGAATATAATTTGGTAAAACACTTGAACTTCATTCTTGAGGAAAATATCCTTTCTACTTCAAAAACATTTTTCCTTTCATAACATGTCATAAAACATTAAAATAAAAGAAGTTGATTAAAAATAAACTTGAAAACTTGTAAAGGAAGCTTCTTGGAAATAATGTTTTAAAAATCCATTCATGCCGTATAAGTTAAAAAAAACATTCTTCGTACTTTTGTCGGAAAAGTCAAAAAGTACCTCGTACGAAAAACGACAAAAGATTCCTTTTATTTCTTTTACTAAAAACTCACCGAAGGGTAAAAATGGATTTAAACAATTGTAGGTGGATGAAAATAATATTACATATTGATGAAACATGGATGTGGATGATAAAATACACCCCATTAAATACTTACGAATAAACAATCTCGGATAAAAATGAGATTGTGATATTTCCCTTACCTTAGGTCCGACTTGCTTTGTAAGTGTCCGAACCTCCTGTATAATGATTTAAATCATGTTATTGACTTATTACAGAATCATATTCATTGTTATGATATCATATATGGTTCACTTATTACATTATATTACCCGTTCTTTTGTAAATTCCATGTTAAAGAAGCGTTTTGGGTAAAATCGTTTCATTTATCGTAGGTGTTTTGACTTGTTGTTCTTGACATCATTATTACTTATATCATGATTTACTTACTTCCAGAATATAAAATATGATTTGTATATCATATATATTCAGTATATATATATAAATAATTGGTAGATAAACAAAATGAAAAACACCGTTCATGGAGACGGTAGTCCGTACGTACGCATGAACGCTGTTTTTCTTTCCTTATTGTCTTGAAATGGAAGTAAGTAGATGACATACATATGTATATATACATAAATCCAGTAGCTTTATAATGTCATATATTTCATTATTATTTCTTATATATACATTATAATCATTCTTAAATGGTTAACATGGAGAATGAATCTCATCGCGTCGTGGAGACGGTAGTCCGTACGTACGCACGAGCGATGATATCATTTCTATAAATATTGAATTGAATTGGAGTGGATTATACAATATATCAGAATCAATATGATGTTGTAATAACTATGTATAGTTATTCTTTACACCATTATACCCATCCATGTAAGGTGGCGGTGGAAAATAGATTACACCACGGCGTGGAGACGGTATTCCGTACGTACGCACGCGCGGTGATTTCTTTTTCCGTAGGATGGATAGATGGTGAAATAGGGTTGTTTCATACTTATAATAACATATCAGTATATGAGTGATACTGATGTTATTACTTCATAATGAAACAACCTACGAAGAAGAAGTGGAAGAAGAAATAAAGATGAAAGAATTGGTAATGGTAATTACCTCTTCTTCGAAGTGCCTCTTTGAGACCTCCTCTTAGGGCACTAGAATTGGTCTTTGAGGAATACCAGAACCTCTAGGATGTTTCTAGGGAAGTGGAGAATAGATTTTGGCAGGGGTTGGCCGAGTTTGAGTGCTCAAATTGGTGTGAGGAGGAGGGGGAGGAGGTGCCCTTTTATAAGGGAGGAGAGGGGCACCTTAGGAATATCTCAAAATATTATTTTATATTAAAGTCAAAATTGGTTTATAATGGTTCCAAAGGGTCTTATTTCGAAGCTAAAGTGGGGATGGGTCGAAATCCTATCAACCAATAGGATTTAGACAAGTTTAGGGTATTATTTTAACCTTATCAATTAGATTTAACTCTAAGTTAATTATTTTAACTTTTACCGTGTCTTTTTGTTTTCTTTCACTATATGGTTAATACACTTACTATAACATGCCAAACGAACCCCAAATTGTTTATTAGTAATATATATATCCTTATCTAACTCATTTGGCCGAACCTTAGATTTTTAGGAATAAAATAACAATTAATAATATAATATTTTATTTAAAAACTATTTTGTGTCAATTTTGACACTATTTGATATATGATTTTTGTGAAAGTCATAACAGAATTATATGTTCGAACCAAGTTTATTAAATCAACACTAATATATCATAGCAACCTAGAAAATTAGTGGAATTCATAAAAAGTCTCAAATTACATTTATTTTGGTGTTTATAACATCAATTATGTCAATATTTCATTAATAAGATAATTACTGCATCATCATTGTGTCATAAATAAATTAAATTATTTGATGTCTAAAAATTACAAATAAAATACCATCATGTAGGAAAGCTTTTTAGCTTTCTAATGAATATTTACAATCGAATTTATCTTATGTATAACCCCATATTAAAAATGCTTTACTTATTAAACTTTGATTTTAACTATTTTAACCCTTCTTTAAATAAATTAATAATAAATGTCCTAATCTAATCCAAGTGGGCCTAAATGGTCATATTTTATTCCTAAGTTTGTTTTTGGTCGAATTACACTTGTCCAATAGAATTAGGACATGTGTTAGGGTAATAGTAATATCATATTTACCCTTAGTTACCCTATTTACTATTAACCGCGGTAAAAAAAAGTAAAAAGTTACTATTCACCAAAAAATTATTTTCATCTCATTGAACCACATTTTAGTCCTTGATATTAACCGTGTCTCTCGGATTTTCGAAATTCCATTCACAGAAGCGGTAAAATTAAGTTTTATGCAAAATTCAGTTTTTAACCTACCACTTAGTGGTTTCACTATTCATCAAAAATTGAAAGTTTTCAGAAAAATACCAAAATTTCACCCTAGGCTAATTTCGATATTCTGAGTCCAAAAATGAAGTCCATTTTGAAAAATAAAATTTATAAAATTTCAAAAAGTGGTTATTACTATTCATAACGGCTAGTTTTAATAGCATATCGCTGTTTAGTAATACTCGTTATTGCGTACTACACACACTATCGAGGAAGGTTGCGATTGCGTGTAATGCAAGGTAAGTCAAGGATGCGTGTTGTGCAAGCTTCTTTTTGGTGTAGCGTATAACACAAGACATTAATAAAATTAAAAAGAATATTTTTCATAAAATCTTGGGCTGTTACATGCATGATCTGGTTAATTTATCATGGGTTCATCATGAGACCTTCCTTACATGCATGGAGGGTGTAACATAATCTTGATGGTAAGTCTCGATTAATTTTTTTGACCTAGATGACACACAATATCATAGTCACATAATTTGGGTGACCTAAATGAGGAAATTTCATAGTATGGATGGTGAGCCTTGAGGGTTTCACAAGACTCGGGTGGCATGCCCGTGGGTTCTGTGTGAATTGTTATAACATGCCTGAGGGACATTTCATGATCCAAATTTTATATCGAGGGAGCATCACATGACTTAATGGGCATGCACTGGTGATATCACATGATATTTTTGAGTCCTGAGATGCACATGAGGATAAGTGTAAATGTTCTTCATGTAAGTATCTTGAATTTTTGTATTTATTATAGCTTTTGTTTTGTATGTACATTATATTTGTCCACTGTTATCTTTTTTATGCTTCGTGTAATTCAATAGACACGTGAGACCACCTTTCTATAACCCATCCGAAAAAACAGAAATTTGTTGAGTGATCTTCTTTGATGAAACGATGTTCTTATGTATGATTCATGATCGGTAAGGTTGTTCCCTGGTTATTACCTAGCCGCAATCCATTTTGATCATGACATTGTCATGTATTTAGTGTTTGCTCTGATGCCTGGATGTGCTAGCGCATGGATGAAATGAATCATTATTTTTTTATTATTTTTGGGAAGGATTTATAAGATTATAAACCTCATTTATATGTCGCCTTGTTCGTCATGTATATCATTGATTCGAGAAACATTACGTGGAGGAATTTGGTGTCCTGAACTTTACATGATCAATCTGTGGGTTATTTAGGGGGAATCACATGATTTTCAATGACCACAAGACCATACCATCAACACTCAGTTTTTTTCATTTTGGTTAATGAAATCTATCTTGTGGAATCATGTGGAGTTGTAAATGTACATCCACTAGGTTGGGATGACATCTATAAGGGCCCTCACATGATAAGGATTCATGTTGAATGGATTTTCCATGATCAGATATGACTTTTCTAGGGCCTTCCATGAGAAAAGATATCTTCTCATGGGGAATTTGAGAGGTCAAGATATCATTCAAATGAGTCTTCCATGACCATGTTGGCTAGTCGAGGGTGTAGTTTAATGATCAATTGTGATCATCCAAAGTGTATAAATATATTCACAAAAAATAAAAATATATTCCCCTCATAAGAATCTCATATGATTTCCATTTTTTATTTCCATATTGATTTTACAAGGGTTGGGGATCTCAAGGATTTGAATGATTTTTATCTATGAAAATACCACTCCCAGTTAGTAATGTATCATGTGAATAATAAATGATCCTTTAGGGATTCATGGGAATCATAATGGAAAACCCTTGTATTTGACATTTTAGGCGAAGAGGGAGTGGTTGAAATCCATGACATGTCTGAATCCCATCACGTGATGAGGTTCACAAGATAGTGATCCCTTACACCACAAGGCATAAATGTTTCCATGGAATCTATGGTGTCTTTAAATATGTATGTTTTTAATAATGATTAAAAATTTAAAAATACCTTAAAATTTTATATATTTTTATCATTATTGTACTTGGGTTTTTGGCTGGTTGGTTAGGTGCCTACGTACTAACATGTCACATGATATGGAGTAACTCAATTTTATGCTATTATATAATTAGTTAATATCATCGATTTCTTCATGAGAAAGAATATATTTTCAAAGGGGCTCTGTGTGATCTCTCATTGGTCGTGTGTTGCAAATGACCCATGTGTTCCATAGAGGTTCACACAATCTATGATTTTTTGAAACCACCTCCTTCCTTTTGATTTGTGGAGGAAATAATATGCATGATTTGGGTATTTTTCCCTTGTATATTTTACAATGATCATTTGGAAGGTGAAATCATGGTTCCTTAAAATGTAATTTTAGTTATTCAAGAATGGAAGAAATTTATCTTGAATAGTAATCGTTTAGAAAAAAAGATTACACTATGGCAGATAATGAGAAGAGGATGAAAATATACTCATAAAGTAAGTATATTTTTATATCCTCTTAGTCAATATTGAAGATGAAATCCTCAAATGTCTGAATAGGATATTGGAATTAAATGTTGTATAATTACCATCATTTATAAAGATATCCATGAACATTTTTATACCTCTTTGGTTTATGGTTTTTTTGGTAATATTCTAATAATAATTCAATTTCTTATGATCAATAATATCTTTCACTCTATATCATTATTTGTAAACTACTATTTATATCCATTTCCTAATATTAACTTCCCGCCCATATTCTTATATTTTCAATCCGAGAATGTAATAATCTTTAAGACCATCATCTTTCCATTTATCTCTTATCAAGAGGTTGTTTTGATAGCCGTTTTTATATTATGGGTTTTCCATTTAGGTATTCTTGTTCAAATTTAATCCTTTTATTACCTAGATAAATTCCCAACTGTGGGAAAAACATTTATCAAATGGGGGAGGTCGTAATAACGTGAAATTTTAAAAAAATATATTTATTTTTCAAAATCATATTCATCATGAAATATATAGAAATAATAACCCATGAAATATATAACATTAATAACCTAGCCTTAAATTGGATGGAATTAAATGCATAAACTAAATTTTGACATATATATATACATTTATTTATTAGAAAATATAAGTTATTTATAATTTAATATTAAGTAATAAATCAATTTTTAGTAATGTACATTCATTTTTCAAAAATATGATTTCTTCAAAAAAAACATTTCATGAAAAAATTATTATCAATAATTTTTGTAAAAGTTAAAAAAATAATTTGGTAAAATTAACTTCATTATTGAAATAAGAATATAATAATTTAAATTGGGTTGAAAGTTTTCAATGTTATTGAAAAGTATTGATTTTTAATGAATAGTAAAAATAAGGATATTTTAAAACTATCACATAATTTGCCAAAATTTAGTATATTAAAAGTACCATTATGTATTGAATATGATTTATAGTAATAGAAGAATCATTTAGTAATATTTAATCCAATTTATAGTAGTTTAATATAATTTATATTGGATCTCCCTATAAGTTTTTTTGGGGTTAAAAACAAGATTTCTCTAAATTGTTTTAAAGTGAATAATGTTTCTACATTTTAATTTATTTCTAAAACAAATACTAATATCAGTATAAATGAAATATATAGATTATATATTATTATATATAAATTTAAATTCATTAAATTATTATTATTATTCATTGTTTTAATATAAAATCAACTTTTTCTCGAAACATACATTTCTTGAAAACCCACATTTTCGTCACATATGGGGGTTTAATTTTAAAATAAAATTTTACAATTTTGCAAATTGAATCCAAAAAACTGAATCCATTTTTGGATTAATAATAATAATATATATTATCTATTATGTTAAACTTAATTTTTCTACAATAATTAATAGTGAAATTTATTAAAACTAATTACCACGGTTAAGGTGGAAACTGATTCACAGAGGGGTTAAACTAAAACGATAAGAATTTAGCTGACATAATTTTTGAAAAAATATATATTTTCTGAAACTATCATGAACTTATCATGTATATGAATTCATAATGGTAAATTTTGGAGCATATTGGAAATTGAATGATAATGGGTAAAACTTTTTATTTTAAAAAATTACATGTTTTCTGCCTTCCATACTTATAAAGGACCACCCATATCTTCTCATATTGACAACATAAAAGCCATATAGAAGAATAAAAAATAAAAAAAATTATTCATTATTTCCCTTTCCAGTTCGTATATTCCTTATTTTGATAATAAATATATCCTACAATGGATTTTTCTATTTACCTAGGGTGGGTTTACAAAGAAGATGTATCGTTCTTAACCAAGGGTTTTTATTTTATTTCTTCTTCCACCACCTTCAAATGTTCATAAATTATTATAATATAAAAAATATAATTATAATATAATTAGATTTTATTATGTTACTTTCATATCCTAGTTGTGTATCCTCTTCCATCAAATGGGATAAGACATCAACATTCGTGTGTGTGGAAGACTAGCACCTCACACACAAATATCAAACGTTTTCCATTATCAACCCTAAATTATTGTTATAATTATTCATTTTAAGTATATATATGGTATTTTTAACATATTTATATTTATTTACGTATTATAACACATATACCTTATTAATTTTATGTCCATGGGGTTCAGATAACATCGCTCGTGTGTATGAAAGACCATCGCCTCATGAAGCAATACATGTTATTTTTTACTAACTCTTTTCATATAAGGTAATACGGATAATTATAATTAATATATATATATATATAAATTAAATGAAATGGTTTTGATATTCATGAAATACGTATCTATATAAATTGGAAACATACCATTTTCATTCTTACACTAAAAAATGGAAATAACGTTCGTGCATATATGTTGACTACCACCTACATGAATCTATGAAATTTTATTTTTCATGACCACATTAAATGTATGATATATATTAGCTAATTTAATGAAATAATATGATATTTATGATTTCAAAATATTTATATAAAGATAAAATAACACCTACCTTCTTTACATAAGGATTGTTGAAAAATGAAAACGTTAACCATGTATACAAATGGCATAACATCTCAATGGCTGAAATATAGCTCATTTTTCAAACTAAATTTCATGGTTTTTCATAAAATTATAATTTAAACAAAAATAAAATAAGTTTTAATTTATTTTTATTCTATATTTGTTGAAATAATGACTTCTTTGACCACAATCAACAGAAAAAATCTGTTTTGAAATGATGAATCGAACATCCTAAAAACACTTGACATGGTCTTAACTGAAGTATTGAATTATGTCAATCAAAAATAAAAAAAATGATTAATGTATAAATTATTAATCATGTTACTTTTTATTATGAAAAAATAATTGATATAATTTTTTTATACATAAAAATTGAACATATACAAAGAAAGTTAGACCAGAGGTTTGGTTTTCACGTCTCTCTTTTATTACTATAAGGCATCTTCTATATTCACCACTTATTTTTATTATGTAGTATATATATATCTCATGATTGTGTTATATATTTATTTTCAACAAATTTAATGGGATTTAGAAATCTATATGAGGCTCTATCTTTTATGGGGATTTGATCCAATGATTCCAAAATTGATAAGAGATTTCTTCTCAACATACTTTAATTGTGGCATATTTATTTTTATTATCTTAATTTATATTATATAGTGTACGTAAATACACATTTTAATGTAATATAATTAATACTTAATACATCATGGGATTTTAATATTGAATTTCAATTATTTAATGATCAAGTATTTGAATTTAATGTTACAAAGTGTTACATAATTTGAAAACTCAATTTTATTTCATTGTGATTTATTAATTCATCATTGTATTTGACATTTTATGATTATGTGTGTGGTAAATTTTTATTATGTTATGATTGATTAAAACTTTTATTATGTGGATTCAAATTTTATACACATAATTCATTCATTTATTAATTCCAAAATTCAATTGTATGTATTTTTAAGGGTTATTCATTTCAAATTATCATTACATGTGACATATATTTATCATAAAAACATATACTCATTTATGAGGTACATACACATCCATTTAAATTTCTATATCATGAAACTCCTTATATTAATGATATGTAATGTATAATTTAATGTTATTATTTCATGGGGCTGATTATTGATGAGTTACCAATGTGGAAAATGTTTTATGTTATAATATCTTTTATTCAAGATTTTTTATGTCCAATGTTCTTTTGGAATAAATAATTTGATATTATTTTGTTTAATTAAATATATTTCATTATAATATATTTTTGAATGTGTTTTACATGATTAATTTCCAATTATTATTATATTTTAAATAAACATCAAGAATTTCATTTGTAGGATATTCTGATCTCAAACATTATTTTACATATGATATCTTTCTATTTGATATACATGTTTTCTAAAATGTCATTAAATTTTATTTTATAAAAATGAATGATTTCCTAAATTCATTTTACTTGATCAACTAACTTCTTTTTAAATGTTTTTAAATGTAATTTATCAACACTTTCCAAATAGTCCACTTTTAAATCCCTTTTTGAATTTTTTTTGAAAATAATGTTTATTCTAAACATTTATAAAATGAATAGATTTTCCACATTTAGGTACATTATTTCTCATGATGTTCCATTTATATTTTCTCTGGTATCTATTCAATGAGAAATATTTTTTCAATATATAGGGATTTTTTTAATTGTTATTTTAAAAATAAAAGGTTATTTTCCATAAAAATGATTTTAATGAACCTATAATGGTATTTACATTATTTAAAGTCAATATTATTTATTCATAATTATTCCCTAAAGGGGATAGTTTAAAATGATACCATTCTCATTGTTTGTCTAGATGGATTGAGATTGTATCAAATAGATTAACATGTAACTCATTTTTTCCAGTATATTATAATATTTCAAAGAGAATCTGATGGAACCCATTTATTTTACAAGGTATAATCAAGTTTTGAAGATATTTTTATTGAATATTTTTCATTTACATTTTTTAATTATGATTAATTGATATTTTTAGAGAACCCATTTCTTGTACATGGGTTAATCATGTTTCAAAGAGATTGTTATCGAACCTATTTCTTTTTCATGAGTTAATCATGTTATTAAAAGAATAATTTATATTTCAATGAGTTGGCGGTGAAATGAAGTATCTATCAAATTTATTAATTATAAATTTCTTGGAAATTTTATATAATGATATGTGGTTACTTTATAAACAAATGATATGTGGTTCTGTTATAATATATGGATGGATGGTAACGTTATTAACCACGGATGGATGATTCCATTAAAAAAATGCTAGTTTCTTATGTTATTCATCAAGGATTGGTATTATAATTATAAAACAATGACGTGTGAAACCATAAAATCCAAGGATAGGTGGATTTGTTGAATCCCTCTAATGTATTGACTTCTCAAGAGGTTGAAACCAACAATATTTTATATTACATTTGTCTAAAGTGATACATAGATACTGTCCCAAGATACCAATAACTAATCAATATAACTCAAAAGGTTAGAATTTTTTTCAATAATAAATATTTAAATCACATTGAACATGATTATTGATGCTCACGACTCATTACTTTGTGAGATAATTATTCCATGTTTTCATGTTTTATGATGTAAGAATTTATCAGTCTTGATATTCTTATGTTATTCTCATACAATTTAATTATGTAAACATACTATTATACTGTTATTATGTTCACTAAGGACATTCAATTTTTAATTATTATCTTTACCCTAATATGTAATTGGATTAATCCTCATTATGATTACTTTTCCACAAGTTATCAAGAATTTTATTGAATTAATTATGTCAAGAAGGGAATCATATGGATGATGATGATGACTTAATGGGAAATAATAAAATATGGATTAATTGGGACAAATGGTCATTTAATTACACTGGTATTATTTATGAATTTTTTTTCATACATATATAAAACTGTAAAAAAATATAAAATAGAAAATGTAAGTGATCGAATGTTTTCATTTTGATGATATAATATTTGGTTTGTGAAAATTGGGTCACCTACATCCATATCTATGAAAAAATTTAATATTTATGATTTCAACACGAGATCTATGAGTGTGGGTTTAGGGATGTTATACTTGAAATTCCTCATAATAATTATAATACCTTGATTCATTTTTGTGTAGATGTAGTGTAAAACCTTAAGATTTTAATTTAGTAACATTCTGTTTGATAGAATATAAGACATGAAACACTGAGGTTAATTGACCCATGAATTATTATAAATCAAATATTAATATTCTAATTTTAATGTCGATTTCAAGGGAATAACATGGATTATTTATTTTCTAAATATTGTTTATAAATTTCTTAATAAAAAAATTATTTATAAATTTTTACAAAATAGGAATTCATCATTTAAGTAAATAAATTATATTTTTTCAACAACAAATGCCTTCAAAGTTGATAATTATTTTTATGGAAATAAAATTTAATTAATTTAAGAAACATCTGGGATTTTTATTTTGAAAAAATGAAAAAAAAATAATGTCAACATCTAAATATTGGTTTATATTGATTTGTTTGTATTTATATAAAAAATTAATTTTCTTATTAATAATGAAAAATGCATATTTTTATAGGCAACTGTAATTTTTATGGATTTAAAAACATACAATTTTTTTTAAATACTTCCTGAACAATTATAGTTCTACTATATTATTAATAATCATATTATTTTCATTAGAATGAATTATTTGTTTTATTATAGTATACAATCATTGTTATACAAAAAATTGCATTTTCCTGAAAAAATGTTTTCTTTGAGTTTTTTGTTTTAATAATAAATTAATATATACCACTTATGTCAACTAAATAACTAAAAATATATTCCATATTTTTAATGAGGATGTCAAAATTTTGTGAATAATTCCCTTTCATTTTTTGTCATTATGAATTTTCACCATAATAAATATTCACTAGTACATTGTGGTAAAGTAGGTAATTATGGGTACATATAATATGATATAGAATAAAAAATGACAACGTCAGTTTCCTCTATCTTATTTGTGATTTTTGTTCAGCCATATGCATTAATGCTAAAAAATATGGCATCTTCATGCCATATTTCTATGATTTTGGCCATTATATTATTTTATGTATAGAAATATAAAAAATGTAATTCTTTTTTGTTGATTATTTCTAAATTTTTGAGATTAGGAAAATCATAGACATGTTAACATATAAAAGGTTATTAAAAGAAAAATTATTTTTTTATCCGAGTAATATATTTTTACTTTAATGAGATGAAATGTTTATCTTAAATGCCTACACAACACCAAAAAATATTAATTAAATCAATTGAGAAATAGATTAAATCAATTTAAAGAAATTAAAAGTAATATACTTTTAACAATTTATTATGTTCCATTATTTATATCGATAGAACATATCACAGATTTGTTATTAGATTATAATCAAATTTTATTATTATCATTTTGTTCTTAATGTGAAATTAAATTAATAGTTTTAGAAATGGCATTAATTTTCTATAATTATAATTAACATTTTATTAAATGATTAAAAATTCCCTAAATTCTATAATTATATAATTTATAAATATATATTTTATAATATCAACTATGGTCCTTTTATAATCCAATTTTCCTTTTATAGTGAGTTTCTTAGCCCCTGATGATTATGAATCATTATTTTCACTATGTTTATAAGAAAGGTTAGTATTAGTGTTAAAAAAATTCAAGGGATATTAAACTTATCTAAATTATATTTATTTAGAGTATTCATACACATCCTCATCATATCATTGATTTAATCTAGTTTTGTAGAATTTTATTGATGAAATTTTTTTTATATTTATTTAATATTTTATATAATTTAATGAGTTCCCCTCAAATCACATTTAAAAGGAATTCACCTATTAATTTTTCACAATTAAAAATAATTTTATTACCTAAAAACACAAATTAAATCCCTTATTATAATCCCTCCCCTAATTATATTGGTCTTAGAATAGATAAAATATTATCCTTAGAGGGATTGTGGTGTAATGTCATAGAGATTTTCTAAATATGAGGTATAAATTTTAACTCAAGGACTTAGTTTTATTTAATATTAAAAGTTATTTAAAACATACTCAAAGGCGATGATATAATGAAATCATAGTTTCCAATTCAATGAGATTTTATTATGTTAATGAGATTACCTACATCCATATCCACTTCAATTAAATTTGAAATTAAAACATCGTTCATGTAAACAATGAGTTACCGCTCCACGAACTGATGTAATTATTTTTCCATCCTCACTAATAATAGGTGTAGAGACCCGTATCCTGACGTACATGGACATTACATTACATTTTCAGAATACTTATTACATAACAAAAACACACACTAAAGGATCGTAATAGTTTAGTGCCTTTGGAAACTCGGAACGTAATCTTCTAATCATGGTGAAAGTTCTTCAATATCTCCCATAAAGTTCATCCCTTTTTTTACCTAAAACCTTTCTTTATATCCTGGGGAAAAGAAAACATAAAAGGGTGAGCTCAAATGCTCAGCAAGGACAATAAAGGAAATAAAAATCATATCATATCTTTTTGAAAATCATAACCTGCAAAAGAGATCATAAAATCTTAATAAATCATAGAAGTGAAAATGAGATCCCCATAATCATAACATGAAACTTGAAACTTTGTGGCATGCACACATAATCATGGAAAATCATTTCTTGTTAGTCATGACTCATTGCCAAGACTATCTTAGTGGACAAAGTCCCTTTCTGAATCGAGTAACCCTCGTTTCAGTCCTGTTTCACTGAACCGGTATAACCTACCATTCCAGCCATGTCTATCTCATGAGATATAAAATCTTTACCCAATGCATTGGAGGGAGATATAGGTCCCACCCATCTCATAATGATACCATTCTTATGTGTGCCACGAAATCATAAATCATACATCATTGCATAACCCATGTAATAAAAATGGGATTCTTAAACAACATGACATCATAAAACCATTCATATAAGATAAAGGAATTCATAAACATAATTCCATCACAAAATAGTCAAATCAATGTAAAAATATGGATAGAAACCGAACCCTTTATTATCTTAGATGATAAATAATTTTGATAAAACACTTGAATTGAATTCTTGAGGAAAATATCCTTTTTTCTTTAAAATCAATTTCTTTTCACAAAACATCATGCAATTTTAAAAGAAAAAGATTTTATTGAAAATAGTCATGAAATATTTTGGAGGAAGGTTCATGAAAATAAGGCTTTATAAAACCGTAAAAATCCGTTCGTGCCGTATAAGTTAAAAAAAACATTCTTCGTACTTTTGTCGGAAAAGTCAAAAAGTACCTCGTATGAAAAAGCGACAAAAGATTCCTTTCATATTCTTTACTAAAAACTCACCGAAGGGTAAAAATGGATTTAAAAAATTGTAGGTGGATGGAAATAATATTACATATTGATGAAACATGGATGTGGATGATAAAATACACCCCAGTAAATACTTATGAATAAACAATCTCGGATAAAAATGAGATTGTGATATTTCCCTTACCTTAGGTCCGACTTGCTTTTTAAGTGTCCGAACCTCCTGTATAATGATTTAAATCATGTTATTGACTTATTACAGAATCATATTCATTGTTATGATATCATATATGGTTCACTTATGACATTATATTACCCGTTCTTTTGTAAATTCCATGTTAAAGAAGCGTTTTGGGTAAAATCGTTTCATTTATCGTAGGTGTTTTGACTTGTTTGTTCTTGACATAATTATTACTTATATCATGATTTACTTACTTCCAGAATATAAAATATGATTTATATATCATATATATTCAGTATATATATATATAATAGGTAGATAAATAAAATGAAAAACACCGTTCATGGAGACGGTAGTCCGTACGTACGCATGAACGCTGTTTTTCTTTCCTTATTGTCTTGAAATGGAAGTAAGTAGATGACATACATATGTATATATATACATAAATCCAGTAGCTTTATAATGTCATATATTTCATTATTATGTCTTATGTATACATTATAATCATTCTTAAATGGTTAACATGGAGAATGAATCTCATCGCGTCGTGGAGACGGTAGTCCGTACGTACGCACGAGCGATGATATCATTTCTATAAATATTGAATTGAATTGGAGTGGATTATACAATATATCAGAATCAATATGATGTTTTAATAACTATGTATAGTTATTCTTTACACCATTATACCCATCCATGTAAGGTGGTGGTGGAAAATAGATTACACCACGGCGTGGAGACGGTATTCCGTACGTACGCACGCGCGGTGATTTCTTTTTCCGTAGGATGGATAGATGGTGAAATAGGGTTGTTTCATAATTATAATAACATATCAGTATATGAGTGATACTTATGTTATTACTTCATAATGAAACAACCTAAGAAGAAGAAGTGGAAGAAGAAATAAAGATTAAAGAATTGGTAATGGTAATTACCTCTTCTTCGAAGTGCCTCTTTGAGACCTCCTCTTAGGGCACTAGAATTGGTCTTTGAGGAAGACCAGAACCTCTAGGATGTTGCTAGGGAAGTGGAGAAGGGATTTTTTCAGGGGTTGTCCGAGCTTGAGTGCTCAAATTGGTGTGAGGAGGAGGGGGAGGAGGTGTCCTTTTATAAGGGAGGAGAGGGGCACCTTAGGAATTCTTAAAAATATTAATTTATAATAAATCTAAACCCACTTAAAAACCTCCAAAAATGACTCATATTCGAAGATTAGATGAGATAGGGTTGTAATCTCATCAACCAATTAAATTTAGACATGTTTGGATATTATTTTAAACCTTATCAATTAGATTTAACTCTAAGTTAAATAATTTAACTTTTACCGTGTCTTTTTGTTTTCTTTCACTATATGGTTAATAAACTTACTATAACATGCCAAAAGAACCCCAAATTGTTTATTATTAATATATATATCCTTATCTAAGTCATTTGGCCGAACCTTAGATGTTTATGAATAAAATAACAATTAATAATATAATATTTGATTTAAAAACTATTTTGTGTCAATTTTGACACTATTTGATATATGATTTTTGTGAAAGTCATAACAGAATTATATGTTCGAACCAAGTTTATTAAATCAACATTAATATATCATAGTAACCTAGAAAATTAGTGTAATTCATAAAAAATCTCAAATTACATTTATTTTGGTGTTTATAACATCAATTATGTCAATATTTCATTAATAAGATAATTACTGCATCATCGTTGTGTCATAAATAAATTAAATTATTTGATGTCTAAAAATTACAAATAAAATACCATCATGTAGGAAATCTTTTTAGATTTCTAATGAATATTTACAATCGAATTTATCTTATGTATAACCCCATATTAAAAATGATTTACTTATTAAACTTTGATTTTAACTATTTTAACCCTTCTTTAAATAAATTAATAATAAATGTCCTAATCTAATCCAAGTGGGCCTAAATGGTCATATTTTTTTCCTAAGTTTGTTTTTGGTCGAATTACACTTGTCCAATAGAATTAGGACATGTGTTAGGGTAATAGTAATATCATATTTACCCTTAGTTACCCTATTTACTATTAACCGCGGTAAAAAAAAGTAAAAAGTTACTATTCACCAAAAAATTATTTTCATCTCATTGAACCACATTTTAGTCCTTGATATTAACCGTGTCTCTCGGATTTTCGAAATTCCATTCACAGAAGCGGTAAAATTAAGTTTTATGCAAAATTCAGTTTTTAACCTACCACTTAGTGGTTTCACTATTCATCAAAAATTGAAAGTTTTCAGAAAAATACCAAAATTTCACCCTAGGCTAATTTCGATATTCTGAGTCCAAAAATGAAGTCCATTTTGAAAAATAAAATTTATAAAATTTCAAAAAGTGGTTATTACTATTCATAACGGCTAGTTTTAATAGCATATCGCTGTTTAGTGAAACTCGTTATTGCGTACTACACACACTATCGAGGAAGGTTGCGATTGCGTGTAATGCAAGGCAAGTCAAGGATGCGTGTTGTGCAAGCTCCTTTTGGTGTAGCGTATAACACAAGACATTAATAAAATTAAAAAGAATATTTTTCATAAAATCTTGGGCTGTTACATTCTACCCCCCTTAAAATGAATTTCGCCCTCGAAATTCGTCGGGGTTATAAATGGTTTTCTATTCGAAAGTTTCCCACATCGTAAAAAGGAATACCAAAACTTGGCTTTAAAAACCAAAGTATGAAATGTAACGATTTCCCAAATAAACTAATTGTTGGGTTTCCACATAGGTAAAAATATGGATATGGAAGAAAAATATAACCATCATGTTCTGATGGAGAGTGGTAGAGAACATGGCTATGGAAAAGCCAGTAATCACAAATCCATAAATTTGTGACGATCTAAGGTACCATCTGATTCATCAGGTATAAGAGAACTAGGACAACATTTTTGGTTTTCAAGATCATTTCCCTAAAGTTAAAGAATTTGAATTAGAATAAATACTTACTTTATTTTGGTACAATCTCACTGTTGTTCGTGTCATTAACAATTTCTACTTCATCTCTTAAGTAAATGAAGTTGAATTTGTTATTCGTGAAGTGTTAGCAGATCATGTGATAGAATGACGGGTCATTCCATCTGTCTCAAAAGGTTAGCAAAATTTATATACATAAGTCTATCTATAGTGGGATTAATCATATATGGTTCCTAAAATGGGCTTATACTTCATATATTATACTGCTTAATATAATAAAACTAGTTTCTAATAAACAGGGACTTCCTGTAGGCCAGTGGTAGGCGATAAAGGCCAGTCGCACTTCGGTTGTGGGTTCGATTCCTACAGCCTTGTACGAAGCGATGGGCTGTCGCCCGTCCTACAGGTTGTCCTTTTTCCAAAACTATATTACTATAACATCCCATCAATAATATCGAAAAAAAATTTCTATCCTTAAACAATACTAACTTACGTCCAACATAATCTAGTCTAATCTTTAGGCTTATACATAATATTGTAGTCCACTCTCATAACATAGTGAAAACGATTACCAGAGATTTAATACCATCGTCGATCCCCATAAGATATGTCTTGTTGGTCACATTCTAAACATTCAAAGTCCTTAATCATGTATTCTCTTGAATACCTTAGTGAAAACATGAATGCAGTTTAAAGTTAACACTTTCCACATACCAAAATCCTCAAAATTCTATATACTCAAACCATGATATCACTTAGTCCTTATATCAATCATGAGCTCATGAATACTGTTAAACATTTCATTTTCTTATTTTTCCTTCATTATGCGCATATCATCTTATTTCCAAAAATATCTCAATCACTTTGATTACCACATTAAACCAATACATAAATATTCCAATACTCCATGATACAACATTATTTTGGAATCCCATTACATAAACACTTAATCATTCCACCACATCGTTATCATATTCAACATTGCCAATAGTGATCGCATGTGATTTCCCTTTGTCCTTTGCCTTCAGTGGTTGCTCATGTTGATCATCACTAACCCTTGGATTAGGGCAATTATTAGCATAAGGCCCCATTTCCTTGCACTTGAAGCATTGAAGTGTTGGTGGTGCGTTCTCTGCAGTGTTTGCTTTATTCACATCATTAGAAACCCTTTTTCTATTACTTCGACACTCAGCTGCTCGATGACCTTCTTTTCCACACTTAAAACATTTTCTAGTCCCTTTAAGACAATCTCCACCATGCTTCTTTCCACACTTTGTGCATAAGGAAACATTCATCTTCTTTTCACCATTATTCTGAGATTTCTCCTTGAACTCCATCTTTCGTTTCTTGTCAAAACCATGAGATGGATATGTAACACCAACTTCCATTTCTACCTTGATAACACAACGCACAATTTCTTCATATCTACTGAAGTCTCTTATAGCTAATGCCCTTCGAAGACTTGGTTTTAAGCCACTGAAAAATCGATCAACTTTACTTTCAGGTTGGATGATAATGCCAGATGCATACCTTGCAAGTCTTGTAAAATTCGCTTCGTATATACCAACAGATTCATCATCCTTCTGTTTCAGCTCAAGAAACTCCTTTTCCATCTTCGTTCGAAGAATACGAGGGAAGTACTTACTGAAAAACAAGTTCTTGAACTCGTCCCATTCCATGGACTCAATTTCATCTCTTGGCCTAGTATTCTTGATAAGATTCCACCATTGATCAGCTTCACCTTCCAAACGATATACTGCTAAGATGACTTTATCATGTTCAGAACATTGAAGAACTGAAAATATCTTTTCAGTAGAACTGATCCATTGTTCAGCCACAAGTGGATCAGAAGACCCACTGAAAGAAGGTGGACGTTGCCTCATGAAGGACTCAATAGAATATTGTTCCCTTCTATGCTCATTTGGAAGTCCAGAATGATTCATAGCTTGTGTAAGTATAGCAATAAGATTTTTCACTCCATCTCCCATAACATTTGTTTGTTCAGGAGGGCAATCATTGCATTGTCCATTGCATTGATCAACACGGTTCCTTCGGGTTCCAGCCATCGTCTAAAACCCAAAAAGAATAGTGTGAGAGGAAAAAATCATGCTAGGGAAAACAACATAATAAAGGGGGAGTACCTTCAATATCCAACATCTTAGGTTTAATTCTATGATCGTTAGCGTAATTCTATTACTATAACCTATACGTATACTTATCCCTGGGGACATCCCTAGACATACCTTAGAAATATCTCTAGGGATCTCACTAACGTTTTTGCATCCTAGTTTCCAAAGGTTTACTAAACCTTTCCTCTGATACCAACTGTAGAGACCCGTATCCTGACGTACATGGACATTACATTACATTTGCGGAATACTTATTACATAACAAAAACACACACTAAAGGATCGTAATAGTTTAGTGCCTTTGGAAACTCGGAACGTAATCTTCTAATCATTGTGAATGTTCTTCAATATCTCCCATAAAAGTCATCCCTTTTTTACCTAAAACCTTTCTTTATATCCTGGGGAAAAGAAAACATAAAAGGGTGAGCTCAAATGCTCAGCAAGGGCAATAAAGGAAATAAAAATCAGATCATATCTTTTTGAAAATCATAACCTGCAAAAGAGATCATAAAATCTTAATAAATCATAGAAGTGAAAATGAGATCCCCATAATCATAACATGAAACTTGAAACTTTGTGGCATGCACACATAATCATGGAAAATCATTTCTTGTTAGTCATGACTCATTTCCAAGACTATCTTAGTGGACAAAGTCCCTTTCTGAATCGAGTAACCCTCGTTTCAGTCCTGTTTCACTGAACCGGTATAACCTACCATTCCAGCCATGTCTATCTCATGAGATATAAAATCTTTACCCAATGCATTGGAGGGAGATATAGGTCCCACCCATCTCATAATGATACCATTCTTATGTGTGCCATGAAATCATAAATCATACATCATTGCATAACCCATGTAATAAAAATGGGATTCTTAAACAACATGACATCATAAAACCATTCCTATAAGATAAAGGAATTCATAAACATAATTCCATCACAACATAGTCAAATCAATGTAAAAATATGGATAGAAACCGAACCCTTTATTATCTTAGATGATAAATAATTTTGATAAAACACTTGAATTGAATTCTTGAGGAAAATATCCTTTTTTCTTTAAAATCAATTTCTTTTCACAAAACATCATTCAATTTTAAAAGAAAAAGATTTTATTGAAAATAGTCATGAAATATTTTGGAGGAAGGTTCATGAAAATAAGGCTTTATAAAACCGTAAAAATCCGTTCGTGCAGTATAAGTTAAAAAAACATTATTCGTACTTTTGTCGGAAAAGTCAAAAAGTACCTCGTATGAAAAAGAGACAAAAGATTCCTTTCATATTCTTTACTAAAAACTCACCGAAGGGTAAAAATGGATTTAAACAATTGTAGGTGGATGGAAATAATATTACATATTGATGAAACATGGATGTGGATGATAAAATACACCCCAGTAAATACTTATGAATAAACAATCTCGGATAAAAATGAGATTGTGATATTTCCCTTACCTTAGGTCCGACTTGCTTTGTAAGTGTCCGAACCTCCTGTATAATGATTTAAATCATGTTACTGACTTATTACAGAATCATATGCATTGTTATGATATCATATATGGTTCACTTATGACATTATATTACCCGTTCTTTTGTAAATTCCATGTTAAAGAAGCGTTTTGGGTAAAATCGTTTCATTTATCGTAGGTGTTTTGACTTGTTTGTTCTTGACATAATTATTACTTATATCATGATTTACTTACTTCCAGAATATAAAATATGATTTATATATCATATATATTCATTATATATATATATAATAGGTAGATAAATAAAATTAAAAACATCGTTCATGGAGACGGTAGTCCGTACGTACGCATGAACGCTGTTTTTCTTTCCTTATTGTCTTGAAATGGAAGTAAGTAGATGACATACATATGTATATATATAAATAAATCCAGTAGCTTTATAATGTCATATATTTCATTATTATGTCTTATATATACATTATAATCATTCTTAAATGGTTAACATGGAGAATGAATCTCATCGCGTCGTGGAGACGGTAGTCCGTACGTACGCACGAGCGATGATATCATTTCTATAAATATTGAATTGAATTGGAGTGGATTATACACTATATCAGAATCAATATGATGTTGTAATAACTATGTATAGTTATTCTTTACACCATTATACCCATCCATGTAAGGTGGTGGTGGAAAATAGATTACACCACGGCGTGGAGACAGTATTCCGTACGTACGCACGCGCGGTGATTTCTTTTTCCGTAGGATGGATAGATGGTGAAATAGGGTTGTTTCATACTTACAATAACATATCAGTATATGAGTGATACTGATGTTATTACTTCATAATGAAACAACCTAAGAAGAAGAAGTGGAAGAAGAAATAAAGATGAAAGAATTGGTAATGGTAATTACCTCTTCTTCGAAGTGCCTCTTTGAGACCTCTTCTTAGGGCACTAGAATTGGTCTTTGAGGAAGACCAGAACCTCTAGGATGTTGCTAGGGAAGTGGAGAAGGGATTTTGTCAGGGGTTGGCCGAGCTTGAGTGCTCAAATTGGTGTGAGGAGGAGGGGGAGGAGGTGTCCTTTTATAAGGGAGGAGAGAGGCACCTTAGGAATTCTTAAAAATATTAATTTATAATAAATCTAACCCCACTTAAAAACCTCCAAAAATGACTCATATTCTAAGATTAGATGATATAGGGTGGTAATATCATCAACCAATTATATTTAGACATGTTTGGATATTATTTTAAACCTTATCAATTAGATTTAACTCTAAGTTAAATAATTTAACTTTTACCGTGGCTTTTTGTTTTCTTTCACTATATGGTTAATAAACATACTATAACATGACAAACGAACCCCAAATTGTTTATTATTAATATATATATCCTTATCTAAGTCATTTGGACGAACCTTAGATTTTTAGGAATAAAATAACAATTAATAATATAATATTTGATTTAAAAACTATTTTGTGTCAATTTTGACACTATTTGATATATGATTTTTGTGAAAGTCATAACAGAATTATATGTTCGAACCAAGTTTATTAAATCAACATTAATATATCATAGTAACCTAGAAAATTAGTGGAATTCATAAAAAACTCAAATTACATTTATTTTGGTGTTTATAACATCAATTATGTCAATATTTCATTAATAAGATAATTACTGCATCATCGTTGTGTCATAAATAAATTAAATTATTTGATGTCTAAAAATTACAAATAAAATACCATCATGTAGGAAATCTTTTTAGATTTCTAATGAATATTTACAATCGAATTTATCTTATGTATAACCCCATATTAAAAATGATTTACTTATTAAACTTTGATTTTAACTATTTTAACCCTTCTTTAAATAAATTAATAATAAATGTCCTAATCTAATCCAAGTGGGCCTAAATGGTCATATTTTATTCCTAAGTTTGTTTTTGGTCGAATTAAACTTGTCCAATAGAATTAGGACATGTGTTAGGGTAATGGTAATATCATATTTACCCTTAGTTACCCTATTTACTATTAACCGCGGTAAAAAAAAGTAAAAAGTTACTATTCAGCAAAAAATTATTTTCATCTCATTGAACCACATTTTAGTCCTTGATATTAACCATGTCTCTCGGATTTTCGAAATTCCATTCACAGAAGCGGTAAAATTAAGTTTTATGCAAAATTCAGTTTTTAACCTACCACTTAGTGGTTTCACTATTCATCAAAAATTGAAAGTTTTCAGAAAAATACCAAAATTTCACCCTAGGCTAATTTCGATATTCTGAGTCCAAAAATGAAGTCCATTTTGAAAAATAAAATTTATAAAATTTCAAAAAGTGGTTATTACTATTCATAACGGCTAGTTTTAATAGCATATCGCTGTTTAGTGAAACTCGTTATTGCGTACTACACACACTATCGGGGAAGGTTGCGATTGCGTGTAATGCAAGGCAAGTCAAGGATGCGTGTTGTGCAAGCTCCTTTTGGTGTAGCGTATAACACAAGACATTAATAAAATTAAAAAGAATATTTTTCATAAAATATTGGGCTGTTACAATATGTGTTTATGATGATTGATTTAATTTATACATAAATGTTTCCTGAAATATTTATCATTAGGTAAATTTAATATATTATATATTTTCTTACCTTCCATTCAATGATAAATGATAGCATCGTTTATGTGAACGTGTAAATTACCTCCTCTGTTCGGAGATGTTATTATTTTTTTTCATTTCTACATCATATGTGTGGTATATATATGTTTATTTTAAACAATAATATTTTATTTTTATTATATTGAAAAAAATTTAAATAAAAAATAATACTTACATTCTTTCTACAATGATCGCTGGAAAATAGGAATGTAAATCAAGTGTACGTATCAGCTACCATCTACGTGATTGTAATGTAGTTCATTTTTGAATACTATATTTAATGATTTCTTACAAGTATAATTGATTTATAAAAATAAAAATGATTAAATTATTATTGTTCTAGAGATAATGGAATAATGTCCTCTTTGAACTTGATCAACAATCCAAAGTCATTTTGGAAATATAATCCAAATATTAATAAAATACCAAACATAAACCTAAATTTTTTAAAAACTAAATATAACATAGAAATTAATAAAATAAAAGTAATAGAAAATGAATAATATTCTTAAGAAAGTAAATAATTAATTTTTTTTAATATTCCCATGGATAATGACCATTTTTTTATGTTTCAAACTTTATGTAAGTGACACATTACTTTAATAACATTGTTTTGTATGATTAAAAGATTTATTTTCTAAATTTTTCTCTTCCAGGAACATAATGTTATAAATATTTTATGGATATATTTATATGGGATTAAATTAATTAATAAGGACAATTTATTTCCCTTTTTAAAATAACTCAATGGTTATCAAAATGAATCCTTATACGTATTTTATATAAAACATATTAACTTTATATATAAAAGACAACAGAATATAATATTTTAACATATAGGCCTTCAAAAAAATTTCTTTTCACCTTAAAAGTATTTTTATTTTTGAATTCATTTAAGAGAAATTTTTTTTCTTAAAATAAAAATCTTGTTTCGCATTTTTTAATACTATTTTTAAAAGTGGGTTTAAATGGAATTGATATTTTAATTTCTAAAAAAGTTTTCTCTTAGGTAGAAATAATATTTGAATGAGTATAATGTTGAAAATTGTAAAATTGTACGAATTATGATTAAGTTATAGATCTTGGACATTTTTTATGATGGTGAGTGGTTTTTTTATAAACATATAATGAGTGGTTTTGTTGTGAACTAGAGATTGGTGGATCCATTATACAATAAGGATGTTTGGTTCCATTATTAACAAAGGACATGTGGTAACATAATAACCCAAGGATGGGGTCGACATGTCAGTTCCCTGCAAATAATTGGGTAATGATAACAAGGAATGTTTTCCATATATATTATTCCATTTCTATGATTTATATAGAAATGATGTCTCATTTTTTCTAAAACCATAATTTAGTATTACTATGGATTCCCATAGTAACATATTGAATTAACAATGTAAGCTAATTAGATTACGTTTAATGAAACGTATTTGCAACATATTAAGTATAAAAGTTATATCTTTGTGAACAAAATCAAATAAGTTTTGCATGATTTCAATAAAACAATTATGTTTATAATTTTTAAATTTATGATTTATAATGAAATGTTATATAATATTATTTGGGGAGGGATGGTGATTTCATGAGTAAGAAAATGTTTATTTTTCACAAATATTATATTTTGAAAAAAAAATTTCATAGGAAAAAAAATTTCATTCTTCATCTAATATGTCCCTTAATAATATTTTAGTGATCATCCTATGTTTTGAAATGTTTTCTAGAGGATTATATGGATGAATATGGTCATGGATGAGGTCATGATTAAAATTCAAAATATGAATCATGAAAGTAAATCATTTTATTTAATTAAATTAGTGCATTGTGGGAAATATTTATACTATGTTGATGTCTCCACCCATGATTTAGTATTTATTTATTTATGTTTTATGGAATAATCCTTGAAAACCATAGGCCATAAACCATAATGATACATAAATGCAATATAATGAACTATTTACATAAAACTAAATATTATTTTCTATTAAAGGTTTTTCCCTTATATATAGGAACTTATCAAAACTATAGCGACCCTTTCATGAGTGTTAGGTGGTAAATTTTTTTAAAAAAATATAAATATGAGTCTTGTGATAAAATAATCGAGAGGTAAGTTTTTTCATGCAATGGAGGATTAATGAGGTGTAAATGGATTTAATCAACCAAATAGATAAATTAAAATTATGTTTTTAAGACATATTCTAATTTTGAGTCCCCTAGGATTAAATTATTGGATAATATGGTCATGTGTCTTGAAATAACATTGTTGTAATTTTTTATAAAGACTTATTCTTGAGTCCATGACTTAAGTGTGGGGGAATTAATAGAGTTGAATTTTTTGATATTTTTATTTAAATTTCATTGTCTTATTCTGCATCATTGTTTCATATTATATTAATTTAAATCAATTTATTTATTTATAAATTATTTTAGAATAATTTTTAAAATGAAATAATTCAAAATTTTATATTATTTATTATCATATTGATATAAAATTTATAAAATTTTCTATATCATTCAAAATTGGGAAATTATTTTTTAGAATTCCTTATTCAATGGGAATAAGTTCCTTGAACTAGACCTAGATCCAATTTTATCGTTATATATCGAAAATTAATCATTAAAATGTCAAATTATTTAGGGATAAGAAATTTACTAACACTCATTAAATGTAAACTAACTCAATCTATAAAATAAAAAAATAAATGATTATTATTTGGGATAAATTGAGAACTCAGTGAAGAATATTTCTTAAAAATTTAATTGCCTTTTTTGACCATTAATTCACATAATAGTAATATTAATGTGGAAATAACTTAATAGTCTCTTCAATAATAAATGTACTCTAATATTTATTTTAAGAAAAAGTTTCTAGACTTTTCAAATTGTTCTCGTTTTTATTTTTATAGAATAGATTTTTTTTATAAAAACATGGATGATCAAATCCATTCATGAATTATTCGTATTAGAGGTCATATATGCTCAAATTTATGTGTGAAAAAATTGATGGAAAATATATTCCTCACATATTCATTATAAATATAGTTCTCCAATTATATTTGAGTAGTTTGAGTGGGGTGGGGATAGATAGATAAATGTTATAAAGAGAATTTTTAGATTATATTTGTAACTATGGGTTAATATATCCATAATTGGAAAATTTCTTAAGTTGATATTGAAGGTGTAAGAATAAGGATTCTTTTCTATTTGAGATTTTTTCATGTCAATGAATTCCTCATGTATTTTCATGGGGATGTTTTTTGAATAATGTTTTTGTTTTTAATTTTTTATATTTTTGTCAGTTATTCTTTCTTTATGTTCAACATAGGAATCTCATGAAATGTTTCTTTTTATTTAATGTTCTTATACGGGGTTTCAATTTTGAGCATAATGATTTTGGTTAGTTTTTGTTTCTTTAATGTATTTGGGTAATAAAAATAATTTAAAAAGTAGATTGAGCACATATTGTAAATCTTTATATAGTGTATTAGTAGATTTCATCATTAATTTGAGGCCTTGAGATGAAAATTATGAAATATAATTTGATATTTCATTTTGATAAAGGGATAAAAGGTGTGTCTGATGGTTTAAGATGACTCACTAATACTATCAGAAGCGACTATTTTTCAACTATTAACACTTACAATCTATAAATTTATTCTGTAATTTTAACTTATTTATATTCTTTTAAATTTGGTATCAATTACTAAATCCCCAATTTGCTAACCCCTAAATAATAATTAAGGTATGTGGTTGTCTTTCCATCTTTTCCTATATCATCTTTATGAAGCAACCCTTTCTAGAATTGTACCATATTTCAATGGGGAATGTTGTTATAATTGGATTTAATTATATGATCCATTACATCATCAAGATAAATATTTATTAGATAGGGTATGAGAATGAGGAGCATATATTATGTCTTAATGGATGAATATATTAATTTGTTATACATGATGACACTTATCACAATTTTGAATCCCCTGTTGTGGAGATTTTATAATATCCCTATGTTTTTTAGTTATGATTTTGATTATATTTATGAATTAATATTGAATTAACAATTTTTGTTTTCATGGGTTTGGTTCAAAATTAAAATATAATAGGGAGAATTAATGTGTTTTATACAATAATTTTTATAAAGAACCTATGATTCCTCTGTGGTAAGTTACTGGTTAAACAATAGAGGTCCTAGAGGTGGGGATGCCTTGGACTAGACACTGAGAGACCCATATAAATGTAATGGGTACCTAATAATCGTCAAGGACGTTTATTTTACTAAGCCAATTATGGTAATTGTGTTGTCTTGGTAATTGGATAAGACAAAATTTTGAACATGTAATCATGTTCATACAAAATATTGTTAAGATTTAATAAGTTTCCTCCATTACATTATGGATGTGAATTAAATTTCCATTCATTATATATCCTTTTCTAATTCCCTGGGATCATTAAATGAATATATTCATCCTTATTCTATATCTTTGTTCAACTACATTCAACTAGTTATTTATAATATATATATCATGGAAATAAATATTTTTTAATAATGTTGTGTTCATATTGATATGAGAAATAATAACCCTATTATTTTGATAGAAGAAACCATGTTTCTGTTTCTATTATGTTCAAATTCTAACTCTTTGATTTAATTTTGAAAATTGGGTGGATTCATTGTATTCTTGATGAAATTATTATTTTATTCTTTATATTTTTTTTCAATTTAATGTGAGTTAAGTGACCACATTCACACTTTAGTGTATAAATAATTGTTTTAATCATGCAGTGAATTTATAATTTTTTAATTAATATGAGTTATCTGACCTGAAAATTTGGTTTTATGAAATAATTAATTATTTTCATGAATGGTGATTTTATTTTTATTTTTATTTTTTTATAAATTCATTTCAATGAAAAGTTTTGAATTTAATTTATAAAGTGATAACATCATAAGAAAACTTATTAATGAAATTATCATTCCAATTTAATAATTTGTTGTAGACTTAATGATAATATTGAGGGGTTATAATTTTTATATTGTAATTATATTTAGATATTAAATTATTTTTCACTTCTTTATAAATTCATTCTATGAATGAGTGAATTGTAGTGAATTATTTAAGTTACCAATTTAATGATATGTTTTTGTTTACGCTAATTTATCTAATATTTTCATTTTCTGTGTAAATGTTTATGTTTGTAAATTATTATAATTAAACTATAGGTACAATTTCATTTTTTATTTTTTTATGATTATGAACATTTAATATAAACATATGATTACAAGATATAATATGTATTTTTTAAATATTAACGCGTTATTAAAAGTTTAAATTTTTCTTTATAATATTTAGAAAAATATATTCATATAACTGATTTAAAATGGGGATTTTTGGTTGTAATATTCTTATTATATATGGTATTTAACATATAATAGTGTGATTGTATTCGAAACATGATTTTAGTACTCCAAAATTGGTGATGAAAGTGACCCACAATGGTGGGGCATTTTAATTGATTATGAGTAGCCCCACATGGCCATCAATGAGATCAGTTCTCAATGAAGAAGAAATCATAATGAAAGGAGTAAAACATATATCCATCTTATTTATTTATAGTGAAAAAATGGAATGATTTATTATTAGTGTAAAATTATAAAATATATTTTCAATAAACATGTCTTACACAACAAAACAATGAATCAAATTCCTATTAGAAAATTTTTTGTAGATTAACGAGAACTTTTGGTCTTTTAAAGCTTCAACAAATCATCGAACCTAACATTTTATTGATGAATTTTAATCTATACCAATAATCCATCAGAATCCAGATTTTTTAAAATAAATTCAAGTCTCTACCTTGTGGACTCACTCATAGGTATGTGATAAGTATAGATTCATCCTCTATCAATACACTTTAGACTATCTGGTAGGGAATGATCCTAAAGTAGTTGTAATATTGGTTCTTATTCCCATATTTATTCTCCATTTATATTTTCCCTTTACAAAAAATTATATTTAATAATCTAGAGGATTATTCTACTATACTTATGTATATAATTTTACGATGAAGTCTACAATGGTAACATAGATCTCTGTGGAATTTTTTGTTTCATCCCTTTTTCCTCCATGATATCTTCTATATAAAATGACTATAATATAATTTTCTAGGAATCAACTCCTCCAAGAATAAGGTATGATTATGTTCTATTGTGAACCTTTAGGTACATGTGAGAATCCATCTTTATCACCCATCAATATAAAGAGTTGAGTTGGTCTACAATATAGATTGATTAATGTTACAAAACCCCATGTGTTTAAGATGACCATGAAGGAATTACAAAAAACCTTTGGGATTAAATTCCACATAATAGATTATCCTAAAAACAATTCAATAATGTAAAATAGAATCAAGATCTAATAAAACACCAACCATGTACATGGAAAAATGTTGAAAACATAATCCAATGTTTTCAAATGGTTAAGATAAAGACATAACTAACAACCACTCTAGTAAAAACATATGGGCTTATAACCCCTCACATTATCAGTAACATAATAAGGACATCAATCATGGATACCCATAACCTCTAATAGGATCCTTTACTCCACCGAATCACTGAAAAAAATGTATGTATATCCCTAAATTCATATGTAATGTGTGATAAAAATCCATATAGGATCAGATGATTTGTTTTATAAAAAAATATATATTAAATAATTCAAGTAAAATAAAATTTTATTAAGAAAGGAATGATAATCAATTTCACATTTTTTATAAAAACATATATTCCAATAATTTCATAAGAATTTATCACAACATTGATATTAATCATTTTTCCAGAAAATAATTTTATCTGGAATGATTTCTTAAAAACTATTACTTTCAAAAAATGAAAAAAAAATTCAAGAAATCAAAGAACCAAAGTAATAGAGTAATATAGTATGTTATTTAATATATCGAGGATCCTCACACATATTAGTGATCACGGATACCTAGGGCACAAATTACCTAAGGTCTATGGGCCTTGGTCATAATATTACACCCCTATTTGAGTCTCTCTACATTGTAAATATTTAGTTAGGCTTGGAACTATCAATTTTATTGATTTTTTAAGCTAAAAATCCATAGAAAACATGTTCTAAAATAACGAAAAAAATTCCTAGATCCCACACGCTTCAAAAAATTGTTCAATCATTGGGTATAAAACACAAGTCATTAGTCTAAAAAATAATGTCAAAATCAGTCTAGATTCAATATTTCATAAGACATTCCAATTAAATTTTAATAAAACATCATCATTGGATTTTAAAAAACTCATGTGATTATAAAATATATCATTTTAAAGGATACCTCATCCTTCCATTCAATCTCAATGTTATCACCATGAAGAAAATTATCATCATAACACAAATTTCATTATAATGTTTTTTTCATGAAAGGATCATTCACTTTGATTTCAATATTATTGAAATATGGGTTTTTTCATCATTTTCATGAAATTAACAAATAATTTATATTTGATAATGTATCATTCTTGAGGAATCTATTTGAATATGAATTTTAAAACAAGAAATAAACAATGATTATATTTAATTGCGACATTGTATAAAACCACCATCCAAAATTTTTAAAAATTAAAAAACATTAGAAACTGGTTCCACCAATATGAAATTAAGATCCAAGATAGATTCCACTAACTCAGAAACAATAATCAGTATTTAGGTTAAAATAATTCTAAAATGTAGTAATGATGATCAATATCATAGATAAATATGAGAGTATAGATTTTTTTCCAAAATATGTTAACACCTAAAAACTAAAAACCACCAAAATGAATGATTCTTTAATACACCATGAATTGAGTTTCAAAGATACAATAATGTCTCGTGGGGACCATATAATAACATCGATCAAATTATTATCAAAGTGGGAGGAATGATGAATAAAAATATGACATTAAGGAAAAAATATAGTTTGTGCCTAAATTTTCTCATCCAAATTAGCATCACTAGTGTGCTATTGGTATCCCATTATCTTTCTAGTGGTCCTTCGAGTGGGTGGTACTGACCATATCATTAGTCTATGGTGGTATATAAAATGTATAAAACCCAAAATGTTCACTATTGATCCCTATTTTGTAGGTATAATAGATATAACCCATGATTCCCATGGGCTTGGTGGTGAACATCCAGTATCCTGTATAAGAATAGAAAATTCCAACAAATGATTACTAGTGCCCAATATCTAGTTGGTGTGCCTATTTTATATTTTAAAACTACAAGAACAAGTCCAGAAATACACAATTCTCTCAATAATGACCCATTACCCCTCGAGTAATTGAAAAAATGAATAAAAGGAGACCATTATATAGAGAGAAGACCAAAAAATAATGTGGTTATACATGAAACAAACAGAAACATGTGACATTTATCCCCACCATTCTGCATTATTTACATAGAAGGGCATGTTAAATAGGTTTCGACCACAAGGAGATAAAGACACAACTCTTTTATTAGAGACTCTTATTCCAAAAACAACTGACTACCTAAAAAAACATCAACTTGAATCAGGAAAATGGTATAGATTTCTAATGACTAAATTTTACATGAGAAACAAAAACAGAAATGGATTCTTAGTCGTAATAAAATTATGTTCTATGTCAAGGTATTCATAATTTAGAACATCAGATGGGTCAAGTATATAATTATGGTTTTGATATACATGGAAAATATTTTGGATCATAGTCATCCATTCTAGTAAAGCTCAGTGGTATGCTAAATCTCAAACCAATTCCATGATCCTGAACTATCCCAGTTTCATGAATCTAACCTCCCATGTTTCCAAAGTCCTCAATGACCCAACCAAAGAAATACTTATTATAATATAATATTACTAAAAATAAATATAGATTATGATGAAGTTTTTTATAACACTTATGCTAACACTGAGTCATTATAATAAATTAATAAATCATCTGATTCATCACGTTTGTTTCCAGAGGAAAACACAAACCAACCAAGTAAGATATACTAACCTTTATCATCATAATGGGGAGTTATAGGGTTTACCATATAAATATTAAAAAGGTTACATCTTTTTGGAAACATTATTATTCATATTATAACCAAAATAAAGCGATCCCAAATAGATGCCATTATCACTTACCATGTTCAGAACATCGACGTGGATCATGTCCTCATGAATATAAATTATGTGATCTATTTTACAATATTATGAGGATGCAATGTTATGCCCAACTTAACCTGAGATCCCACCATCTCATGGAATCCAATCTAAAAATAAGATGTTAAATGAGGATCTTCATCCATGATAATGACCATTGTAACCCCATGAAACTATGTTATCTTTATAACATATGAAATCCTTAGTAACTTCTCTATAGTTGTCTCAAAACTAGGTATGAAATGAGCCGGCTTAGTTAATAAATCAATCACCATCCAAAATGAACTGTTACACTAGGTAGTCCATGGTAATCCAAATATAAAATCGAGATATTTTTCATTCTTTTTTAATGACCACTTGAGGATTGTATGTAGTTGACCAAAAGTATTTTTATTTTTGGCCATTATCTATTAAAATGCATAGAAAAGATAAAAGAGGATAACAATTTCTCAATTCATTTCAAAAAAATATAATTTGTGATTTATTTAAAAAAATAAGTAGGGTTCATTGGTGGACATCACATCAATAATGATTCATATTACCAATCACATAACTTGTTGGATAGGAATAAAAAACATAATGGTTTTTAAAGATAACAATACATTTCAATGAGAAAGGGAATTCACTCATGGTATCCCTGAAATATAATGAATATCATATATTTCAAAACTTCTTGTACTACAGCTTCTAAAGGATAAACATTTAAAAAATAGATGATGTTACTCTAATTATTTCAAAAACATTACAAGAATATTCATGTATAACACCCATGTGATACCACAAAATTAATCCCATAATATTTGATTCATCCATTTATTTCTTCACTAATAGGGAAGGAAACTTACTACTAAGATCATCAACACATGAATCACCATTTTCTAGAGTATAGGTGTTCATGAATTCACCTGAATGTAGGTGATTAACCCATAACATATTTCAGATATTTAAATCCCTCTAGGTGATGATATAATCCATTATTTTATGATAAGATTAGATTATAATTTTTTTTACAAGAAGGCAGTGTGTTCAATTCTTCTAGTAATTCATTATAGCTAGGGGTACTAGATAATAGGTTCTATAATAATTGTCATTATTTCAAAGATAATAGGATACATTATCCACCGTATGATCACTTTTCATAAGAACACAATCAAAAACATACTCCAAAGGAATCAAAATAAAACATAATTCCCAATCATTCTTCTGGTACATTCAGAATAGGTTCCGAGGTCAAATACATCTTTCAACCATCAATGGATTCATCACACATTGAGTACCATGAAAAAATCACCCCCTTTAGAGTGGTAATGTCTAGAGGAAATGTATGTTTTCAAAAATCTTTCACCAGTAACTTGTAATGACCTTCCATACCCATGAAGCTTATGATCAAAACAATAGTGGTTCCTTCAATTACATGACTACCTTAACCATTATATGATCATTTGAGATCCAATGACATGATAAAATGTGCCACAAAATTATTCTTCTCGGATATAGAATATAACTTTTGATAATTATTTATACAGTCAATGATACCATAGGATGTACATATAATTCCTTATGTGACTCACATAATCCTATTAAGGGCATAATAAAACTATGATGTTATCCATTAATACCATAGAAATAATCATGAAAGTTGAGAAAATCCCCATTCACTAATATTAGGATGATGAAATGTGAATTAGTTAGGACGAAAGACATTATAAGGTTCTATGAATGGCCATAGCTGCTCCTCAAGTATATATTTAGAATATCTTACTCCTTAATTATGAGTTCATGGAAACCGAACACTATATATTTTTTTAGAATCACTTTTCATTATCAATTGATCAAACAAATAATCAATGTGGTGGGAAATGGTATAAGATATTCTTGTTACCTAGTTGATATAATTTTATGAAATAGATCATATTGATTTCCAATAATCATATAAACAAATACCACAACTTCTACCCAATGAGACACACTCGGGTGTATGAATCCATGGGATTTAAAAAATATATCTAAATTTTCGTCTCTTTTAACACTAATTGGACAATGTGGTAAGATGATATCTATACCAGCTGAGATTCCAACTCCATGTTAATCAATAATTCCACGTCCCTCATTAGAAAAAATCTAGAAAAGTTATTTAGGGATACTTATAGAAACTCATTATCCATCAGTGGATGTTCAACTCAAATTGTTTCTTATTACATCAAAACATGGAATGCGGATATTAACATACAAATGTTTGGAAAAGGATGTCCCACCAAACTAGACCTCAGGTCACACTATCCATGAAATAGAAGTGAATTCCCATTAGGGGATATAATGGAAACATACAAATAAAAAATTATATTTAGGAATTATGAGATATGAACCTATAGATTATAAAAATTATGCTCAAGAGGTTCATTTTAGGGAACAAAAAATCCAAATATTTCATATAATCTAATAAATAAATTGAATATGATGGTCATTAGGAACCATTACCCCTCTTCGTTTCAAGAGTCATATCTATCTTGAAAACATAAGACATGATTCTCATTTGAATACTGAATAGGATCATAATGAATACTGATATAAAATAGTATCAGTCACTGTTATAAAATAAATTATTAGATAAAGAACAAGATACATTAATTTTACTTTGCATAGTCACCAGACCCACATCCACTTATCTGGTAACTCATCCACTACTTATAACTACTTTTCTATGTAGTTCGGTGGTTGGAACCCCATTAACATTAAGCATCTGTTTGCATTATAGTTCCCCTTGGAAATGAAGATATTGTTCAACTATGAATGTTAGTGAAAATATGAAAAAAAATTCAAGTTACCATATCATACTTAAGGGTTTAAAATCCTTGATTCTTATAAGAAATTTTGATTTTATTTTACTATTTCATCACATGGGAAATAGGTTAGTAGGCCTATACCCATTTTAGTTGATGATCCATGGTATGAAATATATTTTGGGACATCAACAATTTTTTTATGTGAGACTTATCTTACTTCCTTTTATACAAACTACAGTCACTAAAACTATAATTGGGTTTGGGTGAACTCCAATTTGACTTCCCATGATTACCCGATTGAATTCTAGTATAAAATCCCTATCCAACACCATAATATAAGTAGAAAAAAATAACATGAAAACATGGGATCAAATATTTGTTTGAAGACCAAACAATAACATTTTTTCCTTAAATGTTCCATTTAATATAATCTTTTCAGAAAAAAAAACTATAGTTCAATATTGAAATCATAATTCTCTATGATTATGATATTCGTGTGATCACGGATGAGGAATTCTCGAGATTTAACCATTTAATTAGACTATGGACTTAATTTATCAATGAATATGGCCATGAAGTTTTTCTACATTAATCCCTCACGATTCTTTGCAAAAATTGTTTAGTACCACCACCTTCTAATCGGGATTTTAAGCATGAATGTAGCAGACATTACAATGATGTTATGTTGGGTATCGTGTAATTAAAAGCATTTCCAAATTTCCCAAAAACAATTTTTTACCTATTGTGTATTTTTATTCTACTAGAAAGATGGTGGTTTCTAATGATGTAACTCCTAGCATTGTTCTGTATGCTCATCCATTCAATGTTTCACCTTAGCAGCCTGAGAAAGGGTATGTTCCATTCATAGTCTATTGATAAGACAATGTGAAAAAACTATTTCAATGATATTTTGACCATTTTAAGGGTTTACCTAATAAGATTCATTGAATAAATCCTCTTAAGGTTTCACTAGAATTATTATAGGGGTTATGGTACTACACAATATCAACAAAAATCAATAATGTTCATATAAAACCAACCATCATTTTTGAAAATGAACCAGTATGAAACATGAATAAATACTGAAATCTAGCATAAAACATATAAAAAGAATCATTTTCCAAACACTAATATTATCGTAAGGATTATTATAATAAGTTATGACCATACAATGTAGAGACCCGAAGCCTGACGTACATGTACATTACATTAATTTTGCGGAATACTTAGTATATTACAAAAACACACACACAAGGACCGTAATAGTTTAGTGTCTTTGGAAACTCGGAATATAATCTTCTAATCGTGGTGAAAGATCTTCAACATCTCCCATAAAGATCTTCTTTTTTTTTACCTAAAACCTTTCTTTATATCCTGGGGAAAAGAAAACATAAAAGGGTGAGATCAAATGCTCAGTAAGGGCAAATAAAGGAAATAAAAATCATATCATATCTTTTTTGAAAATCATAACCTGCAGAAGAGATCATAAAATCTTAACATGGAATAAATCATAGAAGTGAAAATGAGATCCCCATAATCATAACATGAAACTTGAAACTTTGTGGCATGCACACATAATCATGGAAAATCATTTCTTGTTAGTCATGACTCATTCCCAAGACTATCTTAGTGGACAAAGTCCCTTTCTGAATCGAGTAACCCTCGTTTCAGTCCTGTTTCACTGAACCGGTATAACCTACCATTCCAGCCATGTCTATCTCATGAGATATAAAATCTTTACCCAATGCATTGGAGGGAGATATAGGTCCCACCCATCTTATAATGAATCCTTTCTTATGTGTGCCACATAATCATAAAACATACATCATAGCGTAACCCATGTAATAAAAATGGGATTCTTAAACAACATTACATCATAAAACACTTCATATAAGATAAAGAAGTTCATAAAAATATTTCCATCACAACATAATCAAATCCATGTAACAATAGGGATAAAAACAGAACCCTTTTATTATCTTAGATGGAAAATAATTTTGATAAAACACTTGAACTCCATTCTTGAGGAAAATATCCTTTCTTCTTCAAAATCAATTTCTTTTCACAAAACATCATGCAATTTTAAAAGAAAGAGATTTTATTGAAAATAGTCATGAAATCTTTTAGAGGAAGCTTCATGAAAATAAGGCTTTATAAAACAGTAGAAATCCGTTCGTGCCGTATAAGTTAAAAAAAAACATTCTTCGTACTTTTGTCGGAAAAGTCAAAAAGTACCTCGTACGACAAAAGATTCCTTTCATACATATTACTAAAAACTCACCGAAGGGTAAAAATGGGTTTAAACAATTGTAGGTGGATGGAAATAATATTACATTTTGATGAAACATGGATGTGGATGATAAAATACACCCCAGTAAATACTTACGAATAAACAATCTCGGATAAAAATGAGATTGTGATATTTCCCTTACCTTAGGTCCGACTTGCTTTGTAAGTGTCCGAACCTCCTGTATAATGATTTAAAAAATGTTATTGAATTATTCTAGAATCAAATTAATTGTTATTATATCATATATGGTTCACTTATGACTTTATTTTACCCGTTCTTTCGTAAATTCCATGTTAAAGAGCGTTTTGGGTAAAATCGTTTCATTTATCGTAGGTGTTTTGACTTGTTGTTGTTGACATTATTATTACTTATATCATGATTTACTTACTTCCAGAATATAAAATATGATTTATATATCATATATATTCAGTATATATTTATATAATAGATAGATAAATGAAATGAAAAACACCGTTCATGGAGACGGTAGTCCGTACGTACGCATGAACGCTGTTTTTCTTTCCTTATTGTCTTGAATGGAAGTAAGTAGATGACATACATATAAATATACATAAATCCAGTATCATTATTATGTCATATATTTCATTAGTACTTATTATATATACTTTATAATCATTCATGAATGGTTAATCATTGAGAATGAATCTCATCGCGTCGTGGAGACGGTATTCCGTACGTACGCACGAGCGATGATATCATTTCCATAATTGTTGAATTGTATTGTAGTGTATGATACAATATATCAGAATCATTATGATGTTATAATAACTATGTATATTTATTCTTTACACTATAATACCCATCCATGTAAGGTGTTGGTGGAAAAACAGATTACACCACAGCGTGGAGACGGTATTCCGTACGTACGCACGCGCGGTGATTTCGTTTTCCGTAGGATGGATAGATGGTGAATTAGGATTGTTTCATACTTATAATAACATATCAGTATATTATTGATACTGATGTTATTACTTCATAATGAAACAACCCTAGAAGAAGAAGTGGAAGAAGAAATAAAGGTGAAAGAATTGGTAACGGAAATTACCTCTTCTTTGAAGCGCCTCTTTGAGACCTCCTCTTAGGGCTCTAAAATTGGTCTTTGAGGAAGACCATAACCTCTAGGATTATTATAGGGAAGTGGAGAAGGGATTTTGGCAGGGGTTGTCCGAGCTTGAGTGCTCAAATTGGTGTGAGGAGGAGGGGGAGGAGGTGCCCTCTTATAAGGGAGGAGAGGGGCACCTTAGGAATTCTTAAAAATATTAATTTATAATAAATCTAACCCCACTTAAAAACCTCCAAAAATGACTCATATTCGAAGATTAGATGAGATAGGGTTGTAATCTAATCAACCAATCAAATTTAGACATGTTTGGATCTTATTTTAAACCTTATCATTTTGATTTATCCTTATTTAATCTATTTAAGTTTATTTGTGGTAATAAAATTCCAAATTTTAAATTATAACAAATAATTACTTATTTGTTGTGAATTTTTCATAATTGTTTACTTTATAACATTATAGACCATATAAATATAAATTTATAATTTTTAAATATTTTTGTGATTTTTAAACAATTTTATAATATGTTATTTTTGTAAAATAACAATAGTGTCAATTTTGACACTATTCATTTATTTGAATTTAAATAAAATATATACAGAAGTTATGTTCGAAATAAAAGCTTTAATATATTAATAAAAGGTCATATGTATCTATAAAATTAGTGTATCACATTAAATAGTTCATATAATATTTATTTTATTACTTTTAAAACCATTTTTTGGTTTATCTCTTAATAAAATAATTACTACATCATTTTTGTATAATTATTTAATATACTTATTTGTTGTATAAAATTTAAAATAAAATTCTATGATGAAGATAAATATATTACCTTTCACAATAATACTTTTACTCGAATTTATCATCTTAAAATCACAATATGTAAATTGTTATATTTATTAAATTATGAAGGTGACAACTTTGGCATCATTTACAATAAAATAATATAAGTGTCATAATCGCTTTTATAAGGCTAAAAATGGTCAAATATTCGACCATTGGATGCTTATTGTTTACATTTATATGTCCAATAAGTTTTGGTTAGGTATTTGTGCATTTTATGGTCACTATTAGTTAAAAAAAACATTATTCTTGATTTTTCACTAGATAAACAATTTCTGCATCACTATTGTGTCATAATTAATGATAATTATTTAATCCCTAAAAATTATAAATAAATTTATATGATGTAGATAATTTCATTAGATTTCTGTAGACTATTCATGTTCGAAGTTTCATGAAGTTTATCACTAAATTAAAATTAATATACTTATAAAATTTAAGAGAGTGACATGTTGTCACTTTCTTTGGTTTTAATTATAATTAAGTTATTTTCATGGACAAATGTTCATTAAATGATTCTAATCTGACCCTTAGGTGATATGGGTCGACTTTTAGTCATCCAATAGGATTTTGACATTTGTTAGGGTAATTTTAAAATATTATATTTACCCTTAATTACCCGATTTACCTTTAACTATGGTAAATAAAATTTACCGTAGTTACTATTCATAATTCCCAAAAATAAAAAGTAGCTTATTAACATAATTTGGACCCACTGATTCCAAATATGGAATCCATTTTTTAAAATTCCATACACAGAAGTTGCAGAAATTAAATTAAAATTAATCCCGTTGTCGAATAAAAACGGGTTTTTGTTTAAAACATTGCAAAAGATTGAATTGATTTAACCTACGAATTCAAGGTAAAATCAATGCTAATGACATAAATTATATTAAATGGTAAAAATATATTCTATTTATACTTTAAAACAATTTAATATTATAATTTAACCACATAAGATATTACGATGAAAAAAGTTGTTTTTAATTAAAATATAGCGTGTTTTTACTATTCATTAAAATGTGAAAGTTACCAGAATAATATGAAAAATTTATCCAAAGTAAATTTTTATTTCTTGATTCCAAAGAAGAATTTTATTTTGTCAAATTGAACTTATAAACATGTCAAAAAATAGATTTAAAGTGGGTGCGCCATCAAAAGGCGGCAAAACTGCATTTTTTTGAAAAATACTTATTTTACCCGAAAAATTTATTTTGTTCTTATACCCTGTTCTAGAAATGTGTAAGATGAATAATAATGTTATAAAATTCAAAATTTAGTTAATACTATTCATAACGGCTAGTTCATGACAATATTATAATAATATAACATTGTTTATTAAAACCCGGTATTGTGTACAACACACGCTATCGAGGAAGGTCGCGATTGCGTGTAATGCAAGCCAAGTCAGGGTTGCGTGTTGTGAAAGAATCCTTCATTGTTTCGTATAACAGAATCCAACCATATTTCATTTATACATTTAATATATATATATATATATACTCAATGTTGCGTAGAATAACTATTATCAAAATTGTGTGTAACACGGTCCAAGAATAGTGTTGCGTATACTGCAAGCTAATACGGTGTTGCGTATAGCGCAAGGTAATCTTGGTGTAGAATACAACATAAGACGTTAATGAAATTAAAATAATATTTTTCATAAAATCTCGGGGTGTTACATACAATATGTCAATACATTCCACTTGAGTACAAACATTACAATATTAAATCTATAAATACATCCCAAAATTACATACCAATGATCAAAATAATTGAACCAAGCATTGATAATAATTTTTCATGTACCAACCATGCTCACACATCGATCTATACATATGATTCGATCTATAAAAAGAACTAAAGACTGTTCCCAATACCCATGGGGTAGTGAATAGATTAATAGCGCCACAAAAAAACTTTTGCAATGAATTTACCACAAAAATGAATCCAAAACACATTAAATAATGAAAATTAATCATGAATCAGTAAGATAAATTCCATGTATGGGTGATAATTATGAAAATTTAATCCAATGACATTAAATAGTTAGAATAATGAAATCACTAATAATCCATGTCAATAAAACTCATGGTTCCCTAACCCCACATGTTAAAAACACATCTCACATTCATCAATCACTGATAACCACTACCCCTATAAAACATCATGACATTACATGATCCCAGAAAAAATGACTACATATACTGGAAGGCATATGCATGGTGTACGCAGATAACCATAGTTATATCCCACTAGGGGTTTCATTATTATTCTATATTAAATAAACCAAATATGGCTATATTTAAACAAATTATTTCATGGGAATCATTTGTACAGTTTTTACCAAAATATTTATTCCAAAAATTTCATAATTATTCATTAATTTAGGGATATCAAACAATTTTAATGAAATTATGTTTATCTAGATTTAAATTATGAAAAATATTTTAGAAAAAAATCCATGAAATGTTTTCTATAAAATAATAGAAATATGGGAATATATTTATTATGTACTTTAGTTCAATTATCAATGATCCTCACACTACTATTTGATCATGGATACGTAGTGTTTACATTACCCTAGAGATACATTCCTAGGGGGATAGAGTCCACCCATACTTATTTCTCCCTACCACATTAAGATGTATTTGTTGCCATCATATAAATTATATTATTATGTGGAGATAATAATTCATATCATTATTATCTTTAAATACTCACCAATAGTCCCACCTCCCATTGGATTCATGTCAAAGTTCAATCAGGGGCCCTCAGACAACATTAATTATTCCCAAAAATCATTTCACTATCTACCAATATTCACAATTTCACAAGCCATGCCAATTTTATTTCATTAAAAATTGATCATAATTTTTTCCAAAATACATGTCACTAAAAAATAGATCCTTTTAAAAGATATCTCAACAGGGTATTCAATATAAATTTAATGAAAAATATCAAATGAATCTCTCAAAACAATAATTTCAATTGAAAACCATTATTCCCCCCACGATCATTCTACTTTCTACAAATGTCAATGATTTTTTTTTCATTTATCGTTCCATTTCAAACTAAATACCTATAAATGATATTTCTTTTTTCATTTTTTTTCTGAAACAAATTTCAAAATAAGAATAAAAAACGAATTCTATCTAATACTGAAATTGTATGAGTTCACCTTACAAAATTTAAAAAACATCAATATTAAAATGGGGATCCACCAAATACAAAATTTCATGAAATAAATAGTCATAGAAACCAAGAAATATGATCAAAATTCTTGATTAATCAATTAACCAATTCATGGATGATCAAAATAATGGGAAATCAGATATGATATATTCCAAACAAAACATGTTAATAATATTTGATCAGAAACCATAATGATGATCAATGCTTTGATCCAACAAGGAATGAGTTTGGGAGAAGGTAGAATGTCCAAAGGGATATGATAATCAACTAGATATAATTATTATTTAATGAGGATGATAGAAGAAATGATGGAGGGACCCTATAAATGTTTAATATGCCCCTTATATTTCGCAGTCACATAAGTTTAACATGAAAACTATTAATTAAAGGAATAATCCTTAAACACTTACATGGGCTGGACTATGGATAGTTTCATATTATCATTGGGGGTAGGAAAAATTTGTAAAACAGCCAGCTTCCATAGTTGGTAGGTCTCTATTCCCCAACTACCGTTTGGACATCCTATAGCCTGAATTTTCCCAATCAATTCCACCGGCTAGCTAATGGAAGTCATATCGTTGTACCATATATATTCATAAGTATAGACTTACACAATGATCTCATGTACACTCCCCTAACCCCTCAAGGATGAAAATATAATAGTAACAGCTAGATAAAAATAGACAAATAAATAATTTCAAGTTATTTAAAATAAATTATTATACAATTAGGGTAACATAAAATGTATATAAAATGGAAATGTTGATTCATGGATTTTATCCCAAAAAAAATTTAATTACCTAAAACAAATGGAAGAAGATGATGATATTTCTCTCATAGAACCTTGATCCATATAAAGAAAATATTTTTCATCTATCCTGATTCTTCTAAACTATAAGTAATATTTAATGTCTCTTCCAAATCCTTTTCTTGATAATATACCCATGTCAAATCTTTTCCATTAAAAAACACCATCAGGGAATGATCCCAAATATTCTAATGGTTGAGGGGACTATTGAAGTATAGACCCATTACATCATATGATGATGACATATTATGAGGTTTATCCAGTAGAACTAATTCTCAAAATAGATCATAATTTGTTTCTCCATCAATTTGAGGGAATGTATCAAAGGCTATATAGGTGTATCACCATAAAATTTTTAATTTAATATTTCACTTAAATGAAATTGGTGTGTATGATATATTTTCTCATACAAAAGACTAAATTAAAATATCAAACAAATAATTTCATTAAGAATAACATTATAGTAAAAAAATACTACATAACTAAATGTTTCATAATTTGGGAAATTTCAAATGGAATGAAACCAAAAAAACTGATATATTACAAGGTTATGATTATCATCATCATAGTCTTCCATGAATAAAATTAGACCAATGTTGTCCATAGAAAGGGTAAAATAAATTTTAAATATGATAAAAATCTTCAGAAAAGCAATTTATGAATGATATGGATGATATTAGTGATGTTCATTGCATTATATATAGGAATGTAATATGGTTATTTAAAAATTGGTTATTTATCATATGGGCATTGTATATATATTTGTAGAGTATAAATTATTTAAATATTTGTGATGAATATATTATAATAAAAAGGTAATTGTTTCATATTTATTGTAATTAAAAAATTTATATTTAATGAAAATAAAAAACAAAACTCTTTTGAGAAAATACCCTTTATTCTAATGAATTTTTTTTATCAAAAATGATTTTTTTGCTAAATTTTTAACTTTTAAATAATTAATTTAATTTAATATTGTAAGTAAACTTAATTATTGATTTTAATAAAAGGAAATTCCAAATTCAGTGGTACAATTAGATTTATATATAATCAATTACACCAACTTAATGTTTGAAAACATATTTTGAAAGAAGCATGTTTAAATATATTATATTTATATATTAATTTATCAATATAAAATATATTATATATATTTAAATTAACTTATATCCTTATAATGATTATTAATTTGTATAGAATAAGAATAAATCCTATTTATGATTAAAATTGTAATATTAAAATCCATTTTATTGATTATGAAATTTTATTTTAACAATATATATATATATTTCAAGATTAATTTTTTTTAGTAATAAATTTTTTTTCTTACCACATAATTATTACTATTTTATTTAAAATGATATTAAGTACACATAATACCTAAAATTTCATCTTTCTATAAAAATAGTTTTTTATTTATTTATTTTATGTTTTCATTTAAAAAAAATATATCCTATTATGAATTAAATAAGATTAAATGGATTCCACATTTTGTTTTATCAAATAATTTTTGATTATTGGGGTAATTTTATATTTTCATAAAAAAATAACAACATTGATACGTCATTAAATAATGTAAAATGTAGAAATTGAGGTAAAAGAGAAAATATCCAATTTTTGATAATTAAATATATCTAAATATTGTTAACATACCATTTTTAGGGTTTTAATTCATTAATATGATTCCGACCAAAAATTCCTTACATATCTCACTTGACTCCCATGTGATTCCACCTTTATACTTCACCAAAAAAAGGTTTCCAAGGAAATATCTGTGTTTTCCACCAATTCAAGGAGGTAACCTACATCAATTCTCAAAATAATTTATTATTTTTTCTATTTCATTTCTAAAATTTCATATTTTAATGTTCCCTCCGATTTTTTTATATCATATGGTCCCAAAATGGAGACCCACATCCTTAATTCTATAAGAAGACACTGATGTAATGAATCATTCCATCCAAGTAATGAGTTTTTAAATACTTTAATTTATAGTATCATCTCCAGAATTCCGAAAAATGAATTACCATATTATTAATATATTATTGAAATCACTATCCCATAATAAAATTTATATTATTTTAAAACAATTCAATATCCATACTCATTAAATAGTTATATTAAAAATTTTCAGTGGGTTTTACTAACTATATGGATTATGAAATAATAATACCCCAATGAATGATTATGATAAATTAAATTCTAGGAATACATGGTAAAATTTATTATTTTAAAAAATTCATTTCATTTTCTGATGGATATATATATATATATATATATCTGTATTTTCTTTAATAAAACCAAATTCCTCTTATTGAATTTTTTTTAAATGATATTTGCATACATTATTTGTGTACCATTATAAATACATAAAAAGAACGACCATTTGACTTCATAAATATATCAAAAAATAATAATTTAATTTCCATGAAAATTTTGGAGGTGTTGAACTCATGATAAAGATGAGGCACTAGAACCACTACACTAATGCCACCTCAGATGAAATAAGGCATATAAAAATGAATATTAATTTTTTGAAATGAATAATAAATAAATCAATAATTTCTAATATTAAAATAATGGTATCATGTAGAATAAATTCAAATAATTTTATGATATAGATAAATAATAAATCTAAATTTATTATATTGGAGGCTAGAGAACTTCCAACATTGTGGGAATCCATGGTTATGGGATTCCTCTAAAATTTACATCATTGAGTCATGCTTATTATTATTCACATATTTTCAATTATATCATGTAACTATTACCATTTTTTCTTCATGTATCATAAGAAATCGATTTATCTGATATATAAGTGCATTTCATTATCACATTTCCCTAGTTTTTGATTCATACAATTCCAACAATGTATGTTTTTGTTGAAATAATTTATTTTTTATTATGTCATAATCTTTATTACTTGAATAGGTTATTTTATTTTATTCTCAAATTTTTATAATGTATCATTTATTCTCTATATTCACTAAGTATTTTACCTTTTCATGCAAAAATATTATTTTTTTACTAAACTATTTCTATATTAAAAATAGTTGTGTCTAAAAATAAATTTTAACTTCTTTGATGGGTATTTCTATTCCCTGTATATATTATATGTTTATATAAATTATTTAATATATAATTTTGGAATAAAAATAATTAATATATTTGTTAAACTTATTAATTATCCTCATCCCTTTTTAAATAGAAATTTTATAAATATTTTTATTAATTTGGGTACATTTGATTGTTTGAGATGCTTTTAAAAATAATTCAATTTCTACATACATAAATTTAACATTTATAACACGAAATTTATTCATTACTAAAATTTAGTTGTTTTTTAATGTTTTATTTTTGGTATTTATTATAAAATCACACTATAATTGTTTTGTTTTAACTATTTAAAATAAATAATGAAACTCACCTATTATTTTTTTATGATAAAATTAGAATAAAATCATTTTTATGGTTGAAATTCCATTTTTCTCTCTCTGTATAAAAAATATATCTTATATAGATTGTTGTTTCATGTTTATCCCTATATATTATATTATGTAATTTATCTTTTACGTGATTGAATTTTGGGAATCAACCACTCCAAATTATGAGTTCCTCTTATGTGATATCAATTGAAATATCTTGAAACCCATTTCATTTTATTTGGTTGACAATATATTATTGTGTGACAACACTCATCTGACACATATATTTTTAGTTTATTATTATGTACTGATTTGTTTTTATATTTAACTATATTGAATTTGGTAAACAGATTTTTCTTATGATATTTTTTATCAGTGATACTATTAGTGCTCAATCTTATTTTTTATGTGATGCACATAGTGATGCAAGATCCACTAAGTTATAATATATGACTAGTGATACTATATCAACTTTTTTATGTTCTCATATTATAGATCCGTAACATATTCTATGATTTAATGATCTTCTGTTTTTTTTCATATTCCAAAGATATGTTTCCATGGATGGATTTTTTTCTCATGCTTCAAAATTCTTATACCATGATATATGTTTTTGTTTCATATACATTCCTCTTGTGTAATATGTTTATATGATTGATATTATGTTATTATAGTTTACATTATAAATTAATATTATTGTTACATGTTATTTTTAGGAATGGATTTCTTATATTTCCCAGTTTTCTCGCAATCTTGAGATCCAGATTATAGTGGCGTATTGATATATTTCCCCTTACTGAAAATTCGTAAACTAGAAAAGGTAATACCCTATGATTGGGGATTAATTTGGGTATGTAAATTAATTCATTTCACTACTCAACAATGATATTGTTCTACTATTATACGGAAATACTCTATAAAATTCTAATGATATTATGCAATAGGGTAATAAAAGAGCGACATAAGCATATATTACATGGTTAATCCTATATCGGCTTATCTGAGGAGTATGCAATAATGATTTAGTATGAATTAGAAAAATAAAACACAATTTTTTTTAGTTTTAAATTTATTGTGACCACCCTAACTTTCATGGTTTAAAATCATCAACAAAATTAAGATCATATTTTCCTCACAAACATGAATATACCACTACATCCATGAATGATTCCTTTATTATATTCATTAATAATAAAATAATTATAATAGAATGGTGCATCATTTTTCTCCACCTTAATCTACTAATGATTAGTATAATCTTCTAATACTAAGAACTATGATGTCATCATTATTCACTTTCTACAGTTTCCAATAATTCCTCCACTGATCTGCCCTTTAGGATTTCATTAAATGTAACACCCCGAGATTTTATGAAAAATATTATTTTTAATTTTATTGATGTCTTTTTTTGTACGCTACACCAAAAGGAGCTTGCACTACACACATCCCTGACTTGTCTTTCATTACACGCAATTGCGACCTTCCACAATAGCGTGTGTAGTACGCAATACCGATTTTCACTAAATAAGATATTATTATAATATTATTATGAACTAGCCGTTATGAATAGTAATACCCACTTTTTTAAATTTTATAAATTTTATCTTTTAAAATGGACTTCATTTTTGGATTCAGAATATCGAAATTAGCTTAGGGTGAAATTTCGGTACTTTTCGGATAACTATCATTTTCTGATGAATAGTGAAAATTACTAAATTTAAATTAAAAACAACCTTTTTAATCGAAATAATTAATAGTGATAAATTATTAATTTGAGTGGTTTTAAAGTATATTTAGAATATATTTTTACAATTTAATACAATTTTGGTCATTGGATGTAATTTCACATTTAAACCAGACATAAACAAGTGTCATTCTTTTGATAGTTATTATCTCTTAAGAATACGCTATTTGTTTTGATGACGGGAATTAATTGTTAAATTAATTAATGCAACTGATATGTTTTTAATTTGGTAAAATAGACATCATTTTTGAGTTCATAATATCAAATATAGCTTAGGCCTAATTTTTTGTATTTTTCTGGAAACTTTTATATTTTGATGAATAGTGAAACCACTAAGTGGTAGTTAAAAAAATGAATTTTTCATAAAACTTAATTTTACCACTTCTGTGACTGGAATTTCAAAAATCCGAGAGACATGGTTTATGTCAGTAAGTGAAATGTGGTTCAATGAGATGAAAATAATTTCTGGTGAATAGTAACTTTTTATTTTTTTTACCACGGTTAAAAGTAAATAGGGTAATTAAGGGTACAAATGATATTATTATTACCCTAAAACATGTCCTAATTCAATTGGATATGTGTAATTCGACCAAAAAAAACCTTAGGAATAAAATATGACCATTTAGGCCCACTTGGATTAGATTAGTAGATTTATTATTAATTTATTTAAAGAAGGGTTAAAATAGTTAAAATCAATGTTTAATAAGTAAATCATTTTTAATATAGGGTTATACATAAGATAAATTCCACTATAAATATTCATTTGAAAGATAATAAAATTTCCTACATAATGATATTTAATTTGTAATTTTTAGACATTACATAACTTAATTTATTTATGACACAATGATGATGCAGTAATTATTTTATTAATGAAATATTGACATAATTGATGTTATAAATACCCAAATAAATGTAATTAAAGACTTTTTATGAATTAAAATAATTTTCTATGTTAATATGACATGTTACTATTGATTTAATAAATTTTTTAGAACTAATAATTCTATTATGATTTTCAAAAAAATCAATTACCAAATAGTTTCAAAATTGACATAAAATAGTTTTTAAAACAAATATTATATTATTAATTGTTATTATGTTTTTAAATATCAAAATATCTTCCAATATACTTATATCATGATAGGTGTATCATTAATGGACCACTTGGGAGTCGCTTGGATGTATATGGTAAGTTTATTAACTATATAATTTAAACATACAGAGTGACATGGTAAATGTCAATCAAATTTACTAAGAGTTAAAACTAAACTATATGGTTAATATAATGACCAAAACATATCTAAATTCTATTATATTAGAGGATTTTAACCCATCCCAACGTTAGCTTAGATGTATATCAATTTGGAGCTATTAAAAACCGAATTTGGCTTTATAATAAAATAATAATTTTAGTTTTTCCAAAAGAGCCCCTCTCCACCCTTATAAAAAGGTACCTCCTCCCTCTCCTACTCACACCACTAGGAGCCTTCAATCTCGGCCAACCCTTGCCAAATTCTCTTCTACACTTCCCTAGGAACATCCTAAAGGTTCTGGTATTCCTCAAAGACCAATTTTAGTGCCCTAAATTGAGATCTCAAAGAGGCGCTTCAAAGAAGAGGTAATGTCCGTTACCGATTCTTTCAACTTTATTTCTTCTTCCACTTCTTCTTCATAGGTTGTTTCATTATTAAGTAATAACATCAGTATCACTCATTAAATGATATGTTATTATAAGTATGAAACAACCATATTTCACCATCTATCCATCGTATGTAAAACGAAATCACCGCGCGTGCGTACGTACGGAATACCGTCTCCACGCCGTGGTTTAATCTATTTTCCACCACCACCTTAATTGGATGGGTATAATGGTGTACATAATAACTATAATGATTATGGTAAAGTGATATTTATTCTGAAATAGTATACATACACTCCCATACAATTCCATGATCATGAGAACGATATCATCGCTCGTGCTTACGTACGGACTACCGTCACCACGACGCGATGAGATTCATTCTCCACGCTAACCATTAATTAATGATTATAAACTACATATTATAAGTAATCATGAAATATATGACATAATAATGATACTGGATTTATGTATATATATATATGTATGTCATCTAATTAATTCTATTCAATTCAATGAGGAAAGGAAAACAACGTTTATGAGTACATACGGCCTACCGTCTCCATGAACGGTGTATTTCATTCCATTTATCGATCTATTATATATATGTATATTCTGAATACATATTATATATAAATCATGTTTTACATTCTGCATGTAATTAATCATGATCTAAGTAATCATATTAATAATTACAAGTCAAAACACGAACGATAAATGAAACGATTTTACCCAAAACGCTCTTTAACATGGAATTTACAAAAGAATGGGTAATATAAAGTCATAAGTGAACCATATATGATATCATAAAAATTAATATGATTATGTAATAAGTCAATAACATTATTAAAATCATTATACAGGAGGTTCGGATACGTATGAAGCATATCAGACCTAAGGTAAGGGATAATTTTGCAAATCTCATTTTTATCCGAGATTGCTTATTCGTACGTATTTACTGGGGTTATTTCTATCATCCATGTCCATGTTTTATAAAAGTGTTTTCATGTATTTATAAATTCATTTTTACCCATTTTTTGACTTTTACTACATGGTATGTAAGGAATCTTTCTTTTGTTTACGTTACGAGGTACTTTTTTTGACTTTTCTGACAAAAGTACAAGGATAATCTTATTTTTAACTTATACGGCGTTAATGGATTATTACGGTTTCATAAAGACTCATTTTAGAGAATCTTCATCTTCAAGATTGCATGATTATTTTCACCAAAACCCTTATCTTCTAAAATTTCATGTAATTTTGTGAAAGGAAAATGATTATAAAAAAGGATATTTTCCTCAAGAATTCATTTCAAGTGTTTTGTCAAAACTATTTTCCATATATGATGACATTATTTCATATGTGTATGTTTCATGTAGAAAGTCTCTATGATTTAAATGGTTTAAATTTTCTTATGATGAAATGATATCAATTGTTTATGGATTATGTTATGATGGCATGATGTTGAAGAATCCTATTTTATTACATGGGTTATGCTATGATGTAAGATTTATGATTTTGTGGCACACAAAAGAATGATTTCATTATGAGATGGGTGGGACCTATATCTCCCTCCAATGCATTGGGTAAATATTTATATCTCATGAGATAGACATGGCTGGAACGACAAGTTAAATTGGTTCAGTAATACAGGACTAGAACGAGGAGTGAACTCGATTCAGAAAGGGACTTTGTCCACTAAGATGGTCTTGGCAGCAATTCCTTGGATACTATGGAAATCATATCATGTGCTTAATGGTTTCCATAATTACATGTTTTATTCCCATTCTATTTTATCATTCATAATATTTCTTTATGATCTATGCCTTACGTACTTCCATGTTTTATGTCATTTCTCAAGCTTTTTATTCTTAAGCATTATGTTCATGTTTTTATGTTCAAATGTATACGGTATGTTTTATTTTATCCATGCTTACCCTTAATAAGAACTTGAGCTCACCCTTTTTATATTTTATTTTCCCCATGATATAAAGATAGGTTTTAGGTAAGAAAAAAGGGGAAGATCTTTATGGGAGATGTTGAAGATCTTTCACCACGATTAGAAGATTACGTTCCAAGTTTCCAAAGACACTAAACTATTAGGGTCCTTGTGTGTCTGTTTTTGTTATGTATTAAGTATTCCACAAAAGTAATGTAATGTACATGTACGTCAAGCTTTGTGTCTCTACAGTTGGTATCGGAGGAAAGCTTTAGTCAATCTTTGTAAACTAGGATGCGAAAACGTTAGTGAGATCCCTAGAGATATTTCTAAGGTATGTCTAGGGATGTCCCTAAGTATATGTATACGTATAGGATACAATCCTAGAGCTACGGTAACTATCATAGAATTTAACCTATGATGTTAGATATTGAGGATACTCCCCCTTTACTATGTTGTTTTCCCTAGCATGAATTTTTCCACTCACACTATTCTTTTTGGGTTTTAGAAAATGGATGGAAACAAGAAGATTCATGATATTGGAGGATATGACAGATAATGGAATGATATTATTCATGAGAAACCAAATGAAACAGGATTTAGAAGTCCAAACATCGTTATTATGCCTAATCAGAATCTCATAATATGATCAATAATATCAAATTTGGTAAGTTTCCTGACTTGGATAATAAGAGAAAGATGGAGTTTCATAATGATCATAGAGGAAAGAAAGTTCAATTTCCCTCATGTAAATCATGTGGGAAGAGGAATCGGGGAGATTGTTTCAAAGGAACTGGAAGATGCTTTGGCTGTGGAAAAGAAGGACACAAAGCGAGTAAGTGCAGAGGAAAAGGTTCAATTAACACCATGGATGAGGATAATGGTATTGCTACGACATCAAAAATGGTTAAATGTTTTAAATGTGGAATGTACGGGAATTATGCAAACCAATTCCCTAAGGGAATGTCTCATGAAGAGAATCAGTACACCCGTATGGGTAGTATTTATGTTGATGATGATGAAGAGACTACAAATGATATGTGAGATGAAAGAATTGTTGATGCTCGGTCAATGGTTTAAGAAGGTAGTGTGGAATGATTACATTTTTATTAAGTGTAATGTTGTATATGTAATCTCATGGTACTATGGAATAACGAGACATCTAAGGATTGTTACACTGTGGTCATTCCTTATGTTTTGAAAGTGTATGATTAATGGTACCAGTATCCATGAAAGGTTATTCAGATATTTTTGGAATGTAGATGATATGCGCATAATGAAGGGTTAGGGGGAAAATTAACTGTTTGATAGTATCCATGAACTCATGACTGATATAAGGAGATGGTTATATCATGGTTTGATTATATAGAATTTTTGGATTTTTGTATGTGGAAAGAGTTAACTTTTGACAGCATTCATGTTTTCACTAAGGTTTAATGGGTATTCATTTTTCAAGACAATACATGATTAAGTTATTCACATGATTGTATTGTGACCAACAAGATATATGGGGGATAAATGATGGTATTCACATGCCTGGTTGATGGCATTTCAAGTAATCGTTTTCTTTATACTATGAGCTTGGACCGATGTATTTTAGATAAGCCTAAATATTGGAATGGATAATGTTGGAAATAAGTTAGTACGTTTAAGGATAGAACTTTTTTTGATATTAATTAAGGGATGTTATTGTAATGTAGTTTTAGAAAAAGGACAACCTGCAGGATGGGCGACAACCCATCGCATCGGACAAGGCTGTGGGAATCGAACCCACAACTGAAGTGTGACTGGCCTTTATCGCCTACCACTAGCCTACAGAAGGTCCCTGTTTAGTAGAAACAAGTTTTATTATATTAATCAATAAGATATATGAAGTATAAGTCCATTTTAGGAACCATATATGATTAATCTCACTATAGATGGACTTATGTTTTTTTGATAACTTTTATAACCTTTTGTTTGAGACAGATGGAATGACCCATCATTCTATCACATGTTCTGTTAACACTTCACGAATAACAAATTCAACTTTATTTCTTTAAGAGATGAAGTATAAATTGATCAAAGCACGAACAATAGTGAGATTGTACCAAAATAAAGTAAGTTTTTATTCTAATTCGAATTCTTCAACTTTAGGGAAATGCTCTTGAAAACCAAAAAATGTTGTCCTAGTGCCCTTATATCCGATTAATCATATGGTACCTTAGATCATCACAAATCTATGGCTTTGTGATTGATGGATTTTTCATAGCCATGTTCTCTACCACTCTCCATCAGAACTTGATGGTTAGATTTTTCTTCCATGTCCATATTTTCACATATATTCTCCTACGTGGAAACCCAGTGATGAGTTAATTTGGGTAACCGTTAAATTTCATACATTAGTTTTTAAAACCATGTTTTGGTATTACTTTTTACGATGTGGGTTTCTATTAATGAATCTTTCGAGTAGTAAACCATTTATAACCCTGATGAATTTCGAGGGCGAAATTCATTTTAAGGGGGGTAGAATGTAACACCCCAAGATTTTATGAAAAATATTCTTTTTAATTTTATTGATGTCTTGTTTTATATGGTAAACCAAAAGGATCTTGCACTATACACATCCCTGACTGGGCTTGCATTACACACAATTTCGACCTTCCACGATAGCGTGTGTAGTACGCAATACCTAGTTTCACTAAATGAGATATTAATATAATATTATTATGAACTAGCCGTTATGAATAGCAATACCCACTTTTTGAAATTTTATAAATTTTATCTTTTAAAATGGAATTCATTTTTGGATTCGGAATATCGAAATTAGATTAGGGTGAAATTTTGGTACTTTTCGGATAACTTTCATTTTCTGATGAATAGTGAAAATTACTAAATTTTAATTAAAAACAACCTTTTAATAGAAATAATTAATAGTGATAAATTATTAATTTGAGTGGTTTTAAAGTATATTTAGAGTATATTTTTACAATTTAATACAATTTTGGTCATTGGATGTAATTTCACATTTAAACCAGACATAAACAAGTGTCAATCTTTTGATAATTATTATCTCTTAAGAATACGCTATTTGTTTTGACGACGAGAATTAATTTTTAAATTAATTAATGCAACTGATATTTTTTTAATTTGTTAATATAGACATTATTTTTGAGTTCATAATATCAAATTTATCTTAGTTCTAATTTTTGGTATTTTTCTGGAAACTTTCATTTTTTGATGAATAGTGAAACCACTAAGTGGTAGTTAAAAAAATGAATTTTTCATAAAACATAATTTTACCGCTTCTGTGAGTGGAATTTTAAAAATCCAAGAGACACGGTTGATGTCAGTAAGTAAAATGTGGTTCAATGAGAGGAAAATAACTTCTGGTGAATAGTAACTTTTTTTACCATAGTTAAATGTAAATAGGGTAATTAAGGGTAAAAATGATATTATTATTACCCTAACACATGTCCTAATTCTATTGGATAAGTTTAATTAGACCCAAAACAATCTTAGGAATAATATATGACCATTTAGGCCCACTTAGATTAGATTAGAAAATTTATTAATAATTTATTTAAAGAAGGGTTAAAATAGTTAAAATCAAAGTTTAATAAGTAAATCATTTTTAATATAGGGTTATACATAAGATAAATTCGACTATAAATATTAATTAGATATATATAGATCTTTCCAACATAATTATATTTAATTTGTAATTTTTAGACATTAAATAACTTAATTTATTTATGACACAATGATGATGCAGTAATTATTTTATTAATGAAATACTGACATAATTGATGTTATAAATACCCAAATAAATGTAATTTGAGACTTTTAATGAATTAAAATACATTTCTCTATTAATATGACATGTTAGTATTGATTTAATTAATTTGTTTCGGACTAAGCATTATGTTATGATTTTCACAAAAATCAATTACCGAATAATGTCAAAATTGACATAAAATAGTGTTTAAAACAAATATTATATTATTAATTGTTATTATATTCCTAAAAATCTAATGATAGTCCAAGATACTTATATCATGATAGGTGTATCATTAATGTACCACTTGGGGGTCGGTTGGATGTATATGGTAAGTTTATTAACTATATAATTTAAAAATACAAAGTGACATGGTAAATGTCAATCTAATTAACTAAGAGTTAAAACTAAAGGATAAGGTTAATATAATGACCTAAACTTGTCTAAATTCTATTGGATGAAAGTATTTCGACCCAGACCAACCTTAGCTTCGAAATATTTCAATTTTGAGCTATTAAAAACCGAATTTGGCTTATTAATAAAATAATATTTTTGGTTTTTCCAAAAGAGCCCCTCTCCTCCCTTATAAAAGGGCACCTCCTACCTATATTCCTCACACCACTTTGAGCCTTAATGCTCTGCCAAATTCTCTTCTCCACTTCCCTAGAAACATCTTAAAGGTTCTGGTCTTCCTCAAAGACCAATTTTAGTGCCCTAAAAGGAGATCTCAAAGAGGCGCTTCAAGGAAGAGGTAATGTCCATTACCGATTCTTTCAAATTTATTTCTTATTCCACTTATTCTTCTTAGGTTGTTTCATTATGAAGTAATAACATCAGTATCACTCATATAAGGATATGTTATTATAAGTATTAAACAACCCTATTTCACCATATATCCATCCTACGGAAAAATAAATCATTGCGTGTGCGTATGTACGGAATACCGTCTCCACGCCGTGGTGTAATCTATTTTCCACCACCACATTAATTGGATGGGTATAATGGTGTAAATAATAAATATATATGATTATTTTAAAGTGATATTGATTCTGAAATAGTATGCATACACTCCCATACAATTCCACGATCATGAGAACGATATCATCGCTCGTGCGTACGTACGGACTACCGTCTCCACGACGCGATGAGATTCATTCTCCACATTAACCATTCATGAATGATTATAAAGTATATATAATAAGTAATCATGAAATATATGACATAATAATGATACTGGATTTATGTATATATATATATGTATGTCATCCAATTAATTCCATTCAATTCAATGAGGAAATGAAAACAACGTTCATGAGTACGTACGGCCTACCGTCTCCATGAACGGTGTATTTCATTCCATTTATCGATCTATTATATATATGTATATTCTGAAAATATTATATATAAATTAGGTTTTACATTTTATATGTAATTAATCATGATCTAAGTAATCATATGAATAATTACAAGTCAAAACACGGACGACAAATGAAACGATTTTACCCAAAACGCTCTTTAACATGGAATTTACAAAAGAACTGGTAATATAAAGTCATAAGTGAACCATATTTGATATCATAACAATTAATATGATTCTGAAATAAGTCAATAACATTATTTAAATAATTATACAGGAGGTTAGGATACGTACGAAGCATATCGGACCTAAGGTAAGGGATAATTTTGCAAATCTCATTTTTATCCGAGATTGCTGATTCGTACGTATTTATTGGGGTTATTTCTATCATCCATGTCCAAGTTTTATAAAAGTGTTTTCATGTATGATTAAACTCATTTTTACCCATTTTGACTTTTACTACATGGTATGTAAGGAATCTTTCTTTTGTTTACGTTACGAGGTACTTTTTTTTGACTTTTCCGACAAAAGTACGAGGAGAATGTTATTTTTAACTTATACGGTGTGAATGGATTTTTACGGTTTCATAACGCCTCATTTTCAAGAATCATCCTTTACAAGATTGCATGATTATTTTCAAAAAACCCTTATCTTTTAAAATTGCATGGAATTTTTTGAAAAGAAAATGATTAAAAAAGGATATTTTCCTCAAGAATTCATTTCAAGTGTTTTGTCAAAACTATTTTCCATCTAAGATGAAATTATTTCATATGTGTATGTTTCAAGTAGAATGTATCTATGATTTAAATGGTTTCAATTTTCTTATGATGAAATGATATCAATTGTTTATGGATTATGTTATGATGGCATGATGTTTAAGAATCCAATTTTATTACATGGGTTATGCTATGATGTATGATTTATGATTTTGTGGCATACGAAAGAATGATTTCATTATGAGATGGGTGGGACCTATATCTTCCTTTAATGCATTGGGTAAAGATTTATTTCTCATGAGATAGACATGGCTAGAACGAAAAGTTAAACCGGTTCAGTAATACAGGACTGGAATGAGGAGTGAACTCGATTCAGAAAGGGACTTTGTCCACTAAGATGATCTTGGCAGCAATGCCTTGGATACTATGGAAATCATATCATGTGCTTAATGGTTGACACAATTACATGTTTTATTCCCATGCTATTTTATCATTCTTAATGTTTCTTTATGATCTATACCTTACGTACTTCCATGTTTTATGTCGTTTCTCAAGCATTGGATGTTTAAACATTATGTTCATGTTTTTAAGTTCAAATGTATATGGTATGTTTTATTTTATCCATGCTTACCCTTACTAAGCATTTGAGCTCACCCTTTTTATGTTTTCTTTTCCACAGGATATAAAGAAAGGTTTTAGGAAAGAAAAAAAGGGGAAGATATTTATGGGAGATGTTGAAGATCATTCACCACGATTAGAAGATTATGTTCCAAGTTTCCAAAGACACTAAACTATTACGGTCCTTGTGTGTCTGTTTTTGTTATGTATTAATTATTCTGCAAAAGTAATGTAATGTTCATGTGTGTAAAGCTTTGGGTCTATACATTAAATCTATATAGGTAATATTCCATTTTTATATACATATTTAATAAATTTTATTCAAAAATATTTCTATCATTCCAGTAATGATTCAAAATTATTTCATTTTGATAAAACATTAATCCACATATTATATTGAGGGTAAAATTATAAAAATTATCTCTTTGATTCTAAGATGAGATATCATATTGAATCCCTTAAATATACTCCATAAATCAAGGATATTCAATTCTATAGTAATTTAGTCTTGACACCGTAATGTCATGAGTCTCCCAATCATAATAATATGTTATCAAATAAACTATATCCCTACAATATACTTTAAATCTCATATTCATGTCATCTAAAATCACATTTTGGTGTTCTTGAAAAATTTAAATCCTCAAACCTATTGTCTTTTGACCGTATTATTTGTAGTGAAAACCCAACATAAAAGAAATACTTGAATTATCCTATATCAAAGGGTGACATGAGACTTATTATTTATAGTTGATGAATCCCAATTATTTTTGTATATAAACTTTAAATTTTTTTATGGCTGACCACAATGCTGGATTCTTCACATGACATGAGCCACACATAGGATGACAGGAATATTACTAAATTTCATCACAACACAACCAAACCATTCACATAGTGAATAATTATCCACAAAATGGTAAAGAATAAAATCATTTAATCAACTAGATGATTCCTGTATATCCGTTGATAAATCTTATAAATTCATTACATGAATAACGTGAATAGAAAGTTTTCCATTTTTCAAGAACATTATCAATAAAAATAGAAAATATATTTCATGTTTTGAAAACCAAATCATCTAAAGAACTAAATCTCAAGGTTTTACATCACATTGATTTAACCCTATAATGGAATTATCTAGAAACAAGTTATACTATCTTAGAGAGGTTGTTCGATGATCATTGTTTTCATGGCATTCAAATCACTCTTCTTTTATATATATAATAACAAGTATCAAATTAACTATAGAATCATAAAAATGATTCATAAAGAATATAGAGTTTTCCATCATTATTTTACACTTCTTGAAACATAAATTCCTGGAATAACACTGGTTATCATAAATTCATTTCTATCCAAAAATAGAACTAAACTATCTCCTCCCAAAATACTAACAATCTACTTCAAAAAAAAATTAATATAAATTGTAAGTGACATCACCCACATTTTTTTTAAAAAATTTAATAAAATAATAAAACTTATTTGGCCTGAAATCCACCTCTTTTGGTTTATTGGAAACCCTTTCAAGATAAAATCTTTTACACAAACCAATTAGGTTTACCTATATTCACATATGAGATCTCCATAACTAACATGATATATGATTCAATGACTTCCATATTTATATAGTTCATCAATTGGTCAACAGACATAAAATATAATCATATATATAAAAATATTTTTATTATAAGCATGAGTTATATTTAAATTTATTCTGTATAAAATTCTTTGATTCATATGATATTTTGTACTTCGATATGAAACTACTCCCAGTGAAAAATATTTGAATCACTCTCCCCCTTTACCATGATTATTTTTTACTATCTACACCTTAAAATAAGGAAACATTCTCCCTCCTTTTCATGACCACAATAATAAAATCGCTAATATGTCACAAAATATTATTTGATATTTAAAAATTCAATATAATAGATAGATTTCAATCTTTTTAGAAAAATTAAATTACATTGGTGGAGTGTGGGACCCATGGAAAAAATATATTTTTGAAGGTAGATTTTATTCATGTTAAAAATGTTTCGATTTTTTTTCATTATGTTCGGGTTGGGATGGGTTTCCCATTTTTTTTCTTCATTATCCTAAAATAACTTCAAATTAGTTAGGTAATTTTTCGATTATTCTTAAGAAGGGATTAGATTTATACTCATTGATTTACTATTGTTCAAATTTTATTGGTTATGTTTAACTTGGTTCCTATCTGAATTTTATCAAGGTCACAAAAAAATTATATTATCATCAAGTGTAATTTTTTTTATTGTATTTTTTTAATTAATATTTACTGAAATCTTATAGACTTAATATGGAATTAAACTATTCTGCAAAAAAATTGTTCAATAGATTAGAGTTTCCATTTTAAATCATATGTAAATAGATTTTTTAGTAGAAACAGTTTTGGTATTGTGTATGGTGAAAAACAAATTAGATTACTAAATGTGTATCCTACTAAATAGAGCCTAATTGAGCAATGAAATAATATATGAAGACATTTTTGGTAGTGTTGTATGCCATATGAAATGAAAAAAATAGTTGATTTTTTATGAAACCACCCATCATTAAATTTTTCACTCTCAATGAATGAAGTTGTGTTGATGCATATCAGACATGTTATTCATATATAATTGTTAAATATTGAGAATAATAGGGAAAAGGGTGTTTTAAATTATATGGATGATAATTTTTCTTGATTGGAAGATATACAAGAGTATATTTTTGAACCTAATATGGGGGTATTCCGTGATGATAATATTTTAAAAATCAAAATCATATAGGAATTTATATTATCTTATTGATTTTTACCAAGTATATTAATGGGGGATAAACCAAGTGTTTTATAGATAATGTGGTTTATTATGTAAATAAATTTAACAGAAAACATATCTTACATAGATAAAGATTTCCAAAATCTATCACTAGTTTTAATGATCTTCTCTTCCAAAATAGTAAATTTGGATCTCTTAGAGAGTAGTGTAGATTAAAAAAAGATGAATTATACAACATAAAATATAATTTATATATTAAGGTATCAAACCATTCATTAAATGTTATTTTAGAGAATTAAATGTTAACTGAAGAATTCATTAGACATGAAATATTAATGATTACTTATGGAATTATTATAGAATGTTTCTAAAAAACAGGATATTTAGTGCATATTATGGGAATGAAATGATTAGAATGGACTAGAACATGATATTTCATGGAAATAATTAATGAAAAAAAGATTTATAATGAATGTTAGTGATTTTTTAAATTCAATTCCATAGTTATGATGTGTTATAAATTATTTAAATATAGGTTGTGAAAATTATTCCTCAGGATATATTATTATCTAATTTGAGATGTGGTGAATAATATTAAAGAATTAGAACCATATATAGAAAATTTGAAGTTGTTTAAACCATTTTTAATTAATTTTGTTCCTATTAAAATATGCATGTGAATCCTTTTTGGGATGTTACACCTCCCATTACTTCTAAATTAACCACATGGGTAGGAAATAAGGTTTTATCATATGAACCAAAGGATTCTCCCAGAAGATTGTCTTTTTACTAGTATTTTCATATATTTAAAAAATATTTTATGTAGAAATCTTACTAAGGGTATTGTTACTTGATGTGGGAAACCATTAATGGGAACACATAGGGATATGAATATAACTTTTTTTCTGAAAGATGTGTTATTATTATTGAATGGAAACATTATGATTTTTAAAAACAACAAAGTGTTTTTAATAAAACTAAACAATAAATTTAATGACATGATCACAAAATAAAAAATCAAATTCCTAATATATCAGTAACCCCAAAATGCTTTCTATCAATAGGTATTTAAAATTAAAAAATGATAATTAAAAAGGATTTATTCACATTGTTTGATATAGATTTGAAACAAATAAAGTATAACAACCTACTACCACTATGAACATCATTAATGTTGAATATAATTGAAATTAGTATTATAATTCACAAAATATCCATTATTTAACAACTAAATATGATTATTAATAATTAAAATAATATTTCATTTAAAATAAAATTAACAGAATTCCTCAAAATTGAAAAAATAAGTTTTATCCCATTATAAATTTGTTAATATTTCCATGGTGGAGTAAAAATTAGAATGTGTCATTAAAAACATCATATTGGATACATATCTAAACAAAAAATAACTAGTGAGTATTTATGTGTAATATCCAATGATGATCAACGTGAGTTAAAATAGTATGAGGTGATTGAACTATATGATTTTGGAGGGGTCAATTTCATTATTTTTTATTATAACTAGATTAAACATTAATATTGAAGGGAAAAAAGAATAAAATAATTAAATAATCATGAGATTTTTGAATCATTATATCTAAATTAAAATTAATATTTCTTATGATTTCACATTCTCTAAAATAGATATATATTCTTCAGTATGAATTTTTTTCATAGAAAAAATATTTCTTATATTTTTGTTACATTATCCAGTATTTTATAAGAAATTAAATTAAATTAATATAAAAAAAATAAAAATATAAAAATTTGAAGTTATTTTTATAGAAATAAATTATTATATATATATTTAAATAAAACTATAAACACTAGAGTCAACACATACCTGGTCTTATCTCTATTATCTGATAGTGAAAACCCAAAAATCATCGGTATTTAATTATGTATGGTAACAAATCAATAATTATAAGTGTTATAAATGTTATACTTATATGCTAAAAAGTTTCTCCCAACTCAATTATGGTCAAAGAACATTAATTCATCACATCATTGAAATTATATTAGTTATATATTGGAAACCTATTAAAAAAATTATAAAATAATATATAAGTGTGTGTGTATATATTAATTGACATTATGTGAAAAATTCTTAGACCATGAATTTTCCATTATTATTGTAACATCCCAAGTAAATAAAAAATAATACATTTTAATTTTTATTAATATTTTTGAATTAAATATTAATTTTACTTTGAAGGGGATGCTATGTTTGATAGCGTACACGATACACAACATTAGGTTTCTTTGAAATCTTAAGTTGCACACTAATAATATAATATTATTATTTTAAATGGTAGTTAATGCCTAGCCATTTTATTGGCAGGAATGAATATAACTAACTAAAATATGATTATACATGTTTTTTAAATGTTTTTAATTTTATCCAATAAAACTTAGAGGCTTAAAATGTTAATGAATCTAAGCATAAATACTCTAATATTCTTTAAATATCGATTTTCCGCCTTTTGATGGAGACCCATATTTAAATATAGTTTTGGCCATTTTTATAAGTTCTATTTGAAAAAAATAAAAATATTCTTTAGATTCAGGTCATCAAAATTTACTTTGGGAAAATTTTTGGTATTTTGCTGATAAAGTTCATTTTTTAATGAATAGTGAAAAATACTGTATTTTAATTGAAAAGTTCCTTTTAATATATTTAATTTATATGTTTAGATTATATTTTTAATTGTTTATAAAGTGTAATTAGAATATATTTTTACCCGTTAATCCAATGTTGGACAGTGTAATTAATTTCACCTTGAAATTGGACATAAACAAGAGTCAATCTTTTGATAATTAATATTTCTTAAAAATACAATTTTTGTTTTGAGAGAAGGAATTAATTTGAAATTAATTTCTGCCACTTATGTGTTTTGAATTTAGAAAAATTGATTCCATATTTGGAATCAGTAGGTCCAAATTGTGTAAACATGTAACTTTTATTTTTAGACATTTTAAATTTTTACTTCAGTAAATAATTTATTTATCATGATTAAAGGTTAAATATAGTAAATAAGGGTAAAATATAATATTATAATAATATTAAATCACGCTAACATGTGTCAGAATCCTATTTTATGATACATATACGACCATGTGCATCCTTTGGTCAAATTTGGGACCCCATGGAGCCAAATGGGAGTAATAATGACACTTTATATTAATTAATTTTAAATAAAGAAAAAATGACATAAACAAATATCTTTTAGTCAATCTATATTTTTACATGGGATAAAATAATTTATCTTTTCGACTATAAATATTAATTGGAAATATAAAAATATTACCTACATCCTGGTATTTTTTTATACTTTTTGGACATCAAATAAATAAATTTATTTATGACACAATAATTATGCAGTATTTACCTCATTAATAAATGATTAAAACAAATAAGATTAAAAATATTAAAAAAAATATCCAAAAACAGTCCAATTATTGTTGGATTATTTTATTTTTACCATGAGTCATCTTAAATTCGTCTTTAATGATTTTTGGACCTTTTGAAACTGAAGATGAATTTATAATAAAATAATTGTTTCAAAATTTCCTAAAGAGCCCATCCTCTTCCTTATAAAAAGCCCTCACTTATAAATCATTCCTCACACTTCTGAAGACTTTGTATCATACAAATTATGCTCCAATAAGCTCCTAATATACGTGCTTTTATCCTATAAGCTTTATCTTAGGCAAAAAGAACTTCAAGGAACTGCTTAGGTTTAAACTAAAGAGAGTTACCCGATTTAAAGGTAACATCTTCTCTAAAGTTATTTTGTTTTATTTTACTTCTCCAACCCCATAAACTCTTTTTATTCCATTATTTTATAACAAAACCAGTATAATAAATATACTAGGATGTTTTTATGAGAAGGATTCAAATTACACTTACACACACCACCATATAATGGGTGAAGAACATATTGTTTCTGTGAATAGAAAACTAAGCCTCACGAAGCAATGCTTATTCAATTATCTCATATTGCCTCTCATGGTGGAAATTAAGATGGAACTGTATTTATATATGATATATATTATTTTTAGGTTTTCTTTATTCTTCTGTATCTTTCATTTATAACATTCCTTTATGGTTTCCATAGTGGGTAAAAGCGATAATTTCATTTGAGGAAGTGAGAACTACGACCCTCTCAAAGTGATATGACTCGTTAATTCCATATGTGGGATGTATAAAGGGTAAATTTAATGATATTATATATGATATTATAATGTAATTATAATATACCTTGGTATTATTATGTTTTAATTAGATTAAAGTATGAAATAGAAATGAAAGTAGTGTTCATGCGTACGTACGACTTACCATCTCCATGAATGGTGCATTTCATTTCTTATCTCCAAATGTTACGTACTATTATAAATACATATAAATAATGGATATATATTATTTATATGATATCTAAATTAGGAATATCATTCTAGAGATAATTCACTATAGACGACATGGATAACTTGTATATTATAAGGTGTTCATTTTTTACTCAGGCACCAAATATCGACGAAATAACCATCAATAACTTAAATGATTAAAAAATGTTAATGACATGGTAATAGGTGATATAAAAGGAATAGTAAACTTGAATAATGTTCTTAAGCCATTATAAATTAACATTAGTTTATTATTCAGGAGATTAAAGAATGATCGAGTCTTGTCGGACACGAGGTAAGGGACTTCATCTCAATATCCATTCATTGAGGCATATTTTGTTTTATTCTCAACTTTCTTTTATATGGGGTATAAATACCATTTAATTTTCATTTCATTCAAATTGAATCATTTCTTATGAGGCATTTTACTAAACTACAAAAAAATGTTTTTTTAACGTAAGCAGTGACGACGACCTTTTCCGTCGCCGCGAGTATTATTTGACCTTTGGCTTCTTTAATAAGACTTAATGTTTTTAAAAGGAAAATAAATACCATATAATATTTTTATATATTTTGGTATTGAAAATGGTTTCGATAATGGATTTTTATGTCAATATATTTAAATAATATATTGTGATTAAAATGTGGAAATGTTATCCTTCCTTTATTTTTGTTTTTGTGTGTTATGAATATGTTATGGTTCTTGGGCATTGTTTAAGTATACGAGTGGTTCCCTGGTAAACCTAGTGCGGGTGAGCCTGAGATAGTTGTTCAATGCATTGGGTAAGATGACAGAGGTAAATGTGAATGTTTCCCCTAAGAGATTTAGGTAATATACTGTGATTGGTATTCCAAATGTAACCCCCTGTATAGCTATGATAGCTACAATGTAAGTATGATATGGATTCCACAAGTTACCTTTATGATTTATGTTTTCTATGTGTTATTCATAAATCATATAATTTCATGAGGTTAGTTAATGATCTTATGTTATGTATGTAATGATGAAATAATTTTTTCATTCATTGTTTTATAAACCTTACTATGATTTTATGCTCATCCCATGTTTTGAAATGTTTTTCACAGGAATTAAAGATGAATAGGGTAAAGGAATGTATCAAGGAAAAGTCATGATGTTTAAAACATGGAACTAGACATGGCCCTTTTTCAAGAGTTTTTTTATTTTTTGAAAAACATTGAAACTTAGTAGAAGTGTTTACTTTGTAATCTTTTGAGATGTAATAGTTATGTACTAATTCTCTAAAACTCTAAACCTGAAAAGATCCTAAATGTGAATTATTCATTTAATTCAAGATTATGTAATTTTTTAAGGAAGGGTCCTTATAGTAGGTATCAAAGTTCGGTTAAGGTAACATTAGGAGTTAGGGTATTGTTAAATTAATATCCATAAATTAATTTTTGTTAATATTGAAATGATATAGCATTCATATATTACCATGTTTCTTTTTCTAAGATATTTATTTTTTTAGAATGGTTTTTTATAGAGGAAATAGGGTAGCTATGTTGGGACAACTTCAGGAGGAAGACAACCTTCCAAATCAGCAACCTCATATGGTAGGAATCATAACTAAATAGTTTGTTGCAGTAATGGGACAATTGACTTAGGCTGTAAATGGAGGTGGTATCTATACACAAGATCAGCCAGATCAACCCCAGAAGAACATGTCAGTAGTGGAGCATTTCATGAGGCAACATCCCCCATCATTCATAGGATCATCTAAACTTGTGCTAGAAGAAGGAAGGATTAAAGCATTTGAGAGAAATTTTGATGTCATGGGGTGTTCAGAACACCAAAAGGTTATTCTTGTTGTTTACCGTTTTGAAGGTGAATCTGGTCAGTGGTGGTTCACGATGAAATATTTTATGGATAGTGAAGAGATTGATTCTCTTTATTGGGATGAATTCAAAGGTATGTTCCTTGAGAAAAATATTTTCCTAAGGTGGTTTGACTCAGGAAGCAAAACAATTCCTAGAATTAAGGAAGGAGGATGACTCAGTGGATACTTATGAAGAAAACTTCACTCGACTCTCAAGGTATGATATGAATTTCGTATGAGATATTGATAGTAAAATAAACCATATTTACTCTGGATTAAATCCAAATTATCAAATGTCTTTAGTTTCTCGTGAGTTCAAAAGGTATGAAAAACATGTTCGTTGTGTGGAGACGGTGGAAAAGGAGTTTTTCGATGATCAGGTGTTCATTAAAAAACAACAAAATAAGTGGTCGAGGTGGTAGATGAAAGAGAAGAACTCTTAAAAAAGGTCGGATGGTAAGAAACATAATTTTATAGTTTGTTAAAATTGTGGTAAAAATCATGATAGGGAATGTCTTTTGAAATCGGGTAAGTGCTACTGATGTGGTAAAATGGGACATAGGGCTCGTAATTTCACTGAAAAAGATCAAGGTAATGGTAAGACAAAATATGATTTACCGTCAGTAAAATGTTTCAAGTGAAATGAAATGGGTCATTATGCAAAGGAGTGTCCAATAAAGAACTCAACTAAGGGAAAGCAGCCAGACTACAAGCAGAAATGGATGGTGAAATCCTTTGCTACTACTTCAACAAATGTTGGGACATCGAATGAAGTAGTATCTGGTATACTGTTTGTTTGTTCAGATTATTCCAGTGTATTATTTGATTCAGGATCTACACATTCGTTCATTTCTGAGAATTTTACTAGTAAATTGGGAATTCCATCTCATGATATGAATATAGAACTTATGGTAATGACACTAGGAGGATGTTTTGGGAAAAAAATAAATGATAAGAACCTTCATGTCCTTGTGTGCAGGAAGAATATAAATGAAAATATTATTGTTTTGACTCTAGTATAGTTTGATGTTATTTTGGGTTTGTATTGGCTTTCTGTTTATTATGCTAATATTGACTGCAGATCTAAAGAGGTTTCTTTTCAGAATGATTTTCAGTTTTTGTACACGAATGAACCTTTACTTTTGATAACATATCAAGAAGCTTAGAAACTAATAAAAGATGGAAATGAATGTTACCTTGCACATATTGTTGAAAATAAAGGAAGTTTTTAGATTAAGGATGTGCCTGTGGTAAATGAGTACCTTGATGTTTTCCCTGAGTAGTTTCCTAGTATTATACAAGACTAGGAAGTTGAATTTACTGTTGAATTAGTTCATGATGCTAAACCAATTTCAATACCCCCTTATCGAATGTCTCAAATTGAACTTTTAGAGTTAAAGAAACAATTGGAGGAGTTATTAGATAAAGGTTTTGTTCGACCTAGCACATCACCATGGGGTTCTCTTGTCTTATTTGTTAGAAAATATGGTTCAATGAGACTTTGAATTGATTAAAAATCATTGAATAACATCACTATTAAGAAAATTTATCCTTTTCCTCATATTGATGATTTTTTTGATCATCTCCAAGGAGATCAGTATTTTTCGAAGACTGCTCTGAGGTCGGGGTGCCATCAGTTGAATGTAAAGGAAGAAGACATTCTGAAGACCACATTTCATACTAGATATGGCCATTATGAATTTTTAGTTATGCCTTTTGGGTTAACCAATGCACCTGCTGTATTCATGGATCTTATGAATAGAATTTCCCGTGAGTTCTTGGATAAGTTTGTGGTTGGGTTAATTGATGATATTTTGGTTTATTCTAAAATTATAGAGGATAATGAAAGTCATTTAATGGTTGTCATGAAAACATTATATGAAAAGAAACTATATGGGAAATTTAGAATGTGTGACTTTTGGTTACAAAAAATTTCATTCATGGGTCACATTATTTAAAATAATGGCATAATTGTTGATCCATCTAAAACAAATGTTGTTGAAGAATGTCCAAGAACCAAATTATAACTGAGATTCATAGTTTTCATGTTTTGGTAGGATGTTAATGAAGTTTGTTAAACAAATTTCAATGTTGTATAGTCTAATGGCTAAGTTAACTTGAAAAGGTGTTAAGTTCATATGGACAAAATAATATGTTGATTTTTTTCTAGAATTGAAAAGAAGATTGGTGAATGCTCCAATTTTGGCACTGCTGTCCAGAAATGGTGCATTTGTTATCTATAGTGATTCTTCGTTGAAATGACTTGGTTGTGTCTTTATGCAGAATGGCCAGGTAATTACTTATGCTTCACGTCAATTGGAACCCCATGAGTTAAATTATACTAAAAATTATTTGGAATTAGCTGCAGTTGTTTTTGTTTTAAAATTTTGGTGGCATCATTTGTATTGAGGGAAATGTGAAATATATAATGACGACAAAAGTTTGAAATATATATTCACTCAAAAAGAAATGAACATGGGATAAAGGGGATGGTTAGAATTAATCAAGGATTATGATTGCAAGATCCATTACCATCCAGGAAAGGAAAATAAATTGTATAATTCTTTGAGTTGAAAATGTAATGCTTCATTAAGCATGCTGTGTTTGGAACGAGATCCTTTGGTTTTTGATTTGATGAACTTTGGCATAGAATTTTTTGGTGTAGGAAATTATTCTATTCTTTTTTCAGGTGTCAGTGGAATCATCTCTGTCAGACAGAATTAAGCGATGGTAGAAAGAAGACAACGAGTTTCAAAAAAAGGTAGAGTTGGTTCAGAATGGTATGTTTCCAGAATTTGACATTGATAATGATTATGTTTTTAGGATTGGGAAAATATTATGCGGGCCTTGTGATTCAAAGTTAAAGAATGAGTTTTTATGTGAATCTCATAGTTCCCCATTTGTAGTTCATCCTAAAAGTACTAAGATGTACAAAGATATTCAGGATTATTACTGGGGGGGGATGGAATGAAAAGGGATATTTCTGATTTTACTGTGAAGCGTTTGACATGTAAGTAGGTTAAAGCAATGTGGTAGTTACTGAATAGGATGCTTCAGTCTTTAAAGGTTCTAGAGTGGAAATGGGAAAATATATCCATGGACTTCGTTGTGGGATTGCCAAAGACATATAGAGGTAACAATGCAATATGGGTTATTATTGATCGATTGACTAAATATGATCATTTCCTTCCTATTCGTGATACTCTGTTTCTAGATTAACATTAACTGTTGTATGTTAAAGAGATAATCAGGTTACGTTTTTTTCCCTCTCTATTGTATCTGATCATGATCCCAGGTTTACTTCTAACATTTGGAAAGGCCTTCAGAAGTCGTTGGTTGCTGAATTAAATTTTAGTACAGCATTTCATCCTCAATCAGATGGGAAGTCAGCACGTACAACTTAGACCTTGGAGGATATGATATGATCTTGTTGAATGTATTACCAGGGAAGTTGGGACCATCATATTTCTTTGGTTGAATTTTCATATAATAACATTTTTCATTCCAGTATACAGATGGCTCCATTTGGGGAAATATATGGAAAGTGTTGTCGAGCACCATCTTTTTGGGATGAAGTAGGTAAAATAATGCTTATGGGACTAGAATTGGTAGAAGAGATGGCATAAAAAGTTAAGTTTATTCAGAAGAACATGAGTACAACTCATAGTAGGAAGAAATGTTATGCAGATAACTGGAGGAAGGGTCTATCTTTTGAGGTAGGTGATCAGGTCTATTTCAATGTATCTCTATAGAAAAGTGTTATGCATTTTGGTAAGAAGGGAAAATTGAGTCTGAGGTTCATTGGATCTTATGAAATCCTAGAGAAAGTTGGAACATTTGCATATAGAGTGGGTTTACCTCCAATTTTATCTCAGGTACACAATGTTTCTCATGTTTCACTGTTGAGAATGTATATGCTAGATCCATATAATGTTTTGATCTCAGAAGTAGTTTAGTTGGGAGAGAATCTTTCTAATGAGTAACAACCAGTCCAGATTCTTGACTGTAGAGAGAAATTTTTGTGGAATAAGCTATATTTTCAGGTAAAGGTTTTGTGAAAAAACTATATGGTTGAAGAGGCAATGTTAGAATATGAAGATGTTGTGAGTGATAAATACCTCCACTTATTTGATAACTGAATAAAAATTGTGAGGATGCAATTCCCAAAAGGGGGGAAGGATGTAACATCCTGAGTAAATAAAGAATAATACATTTGAATGTTTATTAATATTTGTAAATTAAATATTAAATTTACTTTAAAGGGGATGCGATGTTCGACAATGTACCTATTACGCAACAGTGAGTTTCTTTGAAATATTACGTTGCACACTAATAATATAATATTATTATTTTAAATGGTAGTTAATGCATATCCATTGTATTGGTGCGAATGGATAGAACAAACTACAATATGATTACACATATTTTATAAATGTATTTACATTTATCCAATAAATGTTAGAAGCCTAAAATGTGAATGAATCTAAGCATAAATACTCTAATATTCTTTAAAAATTCAATTTACCTTTTTTGATGGAGAACCCTAATTAAATATAGTTTTATACATTTTTATAAGTTCTATTTGAAAAAAATATAATTTTCCTATAGATTCGGGACATCAAAATATACTTTGGGTAAATGTTTGGTATTTTTCTGATAATATTTATTTTTTTAATGAATAGTGAAAAATATTGCATTTTAATTCAAATGTTCCTTTTTATATAATTTATTCATATCGTTAGATTGTCTTTTTAATTGGTTATAAAGTGTAATTATAATATATTCTTACCAGTTAATCCAATTTTGGACATTGGAATTAATTTCATGTTGAAATTGTACATAAATAAGTGTCAATAGTTTAATAGTTAATATTTCATAAAAACAAGTTTTTTGTTTTGACAGCGGGAATTATTTTTAAATTAATATCTACCACTTATGTGTTTTGAATTTAGAAAAATGGATTCCATATTTGGAATCATTATGTCCAAATTTTGTAAATAGGTAACTTTTATTTTTAGACATTTTAAATATTTACTTGCGTAAATATTTTATTTACCTTGATTAAAGGGAAAATTTAGTAAATAATGGTAAAATATAATTTTATAATAATATTAAACTACCCTAATATGTGTCCTAATACTATTTTCTGATACATATCTATCCATGAGAATCCTTGGGTCGAATCTGGGACCCCATGGAGCCACATGGGAGTAATAATGACACTTTATATTAATTAATTTAAAGTGAAGAAATAAATCAAACAAACAAATATCTTTTAGTAAATCAATATTTACATGGGGTTATATAATTTTTCATTTCGACTATAAATATTCCTTGAAAATATAAAAACATTTCCTACACCATGGTATTATTATTATTATTATTTTCCATAAAATAAAATAAATTATTTATGACATAATAATGATGCATTATTTACCTCATTAATAAAGGATTTAAATAAATAAGATTATAAATATTAAAAAAATATCCAAAACAAGTCCAATTCTTATTGGAGGATTTTATTTAAAACATTATTCTTCTTAACTATGACATTAATGATTTTTTGACCCCCTGAAACTGAATATGGGTTTATAATAAAATAATTGTTTCAATCATTCCTAAAGAGCCCCCCTCCCTTATAAAAATCCCCCACTTCTAACTCAGTACTCACACTTCTCAACCCTTTGGCTCATAAAAACTCTACTATAACAAGCTCCAAATATATCTCTCTTCATCCTAGAATAATTACCTTAGGCATAAAGCACTTCAAGAAAACCTTTTGGTTCAAACCAAAGGGAGTTACCCCATTTAAAGCTAACATATTCTCTTAGGTTCTGTTGTATTATTTTACTTATCCAACCCCATAAACTCTTTTTATTCCTTTATTTTATAACAAAACCAGTATCCTAAATATACTAGGATATTGTTATGGTAAGGATTCAAACTATACATACACACACCTCCATGTAATGGGCGAATCACATACGGTTTCGGTGAATGGAAAACTAATGCCTCACGAAGGGATGATTGTTCAATTATCTCCTACCGACACTCATGGTGGCCATTAAGATGGAACTGTATTTATATATGATATATATTATGTTTATGTTTTCTTTTTTCTTATTTATTTTTCATTTATAGCATACCATTATGGTTTCCATAGTGGGTTAACGTGATAATTTAATTTGAGGCGGTGTGGACTACCGCCCCTCAGAGTGATATGACTCGTTAATGCCATATGTGGGACATATAAAGGGTAGAGATAATGATATTATATATGATATTATACTAGAATTACAATATACCTAGGTATCATTATGTTTTAATTCCATTAAAGTATGAAATAGAAATGAAAGTAGCGATCATGCATATGTACGACTTATCATCTCCATGAATGGTGCATTTCATTTCTTATCTCCAACTGTTATTTACTGTTATATGTACAAATAAATACTGGGTATATATGATTTATATGATATATAAATCATGAATATCTTTCTGGAGATAATGGATTGTTTGCGACATGGACAACCTGTAATTATAAGCTGTTCATTTTTTACTCAGGTACCAAATATTGATGAAACAACCGTTAATAACTTAAATGATTACATAATGTTTATTACATGGTAATAAGTGATATAAAAGGAATAATAATCTTGAAAAGGGTTCTTAATTCAGTATAAATTAACTTTAGTTTATTATTTAGGAGATTAAAGAATGATCAAGTCAGGTTAGACATGAGGTAAGTGACTTACTCTCAATCTCTTTTCATTGAGGAATATATTGTTTTATTCTCAACTTTCTTTTATACGGTGTATAAATACCTTCAAATTTTCATTTAATTCAATGGGAATCTTTTCCTAAGAGTCATTTTACTAAATTAAAAAAGTAATGTTTCTTTTTAACGTATGTGGTGACAACGACCCTTTCCGCCGCCGCATGTATTTTTTGATATTTGGTTTCCTTAACAAGCCGTAATGTTTTCTAAAGGAAAATAAATACCATATACTATTTTTATGTATTTTGGTATTGAAAATGGGTTTGATAATGGATTTATTATGTCAATATATTTAAATGATATATTGTGATTAAAATTTGGAAATGTTATTTTTCCTTTATTATTGTTTTATGTGTTATGAATATGTTGTGGTTCTTGGGTATTATTTATGCATACAGGTGGTTCTGTGATAAACCAAGGGCGGGTGATCCTGATATATCTCTCCAATGGATTGACTAATGTGACAGAGGAAAACGTGAATGTTTATCCTAATAGAATTCGGAAATATACTATGATGGGGATTCCAAATGTAACTCCCTGTGTTCCTATGATAATTACAATGTATGTATGATATGGATGCCAAAAGTTACCTTTATGATTTATGTTTTCTATGTGTTATTCATAAATATTATGATTTAATGAGGTATGTTAAATAAATTATTTTATGTATGTAATGATGAACTAATATTTTCATTCTTTTTTTATAACCATTACTGAGCTTTTTATGCTCATCGCAAGTTTTGAAATATTTTTCATAGGACTTAAAGATGAATAGGATCAAGGATGGGATATAGGAAAATTCATTTTGTCTAAAACTTGGAACTAGAATTTAATCTTTTTTAAGATTTTTATTGTTTTGTGAAAAAAAATGGAAAGTGAGTAGAAGTGTCTACTTTGTAATCCTTTTTGATTTAATAGTTATTTCATAATTATCTAAAACTCTAAACCTGAAAATATCCTCAATGTGAATTATTCTTTTAATTCAACATTTTGTAATGTTTTAAGGATGGGTCCTTATAATTATGTCCCTAACTTCTCTCAAAATTAATAATTGATTGGGGAATAAATTACATTATTTAGAAACAATAAAATATAACTTTTTAATTAATTTCTCTTTCTCCAGTTATTGTACCATGCATAGTGTAATGAGACATAATCTAATAGTGTCGATTATAGACATCTGACATTATTATGTGACCACGCCATTTGAATAAGGATGTATATAATTATGAAGAATAGAAAATTATTAAAATAAAAAATATATATCAACTTATCATTATTTACATTAAATAATGTTTTATCATATAATTGTAGATGGGTGATATGTTGTCTTCAAGAGTGTCTGATCTGGAAGAGAAGGTGGACAACTAGTATCATGAACCGTGGGAGGTGGTATATATATATATATTAATTGTGTAATAAATTTATACAATAAATGAAAAAATATTTATGGATAGGAACGACATGTAGATAACAATATATATATAATGGTGGACATTCATATAGTTGTTAGATCTATAGGGGAGTTTTGCCCTATACAATGTATGATAAGAATGCATAAAAAGGTGGGATGAGACTATGAGAATAGACATCCAATGTGGATGTGGTTTTAAATAATTTTTTAAAAGTCCCACTCAATATCACATACAGAAAATAAGTACATGGAATCATCATAACATGACCTTCCGGTGTCTGAAATGGTAATGTGGGAAGATAAACCGTAGAATATATTGTACTAGTTCAACATGACATACTCTCTAGCTTTATAATGTAATCTAATTTTCTCATATAAAATTATCACTAACAGAACATGGATGATAAATAGAAAACTATATAAAATTCCAAATAAAATTAGAATAAATAATATGGAAGCATTAAAAAAATTCAAAAAAAAATAATACAATGAAAATAATACAAAATAATCTATAACATGTTGACAATTAATAAAGATTAAATATTCATTCACTACTAAATTTTAAAGATAATATATCCATAACTAGATCAATATATTTAGGTGAACTCTATTCAAAGTAGCACGAATGTAATTCTATAACATAATGTTGATAAAAATTAATATTTTGAACAAAGTTGAATAAAATAATTTTTACTCAATATGATGATTGAAGGAGATATCATTACATTTATAATACCCTACACATTTCTCTGAATTTTCCCCTCAATCATCTTTATAATTAAACATAATTACCTTAAAATTCATAAAAATATTATAAGATAATTGTAAATAGTGAAACTATTAAAGTAATCAATTATTTGACTTAAAAGATTGATAAAAATGTAATAAATGATTTTGATGAAATGATTTATCAACATAAACAAAACAAAATAATTAAATATTTTTATTTCCTTAGCAATATAAAAACACATATTGATAATAAATCAATCAATTATATATTAAAGAAATAGTTCACATTGGTTTTCCTGTCATAAATAATTCTATATTTACATTCATGAACATGAAAAATATTTATAAAGTTAAAAAATAACAATAATATAAATCAGGAATTTATATATTGTAAAATGATTGGTATAATTAAAAAAAATTCTTTCTTAAATTATATATATATATATATATATTAATTTTTCATGTTATATTTAATGATTTTTTATTTATATTTATAAATTTTCCATGATATATTATTTATGATATGTAAATAATTTATGTTTTGTGGTTTATAGGAACACATTTATCCCTATGAATAGATCGCATTTTTTTGACATTTCAATTTTAAAATTTTTTTCATTATATTATATTTCTTTTCTTGTAATTAAATATTTTTTATCACAAATTATAAATTATGAAAATTAATACTACATAGTTAAAAATATAATTAAAGCACATATAAAGAAAATATAATTACAAATTTTACATGTCATTATTTATTATTAATATTCTATTACTACACAATCCTATATATTATTTACAAAAAATAATGTATAATCTGTCATAACATAATAAAATAACATTTCAAACAATAAATTAAATTTCTGAATTGAAATTAAAAAATTTAATTTTATACCATGTGTTATTGTTTATAAAAACACATTAAATATAACATTAATATTATGTATATACTTTTAAATTAGTCAACGTTATGAGTGATATATTATAATATATATTTTTCAATCTAATCTTATAGTTGAATCATTTATGTCACGAACAATACATTTGATTAAATAAAGAAATGTTCATTGAAAACATCATTATAAATCATCCATTTATACAAAATATTTTTTAGGATGACATTAAAAATAATAATTTTTTTGTTTTATTAGGTATGTTATAGAAAAGAAATTTCTGACTTGTGATGTATGTATGTAAGAATCATCATTGTGAAGTTGATATTTCATATCAATTAATTTAAATCTACAATTACTTATATGAATATAATATTATGTCATTTTATGAAACCACATTAATTTTATCATAATAACAAAGACATGTGTGTAGTAATATTATAAATTGATTCCTTCAATATCCCCATATTAATATATATTTTATGATATAGGTTCTATTTCTAATGAACATGTATGAAAACATGAATTTTCACTCATCGTGATACTATCATGATATGTTTCTAGGATTTATAAAAATATATTTAAAATGAATTAAAATCCATTTGAAACCATTAATTTTAAGTCACATACTATTTGTTTTCGACCAATTTAAAATTACATTATTCCAATACAGAAAATATCAATTTGTAAACAGTGAACAATAATGATATAAATATCAAATATTAAATAAATGCATATGATTATGTATTTTATTAAAAGAAAATATGATTCCTTTGATATTAACCAAGTAAGAAGTTCAGTATTAATCATTCTAATTAATAGATAATGAAGGATTTATTTTATTTATAATTGGTTTATGTTCTCTTCAAATATGATAATTTAATGATGGATGAATCTATGAATGAAATATCAATGAAAATGTAATAAATTTTCAGTTCACTTGATTGATCTGATATAAACCACAAAAAATATGAATAATATTATATATTGATCTATTTCTCAATATTCACATAGTAATTTACACAACGAGATGAATCTATATTCTCTTCTTATTTTATAAAGTGAAGGAAATATAAGATCAATGGGATCATATTTTCCTTATTTAGTCCTCATGTTTTTTATTTGACCACATAGTGGCATTAGTCTGCTATGATAAATATAAATCCAGGTATTTCTATGTTAAATGAAAATTCACAACAGAATATTGATGTTGACACAAACTCATTAGATATTATTTTAATAGATACATAATTTTTTTCATATATATCTAGTGAATGAAAACAAGACAATAAAAAAGAACATCAATGGAAATATTCACGATAAATTGTATCATAAATTTGAAAAATTATGAAGGGAAAAGATTATCAATGTCACAATGAATGATAAATGAATTTTTTTGAATTTTTTCTAACAATAACTATACTAATCATTTTAGAATAATGGTCTTCGAAAAAATTACATAACATAATCCAAACAAATATCACATTATGAAAAATTATATGTAGAATTTAAATTGGAATAATCACATTTATCTAGACATAGTAGTATCGTGTTTTATGATGTTTTAATTTCACATATTTTTTAATAACTCAATTAAAGATGTTAATTGAATAACCATCTAAAACAATTTAGATTTCTAATAATTGATTTATTTTTTTATTTTCCACATTTTTCATCATAAAATATTAAAAGGGGACATTACATTGATTATAACAAATTAACACTGGGTGAAGTATTAATTTTATACCACGATCTTTCATGTCATGATTTTTTAAAAAATAATAATTTTCTGTTTTCATATTCATTTAAGTTATTATCATGGGATACTTCACATTCATTTTTACCAATATGCATTATGCATAATCAATAACAAAATAATTTTATTATCTAATTTTGACACTAAAAAAATATATTTCCATTCAAAAAATATTCATGTAATTTATATTATCATTACAGTTATAATATGAATTTTATTGAATCTTTATTAAATAATATTCCAAACCATTATGTTATTTAGGGATACAATTCCTTGATTATTTTTTAGGTGTATGACCATGTTTATATGGAATCATCAAATTTTATCCAATTTTTCCTATATTGATTATTTGTAAATAGAATTAATTGATTAAATATATAGCTAAAATTCAATAAAAATATTAATATTGTAGATCATGTATTTATTATTCAAACTATTTAGATTAATTTCCCCTTTTTATTTTTTTATTCATCATTCCATAAGTGAATAAATTGTTTTCTATCAGCAATAAATATGCATGAAATACTAAGTAATCTTTTAGAAAACAATCATATTACTCCACATTTATGGTCAAACGATTCATTAACTCATCAATTAATTTTTCAAAGTATATTTAAATATCATTTTTAGGATTATTGGTTTAAGATATCAACATAGTCATGATAGGAATGGATTTTTCTAACACATTCATGAAGAAACAAATAAACATGAATTAAAATTGTCCATTTATTATGTCCAATATGTATATGGAAAATGGGTGGAAACCATTATATGATAATCCCAGTATATAAATACATGAGAAAAAATGAAATATTAGGATGTACCCTATCAAATTTATTCCATGTTAACACATATTTTTCATTCATTATCCATCTATATACATATTACCTTCAATTTCATGTCATCTCATATTTATTTCCATTTTTTATAACATATAAAAGTTTGGAAATAAAGGAACCGAGGAAAATGCCACATCAATTTCACTAGTATGAGGGATAGAGTTCCATATTTATTAGTCTAACAACATGATTTATCATAATGGTTTCATTGACTATACTTTGTATTTTCCTTCAAAAGTAGAAAAAAAAAATTATTTATTGAGTTCCATATTTTATTATCTTTCCATCATGTCAAAAGATACTTTTAATATTGGTTCTATAAAAAAATAATCTTAAAAGTATTCCATTAAGACGTTTAATGTTGATTACTTAATATCCCAATTTAAAAGTCCCTATACAATAATTTTAATGTCAGTATCTTAGAATAGATTTTAAAATGTCGATGTTAAAGACAATTTTTATACTTCTAATTAAACTAAAATGTTTCTAAATCTATACATTTCATTCCCATGATATAATTATAGTAGAAAAACATGTTTTCTCATTTTTTCACATTCCTTGTATAATGGGCTATTCATGTCATTCATAATATTTCTAACATTATAAATTCAATCCTTTTTATCATCACATTAATATTCTCTTATGGTATCCATTTACACTTAAATAGTTCTACATGAATTATTGGATGATAAATAAATGGAAAGAGATTATAAATAAAAATTTCCTTACTATTTCTCTTTGTTGGATAACTAAAATTACCCATTTAAAATTTATATCCATTTTGATTCCACATATGATATTTTATTACAACAAATATTTTGTAACATGGTAACTCACTTCCCCATATGTTAACTATGGTTTTACAATGGAATCATAACATGGGTATCCAATAAATATAGTAATTGTTTCACTATTATATGAAATGTCAAAAAACATACAACACCTTATGAAACAAATTAGTGCCCTAATCATCATTATATAAATAACTTCTCTAAATTCTAAAAAAATGAATATAATTTTAAAAATTAATCTTGAAAATGAATCATTGTTATTGGTATTGTTTCTGGAGATATAAAATAATAATAAATAACATGTAAATATTTTTTTTTTAAAAGTTACCTAAATGAAAAAAAAATAAAAAACTAATATAAAAAAAATAGATAAGATCAATTCCTCACCCATGAAATATAACACAATAGTAATAAACACCCCTAGGAATTGAACATGGGAATCCATTACAAACACCATATCATGTATACCAACTTCTTCCATTTCTCAATAATTTTTATTATGGTTACATAGAAATTACTCAATGAATTAGAAAAATGCATTATGATGTTTCATATCAAATACTATTACATTTAATATTATAAATTTTTATTCCTATTTTTACATATTTATATGTCAAATAATAAATATTGTTCTATTGAGGAATTCTTAGTTTAAACCATTTACATTTATTAATATTATGTCTAGTGTATCTAATGGTATTTATATTTTTATTGATTATTTGTTAAATAGAATTTTTTAGTAAAAAAGAATTTCATTGAAATCATGTATCTATTATTTATAATTTTTTTTTTCAGAAAATGTATTTATATTTTATATAATTTAACAAATTTCAACACTGTTTTGTCATTTTGTTCTAATTAATTTTTTTATATTAGAATCCTCCTTCAATTTCTTACAATTCTTCATTATATATTATTAAATTTTAATTTAAAGATAACATTCTTTTCATGAACTATTGATTTTATTGTTTCACTATATTGAAATATGTCACAGTACATCTCCATCAATATAATTTTTTGAAATTTTTTTAAATGCCCGTATATTTGTTTTAATTTATTTATTATATTAATTACATGAAATGTGTACAAATTTTATTCTAAATGAATTAGACATGTTATCCTTGGATGAAAACAGAAAATTAGTGAAATAAAAAATAAAAAAATTAAAACCATTGATAATAATGAATTAAACAAATCACCATCAATGAATAATATAATAATTAGAAAAAAATGATAATTTATCCCCCACAAATACTTTGAAAATAAAGTAAAATGTATGAAAGAATATACAATCTACAAATAATTCACTAAGTGTTATATTGAAATTATCTTATGACCACCCATTAATCGAGAGACCATTCGTTGAGAATGTAAATCCTACATTGATGATATCAATCAATACAATGAAACAATGAAGACAATAAAAAACTAATAATATTTAACAAGAAATAATATATATATATATATATATATATTAAAAGATTTATTACTTTTGATTAATTTTAACAAAAAGCATGATCCAAGGGATAGAAGAAAATTAGAGGAGGCATCAACAAAATTGAAGTGTATAATTTAACAGATGAATGAATAATAATTACGAAGATAGAGTGTGAGGTGTAAAATTAGTAGGATTCATAGAAGGACTAGGGCTCTATTGCAACACTCCTGTCTGGTCCCACTCACATAAGAAGTATGGTTCAGTCGAATAACCGAATATGGAATGGATCATGTGAAGAAGTGGATAAAGGTAGGACAGAGGGAGGATCATGTAATGAAGGTGGTGGAAGAAGTATCACATGATGATATTGATAGATGAGGGTATTGGGTAATGATAAAGGAAGAAGTGTAATATACACAAGAATAAAAGACCAGCATCAATGTCAAATTCATTGGGGTGGGTTTTATATTTTACCAAATTTTCATAGGAATTTTATTCTTGAAATAGGAAACATATAGGAATATTAATCTTCGAACCATGGGAATATCCAAAAATTTAGACAACTTATAGCCTTCGGAGACATTTACCCAAAGAAATTATCCAACAAATAGATATGAGATTGTTGGTTTGTACCTATATCAGAAAATCTGAACCATATATATTGCCCAAAGCGATATTTCCAATGGATAAATGACTAAATATTTGAATAACTATCTAATTATTGTTGATACATTTCTACCTATCACCATGATAAATCCTAATTTTTGTTATTTGTCTAAGTATAAATATGGTTTTATTATGAGTAGATTTCAATTCCATAATATATCGGTCTTCTAGAGGTTCTTGATTGTATATAGATTTTTGATAATGACATATAACTCCCACCAATCCTATTTTATGTGTATGATATGTTCCCAGAATCACATTTTAGGATGTAAATACCGAACCTATCCCATGTACTATACTAAAATGCTTTAAAATTGGAACATGATCACTCTTATGGGGAACAATTGGTGGATGTCATATAGCATCGAGGTAAAGTTCTCCAAAATAAGACAACAGACAGGATCAATTTTCCACCGTTAAATAGATATTAAAAAAAATATAGGTGGGGTCCCATGAATGTAATGATAAGTAATTACACTCGTTTTTTTCATCTAAGTTATAAAATTCCAAGGATGAAATTATTTTAAGAGAGGGAAAATGTAACAAACTGAATTTTTACTATGAAATTATCATTATATAAAATATGTGTTTGTATGATACATTATTTTGCATACAAAAGCACCTAAAATGAATTTTTTTACTTCATTGGTTTAGATAAATAAAATAAAAGAATAAATACATTATAATATTACTAAATGAAAAAGAATTAGGAAAATTAAAGAGGCAATGGAATGAAATATAAACAAAAATACTACGATGATTAAATTATCTCTATTGTGATATTTAAAGAATATTATATTATAATTGAGATGGATTAAAATTATAAAACCCATTAATAATTTGAGAAATATGTTGGAAAAATAAATGAGTGAATTTGATGAGTTTTTTTACTATCATTTGTAGCTTTTTATAAAGGAATTCATTTTGAATGTTCATATGTCATCATTTTTTATATCGCCTTCATTATATATAAATTGTATATATTTCTACTGATTATACATATAATAATATAATGATTTCAAAGATATTATACTTGTAATATATTTGTATCATATTTTAGGAGAATATAATGTCTGGTATTTTATTGAAATAAAATTCAAAAATTCATTTATCAAAATAATTTCTACACCAACGAATGTTTTTATCAAATTTTAATTTTTACTGAATTTAATAAATTATATGAATTATTTTTATTAATCATATTTATGAAATTAAAATAATAAATTTATTCTAATAAATTAATAGGTTAAATAATATATATAATTATAAATTAATATTAAAAAAATAATTTACTGTTAAATAACATATTTTAAATGAATTTTATATTATTTTATTTTTATAATTACTAATAAATATTTGTGAAGGATTTATTGAATTTTCTATTTATATAAATAAAATAATAAATTGATATCCATCCGATAATTATTTCTTGGTATGGAATTAGAATAAATCCCATTGACACTGAAAATATATTTTCCAAATAATTATTTTATACTCATATGAATTTTTATATTTCTAAAATATATATCTATGATTAAAATGATGTAATTTTTATATCAATACATTTTTTGGTTACTCAAGTAATAATTTTTAATTTATATCAAATAAGAATAAGAACACTTAATACTTAAAATCTCATTTTTCTATAAAAATGTTTCTCTATCTATTGTATTATTTCATATTAAAGTTAAATTCATCAAGCATATAAATTGAATTATAATATAATGATTCCAAAATTGGATTCATGAAATTGAAATTATGTAATATTTGCGATGTTATATTTTTAGAAAATAATTAATTACCATGGTTAATTGTTAAACACGATAGAATGATATAATGGGGGGTAAAATGAAATGTCATTAATTTTTAATACTTTAATGGATATAAAAAAATTACAGTTGATAATTTCTCGTTATTTTAGTAAATAATGTTTTTAAATTGATGATTTTTTGTCGAAAATCACCCAACTCCCATATAATTATTCCTTTATCTCGATTTTAAAAGAATTGTTCATCAATTCACCAATAAAATGAAATATTCACTACCCATTCTAAACTAGAGTTGTAATTATTATTTGTCTTTAATATATCCATGATTCTATCTAATAAAGTCCACTCCAATTTTATATTTCATTTAGTTATTAAAAGGTGGATCGAGTCAATTGTTTCATCACAAGACTTCATGAGAAGCAATGATCCATTCAAAGTAATGAGTTTTAATTTATTCCAATCATTTCATTTCCAATATCCAGGAATGTTAAATCTATATATCAACACTAATGATGTTATATTTTCATCATTAGTATTTTATAGAAAATGAAATTATTATAATATTAATCTATGGTCTAACTGATTCATTAGTTATAAAACATTCTTGTTCGTACTGGTTTTTAAACCTAAATGATGATCTTAAAACATTACAATAATAAATTATTAATATAATATAAATTATTGATATATTTCTTAACAAATATAAATTATAATAATTATTTAAAATATTTAATGATAATATACATTAAATTTCTAAAATTTTTAATTTTTTTTATTTAATAAAAATTTATGAAAAATGATATTTATAATAGTTACTTATATTTCATCACCAATACATCAATGAAATGGAAATTTAAATTCAGAAATGTATAAAAAAACTATAAAATCCATATGACCGTTTTTGTGATGATGAACACACGATAATGGAAAAAACTACAATATCGTAGTTGTTATATAACAAAAAAAGGAAAAGAAAACACAAATCATAATGTTAACAATTAATGACTAAAGTTTGGGTAAAAAAGATTTAAAAAATATTGGTATAAACTTTAATAAAACTAAATATAATTCTAAAATATAATAATAATAAAAATAATTAATTTCTCTGAGGTTAGATCTTTCCAAAAAATTTAGTAATCATTGTTACTAGTTTTCGACAAAATTTCCATTAATTGATTCATACATCTTATTATAAAAATGTTTTTCATTTATATGGTGTAAATAAAAAATTATTAACTATTCTAAAAAAATTAAATTTGAATCATTTGACTGAGATAAACATTTAATATTATCTTTTTCAACAAATTTCAATTCATACTTTTCCAATAATAAAATGATTTATTGGCCAAATTTCCATTTCATTGGTTGATAAACTTTCCTCTTGAACATGTTCTTAGAGTTTTTTTTATGTTTTTAAATATCAATATTTTTTTATTTCATGTTATCTTTTCTATAGGTAAGTTATACTTTCACTCCAAAATCATCTTTTCGATCAATCAGTTACTTAAAAAATATATGAATTTGCTCAAAATAATTATCATTATCAATATTGGTTTTTTTACATCTATAAAAATATTCATTCATTCCAATAAAAATTACATTTCTATTTTCAATGATTAATACATATTATTATATTTATACTACTTAATTATCTTTAAATCATTTTAAAATGACAATTTATCATTTCATTTATTGATAAGTGTTTCATTACCCACAAAAAATGATTTATAAAGGGATTTACTCTCCTTATTGATACATTGTTTATCACCTGCTAAATATTTATCATACCTTAACCTTAGGATACATTCATGGTTATACCATTGGTACTATTTTAAAATAATTTCTTGAAGGGCTTATTATCATCCTTTAATTATGATTTTTGATAGTGAATTGTAACTTATTTTATAAGAACGTGTATCATTAGTTGTAATAATATTCTCTATATTTGTTTCTTACATTTTCATCTCTACCATTAAAAGGTCTATGACCTATAGAACTATATTACATATATTATCCAATGAAATATATTCTGTTATGTTTCTTTTTTTTCTTTGAATTTTGGGTTGTAGCCATGATATTTCTAAATTTCTTCTTATATGATTCGATATAAAATGTTATGTAACCCATTTTAACTTAATGGGTTAACCAAGGAATGATTTGGGATAACTATCTCTAAAAAATATAGGATTTATCATTATTTGATATATGTGTTCAACATGTCTATTAAATTCATTGGGTAATGATTTATATTTCATATTATTACTATAGTATGAGAGTACTGATGTTAGATCAACATTAATATGTGATATAGCTTGTGACATTGAACCCACTTTGTGACATGATATAGGTAATGATAAAAGATTCACTATAATATTATAGTATTGGTATACAACCTTTACATGTTCTATGATTTTCATTGTAAAATTTTAATCCTTGTCCCTATGTTATGATTTAATATATCATGATTATTATCTCATGTTTACACATCCATATTCCTTTTTTTATATTATGATTTAATGATTTTTCTTTTGTGGTTCCATTTTTCTTTAATTTTTCCATCGTTATTCTAAATTGACATATTATTTACTCTTATCATTTCATGTTCTTCTTAATCTATCATTTATCTAATATTTTCTATTTTGAAAATATTTATGATATAATCTTTCGTGGACCATTGAATATATTTTCATTTATATAGCTATTGAGATCACTCCTTATAATATGTCACATTTCCCATATAAATTATATACTACAATATTTCAAGGAAGTTATGTGTTTTGTATATTATCATGGAATAAATTTGAATATTTTCCATATAATAAAATTTCTATATTGTAGATCCCTAAATAAAAAAACATTTTCTTTTTGGGGTCTATTCTGTAAGTTAAGAGAAATGTATTATCATGTAAAATGATGTCATATAAATGAATTTAACTATTAAAATATATCTCATGTACACTTTCACATATATATTGTCATATTGATTTATAAGACACTTGTTTCCCAATTTATATTTTAATTACTTTATATTGAAATAAAATCATTTAATGAAACTCTCTTGACTATCCATGAACCCAAATAAAACAGAAGATGACATCAATGTGTTCATTGGAAAAATTCATATGAAAAACTATATACATAAGATCTATAAATACACTATCTTATGAATCATTTATATTACATAATAATAGATGAATATTCATTTAATTAAAAAAATAACAAACCTGAGGATGATAAAGTATTAGTGTCTTCAGAAACTTGGATACATTAATATATTATGTATAAGTGAACTACATAATGTATAAATTAGGTTCATTATAAATTGAAATTTTTTAGACATACCATACATAAAAATTTTCATTATATCTTGAGAAAAAAACAATATAAAGGGTTATCCGAAATTCTTAGTAAGGGTAAACAAGGGATATATCAACATAACATGAACATAAGGTTTTAAGAACATGAAATAAAATTTGAAAACAATACCCTTTATATAATGGATCAAAAAAATTCTTCATGGAATAAATATTGGTTTCTCATAGGAAGTGAATTGAATATGAATAAATAACATAATCGAGAAAATAATCACATTGGTTTAACACATATATTTTTATCTGACACATAAGCTTAAAAAATATGTTCGTAGTAATCAAGGATTATTTAAATAACCATCATAGTATAGTGGTTTCAATTCCTAAACCATCATATTATTCATAGTTCACTCTTAAGTCTATAATAGTGGACAATGTCCCTTAGTAAACTGGGTTTACTCACAATTCCATTTATTTTATCAAATTAGATATCAATATTTACCAAATGCATTGTAGTTCAATATAATTACAGTTCCACCCATAAAAATGAAAATAAAAAAAATTACCATTAGATTATAAAAAAATAATCATATCATAATATTTGAAATGAAAATTGTTTCAGAAGTATTTTATAATCTCATAACCCATGTAAAATAAAAGGATTTACCAAACATTTCATCAATTAATAATATCATAACCCATGGAAAAGAATGTCTTTGAAGAAAATTGTGTTAAATTTATCATAAAAAATACATTAATATAATAATGATGATATAATTATATAATATTGCAGTTAAATATTATGAAATTTCAATGGATTTCATCTTAGAAGGAAAATATCCTTTAATATATCAAATTGAAACAATACCTAAAGAAACTATCCATTCAAATTTTAAATCACTCATTTAAATTATTTAAACATCAAAAAATAATAAATATTAGTATTTTATTGAAATGAAAAATCAAAATTTGAAAAGTACTAATTGAATAATTTAGTGACCTTGATGGTGTATAAATCCTATTAATGTTTTATACTTTAGAACCAAATATTCCATTCAAATTTTCAGTATAAATTCAAAAGTACCTCATTCAGAAAACAATAATAATATTCTTTTTTTGTAAAAATTATAAATTGGGTAAAATGATTTTTCCAAATAATATAGGAATATAATTATTTTGGAAAATATTTTTAGAAAACACAAATATGGAAGAATAATGTTATTCCAATTAAAATATATATAAAGTGAGATTTATTTTATAAAATTCATTAAGTCTCTTTAGTACTTAATGTGAATAAAATAAATGGAAAACACGTCATTTTAGAAATAAAAAGTGATGAATTAAATTCATGAGTTTATTAGGATATTTATTTTAAGTAATCATATTGAAAATAATAATCATAAACAATCCAAATAAATAATTATATTTCCACATAAAACCCTTACCACATTGGTATCTTTTGAATCAGAATCCACATGATAAAATAACATAATATGGATATGTATATACCATAATTTTTATGTGTATAATAGAAAAATAAACTCATGGAATGAATATACACCACATGATAGAAACAAGTGCTTAATATGAAATGTGTCCCAAAAATGTAAATTTTAGATGAAAATCCCTTACCTAAATTTTCAAACTTATTTTTACACACTAGGAAATACTATATAATAACTATATGGGTATTATAAATCTTTTCAAAAAACTCATATATATCATAACATACAGAATTTACTTATACATTTTTACGAAACATTTATTAACAGTTCATTATTAAAATCAATATTATTTGTGACAACTAATTTGGTTTCATGTATTAATCTTTTAGTTTTAGTCCTTATAATTTGGACATGGTTAAAATATGATGTAATCTGGAAATAATGATTCTCCTCTATGGCTTGCATAACACACATGCTAGAGACATAGCGAACAACAATATATTTTTAAAATATGATGTGACCTTGATGAAAAATTATATTTTATGAATATTATTTACCAAAATATATAAGTAAATTATTTTCAAAAAATATAAATTTAATTAATGAGTTACAAATTATTTAAAAATGAATATATGAACAAAATTATTATAAATAGAGTATTTTAATTGGAAAATATTATTATCTTCACAAGATGTTTTAGACCTGATAAATTAATTTAATTACAATTAGTAAGTAAATATAATTTAATATATATGTTTCAAATTAATGATGATATTTTTTATATTCTTCCAATATGTTTTTATGCATAAGATAATAATAAAACCAATTTAACACATAAAACCCAATATTATTATTAAAGCAGTTTTACAACCTTTTTATAAAAAAGACTTTTTAAATTAAAAATTTTAATCATTTATAGATATAATATGTAAAAATAAACTTAATAATCTTAATCAAAACATAAATATTAGGATAGGGTAAATTTTCGGAATTTTTCAGCAGGGTTTCATATTTAATCAATAGTTAAAAATCCCAGATTTAAATTCCAAACTACATTTTCAAATAATTTATTTATAAAGTTAAATTATATTTTCAATTGAATTCAAAGATTAATTAGAGAATATTTTTTTCAATAAGTCCAATTATTTTCTTTGGAATATATTTCACATTTAAATTAGATATAAAAAATTCAAACTTTTGAACATTTCACTTTAAAACCCCACATTTTTGTTTTGCATATTGAATTAATTTTAAATATAATTTTCTTATTTATGTGAATTTAATGAGGAAAAATAGATTCAATATTTGTAATAATAAGTTAAAAATTAGTTTGTAGGGTCAATTACCTTTTTAGGTATAAAATATTACCATGTTAAAAAAATATTTACCATTGTAAAAGTAAAATTTTAACAAGGGTTAATGTTAAAAGTTAAAATCTAAAAATACCATAAAATATTAAATTTAAAGGTACATAGAGGTGTGTATCATCACTAAAATTCCTATAAAACACTAATTACAATGAAAAATTTATTGAATTTAATTCCACCTCTATATGGTTAGTTTTTAATATAAAATTGTTAATAAATTAATAACTTGAACCCACCACTCCTTGAGTATAAATAATAACCCTCACCTCCCCATTTCGACCCAAAAAGCCTTTTAGAACCTAAAATATATTCACATTACTATCCTCGTTAACTATCCCCAGTTTTATATATTTTTAGTTTCATTAAAAGTCTAAATCCAAGGTCCTCAAGGGTCTTTTAAGGGGGTGTTCTTCAAGATGTATGTTTCTCAAAGTACCTCTCTTAATTTATTATCTTTTTCTACTGTAGCATATCCTAGTTCATCCATAAATGAATGATAAATACAGAATAATTTATATACTCTAGTGTTATGTTTCTAATGTAATATCACATATCCATTTTGTTTTTCACCTCATCTTATTCAATGAAACAAAATTATTGTCCGAGTTATGTTGGTTAATCGACTCTATAAATAATATTATTTTTCATTTTCAATTATTGCCTTCATGGATGGTATTAAAACTATTATTATGGTTAAATATGATATAAATATATATTATAACCTATTTTATACTATACTAATGTTATATCAATCACACCTTCATGCTTTCTATGTTGTGGTAATATGATAATCTCGTTGGAGGAAGTGCGGACCACTCCGCTTCAACCGATGTGATTCTTTAATACACTACACAAAATGTATTAAAGATGTATGTACTGAATATATATGAAATATATGATATAATAAATATAATATAATAATTATATATATATTAACTCATTTTACATTCTTTCCATCAACCCAAATATTAAATGGAAATAGCATTCACGTATACATACAACTTGACCTCTCCATAAATGACGTATTATGTTACAAAAATATACATTCTAAGGATTATTATAATACACATATAATATATATACATGGTATTTATATCATGTTATACATTCTAGAATCATGATATTAGTATAAGGAACAACTGTATAACAAATTAAGACACATGCGATGAACAAAGCTAATATTATTCGAAGTGAAACCTTAATATAGGATGGTTAAAATATGGGTAAAATAGGGTTATAATAAAACCATATATGGTATTAGATATAAATATATGGTTCTATAAATGATTGATAATATATTTATATTTATTATATAGCTTGTTTGAATGAGTACGGCGAGACTCAAGACTCATGGTAAAGGAATTCTGACTCACTTTTAATTTTCATGAGATATTACACACGTTCACATCCTATTTATTATGTGAGGTGTATGTACTGACCCTATTATATTTCATGACATGAATACATATATCTTCATGATATTTTAGGATTCATTTGATGATATTGGGCTTATTATTTAAAAGTTAAATATAGTATGGGACACTTTGAATGGTTAGATAATTAATCCTTCATACATCTCAATATTTTTGAAATTATTTTAAATACAAATTATATGGACTTAAAGGGGTTATTATGCTTATTTTATGTCAATTATTAAGCTAATTAAAATGATTTTTAACAGTAATTTTTTAATGTTTCAATTTAGGGATAATTTTCAAATATCATTATTATCTAACATTGTTTATATGTAAGTATTTACTGGCGTTTATTTATCACTCATGTCCATGTTTTCTAAAAATGATTTCATAAAATGTTTTACTATACTTCTATGGATGTTTAATGTCATTTTTTCCCATTTTTTCATGTTACTACATGGCTTGAAATGACTCTTTCTTTAAATTTCCAAATGACTTACTTTTTCAATTTTTCGACAAATGTAGGAGAATAATGTTTTATTTAAAATTATATGGAATGAGCTGATGTTTATGCATTCATGACGCCTAATTCCATGAATCTTCCATTATAATGTTTCATGGTTTTCATCAATGAAATTATTTTTTTATTAAAGTAGTTTTCTATGAATAGAAAACACTTTTGGATAAGAAATGATATTTTCCTCGTGAATCAATTTCAAGTGTTTTATCAAAATTATTTTCTATCTAATATGATATTCCTTAGTAATATCTATATTATTCCTATGTTTTGATTTTGTTTATGGTATTTTTTAAATCCACTTGTTTAACCTATATCATGTTATGATGGAATTATGTTTGATGAACCCATTATATCTCTTTGATTATGCTATGATGCAATGATAATGAGATTGTATCTTTTTCCACAGATTATTGCTTGATTACATGTTTATGATATAGTTGGGGTTTGGCTTAGTGGTAAGCACCCCGTAATCCTACATGAAAAAATGGGGGTTCCAAACCCATGGGGTACATGTTACTATAGTAGTACTCTAGAAGCAGTGGCACTGTAGCAACAGAGGGAACTATAATAGCGGCAGGTCACTATAGTGGCCGTATGGTACTGTAGTAGTGGCAGGTATTGTGTGGCATTGTAGCAGTACGTGTACTATAGCAATACTATTCACAGAATGGGCCTTATGCTAAAAACTTGGGCCTACGAGCCTTATAATGGGATAAATGCCCATTGGGCCTTCGGGCTATGTAATGGGTCTCCCTCTACCCAGTTAAAAGAGGTCTTTTCGTTGATTTAATAATAAATGAGGCTTTGGCCCCAACCTTTTAGAAAAACAAGTTTATGATACGCATTTCATTCCATGGTTATGATATGATTGATTATGATTTTTTGGAACATGTATGTATGATTTCATTTTGATATGGTTGGTACCTATATCTCTCTCTAATGGATTGGGTAATGATTTAAATCTCATGAGATAGAGTAATATTGACTTGTGAGTGAACCATGAGTACTAAGATGGTATGAGGAGTGTACTCATGCTACTAAGATGGCCATAGCAATGAATCATGGATACTAAAATTTTATGGGGAGTGAACCCATACTACTAATATTGTTTTTCCAGTAATGTCTTGGTTACTATGGAAATGATATTATATACTTATGTGTTTTCCATAATTCCATGTTTTATTTTTATGTAATGATTTCATGGATTATGTTATTTTTTCCTTATGATTCATGTCTAATGAAATTTCATGATTTATGCCCTGATTTTTTTTATGATCTTTAATATGAACGGTATAATAATTTAATATTATTATCCCATTCTGATACTCCCACACTCATGTTTCTATTTATATGTTTCCATTGTTTACCCTTACTGAGAATCTGAGCTCACCCCATTTTATGTTTCATTTCCCAATTACTTGAGGAAGGTTATTAAGTAATATGTATCTAAAAGGGGGTTCTAGTTATTAAATAAATCATAAGAGATGATGTAGATGTTTTATGAACCAGATTTTTATGTTTCTCAGTTTCCAAATACACTAAAGTGATATGGACATTGGGTATTTTTTTGATGTTTTATGTATTCCAAAAAACGAATATAATTTATTTGTATAAAAAGTTTTTCAATATTTACAGTTGGTATCATCGAGAAGGATTAGTTAACCTTTGGAATCTAGGATGATAAAACCATAGTGATAATAATATGGAAATGTATAATGATATGACTATAGAGAAGGAATCATTTAGGAAAATATCATGTACTTTTGGTAAAGGATATAGTAAATTATCTCGTAGAAATAAACACATGTATAGATACTAAAATTGGTTTGGGATTTTTCATTCATGTACCTAGTAGTGAAAAATCTGATAAGATTTTTCATCCCAAACATAGTATAATCTGGGAAATGAAAATTGGAATTACTGCACACCTATTTTGAATCTCCAAGGAGATATGAATTGGATATTCGCAAAATCATCAAGAACCATTATGAAGGATTTGAATAGAATAAAAATATAAATAACCTAGTATAACCCTAAGGTCACATATATTAGATAATGTTTAATATTTTAGACATATAATAAGAATATTTTCATGATTATGTGATTCCTCAATGTGATAATTGCTTCTTACTCAATTATTCTAGGTTTTAGACATTTCAAGAGAAAGAAAGAAATAGATTAATGCATAGTATGATGGAAATTTTGTTGGTGATTAGTAAAATAGGATGATCACTATATTTTTGTATATTGTTATCATCCTTAATTAGTTTTCAAGTAATGTGATAAAAAATGTGTACCGTAACTAACTCTCAGACACACCAAGGAGGAGAAAGAAGATGTTTTTTATGAGTTCTGGTAATGGTGACCATTGAAGAAAGAAGAATCAGTTTGATTTTTATCATGACTATGTAAAGAATCACCTAAGTGAATTCTTTGAAGGAATAATAATATTTTTTAACTGTGTAAAAGTAGGACTTAAATCAAGAGACTGCAAAGGAAGAAGGAAGAGATTGGCTAATGAAATGGATAAGAATATTGGCATCCCTAAGACATCATCAAAGGTTCTGTGTTTTATGTGCATAGTAAATAGTCATTATGAAACTCAATGTTCCAACATAAAATATCCTAAATGGAACTAGTAATTTGGTGTGATTAATGGATACATTTATGATGATGAAGAGACTAAATATAAAATTTTAAAGGAAGTAGGTATTGTGGAGCCTTGTTAATGTCATAAGGATGAAGTAGAATAATAAAAGTGTTCATGTGTATGGAATAAAAAATTCCAAATGATAAAATATATAATGATTGTTTGAATTATGTTTTTATTTTTGAATTTACATATTTATGTTGATTTTTTTATTAACTAGTGATGTGATTTAATGAAAAGGTAAAATTTTGACTAAGAGAAGATAACTCCTAAGATGTTCTATATGTAAAGGAATTTTTTTTAAAAAGATAATTTGGATATGGACATATAAGTTAGACATTATTGATCACCTCAAAGGATATGTTGAGAACAAACTCTATGGGTGATGTTCTCAACTTCTTGGATTTATGGAGTATATCCAATAACCATTGGAATAAGGAAGAAATAATGTTTTCCAAAAGTATATATAGTAATATAGGTTTAAAGATAATATACAATGAGGGTATTCACATGTTTTGAATGTGGAAATCGATAGCTATTTTGTGATATATGGGGGATCAATGTTATTTTGATTTCTTGACCAATTTTTCACTATTTTGGATTTTCATTTATAAAACAGTTTGTATGGTTAACCATTCATTACATATATGTGTTAATCATTGGATGAACTATATATGTATTAATGTTGTATTTATAAACATCGTTAAAATAATATTCATGTTTATAATTATATCAAGGATTTATAAGTTATTTATGTTGGGAATTATATTTGTGTGGTTTTAGAAAAGGACATCATGTATGCCGACTGATAGCCAATCAAGTCTGGCATGGCCATAGGTCTTGAACCCATGACCAAAAGACGATAAGGGTTTCATGCATAATACTGACCTACACAATGTCATAGTTAATGATAAATTATTTTTTTATGATTAAATATTATTGATGAATTTGTATTGCTACTTTTTATGTTTAGAGAGTAAGGAATATTTATTTTTAAGAGACAAAAAATTATATTTCCCTTCTTTTATGGGCCTTAATATCCATTAAAAGTGGTTTTAGTGCTTTATGAATCAATTTTAATTTGTAGAAATTCATTCATAGTGGAAATGGATGAATTATACATTCATAAAAAAACAAAATAAATATGAAATATTATTTATATAAATATATCAATAATTACTCAACAATATGAAATTTATCAAAACAATTGTCCTAATACCTTAAATTTTGTTGAACTGATGAACTTTGAAATCATCATTTACTTATGAATTTGAGGCCCTAATCATTTATTTCTTCATTCAATTATTTTTTATTGATGTGAACAATCAAACCCTATAAATATTTATTCTTTTCATTCTTGTCCAATTTTCACTCCCATCCTTTTTTCTCCTATGTGGAATCCTAGTTATATGATACATTGGGTAACCATTAGGATTTCAAGATTCCCACGTTAAGGGTAGTATTACTGTTCATTTTTACAAAGTGGGTTTCTATGAATAAAACCATCAAGTATTAAATCATTAATAACCCTGCTAAATTTAGAGGGTGAAATTGATTTTAAGGTGGGTAGGATGTAACAACACAATATTTTTTCATTTTTAATTTTGAGAATTAATTTAATATTTTTGATATTTCTCATTTCATGTAACATTTAAAATAGATTATTTTATATTAAATAACTATATTTTTCATACAATAAATTAAGAAAATTATGTCTATATACATGGAACACTGAGGATAGATTATGTTAGATGTAGTAAACACATGCCTCGATGGCTTGCGTAACACACATGATCGAGGCGTAGGGAACAATAATATAATATTAAAATATGATCTAACTAAGATTTTAAATTATATTTTATTAATATTATTTACTAACATATATAAATATATATTTTTAAAAAATATAAAATTAATTATTTAGTTAATTTTTTAAAAAAATGAATGTACGATCCATATAAATATAAATTGAGTATTTTTGTAGAAAAATATTATTATAATAAAAAGTTGTTTAAATCATAATAAATTTAATTATTTTGTATTTGTAAGTAATTTTAATGTAATATATGTGTTACATATCCATGTAGATATTTTTTATATTCATCCATTTTTTATAAGAATTATATTAGATGAAATCCAAATTAACACATAACACCCAATAATTTTATTAAGGTAGCTTTACGACTTTTTTATATAGAACCCTTTTTAAATCTAAATTCTGAAACCTTTATAAATTAAATGTTTAAAAATAAACATCATCTTTGAAATAGAAACATAAAAATTAGTTTATGATAAATTTTTGGTATTTTTTGTAAGATCTATTTTTAATTAGTAGTTAAAAATCATTGATTTTAATTCAAAACTAATTTTTCATCTAATTAATTTATAAGGTTAGGTTATATTTTTAATTGGATTAAATGTTTTATTTGATTAATTATTAATAATTAAATACAATTATGGTAATTAGAAAAAAAATTACATTTAACCTAGATAGACAAACATTTCAAAATTTTGAATGTTTCACTTCAAAACCCCACATTTTCATTTTTCTTATGCAATTAATTTTAAATATAATTCTACAAATTAAGTGAATTGAATTGGGTAAAATAGATCCTATATATCGAATCATAATTTAAAAATTAGGTTACTTGTTCAATTTTATTTTTAGGTATAAAAATGTACCACGGTGAAAACAATATTTACTATAGTACAAGTAAAATTTTGACAATGGTTAATGTGAAAGGTTAAAAGCATAACATACCTAAAAATACAATCTTTAAAAGGAGGATGAGGTGTGTATATAACCTAAACTAAAAATTAAAAATTAATTACAATATAATTTCATTTAATTTAATGCCACCTCTATATAGTTATCATTTAATATAAACTAGTCAACAAATTAATCATTTAAACCCACATCTCCTCAGGTACAAATAACAACCCTCACATCCCCATTTTGATCGAGAAATCCCTTTAGCTCCGAAAATCACTGAAAAATACTCCCCTAGTAACTCTGCGCAAACACCATTCATTTTATTCTCACCAAAAAACCAAATCCAAGGTCATAAAGGGTCATTCAAGTATGTGTTATTCAAGAGGTAATTTTCACAAAGTACCTCTCTTAATTTCATTTATTTTTCTAGTTTATCCGATCCTAATTCAACCATAAATTCATGATAACTCCAAAATAATTTATATACTTTATTTTTATGTTTCTAATTTAATATCTCATATCCATGTTGTTTCACACCTCCCTTTATTAAAAAAACAATGTTTTTGTCCATGGTATGCCTGTTAATCAACTCCATATATAATGTTTTTGTTCTTTCTCAACTAACAGCTTTAGGGATGACCATAAATCTATTTTTATGGTTATATACCATTTAAATGTTTCTATTATAACCTATTTCATATTCTTTTAAAGTTATATTAAACATACCTTCACACTTTCTAAGTTGTGTTAATATGATAATCTCGTTTGAGGAATTGAGGACTACTGCCCCCTCGAAGCAGTGTGATTCATTTATACACTACATGTAATGTTTTAAAGATGTATTTAATGAATATATATGATATAATAAGGATACTATAATAATTAGATACACATATATATATTCATATATATTTATTTTCCTTAATTTTTATCAACCCAACAATTAAACAGAAAAAGCATTAATTCATACATACAACTTGACATCTCCATGAATGATGTTTTATATTTCATACTTATATATTATCAGTATTATTATAAAACAATTATAATTAATATAAATAATATTAATATCATTTTTTACATTTTGGGGTCATGATATATGTATAAGGACCAACAATATAAGAAATTAAGACACATGTGAAGGACAATGCTAATATTTTCTAGAGTAAAACAATAACATAGTATGGTTACGAAAAGAGTAATATAATGTTATAAATAAACCATATATGGTATTAGATATAAAGATATTGTTATTTAAAATATGTATAAAAAATTATATTTATTATAAAGTTGTTTTGAATGAGTACTATGAGACTAAAGACTCAATGTAAGAGAATTTCATCTCACTTCTAATTTTCATGAGATATAAGACTTGCTCAGCACTTTTTTTGTGTATGTACTACCAAAATTATATTTAATGTCATAAATATTATTATATTCATGGAATTTAATGATTAATTTGAATATATTAGTCTTATTATTTAAATGTTCCAAGTGGTATGGGACACTTTGGATGTTTAAAGAATTAATTGTTTCTCAATTTCAATAGTGTTTCTATTATTTTACATAACTATTTATAAGGATATAAAGGGGTTAATAAGGAAATATTATGTTTATTAAAAAAAATTCAAAAAGTAATATGTTTATGGTTTTATGAAATGGTAATTTTTCAATATCATTAACATATGATATTGTTTATACGTAGGTATTTATTGGGGTTTATTTATCCTCTATATCCATGTTCTCTAAAAACGAATTAATGAAATGTATTCCTTATGGTAAATGGATGTTTAAAGTCATTTTTACCCATTTCTGACTTTTTATACATGGTATGAAATCAATCAATCATTCATTTTCTATACATGGTATTTTTTCTTTTCTAACAAAAGTATTAGAAGAATGTTTTATTTTAACTTATATGGCATGAATAGATTTGTACGCTTCCATGACTGCTTATTTCCATGAAGAGTACCATAATTAGTTTCATGGTTATATTAATAGAATTTTTTTTAAAAAAAACTCAGTATTTTATGAAAAGAAAACATTTTTTATGAATAAATTATATTTTCCTCAAGAATCAATTTGAAGTGTTTTATCAAAATTATTTTCCTTCTAAGATGAAAATATTTATTAGTATCTCTATTATTCCTATGTTTTTATTATATTAATCATATTTATGAAATATATTTTTTTATCCTAGATTGTTTTATGATGAGATTGTGTTTTCGAAATCAATTTTATCCCATCAATTATTCTATGATGAAATGATAATGATCTTGTATCGTTTTTCACAGGTTATGATATGATTACATGTTTATGATACACATTTCATTTCATGGGTTATGATATTATTTTTATTGCATTTTTGGAACATGTATATACTAAATGAATCCCTGAAATGTGGAGGGGATCTCTTGATCCTTCGATGGATCTCCCCTGTAGGTAACGACAGAGGACTCCACGCCGGCCCCTCCCCCCTCGATGCAAGGGGGGAGGGGGAATCGTCACCCCAAAGACAAGCAAGGATCTTCCAGCCCTTCTCTAATCTAGAGTTTATCCCAACTTTCCTGAATGTCTATATAAACCCTAAGGTCCCAGATATAGTCGACGGGGTACCGAATCTCCATCTTTCTCCATCTAAGTTTATAGAATCTTCTAGCTTGTTGAATCTCACACTTGTGGCTCGGTTCAAGAATAAGAGGCATTTTGTGGATGACTTTGATCGATTCATTTTCGGTTCTTGGGATCTACAGGATTGAGCAGTGGTCGATTTTGTTGACAGTAAAGAAATTATGATTCGATTTGAGACAGAGGTAGACCACATTCAAGCATGGTTGAGGGATCCTCTCTACTGCAAGGGATCTCGCTTCCTGCTCTTTCATTGGTCCTTTGAACTGTATATGAACTGTGAGTCACCTTCCATCGCGGTCTGGGTAATTTTTCATAAACTTCCTTTTCCATTTCAAAATCCTTTTATAATTCAAATACTTGGAAATATGGTAAGTCAATTCCTTTGTTCTGATAGCTGCACCGAGGCGGTTTACCATCCAGTGAATCCCCAGGTGTCTGTTGAAATTGATGCATCTCATATTCCTTTTGACTTTGTTTGTATCACGAATAGCGAAGAGTATCGTTGTCGTTAGTGAATTGTTTATGAATATTTGACCGAGTTTGTACTTCTTGCAAGAGTATGGGAAATTCGGATGATGTATTTCGAATTGGACATCCTCCACGGTTGAGGGAGATCCGTCGTAAAGGGAAAGCTGCTCCTGTGATCACGGCTAAAGATTGTCGTTTGGAGACAGGATTAGTGTCGGGTCCTGATTTGATGTTGATAGGGCCTGTTGATAGAGGGCGGTGCTCTGGTGTGTCTAATTCAACTTGGGATGGTGAGGCAGCTGGGTCTTGTAAGGTCGTCTCTGAGATAATTCATGATTCTGGAGCTTCAGGTAGTAAGAAGAAGCTTATCCCGAAGGTTACTGAGAGCATTCATAGGTTATGGCAGGAGGTTGGAATTTCCACAAGCTCATTGGTTAGTGAGGGTGGAGGGAATGTTGGGGATGAGAGGGTGTTTCTTACAGCAGAAGTGGTTGGCTCGACTGGGCCGAAGGAGTCGAGAGTTTTGGACCCTTGGGCTCCCTCTTTTATTTCATTGAGTAACAGATTTGATGGCCTTTTTGATGGCTTGTTGGCTAAGGGTCTAGAGGAGGAGGGTCTTACAGAGGGGATGATGGTGAGGAGGCTCCAGAGAGATAGCAGACTGATGTTCTTGATAATGAACCTGTTCTGGTCGAAGAGGAAGATGTGGAGATTCAAGAGTCTGGTGACAGGGGCAGGAGCTTGCTGGTTTGACAGTGGAAGACTACCTCACAATGGTCAGGAGATCCACTCTGGTGGAAGTAGACAGGAGCCCGAATTTTTAGGCTGGTGGAGGTGTGATGGAGGCACACACGGCGAATGTGAAAAATGTGTTTGCAGATGGTGAACACATTCCTTTGATGGAGAATAAAAATCCAGACCAACAGAGGTAGAAAAATGCAGGGAGAAATGTTCCGAGATTGGGGGAGAAAGCGGGTAAAGGAAAGGAATTTTTTGGGGGAGGAAAAGAAAACTTTAGTGGCCCAGTCGGTCGTTCATTCAGCGATGTTGTTCAAAGTGGGAAACAGAAACTAGAAACAGTTGAAGGGCCTTGGTCTGCTACTCCAAGAAGACGACCAAGTAGAGATTACTCATGCCTTCTGAGGCCGATACAGACTAGATCTTCTTCCAAGAGGGATAGTGACGTGACCATGGCTTTTAAGGAGGCTAGCATGGTCAAGAGGACATCACCAGACAATCATGTACTGGATCAAATTAGGATTCAGGTTCAAAGTGAACGCTAATGGAGGTCACTAGAATGGGAATCATCTATGGCTATCGGAGAAGATGAATCCAGCTTAGCAGGCGGAGATGAGTATGGTTTTTATGATGTGTAATTCTGTGTTGGTTGTGTTTTATGCATTTGTGTTTCTCTTATTTTTGTTTTTGTTTGTATGTTTGGGCCTTAGAATCCCATAAACCGGGTTTTGAAAATCAAAAAAATGATTTGGCGTATATAAGATTTAATTTCGAGATGGGTGGGACCTATATCTCTCTACAATGAATTGGGTAAAGATTTATATCTCATGAGATAGACTAAGATGATATTTAGATTGAACCATGACTAGCAAGATGATGTGAGGAGTGAACTAATGCTACTAAGATAACTGTGGGAGTGAACCACAACTACTAATATGGTATAAGGAGTGATGTCATATTTCTAAGATGGTCTTGGTAGTTATTTCATTGATACGATGGAAATCATATTACATGCTTATTTTTTCCATAATTCAATGTTTTATTCATTTGTTATTTTATAATGGATTGTGTTATTTATTTCTTTTTGATTCATGTCTGATGAACTTTCCAGCTGTATGTCGTGATTTATTTCCATGATATTTGATATGTGGGGTATTATATTTTAATATTTTGATCACATTCTCATTCTACTATGCTCATTTTTATATTTACATGTTTCCACTGTTTACCCATACTGATCATATGTGCTCACCACCTTTTATGTTACTTTTCCCTAGAATTTTGAGAAGGGTATTCATTTAATATATGTCCAAAAGGGGGTTTTCATAATAAAGTAAAAATTATGAGATGAATTTGATGTTTTATAAACCAGTTTATTATGTTTTCTAGCTTCCAAAGTCACTAATCTAATACAGTATTTAGGTATTGTTTTTTTTGATATTTTAAGTATTCCACAAAAGTAATACAATGTCAATGTATTCCATGTTTTGGGACTTTTCATCCTTATTTTTCTATCCCAGTATAGTTTTATGTTGCTCAACACTAGTTACAGCTCTAGTACCAATATCAAATCTTATATATGATGGAAATCCCTACATGTAATAAATGTCTACATACAGTTTCCATTCCTTCCACTAGTCACCATTTCTAAATAATGGTATATGAATTAGGATATGAATCATAATTTATAATCTATAATTAGAAAAACTCTTAATCATAAATTGAAATTTTATGCATAAATAATCTCATAATCATAAACATTTTCTATTTGGGGACATAATTACATTTAAATCCTAAATTATTGATTTTAAAGAAAATGTGAATTATCCTAATCATATCCCCCATGAGTTTCAAACATGGTGCACAATAAGGCTCGTAGTTGTGTACGAGGTTACCCCGAGTCAATCCTTGGGTACCTTGTTGGAGTTATTACCCCTATGAATATCTATTTCATAACCACATCCACATGTAGTATCCATAAAGGGATGTATTTCATGGAAGACTCACATAATATATACCTTACAAAAATTCATGGATGTTCTTCTATGATTATACTCAAATACTATCTTAGGGTTATGTTTCCTAATCTATGTTTTCTAAATCTAGTTTCCATGGTTTATACTAAACATTATCCCATAAAAACTATAAATACCCTTACCCTAGTAGCATGGAGATGGTGACTTACTTATTTACATTGGTAAAGATATGAGATATGAATCCCAAGGGACTGATCAGTTTATCTATTTTTGATTCTAGATTACATACATCAACATTACATTAATGCATTAAATGAAGTATAAAATAGTAAATCCTTTGGAAACACCCATAAACTCCTAGATTATTCATACATGTCATTCATAATATACATATTCAGATCATAGTTACAAATAAAATAAAATAAAGGTGTGATCATAGATGCTTATTAAGGGTAATTAATATAACATAAACTAATATAAAAAAGGAATGGTGAATCACTGAAATCATATTCCATTATTACATAATATTGATCATAATTTGTAATAAATAATAGTTGAACAAATAATGTCACATAACAATAAAATGAGAAAAAACCATAAGTATGTATATTCTACTAGTAGAATACTAAAATTGATTATCAATTACTAATATCATAATGAGTTAATTCACATGATAGATATCTGAAATATAGAGTGGAGGCCTCATCCAAGACATCTAAAAATAAATAGTTATGGACTCATCCAAACTCCTATCTGTTTTTTTCATGAGACCTACCGATTCATCGAGGGGATATAGTGGGATCCACCTATAACATTATAAGTCCAATAAATTCATCATATTAATGGGGTTAAACATAAAAAACAATTACATATTGAATTTATATAAAATTCAACAATCTTTGAACATAATGACTAACCATTTATAGTAGTATGGGAAATAGTTTCAAGATAGAACTTCCATAGTAAAACAAATCATATATCATTTAAAAACACATGGGACATGATAATAATAAGAGATAAATCACCATAAATAATAAAATTCTACATATTTTTTGAAATCGTTGAAAATAATCTAATAATTAATCAAGGAATTCTTGGAAGAAATACTCCTTTTAATTTTCAAATAAATGTTCATTTGGAAAAATCATTTATAAATTTCATAATTTTGTATATAAAAACACTAATTAAAAAATATAGTTTTTGAGGAAAATATTTGTTATTTGATAAAAAATGGTACCTTTAAAGATATAATGAATGGTATTAAAAATGGGTAAGAAATAGATAGGTTCCCTTTAATCGGGCATGCATATTGGGATGAATTGAGAATTGAACCTAGTAAAACATGTATTTCCCCATAAAAATGAAACAATAAGGAACATGTGTTTGGAATTTATTCATATAATTTATAATAATTATATAAAAATTAAAAAGAATTACATTTCTATATAGAGGGAGAAACCATAACCCAAATGAAAATGGAGATTCTGGAAGAAACACTTATCTCATGTATGAATGTATTTTTCACTCCAGTATAATGTCCATGATAATCTAATAAAATAAATTAATGAGTCAATTTAGAAACTTTTCTAAATGTTTTATATTTTTATAACACTATGATGTTCATTTATGTTATTTTTGATGAGTTATACGATAAAATTTCATTATTCAGGAGCGTTCATTTCCATGGTTTTCATGATCTGTTTACTTTTATATGAGTATGGTATTTCTTTTAAAATGAGAATAAATATATAGAAATGAAGTTCTATTTTATTAAAGAAAATGAGTAATATTTAATTGTTATATATTTTATTTTATTATTTTTTTTGAGGTTGAATCATTATATAAGACATTCATGTTATCTGTTTAAATTATTTCGGCATCTTTTCGATCATCACACCTAGATATGTTTTATTAATTAAAATATTGTGTTTATAATAGTTCCAAAACATTAAATATTATCTAATACATATTTTTATAATTTTTAATAACTATAAAAAATTCTTTATTACCATTAATTAATTAATTAATGGAAAATGAAAATCCATAGTCTAATATGTCTCTAAATTGACACATCATGTTTGATGTTTTCATTTATATAATAAAAGAAAAAGAGAAAGGATTTTGATGATGGATACTCCATTATCCTAAAATAATTATTCTCTATATATGATACTATATTTTTCATGTCTCTTTGGATAGGTAAGGTGAGGGAAGGATGAGAAACCAAGAGAAATTGTATGAAAATAAAATAAAAGAAAGATGATTTTTACCTCTTCATTTTCCCACCTTGGGAACCTCCTTAAGAATATTGTCTTAACTATTTTGTTCAGAAAAAACAACACATCACATGGTGGAGAGGTTTGGGAATAGGATGGGGTTTTTTAAGAGTCTTAGTACTTACATGGTTTGAGGAGAAGGGGTGGTGGGGTGGTATTTATAGTGGAGAAGAGGATGTTTTTTAAATATTTTATTCAATTGTTTACTAGTTTGTATCATTACTATGAATAGCTTAATAATTGCTAATAAATATATTAAAATAATTAAGGTTATTTTGAGACTATGATGCTTACAGTAGACATGAATAAATGAATATTTTATTTAAGTTATAATGTATTTGTAGAAAAAATTATAGTATTTTACTTTTCACTAAAATTCATGTTTTTCAGAAAAATCCAAAAAATTAACCCTATCCATTTTTTTATGTGTAGAATTAAATAATGATATAAATTTTTTGAAATTAATTTTTTATTTATGAAAAATTTAATTTTTAATTAAAATCACTATTTACTCAAAAAATAAAGATATTAAAAAAATAACTGCTTTTATAAAACATTTCAAAATTAACTAATGTCTCAGAAAATTATCATAAAAAATAAGACAAAAAATATTAATTTAGGAATACATTTTATGAAAAATAAATTTATTTTACTTTTTTTATAATTTATAAAATATTAATTGAATATTTATAACTAAAAAAATACCAACACTAAATCAATATATTTTAGAATATTTATTTAAATATTCTATCATATAATTATATCATACATATATTTATAATATGACTAAATTTTATTTACAATTTTATGGTTGTGGATAATATTTATTTGGTCATTTTACTTTTCATAAGGGTCTTATACTATTGAAAATGTCATATTACTATTTCAGAATTATAGGTTCCTTAACTTTTTGGAATACATCTTATTACATTAATTATTCATTTATAAAGTCTGTGTTGTGTTATATAAAAACTTTTATGTGATATACACTATAATATATATTTAAAAATGGTAATTTCATTGTTACCACTCTAGGACATTAAATTATGGTTTATAATATATAATTATAATTGAAAATCATTTTGTACATAAATAAATTTTCCAGGAAAGATGTGTTTATAAGCATAAAAGTAGATTTATACCAAAATCATGAATTTTAAACATAAATTTAAATTAATTAGATTATTTTTAATAAATTTTATCATATTTCACTTTTATACAAAATATAAAATATAATAATATTTTAAATTAGTTGATTTAATGAATGGAAGTGATAGTTCTAAAAAAATTACTGTTTTCACTAAAAGAAAAATCATTAAAAAAAATTTGAACCATTAACCTGAAAATAATTTTGATAATAAAATTTCTATAATTTTACCCTTTTTTATAATTTAAAAATAAAAAATTTGAAAAATTAGATTATATTATCTGAAAAAAAAAATAATTAAAATTATTTTTGAAGAAAATTTATTTTGATGCTTAAAATGATATTACTGAAAATCATGAACTTATTTAAAAGGGATTAAAAAATAAATTTTAATTAACTAGCACCCTTATATTTGTTAATATTGTTAATCCTATTTATACCCACAAATTTTATGATTAAGTTAAAACCCCTTATTGAATTTATAAAATTTTAGTAGTATAATGTAGTTCATTAAAAAAAAGTGTTATATCTATCAAAATATATTAATGACATAAAATTTATTTGAAGTTAAAAAAATTCAGAAATATTGGGGTATTGCATTATCATCGTATTACTAATTCGTGTCCTACAAATTTGAACTTGTGCTCAATAATCATGGTTTTTTAATTTGAAATTTCTTTTGCGGTGTACCCAAATCATAAAAAGGGTCAATAAATCATCCACATAAAAAATAGAGAATGTGATGTATGAATTCTATATATAATAACACAAAAAAAGTTTCAAAATATGATATCATTTTTGGTAATTGAAAATTTTGACATGAAAGGGAAATCAAATTTCCATTAGAAAACATAGACTCATAGAGGACATTGTTAAGAGAATGTTAACAAGTACAATGGAATAATTTTATGATAGGTGAGAATACCATTAATTCATGTTAAATTAATGTCAAAGTATAATTTTTTATTTGATGTTCCATTTCCTAATATTGAGGGATTATTTTCTTCCAAGAGAGTTAATATTAGAAAATATACATTCTTTTTTTATTTCATATCATAAGAAAAATTACATCCTTTATTTGGACTTCAATCAATTTCCACTACAATTATTACTCTAAAAAGAAAAATCCAAGAAGAATTTTTTATAACCAAAGAACTAAAATTAACTTTTATCGAATCATAAGATCTATAAAAGACTGAATTGGCCTTTTTTATGTATGTATATATTTTTTAAAGAAAAATGTTAAGTATAAGTAATGTGATATAATGCATTAAACTCTAAACCACAACAGTAACAACCAATGTTCAACTTAATATTTTTCTATCCATTAATTTATTTTGGAATAATTTCATACTAAATCAGACATCACCTAGTACATTGGTAGGATTTTCACCATTTTCACCCACTAGTTATTGGGTTTAATCCAACAACTTTTCCACATATAGAGACATGTACTTTTTCTAAAAGTTTGTTAATATAATTCAATTATATTATGAAAAATATGATGAACATCCTTAAAATATTATTGATCACCAAATCACTTTTTTTCTATAATGGTTTTCATATATAACATGTTCTCTAAAAATAATAAAATAATATTCATTTAAAATTATTAACAAAACATCAATGATAATTTGAGGCCTAAATGTTTTCAATACTTTTAAACGTATGAAAACAAAATTATTCCTCAAATAATAGAAAATAATGAACATAATGGTCATATATACCTTAACACAATAAATAGTTTCCCAATATTTAATTAATCATAATAAAAATACTACCACATAAATCCACAAAAGGGGTGTATAAGACATCAAACATATGACCAGCCTAAAACATGTAATCCACTAATGGTATTAATATATCTTATGTTGATATTATATAATGAAATATATTCTACAAAAAATAAGACAATCCTTACATGTTTCATGATTAATATTAAAAAAATATCAATTACATAACACTTATACCACAAAATTCAAAAATCCTAATATATAACCACTTCAATCATTCCACTTAAAACTTAAATCATTAACCATGCTTCATCATCTTATTCCATAATTATTATTTCATATAAAAAGAAATTTGAATCTTGTATTATGAGTTAAAACCCATAATTTAATAATTTTCAAACATTTAATAAAAAAATTAATGATAAATAGTCCATTAAATTCATATTTTATTCATATTAATTTTATTATAAATAGTAAAACTAATACTCAAGCAACCTTTGTTGATTTTATTCTCAATCCACCATGTTGGACATCTATTTTGATAATTCCCAAACATTTCACATTTAAAACATTCAACCATTTATGATACAGTGTGAACCTATTATGCTCATCCGTTTCATTACATGAAAATTTAATTCTTCCTTAGTAATTACATAATTTGTTTCCTTATTTAACACAGTCAAGAAGTATTCTAATTGCAACAAGATATAAATTTTAGTTATTATTCAACAATTCTATATATATTGGATGTTGAATCTTCATTCATCTGTGGTCTTTATGAAACTCAATCACTCTCTTATTTATTATGTTAGTAAAGAGACTATTGTTGAGATTGATTATCATGTAAAGGTATGGATGATTAAGCATAATCATATGGTTTTGTATTCCAAATATAATTTCACTATTGTTATTATTATGATAGTCGTTCAATTGAACATGAAATTTAACATTAAAATTAATCCATTATGTTCCAGCCATATAATAAAAAATACATTGTTTGAGAAATAATAATCATAAATGGAACAAAAAATGATATATATATATATAGATAATGTTTAAATAAATACACATTCTTTTAAATATATATAATATAAGGTTTATCCTCGTTCATTAATTGTCCTTATCTATTAAAAACCATCATCAATGGTTTTTGAAGGGTTTTTTATTTCCTAAAAATATCCCTCGAGTGTGACAAAACAGGTGTGCGGAAAATACTTTTGTCATCCCCCATATAAGGACTAAGTCAAATCCCAGTGTTCCATTTTCAATTTTATTACCAATAGGAACAAATTTTCTTGATCCTCTTAAACCACTACTATTTGGAAAGAGAATTAATTTCATGAAAACCACCCACTCTATGTTTCAATACAATTCTGTGATATTTTCCTATACATAAACTTATCCCTAGATTTTCCCTAGGGGTGTCACTAATGTTTTCTCAATAGTTTTACAATGGTAAACAAAAAATATCCTCGAATTGAAACTATATCCTCCCTAAATTTTATTACATTAATATTACCTCTTAATAGATGATTATTCATATCATTTTATAAAAATGCACATTATGATTATAAATTTATTCCGTCTTCGGAAAATTGATTTGTAAATGAACTACATCATCTTCGACAATGTTTATTATAAATATCACCCTTATTAGTCATATAATACTCAATTCCTTTCATCCAAACATAGGGAATGAAAAAATAATATAATTTTATCATGGATTCTTAGTAAGGATAAATAAATAATATATCGACATAACATGATCATAAGGTTATGAGAACATTATAATAACATTTTAAAACAAAACCCTTTATATCATGGATCATAAAATAGAGTAATGGAATAAATATTGGTACTTCATAATAAATTATTCACAATTTAATTAACTAACATAATACAGGAGGGAATAATATTGGAATATACATATATTTGTGGCATAAAAAATATAAAATCTCTTTCATTGTAGTAATGAATCATTCCCAATACCATAATAGTTGATTGGGTTAACTCACTAAACCACAAAACAATACATATATAACTCTCAAGACTATCATAGTGGACAATTTCACTTATTTAAATGGGTTCTCTCTCCATTCTGGAATTGTTTATCTCAGAAGATACAAATCGTTACCCAATGCATTAAAGGACTTTATAATTTCGGGACCGTGAGTCATATAATGAAAATAATATAGTTATGTTAAAAAATATCATAAAATATACTTCTTATAATAACTCTTGAAAACAAATTAGTTTCATAAGAATTTAATAATGGCATTACATATGGAAAATAAAGGGAAATCATAATCATTTCACTAATTCCTCATATCATAATCCAAGGAAATTTGATGGGTTTCGAAGAACACATTTTAATACTAATAATAATCCATACATATAAATAATTAGGATTGTATTATTAGATCAAATCCTCAATAAATAATTTAAAATGTTATACAATTCCACTATAGAAGTAAAAATAATTTTATAATATCACAAGGAACATTTATTGAGTAAAAAATTATAGCCATTTTGAAATAACCAATTTCAAATCTTACAATTTACCAAATATTAAGGAATACCTTATCGTTGAAATTTACATTGAATATTTTAAAGTATTATTTAAATAATTTAGTAGTTATGATGGTGGAATAATTCAATTCATTCTATGAATGTTAAAATAAAGTATTAATTTTACATTTTTAGTAAATAGTCCAACGCACCTCATTTCAAAATTGAAAAAAATATTCATTTAAATGTAATTTTTAAAAATTAAAACATGGGTAAAAAATAATTAATACTCATTTACTAATATTTAAAATATTTTTGGAATAATTTATAAACAACACAAACATGGAAGACATATGTTTTCGACCAAATAGAGAAATAACATCGGTTTTCCCTAAAAATGTATGGCTTAGTAATCTTTAGTAATTAAATAGTTTAAAATTCAAGGAAAATTTTAATATATTGAAATAAACTAAATTTACTTCATTTGTTAGTAGATATATTGTATGGTGTGATCCTCAGAAGAATAATCATAAATAATCATGATAAACAATGTCATTGTATCATAACACCCTTACCACATTGGTAGTAGTGGAATCATTAGCCTTGTAAAAGAAATAAAATTAGATTAAACTCTATATACCATAATTTTGTTGTATTACTGTTAAAATAATATAATGGAAAGAATATACACAAAATAATAGAAATTAGTGGTGAATATTCCATGTCTCCCTCATAAATAAAATTGAGATGAAAATCCTTTACCTCACGTCTCAGCATTCGTTGTGCATGTATGAACCTAGTATAAAATAAGTATAGGTTTATTATATATATTTTCCACAACCATACACACACATATATATAAAAACATATTATTAAATTATACACATTTTTCACTCATTTATTAACAATTATTTATTAAAATCACTACTCTATGTGACAAATTCTTCGTTTTCCATATATATTTTTGTGTGTAGTTTTGGTCCTTGAACAATGATCAGAGTTACATAATCGTAAAGATGTTAATAATAATATAAACTTCATATATAATCATTATATTCATATTAATGGTCATCCATAATATATATATATATATATTAAAAAGGATGATGTACTAATCAAATACCAGAGCACTAAATAGATCAAGAAAAATTACACAAGTATAAATGAGGGGAATTTATTACAATCATTCGGGTGAAGAGTGGTGAATTCCTCTAGAAGGATGTCTATGCATGTGTGATTGCTATAAACACCCTTATTTGAAAGGCCATCCTCCACTTTATTTTCCTATCTGCAGGTGTGAGTGATAATATGATTGAGCCCTAATAGGTAGTGAAGGCAGGTGATCAATTTAGCAGTAAGGGTCCATGTTAGGTGAATTGTTCCATGTCTTAGAGCATGAACAATGGTCGTTGAATCACATTCAATCCAGACGTTTTTACAGCCTTTTTTCCTTATTAATTCAAAAAAATTGATGACACTAAACATTTCTACTTCCAGGGAGGAGACATTACCACATGAACCATAACAGCTTCCAAGATTGTATCCATTGTGGTTTCTGGATATGATTCCATATCCAGCAGGTCTAGGTTTTCCTTTTGAGACGCCATTTATATTCTGATTTATCCATCCAGGAATAGGTGGTAGCTAGAAAAATTCCAGTAGAACATTCAACGGGTTGTATCGTCCCTTGATCCAAAGTCGCCTCAGGAAACAGAAATCTCTGATTGAATTGTGGAAAGTCCCTACTTGCATGATTCTTGCCTCAATGATCGCAGTGCGGATTTTTATCAGAGGTGGTATTCTTCCAAACACAAGACTTATAATTTCATTTATGATTCCATAGATTTAGAGATAGATGTTATTTATGAAATTAAATTAATTACATATCATTATATGTGAGATAATTCATTTATTATATTATAGTGATATATATTGATGAATGAGGTGGATGAAGAAATAAAAATATGTGTCTCCAAGAATGATACCTCTTCCCTCTGGTGACGACGACGGTCGCAGCGCCGGCTCCTCCCCCTTGGTGGGGGAGGGGGATTCACTGTCTCATGAGAGAGCTCGGTCCTTTCGGCCTTTCTCTAACCCGGAGTTTCTTCCCCATTTTCTGAAATCTTCGATTAACCCTAAGGTTCTGGAACTAATTGATGGAGCACCGAATCTTCCTCTCTCATTATTTGAGTTCACAGAGTCTTTGGCCTTGCTGAATCTCACCCAGGTAGATCGTTTCAAGAACAGAAGACCTTCGGGGGATGAATTAAATCGATTTGTTTTTGGATCATGGGATATTCGCGAACGAGCGGTTTTGGGTTTACTGGATAGTAAGAAAATTATGATTAGATTTGAGTCAGAGACAGACCTCATTCAGGCTTCGGCTATGGAACCTTTCATATTAAAAGGAAATCATTTTATGCTTATGTGCTGGTATTTTGATCTTCATATGAACCGGGATTCTCCTTTCATCACTATTTGGTATGTTTTCCTAAACTACCTTTAGTGTTTCAAAACCCTTCTGTTATTCGTTTATTGGGTAACACGGTAGGAAGATACCTTTGTTATAATTGTCACACAGAAGCAATTTTCCATCTGGTAAATCCCCAGGTGTGTGTTGAAATGGATGCATCATTCATCCCTTTTTGATTAAATTTGGATTACGATTGGGGAGGAGTATAGATGCAAACAGAGGGTTGTCTATGAAAGATGGACGGATTTTTTTGGTTTTTTAAAGTGCTTGGGACATCCGATTTAAGATTGATGAGTGAGGGGGGAATGTTACAGTGGGAAGGAGGATAAGATGAGCACTGAGGAGGGAATAAGGCATAATGAACTGGGAAACTATTCAAGGGAGGCTCTGGATTCGTCGATGAAGGGGGTAGCTGAAGGAGGGAGGGGTTCTAAGATGAACGATTCAGCTGGGGAAGACCTTGCCTCTGGTTCTCATGTTATTGTCTTTGAGGAAGATCCAAGAATGGGAAATACCACCATTGGGATGAATCTGGATAAGGAGAGGGATGTTAGGCCTTCTAGTGCTGCGGGTCCAGAACAGGTTGAAAAGGATCAGAGATGTTGTTTTGTGGAGGTGGATAACACGGCCAAACTGAAGGAGACAAACGTTCTGGATCCTCTAGATAAAACTTTTATGGTTTTGAATAACAGGTTTGAAGTCCTAAAAGAGGGTAATGTGGTTGAGGGTATGGAGGAGGAGGTCATTACAGGGGGTGAGGGTGATTTTGTGATTGTGGAGAATAGGCAGGAGGATCACTTGGGGCAGGAACTGGTTGCATGACCTTTCGAAGAGAATGCTGAGCAGGTTCTTTCTGTTAATTTTGTTGGGGGGGAATAAGTCTCCTGAGGTACCTCTGTTTGAGAGTAAGGGGAAGGATGTAGCTGTTATGGCTGGTGAGGAATTTCCCCTACAGGACGGGTGACAACCCTTGATGGAAAGTAATCTTTCTAAATATGGGCGGGGAGATTTTGATAGAGGTCATGAAGCTGGGTTGAAGGAATAGTCCAGGGTGGGAAAGTAGAGCTCTAGGGGAGGAAAGGAGAACTGGAGTACCCCTGATAGCCACTCATTTAGAGATATTGTTCCAGATGGGAATCAGAAGGGGTATACATGTGATAGACCTTTATCTGCAACTTCAACAAGGAGGTTAAAGAGAGACTACCCATATCTCGCGAACCCAATGCAGAAAAGGACTGCTTCCAAAAGGAATATCCAGGTGGTCCTTGCTGTCATAAATGGCTGTGGGGTTAAGAATGCAGCATCTGTTATGTCTAATCTGGACCTACTTAGCAATTGGGTTCAAAGTGGCAATTTTTGGAGAATCCCAGAATGGGAATCGACTACTAGATATAACAAGTCTTGTATGGGATACGGGGATGAATGCGGTTATTATGATGTATAAAATCTATGTTGGTTTCTCTTGTCTTTTGTTTGGGTTTCTTTTGTACTTCTTTGGTGTCGTATGTTGGGCACCGGACACCCTTAAACCAGCTTTTATAAAATTAAAAATTGATTGAGGAGGTATGATAAAAAATACCTCTAGGTCAGGTGTAGGGATGTAAGGAATGTTTTTGGAAAAACCCTGGTTGAAAAAATGTCTCATGATGTGTGAAATGGAGAGGCTATTGGGTTCCCTTTTATAAGTGGGGGAGAGGACACCCATGGATTTTTTGAAATGAATAAAATATAACCAGGTTTTAAACATTCAAAATGTAACCAAATTTAACAATAATTTAATATCTTATGATATAAAATATAAATATGGCCATAAAATAGAAATTAAAAATGTTTTAATGTAATTTTAATGAAATTACTTTTAGTTTAAACCCCAGCAAACCCATCTTGAAAATAATTGTGGTAACATATTTTTACTATTTTTACAATTAATTATGGACACATTTTTTGTTGAACATATTATGTAATAATAATTATATGGTTTAATAATATTAAATCCATTTTATGAAATTTAATTGAAAAATGTGGAATAATTTAATTAAAAATTAAACCCACAGATGCAATGGAGAAGCGATTTTCCAAAGAAACTTATTTATAAGTATAAAAATTTTTAATATTAAAAGTGAACAAATTTTTTTATTAATATTGAATAAATTGGATTAATAATAATAATATTTAAATTATATTACCTTTAAAACTTATTAAATCAGAATATAAATTTTTAAATGGTCTAAATGAAATGTAAATTTTAATAATAATTTGTATTTTCCGTAGTCATTAAAAAATAAATATTCTTAGAAAATAGTTAGAAATTTAATAAATGATATTTATTAAATGATTATTTTAAGAATTAAAATAATTTTTTAAAATATATTTTCTATAATTTTAAATATTTACATTTAAAATAATTTCCAACAACCTGTGAAAGACAGCTTGTCATGAAAATGCATTTTTAAGGTAAAACGATTCTATATTAACAATATGACTATCAAAATTTATTATATGAATACCAATAAATTGTGATAGATACATAGTATATATAATTAATTTAAATCCTTCATATATTAGGTTTATCTTAGTTAAATTAAATGAAAAATCAGTTTTCCCTTGAAAATAATTTTAAGAAAATATTGGTTTTATGAAAAAAATAGATTTAAACAAATTCAACAAATTAAATGATTATAATTCAATTAAATAGATTATATTAAATATAATGGATAATTTCTATCTTCAATATAAAAATATAATATATAATAATACCAAAAATTATAGGATTTAATGAGATGGTATTACTGTTTTAAAGAACACCATATTTTCACTGAAAACCCAATCTATTCAAAAAAAAATAGAAAATATTAGCAATAGAAAATATTGATACAGTTAATAATAAATGGAATATATTTTATAATATATTTTTTTTTAATGTAATAAAATAATTATAATACCCACACACACAAAAATTAACAAAAAAAATTCATGTATAAAACATATTTTTGAATTATAAAATGACTCTACTAATAACATTATTCTTATTTAATAAGCATTAACCAACACATTTTTATTTATTAGGACCGCCATATATAATTAATAATTTGTGTAATCTAATTTATACCCAAAAATTTAATAATTAGGTTTCAACCCTTAAATTTAAATAATAATTATTATAGTATAATGGGGTTCGTTAAAACATGGTTTCTCATATAAAACAATCTATCAAAGAAAAAAATTACTTATAGATAAATTATTATAAAATCATTAGGTTTAACATAATCCTTTTAAATAAAAAAGGAAAGAACTTTTATAAATATAAATTATAAGTAGATATGGAAAAATTTCCCCATCATCGCATCACAATCAAGACAACATGCCTTGCTCAAAGAATTTATATAACCTATGATTATATAAAATGTGATGTTACTAAAATTTAATTTCCATGGAATGTTCTATATTAAATTGATATGGGAACACAACATTGTTTTATTGGTTATTATTTTTACTTTTGTATCGTATAGTAGCATAATAGATGTGTATGAACTCATTCATGTATATCCATACAATGCATCAATTTTTTTTGTTGAACAATCATCGAATGGGTCTCATCTTATAAGTTGAATGATTCAACGCATGTTATAAAAATCTTGATGTTTTATAGATAGGTTACTCCCTAAAAAATACAGACTATTAATCTTCTATATTACCTTAGTCAACATCCTTGAATAAGTATTATATGATAATACATATATATTGATTAGACTAGTAGACACCATTACATAACCAACTCATTTATACATCTCAAAATTATGTATTATGGACTAAAACATTATAAATGTTTTAAAATTATCATGGTTTCCCCTCTTGTAATGGATACCATATGTTGTCCCAAATATAAAATTTTACACCACAATAGTGTTCTTGTATATTTTGGAAAATAATTATTGAGATATAACAACAATATAAAGACCATTAGAAAACAAATCCAACTGATTTCTTTCCGGAGTGATGGTATTATAATGTCATTTCATCCCTATTAAAAAATAAAGTGTTCCTGGAATGAAATATTATTTATAAATAATTAATTTCATTATAAATATCAAGTATACTATGAATTAAGGTGGGGGTATAAAAACTACATTCTGTTATACATGTATCAAGTAATCAATGTAAGTGGGTAACCTAAACATGAAAATAGAATATGGTCCAATCACAAAGGATTTAACCATTCCTAGACATCTAATTATGTATCCCTCTTCAACATTACCAAAAAAATACCAATACGATTCTCATATGGTCTATTTAGGAGTGGATAAACAAGTCACCTTTCAAAAAAATATACTGTCGAAAATCAATACCTATAAAATGATATTCTGAAATCCACCCCCATTGAGGATTTAATCCTGAAATATTAAAATATCTTGATAGAAAGATGTTAACTATGATGTATTGGATATCTAGGTTTTTCTATATCTCTCACCGATGTATTCTAAAACTAGATATAAATATTGTTATTTATTATTACTTCAAAGGTGGCATGTTACCCAGTGTAGTATTCATGACATCCCTGGTTCACATCTATTAGTTGAAACATACTAAATAAATTTAACACATTATACTAATAATAATGTGTAATTATTTATATAATGCCGATATAAAATATTAAAAAATATACTTACTCGATTCCATTATGAGATGGTGTTCAATGAACAAAATAGTTTTATTAAAGGTAGAAACATTCATGGAGGCATCTCTATTTTATTAAAAATATTATAATACCTTAAGAGGATAGTTCTTAGTGAAAATATCAGGATTTATCTTGATGTGGAAAAGTAATATTATATTATGAAATAAAATCAAATATTATTGTTAATATGGTGTTATAAATTCAGTCAGAAGTTTTATGATATATATTTACATGGTACTCCACACTGTCATTATATCTTTCACCCATGGGAAGAAGAACCATATTCATTATATCCAACTAAGTATAATGGTAAAGAGGAATATTATCACCAAAAAACATCCATAGCATTGGATACTCTTAATAAATCCCACTAAAACACAATTCAGAGAAGTGATATGATCCTATTCAGGGGGTGGTAAGGGACCCCATGTATTCTAAAAGTTAGTTTTTAAAGGGATATTGTTAATTCTCAAATAAATATTTAAATATATCAAATTTTGAATAGATATATTATTATTTTTTTGGATTTTTAATAAGTCGAAATCTCTGAAAAGGAACATTTACATATCCCTATGATTTTCAATTAGGTGTTCAAATAAAATCAAGAGTTGGTAAGGATTGCTGATGAAGGGATGCACCTTATTGTATCATGAATCTCCCTTATATACAAGAGGAATATGAATACATCACATCAATTATCTTGTTAATAGATTATTTTATACATATCAAATATATAAGCCATCCCATATTTGTTGTAAGAATAATAAACCTCATTAATAGCCTCCTAACAACTATTCCAATGTACCCCATTCATGTTATGAATGTCTCAAAAACTATAAAAAAAACATATAATGTCTTCGATAATATCCTTTACAATGTAAAATTAAAAGGATAAAACTATTAGGTTGGATAAAAGTGGCTATCAAAACCATTTAGTGATGGTAAACTCACCATGAGTAATATTGATTAATATATATAAATAAGGTATTAAGGAAAAACATCAATGGGATATTATAATTCTTTTGTATTTTCGGGATCTATGCATAGTGGAATAATAATTAAATAATGTCAATTCTTTATATAATAATAATTATACAACATAAAATGTCTAGAACAACCTCTATGGATCACATCACACCATGATGGATTATCCTCGACAGACCATAGGGGTGGGATATATCTATTTTTTGTAAGATTATTTGTTGAGTGGATTATTTTACATTCATATTTTCCAAACCAATAAAAATATTTTAAGATGAAGAGAGGCCATCCAAGATCCATAATCCTAATATTCATTGAGAAGGGTATGGGAAAATTTAATAATGTACAACATGTCCAGGAAGATAATGCTTTAGTCTTCACCTTCAAAGAATATTCCTAGTTTAATATATAGAACTATTAGATAATTAGGCATTAATAGTAATGCATTAAACAATCTTATAATAATTTAGGTTATTATTTAACCCCGTTGATGTTTATTTTCCTCATATTTTATGCTATTCTATTTTGAGCAGTCATCAGGGATCTTTTTAGTGGTATATTTTCATCCAATAAGGCCTACATTCAGTAGAAATCATCCTCTATTATCCCTGATTATTTCATAAAAAGTGTTTATACTATACAACATGATGAATCTTTTCAATGTGTTTGTAATCATAACTCTATTAAATATTTATCATTCTTATGGAATCATGGTATTGCTTATAAGTACAAACCTCCTATAATAAAATTTGATGTCATTTTAAAAATTTTAATTGTACTATGCATTGGTTTTAATTTCTATGATGAATCTATGGAAAACCATGGACCCTCAGGATAGGGTTTGGTCTTTACAGATTAAAATGGTAGTGCTCTTGGATGACCCAAAGTGCTTTGTGGAGATAAATACTTTTATGCATATGAGATTATTAATGTTATCAAGGAGAATGTTTTCTCCAAAAATAGGGATTGGTATAACTTGTTCTTGGAGAATAATTTTAACATCTTTATTCTTAATATTATTTTAAATATCATTCATCATTCCTGGAATACAACATCATAATGGATTTGGAGTCTACATTTCATTTATTCAACTGAATTTTTCCTTGAATATTTTTATTAGGAGGTGATTTATCTAAAGGATGGGATAAAAAAATAAATGTATTGAAAATTTGGAATTATCCTATTGAAATTTTTTAATTTGGGTCTCCTAAATTATTAAAAAATAATGATAGTAAAAAATTAAACCTGGTAAAAAGGAGTAATTTTTTTGTTAAAATGACATGGATCAAATTATTGATATCTAAAATTATATTAACTATTTATATAACAAATTTTTTTGTTGTATTTAATCCAAATATTACAAACTATATTTCCAAACCCAAATCACGTTACTTGTATGCAATACCATCAATAAAAGTCACTAAAATTATGTTTCAAATGAAATGTCCCTCATTTCATCAATAAAATGAGCTCTCTTCTGCACACTCAAAACCACTTATACATATATTATTTATGATGAATACTAATTTAAATTCCATATCATAAAGTCTCCTAACATGTGTGGTAGCTTTTAATTCCATCATTGAGGCCTAAATCCTTGAATTTGAAGTAATCCAGTAGAAAAATTATTTATTCCTTCTAAGAAATTATTTAGTTATTTTCTTCATTTTTCAAATATATTTCCCCCTAAAACATTTCCAAATCTCATTATATTGTATGATAATTATATTTTAAAATCATTATTCATCTAAAAAATGACTTTACTATATAAGAAATCTATACAGGTACACCATCAATTGTTTAACATTATGTTGAGTTGGTAAGTTGAACCCCCAACATGAATGGTGTTATAGTATATTCACTATATAAAATAGTGATCGGTATCAAGAATATAATAGTAATAATATATGATATCAAGTAATTGTTTATTTAATGATTGTGGTTTCTAAAGGGTGATGAATAAATGAATCACCACCGAAATGTATAATATTATTATAAATAAATTACCTAAAACATATTCATACTGAGTTGCATTATCTTAAACCATACTCATAACCTAAAAACTAAAATTTAGAAAAATTAAATTATTTGAAATAAATGATTAAGGAACCATGGATAATCTTATAAGTATTAACTTATTATCAGTGATTGTGGATCGATATCACCATTAACAATATTTAATGAAACAATAAAAACATCTAACACTTAATGATAAAAATAATCTATAAAAAATTAATATAAATGTAATAAATGACCATAATTGGAAATATAAAATTTAATACATGTGAATAATGTAAAAAAAAATTCATATATACCATTTTTGTTTATTATAAAATAGGTTAATTTTAATTCATAGACATCACGAGTAGAGGTAAGATTTTATCATCTGAACATCCCTTTATTGAGATATTCCATATTTTTATCACTTTTTTCATTTTATATGTTGTTTCTAATACACATTTTTTGTAATTTTACATTACCTTAATTCAATTCATTATATTTAAAAATATTTCTCAGTTCTTTTTATAGGACTTTTGAGTCAATTATTAACAAAGATGTAGGGGTTTCGTTTCCAATATCACTTTGAAATAGAGATTTCGTATATCTTAGTTACCATGGATAAATAATGACCATCTAATCACTAGAAAAACACATAAAATTTCATTAAAAATTTTAATTTTTGGATTAACGTTCCTTCTTACAATTTCCCTCCGATAGTTTTATAGTTAACCAAGGATAATAATTGTATGTGGAACAAATTTTTTTTATTTTTTATTAGAGATATATTTATTCCATATCCTATTATTTAATTATCATATATGGATTTCCATATTCTAGAATATATTATTATTTATGTTAAATTTTTGTTGACATTGAATGTCATGTATAACAGTTTCAATTTAATCATTCAACTCCCTTATTTTATGATTTTTTTTACAATTTCATTCTTTCAAAATTTTAAATAAATTTCATTACATAAAATCCATTAGATGTTTCCAATGTTCATAAATTTAATTTTTATTAGTTTCTAATAATTTTCAAAAACTAAACCTATTTATAAATTCATTCCCTTTAAAATAAAATTTTATAATATTATGAATGATATTTCTTCTAATTTTAATAATATTTATCTAATGTTCCATGATAATGGTATTGATCTCTGATAACATACATTACAATTTATAGTATTATATGCAGATATATTTTAATGAATTTGCTATCTTATTATCCCTTGATGAATTATTTCCAATATATAATACTTTTATGATAATTTATTCCTTCCCACGGGCTATCTATTCTATGGTTGATTTATGAATGTGATATTATACATGTGGTTCAAATATTTATGTATTTTTAGTACATGGTTAATGGACCTAGAAATATATATCCCTCCAATGAATTGGTTAAATTGTTATATCTCATGATTTGATATTAAAGGGGATGAGTAGTGAACCCAATGCACTATGTTATATAAACTTTTCCTATACTTGATTATGATATTCAAAAGTAGATTTAACATATAAAAATATTTTATCCAACACTGATAATTCCTTATATCAATGGTATTCCACATTTATATGTTATGTTTTCCTCGATCATGACTACTAATTAATTTTTCAATAATCATTAGACACATTTATATGTGATGAAAAAATCCATATATTGGAATTCATTATTTATTATCCATATTTAATTGGGTATGAATTCATTATAATATATCATCCTGCTTTGATTACATTCTTATTCCAACATGTTCATCTTATACCCACTAAGGATATTTGATTAATATCTCTTATGCTTACCCTAACTAATAAGATGAACTCACACTTTACTTAGGCTTCCACCCCACAAATAAAGAACAATAGTATTATACAAGATGTTTCTATAAGGGTAACATTTTTGAATTTTTTTTTGAATGAAATGATTAAAATGGTTTTTAAAATAAATTTTTTATGTTTCTAATCTCCAAATTAACTAAACATATATATAATAAGGTGATTCTTATTATAATATATAATTAATAGTTCTCTAAAATTATTTAATATATATTTTTATAATGTTGGGTTCATATTTTTTATTATCAGAGTGAGGTTTAGTAATTTTTTTCGATTAGGTCAAAAATAATTAATATAATAAAACATAAGAAAACCTATATTTCACTAGGTGCATAATGTCTTATATTAGTTTTCTATATCATAGGTTATACCAAAATTAATAAATGTCTCACCTAATGTATCAAATGTTGAAATGAAGTTGTCAGGGATTTGAATATAAGAGTATTTATTTTCATTTTAAATGATTGCGTACTTCGTATATTTTTATTTATCACAAAAACTAACCATTTTTGTTTATGTAAATCATTATAAATTTATTCAAATATATATGTGTATTATTATTTTTAATTGATGAAGTTAAAATGTATTATTTTTTTTAATTTTTAACACGATTTTTCATATATGAAATTTTTTATAAAAGAATAATTTCTCCACCCAATGATTGGATGTTTTTTTATTTTTAAAAACTCATTATGGTGTAACTATTTCATTACAATTACCTAAATTATACCTGACTGATATTTCTGGAAATTTTCATCCAGAAAATATTATTTTTTAACATTTTATCAAATTTTATGTGATTTTTTGAATATATTAGTGATCTATAAAATGATTCGACATTAACCACCAAAATAAGGAATCATGTTTCTTACCCAAAATCAACCCATGATCATTTATCAATGAAAATATAACTATAATAATCCTATAGAAATTAATAAATTCATATTGGTCTTAATAATCATTCATAAGGGGTATTAACTTGAAATTGTTATTAATAAACTCATTATTAATGATATTCCAATTTTTAATTAATTTATAAATGATTATTAGGAAGATTCTCCTTGTAATCCCCCAAATCCTGAGGCATCTAATTATATTAATCATATAAATAGTTTTATTCCAATATTAAATAATACTATTAAAATAAACCCTATTGAATTAGAGGAATTAAACAATTAACTACTTAAAAATTTCTAAAAGAGTTTTTCATGTCCATGTGCTAAACCATGGTGCACCCTAGTATATTTAATTTTGATTTGGGGTTGAACAATGTAAATATATATATTATTACAAACATAAATATATAGTCATTAAGAAAACTCATCTTATTCCTTAAATTTATAGTTCTCTTGATCAATAATGCGGATTTTAATAGTTATCAAACATATGATTTGAAGATACATTCCATGAATTAGGGGTCAATAGAGAGGATATCCTCTTGAAATCCTATTATAAATTAGATGAAAACTGTTAATTCAATGTAATTAGTTTCAAAATTAGACATTCCCAAATTTTATTCATTCATATGATGAATATAGTTATTAATGATTTCCTCAATCAATTGGTGGTAATCATTGTAGAGGAAATTACCATATATTCCCAAATAAAAGAAATATGATAAAAACATTTTAGGATTCCTCTAGAGATCATATGAGGGAGAAAATATATGAAAAATTAATCACGTGTAAATTCTGGGTAAAAAATGTATCATCTGAGGAGTATTTAATCATTGGAAAAAAATTTATATATAGATCAATCAATCATATAGGTGACTGAATAATTAACCAACCCATCCAGTGTAATAGATATCCATGGATTCCTAAGATTTTTTGGAAATTTTAGATTAATTTTGGTGAATTTATAATGACCATGTTTAAATAAAATACAGTAAATTTCCTCTAGAAAGATTAATTTAATTTAATTTTCATGGATCATGAGAGATGTTTGATCACTACACCAATGCTCACACACCACTACTTTGGTGGATGGTTTTTGATATATATGGAATCATCAAGAAGTGATTGGGATATTTTATAATGTATAATTACATGGTGTTAGCTTATTAATCATTTAAATAAATGGTCCATGAGATAAATTTCTTGATTAATGATCTAGACCTTCAATGATTATGATTTTTATTAATCATTTCGAGACATTAAATTTCTGGAAAATAGTGTGATATGTATAATCATACTAAGATAATGTAGTATATATTCATAGATAATGAGTTGATCATGATCCAATGCGGATGATTATAGTTGTTTAATTACAATAAATACTCAATGCATTTCCATAATGAGATGGAAAATAAGGGGGAGTATGCGTTGAGTATAAAGGATTGTTCTTTTTTATTGATGATGTGGATTGAAAGGGTTTACCTGTTCTGGTATTTATATGATTTGAGTCTATAAATGAATATGAGTATTGATAAATCATATTCTTTTATAAATTAATAATCATACATTAATCTATATGATTATCAAGGAGAAACTGATGTAAGATAAGTGTTATAGAATAATGTCAGAAATATTCATTAGTTTAACATTAACAATGATGAAATTATATGATTTCACACATAAATATAAATACCTAAAATACTATAATTAAACAATTAAATTCCAGATAATGTACAAAACACATCATTTTCTCTCCATCTGGAAAGCACAAAAATGTATTGATATATGATGGGGTCATTATAGTGGGAACACATTAAGAGGGATATTGTAGTTTATAGAGTTAGATTCTTGATTTTTCAAAAATTCAATGCATAATGTCGAATGTATAATGGTATTATATTATGATTTCCAAAACTATATTTAAATGTGGGGAAATTTCTATGTATTTCATCAGCTAAAGGCCTTAATTACATTTTTGTTATGGTTGATTTCCATGAAAAAGTAACGAATTTTATTTAAATTTTAGTGTATTTATCACTCAATCAACTGTAAGAGAATTATATATGGAATATGTGAAGGAATAATAGTTTACTGCATTCAATTATATCTGATTTAGATATGAGGTTGTCTTAAAAATTATGGTTAAGTATCCTAAAATCATTTGATACATATATATGTTCTAGAATAACATATTAACTTCAAATGATTAATCAATATAAAAGAACTATTATAACAGTGAATGATATGTTATTATCTCTCTAAATGGGTTTTAGTGGTCATTGGGATCAATTTATTTGAGATTTCATATGACAATAGTATCTACTCTTGCAACCTAATCAGACTATATGAGGCACAATAAGAGAAATGATTGAAAACTGTAACATTGTCAGATAAACCCAAAGAAAAGAAGCTATTGGAACTCAATATTTATTAATAAATCAGAGGTAAGGAGTAAACATTTTAGTGACTGTTGGTATTGAGTTTTGGTCATGTCCATGTCTGGAAATTATTTAGCAAACCAACGGCATATTTTGAATCTGAGAATGATCGTGAGACACCCATGGGAGGTTCACGCAAGATTTGTGGTCGGTGAGTTAGTTTAGAAAGGGCACACCAGATCATGCACTCCCAATGTGATGTCAAATGTATTCTTTTACGTCACCCGTCCAAATAAATCTCTATGTCACCACCATAAAATAAATTTGGCTGAGGCACAAGATTGGATATTGGAAGAAAGATCTTCCACGCCCCTTGCGACGTCAAATTCCACATGCATGCAACTCACCTTACATGCCACCACCATGCTTTTGGATGTAAATAGAAGTGTACCCCTGCACATTGTGGAATGATTACAAAAGATGAACCTCCGCTCAGATGTGTAAAAGATAACCCTTCAAGAACCACCTAAAAGACATGGCCTTAAGGTACTTGATCTTGGGCAACATGTCACCTAGGGGTCCTCCTTCTGGTGGGCCAACTAGAGATTGACCCACTACTATTTCCTTTTACTCCAAGGAAATTTCATGAAAAATATTCCTCTTGCATACAATTTTTTTTCTTCAGTTGTTCCGATCCTGCGCACCAGGCTCCCCCTTGCGCGCATCCACTCATTTGGCATGAAACCATCCAATATTGCACACAGTCCCTCATCATGAACGTAACAATAAATCTTTTTTTCACCTCTCCTTGTGCACTCCATGTGCCATCCTTACGATAAGGAACCATTTTTGAGACCCTCTTACGTGAAACGCCCCTAAATGGAGCATACATCTCCAGTGCGGCCCTCTAGGTTCGTATGAAGTGATTTCATGGTTCCTTGGGTGGTTCTTCATGTTGCGTTGCATTCCCTCATGATTCATCTCATAAGAATGCTAATGGTTGTTGTATCTTTGAATATCAATGTTAATTTGAGACCCTCAATGTAACACTACACAACACCATCTCCATACGATATTTATGTTTCCTTCCCTTCACCAAGGGTTAAAGTGTGGTAGTTATTTTTGACTAAGGGGTGAGGAGTGAATCCTCACCACACGAACTGTTGTCCATTAAACATCCAGGAACCTTAATCCACAACACATGATGTTAAACTGTGATCATTGCATAAGAGAAATTTTTAGAGAGGAACATAAAGGATATGGGCACAAATGCCTTATTTCTCCCATAACACTTTGACCTTTTATTCCATATGCTCCTCAGGTAGTTTCTACGTAATCCTGTAACACCCTCAGATGGGATCATTCAGGTATGATGGCCATATCCTCCTTGTATATCTAGACACCATCCTTTCTCAACGATCCCCCATCCTGGAGTGAGTCCCAATTTTCCTCACCAGGACCACTGACAATGTGTAAGCCCCACTCAATTCCTCAAAGAAACACCTTTCATGATGTGATCATCAGGTCTTTTATTCCTCTTGTTTCTCACAATGATCCTGACTCATGTGGGATTAGAGTAAGCATTGACCATGATATCCTATCTGGTCTGCCTTATTGTGTAAGAACAATCCCCTATATCAAAACTACATGGACTTTTATCTTTCCCCTTTTCATGCATGGTATATAAGAAACCTCTTGAATGTTCAAGACCATCACCCATCCATCCCGACGAATTCACGATGGCTCACCCCATCCCACGTGATGTTAAAAAGTATTACCTTATCATCCCGCATTATTAAAAATTGTATGCTATCGAACTATGTGGGTTTTGATTCATGTATAATTAACAAGTTATATCAGAATACTCCCCGAGGCCCCACCTAAAAAAATGTTAATCCTTGGTCCTCCCTTTAGGGGTATCATACTAGTTCTCAGGCAGGTGACCATGAGTAATCTCCATGGTCAATCCATATTCCTCCAACCAAGAGTGTCCCTCATTAAATGGGTTTATAACCACAAATATGCCCAAACATGTCATTGGGTCATTGTCAATTATGGACACCCCGATACTGCACCCCCATATCCAAAATATGAGGACTTTGATCCTTCCCCTTTTGAGAAAGGTATGTAGGAAGCCTCATTAATGTTCAATCCCATCACCCATGTCCAATCTTGGACTCTCTATTAAGCCTTTGTTTTAGGTGAAGGTCATTGCCCATCTGTGAGGTTCTAGTTCCTTCAAGTCCCATCCATGTGTCAATTCTCATGAGATTCCTCCTCAGGAATCTCATCTCCCCATTCCAGAACTGTGTGGAATTTAATTATTGGAAATGGGGATATGTATGAACCCTTTTCCCAGTTCAAGACAAACACCATCACCTTAACAGTAGTCCTCAGTTACATCCCCACTCATTCCATCCATCGAAACCTCATCCATAGCCATCCTAGTTCCACCTAAGATTCCATATCTCGGTGAAATCATGACATCCTCGGGAAGATAACCATGTGTAAGCCCATTCATTTCATTTCTCATTTGTAGTACCTAGTCTGCTAACCATGTGTAAGTTCCAACATGTCTTCTGGTTGTTTTCCATTATGCACACCCGGATCCCATTACTCACCCTCTCAATCTTTGTGGGTTTTGATCCCAATCTTCCCTACAGGGTATGTATGAATCCTCCCTGGCGTACAATACTAGCCAATCGTAATCTTTGGTTTCCCCTTTGTTAGTACCCAATCATCCATATATCTATCCTCATTGGTTTTATTGATCCACCAAACTAGTAACCCTCCCAAGTTCTCCCTCTTAGGGATATACCCATCTGATCCACTCCCATCAGTGTTTTGATCAATCTGATCCTTCTTGTCTAGATTTTTAAATAACGACATACCCCATATTTAATGTGGGAGGTCGAGTAAAACCATAGAGACATGCCTATCGAATATAATTCCTTGAACTCATGTGGTATGCCTTGGGATCCACACCCTTGATAAGACCCATCATAAAGGGAATAAATCCAGGTGTACCAGTGTTTCAGCATTGTAGACGCCGGAAAAGTCCGTTGCTCCCAAACGAAGCTCCGGATGCGGAAAGCGAGGTCATATTTGGAGTCGGAAGGATGTTTCGGAGGGCCCGGAGGCCTTGCGCGGAATTTCAGAGGCACGCGCGCAAAGGAGATGTCCCGCGCGGAAAACCCCCGGGATGCGCGCAATGCGCCGGCTCGGCGCGCAATTCTGCGCGCCGCGGGTCCGCGCGCCTCCCTTACGCGCCGCGCCCGATTCCGCGCCCGCGAGAAGAATTTCGCGCTCGCACCCTGGATTCCGCGCCCGGGGTTGCCTATAAATACAAGGCGACCCCCAACGTTTCAAAGGTTGCTGGAAGTCGAAACGTCTCCCGTGCGCGCAATTCCACCCCTTCCGCGCGCAATGACGAACTTCAGGTAACCTCCTTTCTTTCGCGCAAGAAAGCCTCGGGGTCCGCCTTCGCGCGCAATCCCCGCTGGCTCCTTTCATTTGAATAAACACTCACCCAAAGGCCTTTGCGCGCAAAAGAACCCGCTTGCGCGCAATTGCCCCCGGGGTGCGCGCAATCCGGCCTGATTGCGCGCACCCCCCTTCTTTCAAGTGGCCATTCGTTAAAGAATGAGCCGTTGCCCCCGCGCGCTATCCGAAGCCCGGTGTGAGCAATCTCAAGCATCCGCGCGCAAGGCGCTGGCCCAATTGCGCGCCAGCCGCCCCGATTGCGCGCCGGCCCGCAGTATTGCGCGCAAAGCTTCCTTTTTGCGCGCAATCTGCCAGGGTCGTCCCCGTTGACCTCCTAAGGTTGCCCGCCTGTGTGGCACCCGATGATTCTCATCCCGGGTGCCCGCACCGTGCGTTGTCTTCCCGTGCGGCCCTCCAGGCTTGCGCGAAGTGACACGCACCTATGTCCAGCATGACGTTAAACTGCATACTCGTCCAGCATGACGTTAAACTGCATATACGTCCTGCACGACGTTAAACTGTACATCGTCCGCGCTGCAAGACGTTAAACTGCCAAGTGCTTCGTCCGGCAACCTATGCCCAGCATGACGTTAAACTGCACACCCGTCCAAGCTGCACGACGTTAAACTGCCTAGCCCCCATCGTCCGTGCTGCAAGACGTTAAACTGCCAAGTGCCTCGTCCTCAACACATGACGTTAAACTGTACTTCGTCTGGCAAGACGCTAAACCGTCCGCAACCTGATCCCGTGCTCCGCACGCAGGGTCTCCCCCGGTTTGGACGTGGCCCCCACCCGCTCGTCTCTGCAGGGATGTCGGGATTGTCCCCCTTTTGGGACGATTTAATGGGAGTGGCTTTTCCCTACGGGGGCAGGGTATTACAAACCCCTAGTTTCTCGTGGGAGGCTGCACATGTGTATCTCCATTGCACCTCCCCACTGCCGAAGCCAGTAGAGGGTCTGACTGGGATCGAGGTGTCTTTTGCTTTCGGTCCAAGTCCCTTCCAACTGAGTTTTGCAGTATCCGGGCTGCCCCAAGTGCGTAAGTCCTGACAGATTGAACTACGTGGACTTTGATCCCTGTCTTCTATACAGGGTACGTAGGAAGCCTCCCTGAGGTCCAAGCCCACCACCTGGTCGTCCCGGTCGTATTTACGTCCGTTCGTCCATCAGTGGACCCCTCCAGGGTTCACGCTTGCGTTGATTCACCTATGAATCCGCCCATGTGGGAGACCGCCCGTGTGTATCTCCACGGTGCCTCCCCACAGCCCCCCTTTTCCATTTCCCCTTTTATCGTCCAGCATGACGTGAAACTGTGATCCACCCGGCCGTTCCATCCCCCTCCGTGCGAGGTGGTTCGGTTCAATCCTCCGCCCGGCGGCCTCGACCTCTTCGTGAGTCGGCCTGCCGACGTCCAGCATGACGTTAAACTGTATGCCCGAACTACGTTGACTTTGATCCGTGTTAACGCGCGGTACGTAGGAAGCCCCCCTGGGGTCCAAGCTCTTTACTCCATCATCCATCCTGATCCTTACCCGGGCCGCCACATCCCGGTGGGGTCATGCCACTTCACTCCACTCCACGTTACTTGGGAAGCCGCCCATGTGCTGGCCCCAGCGTCGGAGGTTCCCCGCAAGGGGTTCCGTCATCTGATCCACTTTTCGTGTTGATCGGTCCGATGCCGTCCCCGCTGGACGTTAAACTCGCGGCATACCCCGTGTTAAACACGGGAAGCTGAGGAAAACCTCAGGTGACACAGTTCCCCGCACCTAGTACGGGATGCCTCAGGCCATCGTGCCTTCGAGAAGCCCTATTAGGGACGGAAGACAGGCGTGCAGAGCCGCAGTGTTACAACACGCCCCCAGCACCCAGAGCCACCCGGCCTTCTCACCGCAGGTTGCTGCCCCGCCCAGACTCCTTGGAACGTCCGGGCGGAAGCAGCGTAATTAACCGGTGTCCATGAAGATATGGCGCCGGGAACGAGATTCACGAACATTCTTAAGTCTATGAGGGAGACCCGGATTAGGCGACAAGTTCCGAGGAGACGTCCAAGGAAGGAGAAGCCGACATCCCATCATCCCGGTTTCGATCAAGGAGCAGACGCCCCTGAATAAGGGACGGATGCCGCCCGCCCTTGGAAAGCGGGACTGCGGGACCACAAGCCGCGCGCCCATCCCCTCGGGTTGACGGGTGCACGCGCGAACGCGTCCTGGCGGAACAGCGTAACCCGACGCACATCCGCACCGAAACAGAAAAATGGTGAACCCGACGTGAATCTCTTCTCCTCGATACGAAGACCGATGGCTTTCAGAGGTGTTGGAAGACCGGCGTGTTGCCCGGCCAAGCATTCAGTCTTACCCGCCAGGGGCTGGGGAAGGGACATCGGGCACTCCGTCTCGCAACGTCGAGGGCCTGGGTTCCCCCCACGGAAGGCGTCGTGGCGCTAATGGTTGGTTGTCGATTCCTTTTTCCTGTCAGTATTAATGGGTCATTCTCCCTGCTTTCAGAAATCAGGTCGCCCGATCTAGTGCCCGAACGCCACCCGCCCACTGGCGCAGGGACAGGGGAAACACCGACGCGGCTACTCCGCGCGGTCCCGCCCGTTCCACAGCCGTCCCAGCAGCCGCAATTGCGGGACGACCACGCCCTCTCTCCCCCTCGGAGGTCATCCAGAGAAGGGTGATCAACACCCTGGTGCGGAGATACGAGGAAGAGGGAGTCATCCCCACTAGGGAAATGGCTCGCCTAGACCTTGAGGAGGCTGCGCCTCGCCTCCACCGCCGCCCCCGAGGGCCGCGCAGGGAGGCACCGCCGCCCACCTCAACGTCCAACCGCTTCGGGAGCTTATCCCCGGAGCGCTCTGACAGTTCCCTTCCCTATGCGGATGAAGTGGAAGATGCCCAGGATCACCCTATCCGAGGTCCGCTCCAGGGATCCACGATAAGGGCTCCCGCCAGGCCACGGCGACATCGCCGCCAGGCCCCTCAAGTCGAGGAACAGGCTCTCCACCTGCCCGCGCCGCTCATCCCGGCTCGTCTGTCTCGACGCCAACGTCGGGCACGAGCGGAAGAGGATGCCCACCTTGGGGCTCTAGCAACAGCGGCCGCATTGGCCCAAGCCACTGCTGGCTCCAGTCGCCAGGCCTCTGCGCATCCTGAGCGGGGGAACTCCTATGCCCGACCCGGATCGAGGCCCCGACCGCCCCAAAGGCAGGTTGGGTTGACTCTCCCGGTTACTGGCACTGGCAGTAGCCACCGCGGACCACCTCGCGGTAGCGCTATTCACCGGCAGGATCTACTCTGTGTGGCCGATCCAGGAGGCATGGATCATCCCACCTCCCGATCCCGGCCCGGAGTCCTGCCCGGGATCATCTCTCCCTGCGTCCCCTTTGATATCTGTCCCGGTGCCCCTCGCACCTTGGTTCCCAGTCCTCTCGGCCCCAGCACCAGTGCGGCCGGAGGACGCCAGGACAGAGATCAGCCCTGCCCCGAAGAACCACCCAGGGGCAGGAAGGCAAGGCGTCGACGCCGAGGGAAGAATGTTGCGGAGTTCCGGACAGAGATCCGACCGGTTTGCTTCTCTGACTCAGAGGCAGAGTACGATTCGGCGACAGAGCCCCTTCCCCAATCCCGCCAGTCAAGGGCAGGGGTAGGAATGCGGCACGTCAGCCTCGTGCTCCCCGAGAGCGAGATCGATGTGATCCCCGCGTCTCTCCGAAGGTATATCCGGAGTAACGAGGGCCTGGTAGACCCCCAAGGATCAAACTTGCGGTTGGTACCGGCCCCTCCGGAAGTGCCTTCCGTCTCGATCAGAGAAGCCGGAGACTTTTTCTGGGGACCGACGGTCGAACCACGATCTGGTGCGCCCTCGGCGAGCACCGATGCTACGGCAGGATGTTCGCTCGCCGGCCCGTCCTATCGTGATGTGGTAGCTGGGGCACCGCCACCCTCAGGGGGAGGCCCGGGATATGGAGGCCAATCGGCCTGCTCGCCGTATTCACCGCCGGCCAGCCCGTCGGCCCGACGGCCCGCCTCGGCACCACTACCAGTTCCCCGTCCGTTCCCAGCCATGGAAGAGGACCGAGGAGATCTGGGTCCCGAGTTTGAGTCGTGGAGCTTCTGGACCGTCCTTGCAGAGGGCCACTTCCCTGAGAAGTTTTGGCCAGTCGCAGGACCGGGCTTTGATGCACCCGAATCGCTCACCCCGGATGAGTTCGAGTGCTTCCGCCGAACTCTCCGGGAGACTCACTCCCGTCTTCACTGCCTACAAATGCCATACCCCGGGAGTCAACTACACCTGGAGGATATTGGTGAGCAGTGCCGTCAAATTGACCTGGCCATGCTCCCCGCGGTTCGGCACCCCGGGTCATTTGGGCACCACGAGGCCCTCCAACAACGATGCGTTGAGTGCTTTCAAGTACTCCGCAAAGTTATCGAGGAAGCCACTCCCCACGTGTATATCCGTGGATGGGGGCAGTACGCTGCCCTACGCTTCAGTGTGATTCGCCGACAGCCCGATTCGTTGGGTGGCCCTGAGGGTATATCCCCAGGGACAGGAACAGTCAATATGGCTGACCTGTCGGGAGAGGGGAACGACTTGGAACTTCTCGACAGGGGCTTCCCCCCCGAAGACAAGCCGTCGTCAGACCCATCAGTGAGAGTTACTCGTCATCAGAGGAACCTCCTGGGGCTCCCCGCACCCACTGAAGCACTGACGTTGAGCCGAAACGTCAGCAAAGGAAAAGAGCACAGCGAGGCTATAAGGCCCGCCGACCCATCTGCCTCCATGCGGAAGGCAGAGGAGGATCCCGAGAAGGCTACGCTACGTCAGCAGCTCGCCGAACAGAAGAGGCTGGTTGACCAGCTCCTCGCCGAGCGCGCTGCAGAACGGCGGCCTGACTACGGTGATCCCAGGCCAGGGCAGCAGGGACCGGAACAACCACCCCTCGATGAGACTCTCCCGGGCAACCGTGATTACGCCGTGTTCGCCGACAGGAGAGAGGCCATTGCCTACGGCAAGAGGGCGCGGTATGTTTCGCCACACCCTCCCGAGCAACGCGACTACCCGAGAGATCCCGCTCGGATTCCTCCCGCTGCCCCAAGGGCCGCTCCGCCAGCCATCCCACGAGCTGCCGAGTTCGACGATCCGGTCGACGACCCGATTGAAGGGCCATGCAATGCGCTCGTGGTTAGAGATCCTCGCCAGGACTGGAACCCATGTCCGGACGATCCGATGGCGGCACTCATTGCCCGCTTGGAAGCCTTGGAGACTCGGCAGGTGGCGATCCCACCGGACGGCAAGCCATACCCAGCATGGGTGGATGACATGCCGGCGCCTCCGGGATTCGGGAATCCCACTTTCGCCCCCTTCAACGGGACCGGAGATCCGCCACAACATTTGGCCCATTTCAACTCGAGGTGCGGGCCTATGTTGGGGACTCCGGCGCAGCAAGAGGCCGCTAAGCTTCGCTGCTTTGTCCAGATACTGGAAGGGCCAGCATTTGTCTGGTACAGCCAGCTTCCCGTCGGGTCGATAACTAGCTGGGAGGACCTTCGTAGACAATTCCTCTACCAGTTCAGTTCCACGACCCGGAAGACGAGTATCGCAGACCTCTTCAAGTGCAAGCAGAGGCCTGATGAGCGAGTCGCGGACTTCGTCGCCCGATGGAAGGGTCTCACGTATTCCCTTGACATGCCATTGACTCAGGAGCAGTTGCTGACAATGTGCGTCGGGAACGTCAAGACCGAGCTGGTCCCTTCCCTGATTACTCAGAATTACCCCGGAGGGTTCAGGGACTTCTCAGACAAAGCTCAACGTCTTGAGGAAGCCCTGCAACAGGCCAGCCAGGCACACCCGCTGCCTCCTATGATTCCTGCAAGGAGAGCCAGCAGGGCTGAGCCCGCTGCTGTGGCCCAGATAGAGGCTCCCAGGCCGTTGGAGCTGCTGCCTGTGAGGCCAGCTCCGCAGCCTCACAGGAATCCGCCTCCACGGGCTCAGTTCCCGGCCCAGCAACGGCAGCCTCAGAACCGGCCGGCCCCTCCGCGTAATGTACCGCCGCAACCCCGGCGAGATAATCAGGGTCCACCTCCTCGGCAGGCCCCTCCGGCCCCTCGTCAAGACCGCGCTCCCAGGGGCCCGCGACACCTGACGTACTCATTCCATGAGGATCAGGTCCCCGGTTATTTCCGGAGCGCCCTGGAGCAGAGGATTGTGCGATTGCCTGAGTGCTGGAGGCCAGAGGAGGCACATCTCACGGATAACCCCCGCTACTGCCCCTACCATCGGGCCCTGGGGCACACCATCCAGCGGTGCTATGTGTTCAAGGACTGGCTCCAAGACCAGATTAACAACAATGTAATCAGGTTGGGCCCAGCTCCAGCACAGGTAGCGGGCGTGTTCGTGGGATCAGATGACGATAGTGGCAACGAGGACGAATGGCAGCTGGTCTCCGACCGCGGGTCCCAGAAGTATAATAACTGGATGGCCCGCAAGACGACCATTCGCGCCCAGGGAATCATCCGTGCGCGCTTGAATCAGCCTGAGCCCCCAGAACCTGCGGGTGCTGCTTCGGCATCGTCGTCCCAGTCTGCCTCCTCCAAGAGGAGCAAACGGCGGCAGCGCAAGAAGGAAGAGCGCGCCCCGCCAGTTCCGCCACTATCCCGTACTCTCGGCGATTTCATGCCCCCGGAGATGGGGGTCCCTCCTCGGATCCGCCCGGTGATGGATGATTCGTCCGATGACGGTAGTGGGTACGCTTCGGTTAACACCGTCGAGCTGGTAAATCCCTTTTCGGTTCCCGACGTTGAAGAACACCAGGTGGACCTCCCTAGCGTCCCCGGTCGTCGCCACCGTCGGAAGAACCGCAGCAGCAGGAGTCGCCGGGGCACAGCCGTCGGTACCTCCGGCCAGGCCGTGCACGCCACTGAGACTAGGCGGCAGGCTCAAGATCGAGCTCAACGTACGCAGGCTCCCCATCCGGGGATGACGGATTCGCCTCCGCCACTGTTTGTGGTATGGGACCGGGCAGAACCGCCTCAGCCGCGTCGCGACCAGCTCCGCCCTGCCACAAGTCCATCCCGGCCTCCTGACTCCAGTACGGTGACCATTTCCCGGACTGCGACCAGTGAACAGCGAGATGCGCCAAGTACCAGTCGGCCGCCGATCCAACCGGTAAGGCCCGTCATGCCACCAACCGCAGAGCAATCTCCTGCAACCAGGAGCTCGCGCTTGGCCAAAAAGTATGATGTCCTGAAGCACTTGGCCGACATCCCAGCAAGGCTCTCCATCCTTGAGGCTCTGCGCATGTCATCTGAGATGCGCGAGGCACTCGCTGAAGCCCTGAAGAGCCCCCTCCAGTTCGAGACAGAGGTTGCGGCTGCAGAGGCCTTCCACGCCGAAACGATCGAGGACGCCGAATGTCAGGCAGTTATCTCGTTCTCTGGTAAGGATGAGGACCCTCCTATACAGGGACACATCCGTCCGCTGTATGTCACTGGCCAGTTCAATGGCCTTGAAGTCCGGCGTTGTCTTGTCGACACGGGGTCCGGGATTAATCTGATTCCAACTCGGACGCTCCGGAGATTGGGGTTGTCTGAGGATGACTTGATTCCCTCCGACCTCAGGATCCAGGGGTACGACCGCACCGAGCAAACCCCGGTCGGCAAGATACGTTTGAAGACCCAGTTCGGTGACTTGGTTGCCAACACCGAATTCATGGTAGTCTCTCAGGACACTGCGTATAACGCATTGATGGGCAGGCCATGGCTTCACCTTCATGCGGCGGTTCCCTCGTCATACCACCAATGCCTCAAATACTCCCTTAATGGTCGAGTAGGCGTGCTTCAAGGAGATGCCTCTCCTTTTGCCTCATGTGAAGCCCGCTATCTGGACGCGGACTATTACAAGAGCAAGGATAAGCAGATCCTGGCAGGTGAGGTTGAGCCTGTCACTGTTGCAAGCGATCCCTGGGCAAGTCTGGATGACGCTTACGTCCTCTCGATTCACCGGTTGGACGTCGCCATGGTCTTGACGGTCCGCGAGTCTCCTGATGAGACGGCCGCGACCGCCCGCGCCAGCACCAGTGGCCCAGCAGGATCTGGTAGCCCCAATGCAGTTTCCAACGCAGTCTCTCCCGTGGATGATCCCTCCCCGAGTGGAGAGGGTATGGAAGACGCACCCCCAGCCTTTGAGGAGGGCGTCCCCGCCACGGTCGATGAGTTAATACAGGTGAACCTTGGAACCGAGGCCGATCCAAGACCCACGTTGGTTAGTGCCGCCATGCCCTCTGAGGAGCGGCAGCAGTACGTGGACTTTCTCAGGCAGCACCGTGATGTGTTCGCTTGGGGCTATGACGAGATGCCGGGGCTAGATCCTCAGGTAGCCGTCCACCGCCTAGGTCTCCCGGCGAACCATCGCGGGTTCAAGCAGCCTCCCAGGAAAATGCACCCATCCCATGGTGCCATGGTTGAGGCCGAAGTTGACAAGCTTATCAAAGCCAACTTCGTGAGGGAAGTTCAGTACCCCAAATGGCTGGCCAACATTGTGCCGGTCAGGAAGAAGAACGGGCAGATTAGAGTCTGCATCGACTTCCGCGATCTCAACCGCCACTGTCCGAAGGATGATTTTCCCCTTCCAGTGACAGAGCTGTTGATTGATGCCACGGCAGGGTTCCAAGCCCTCTCCTTCATGGATGGATACTCCGGATACAACCAAATTCGGATGGCCCCTGAGGATGAGGAGTTCACTGCCTTCAGGGCCCCCCAAGGTACCTTTTGCTACCGGGTCATGCCCTTCGGCCTGAAGAATGCAGGTGCCACCTACCAACGGGCGATGCACCGCATATTCAAACCAATCCTCGGCACACTGGTGGAATGCTACGTCGACGACTTGGTTGTCAAATCGCGCCAGCGTCAGGACCATCTCAAAGATCTTGAGAAAGTGTTCAGCTTCCTCCGGTCTCGCTGCCTGAAGATGAACCCGTTGAAGTGTGCCTTTGGGGTCACCTCCGGAAAGTTCCTTGGATTTGTGGTAAGATACCGGGGTATTGAGATCGACCCAGAGAAAATCAGGGCGATTAGCCAGATGCCTCCCCCGGGTACCGTCCGGGAACTGCAAGGGTTCCAAGGCCACTTAGCCTATATACGCCGATTCATCGCGAATCTGGCCGGCAAGTGTAAGCCCTTTTCTCGGCTTATGAAGAAGGGTGTCACCTATGTATGGGATAAAGAGTGTCAGACCGCTTTCGAGGAAATCAAGCAGTACCTGCTTCAACCTCCGGTCCTGATGCCGCCCGTATCCGGAAAGCCGCTGGTCCTTTATGTGACCGCCCTGGAACGGTCCCTGGGTGCCCTTCTCGCCCAGAAGAACAACGAGGGAACAGAGAATAGCCTCTATTACCTCAGTCGCATGCTCCTCGATGCGGAGGTTAGGTATTCCCCCATCGAGAAGAGCTACCTGGCGCTCGTATTTGCCGTACAGAAATTACGGCACTACTTGCAGCACCATGAGGTACAGTTGGTTTCTCGGGTAGACCCGTTGAAATATATCCTGAGCCGACCTATGTTGACTGGCCGTCTAGCGCGGTGGGCTGTGATTCTCCAGCAGTTCGACATCAGGTATGTGTCTCAGAAGGCCATCAAAGGGCAAGCGTTGGCAGACTTTCTGGCCGCTCACCCGACCTCCGCGGATCAGCCGCTGGATCTAGGCTTTCCTGATGAGACCATTCTCTCGGTTGATCGAGCCGATCCATGCTGGCAGATGCACTTTGACGGTGCCTCCCGGAGCCCCACCGGTAGAAGACTCGATAATCCTAAGCTCAATAGAGTGGGCTTGGGCATCGTCTTCATTACCCCGGAGCGAGCCGTGCTGCCATACTCTTTCCTGTTGTCAGAGGGCTGTACCAACAATGAGGCGGAATACCATGCCCTCATCACCGGCCTCGAGTTAGCTCTCGAGATCGACGTGCCCCATCTGTGTGTGAAAGGGGACTCCGAGCTGGTCATTAAGCAGATCAATGGCGACTATGTTGTCAGGAAGCCGGAACTTGTGCCATTGTTGGAGTGCACCCTCCTTCTGATGGCCCGGTTCCCTTCTCGGCCAGAAATTGTCCATATTCCCCGGTCGCAGAACGGTCGAGCAGATGCTTTGGCCAGCCTGGCTGCGTCACTTGCGGAACCTGAACAGGACAACCTGATCGTCCGCGTGACGTGCCGCAGGCTCATCGCTCCCGTTATCCCGGAAGAAGATCGCGGCCCGTTGGTAAGTAATCTCACCACGGTTGCCCCTATGCCCGGAGCCCCGAGTACCCCAGATATAGCAGTCGGATCAGCCCCTGATTGGAGGACGCCTTTGGTTGAGTACCTCCAACATGGCATTCTTCCGTCAGATCGGGCCGAGCGCGAGCGAGTTCGACGCCGCGCATCGCAGTTCGTCCTCCAGAGCAGTCCCGGCCTGGAGCAGATCCTCTACAAACGCGGATTTGATGGTGTTCTCCTCCGTTGCCTTCAGGGAGTTGAGATCCCACGAGTCATGCAAGAGGTTCATGCTGGTTCATGCGGCGCCCACCAAACTGGGCCGAAGCTGTCCCACCAGATTCGGAGGTTGGGATACTTCTGGCCCTCTATGATCCATGACTGCATCGAGTACGCCAGGAGGTGCCATGCGTGCCAGGTTCACGCGAACTTTGTGCATCGGCCGCCGGAGCCTCTCCATACCACAAGGTATTCCTGGCCCTTTGCAGTCTGGGGACTGGACGTTGTGGGACCTTACCCGCCGGCGACAGCTCGCCAGTGCCGGTTCATTCTGACCGCCACGGACTTCTTCTCCAAATGGGCAGAAGCGATTCCGCTCAGAGAGGTCAAATCCTGTTCGATCGCTGACTTCGTGACCTCCAACATCATCTATCGATTTGGAGTGCCTCACGCTATCCTCACGGATAACGGAACCAATTTCCGAGCAGCCGAGTTGAAGAAGTTGTACGCCAAGTATAACATCCGCTCGAACCATACATCTCGCTATCATGCGCAGGCGAATGGACAGATCGAGGCGTTTAACAAAACCCTCTCTAACATTCTGCAAAAGATGGTTGGTCAGAACAAGAAGAGTTGGCCGGACAAGCTCCCCAACGCCCTCTGGGCTTATCGGACGACGACTCGCAATTCCACCCAGATGACCCCTTATTCCCTGGTGTATGGAGCTGAGGCCGTCCTGCCCATCGAGATCCAGTTACCGTCCTTGCGCACTGCGGTCTACGACCAGCAAGCGCCGGACAGAGTTGCTGAAGCCCGTCTAGTCGAGTTGGAAGCACTGGATGAGAATAGACTTCGCGCTTTGCACAACTTGGAGAGGCATCAAAGCAGGATGTCTCGAGCTTTCAATAAGAAGGTTCGCCTCCGCTCCTTCCTACAGGGTGATCTAGTGCTAGCCCTAAGAGCACCGATGATCCCCGGCAGGAAGCCGCCCAAGTTGGAGCCCAAGTGGGAGGGACCTTTTGTTGTCCACAAGGTCTATCCCAATGGCGCGTACTCCCTAGCGACTATGGATGGTGAGCGTGTCACTCCTCCCACCAACGCTAGGTTCCTCAAGCAATACTTTGCCTGAGTGTCACCACGTCCTGCACGACGTTAAACTGCATTCGTCCAGGCTACAAGACGTTAAACTGTTTAGCATTCGTCCGCGCTGCAAGACGTTAAACTGCCAAGTGCTTCGTCCCGCATGACGCTAAACTGCACTACGTCCGAGCTACAAGACGTTAAACTGTTCAGCATTCGTCCTGCATGACGTTAAACTGCCTCTCCAGAACTACGTATGGCTTGATTCCCATCCTTATGGGATACGTAGGACCGCCTGAACCCTCATGTTTCAGGCCCAGCCCCATCCTTCGGGAATTTCCATCCCATCTCGGGCCCTTGGCCCAGTTGCCCCGGGGTGTGCGGCGTATGGTGTGAGTGCGGGGCTATGCCCTCATTCACGTCGGTTTGTTCGTCACGCTGTACGCCCCCCTCCACGTTTGGGGATGCCTTCTGCTCCCCCCTTCTTTTTTCCTCATCGTCCTGCATGACGTTAAACTGCCTTTCAAGAACTACGTATGGCTTGATTCCCATCCTTATGGGATACGTAGGACCGCCTGGACGCTTGTGTCTCAGGTCCAGCCCCGTCTCTTGGTTGATCACGGGGACCTGCCCCCCTTCGGTTGCTCTCAGGGTGAGTCCTCCGACCCTTTCCGGAGATCTGTTAACATGTTTTGGGGTGCTTCGGTCTATGACTCGTAGTGTCAGATTCAATCCCGACAAGTCCTGTGTTGCTTGTCAGGCCTCGCGCTTCCTCTTGTTCGAGCCTTCACTCAAAGGGATCCTCGTTAGCGGTTTGGGTACGATGCCTCAGTGCTCTCCCACCGCTCCGGGTCGATTTACCGGCGGGTCTTGGGCCGCAAATCGATATGAATCCTGCGATTGAGCGGTTGATGCTCGTTTGCTTGCCCCGTCTTAGGCTGACGCGATCGGATGTTGTGTTGCGAATGCGTCAGCAACGTCCTTGATCGCCATGTCAGCTCTCTCGGGCTCTGAACATTGGTTGCGCAGTCCTCATCACACTCCGCCTTTGTGCGTTGTAGTGGGATCTTGACACTCTCTTCATACCGACCTCCGGTACGCCTCTACACGTTAGGCAGACCAACCAGGGTAATGATGTCGTTCGAGGCTCCCATGATCTGAGCACCAAGGATATATGCAGATATCCTCCCTAAGGGCCATGCGTAGCTGGACCCTCGTCCCCATAAGGAGGAGGGAGTCGCCCGAACAATTGCGTTCTGGGCCCAGTATATCTGGAGGCTAGCATCTCTGCCCCTCGGGTGATGGACATACGCAGACCCCCATCCCAAGACTCTTCTCCTGGAATCGTGCGTGACCGCAGGGCTGGGTATGCTCCCACCTCCGCCGTGTCCGCCGTACCGCGGTAAGCGGATTCCTCCATGGTCCGAACCACACGACCTTAAACTGTGTTGTCTGGTCCTACCACACGACCGTAAACTGTGATCGTCTTGGCCGCCCGACGAGAAACGGCACTGCATCGTGATGTCCTCCTCAGGGGACACTCATGTTGGGCGCTGGTTAATGACCACGCCATTCATCAATGCCTTCCATGGCTTGATTATTGTGGCGACGCCAGAGATTTCTCAATCACGGGCATGTCGCCGCACAAAGAAAAACCATTCATCTTTAAGGACAAACAAGAAATATCAAATGCCGCTCCTTTTGTGTGCGAGGGTCAGACCCGCACTCTTCCCCGCGCTGGTGCCCGATTGTGTTGCACCGCGCTTCAAGAACTACGTGCGGCTTGATTCCCATCCTTATGGGATACGTAGGAACGCCCGGATGTTTGAAACTTCGGGTCCAGCCCCCCACCTCTTAGAGATTCCCCCTTCTCTGGGGAATCCGCCGTCTTCAGGTCACCCTCAAGGCGTGTTCCCCGACCCCTTGCCGTGGTCCACCGGTGTCAAGAGTACTCTGGTTTATTGCCAGGAGGGTCAGGATCCGCTTGGTCAGGTTTCCTCCACTTTTCAGGCTTCGTGCTCCCTTTCATTCGGACCCATCGTCTACGCCCTGGGTGGAACCCCCGTGAACGGTTCGGACACAATGCCTCAGTGCTCTCCCACCGACTCGGGCCGGTACCCCCAATGGCCTCGGGCAGCAAATCGATATAAATCCTGCGATTGAGCGGTCGATGCTCGTTTGCTGCCTCATTCCACCAACGGTTGGTGCGATGTTGATGCTGCTTTTCCGCCACGGTCGGCAGTATTCTCATATCGTCACGCCGGTGCTCCCGGTCCTCGAGTGAATGGCCGCATGATTCACATTTTCCACCTCCCATTCTGACCAGGCGAAACCTCGACACTCTTGACACTATCCCTCAGTGCATCTTCGCATATCCAGGGGATATGACCACGATGTGGCGTGCTTTGAGCCCTTATGGTCCGAGCTCTAAGACCTTAAACTAAGATCTCCCCTTATGGTCCGAGCTCTAAGACCTTAAACTAAGATCTCCCCTTATGGTCCGAGCTCTAAGACCTTAAACTAAGATCCTCTAGCCCTTATGGTCCGAGCTCTAAGACCTTAAACTAAGATCCCCCCTTTATGGTCCGAGCTCTAAGACCTTAAACTAAGATCCCCCCTTTATGGTCCGAGCTCTAAGACCTTAAACTAAGATCTCCCCTTCTGGTCCGAGCTCTAAGACCTTAAACTAAGATCTAGCCCTTATGGTCCGAGCTCTAAGACCTTAAACTAAGATCCTCTAGCCCTTATGGTCCGAGCTCTAAGACCTTAAACTAAGATCCTCTAGCCCTTATGGTCCGAGCTCTAAGACCTTAAACTAAGATCCTCCACCTTTATGGTCCGAGCTCTAAGACCTTAAACTAAGATCCAGCCCTTATGGTCCGAGCTCTAAGACCCTAAACTAAGATCTACCCCAAATGGGGTCCTACGTCCTGCATGACGTTAAACTGCACTCACAGAACTACGTGTGGCTTGATCTCCAGCCTGATGGAGTACGTAGGAACGCCCGGGCATTTCGACTCGGGTCCAGCCTCAGGGATCGTTAAGTCCCGCCCCTCCTCGTCGCCGGCCGTCTGGCCTGACTTCGGGTAGAGTGGTGCAGTTGTGATATTCTCCCCGATTCAGCCCGGGATTCCCCATCGCAAGGATGGGAAGCGACGGTTTCCTCGTCAGAGAGGTGCTGTCTGAGAATTGAGGTGACTCACGGCCAGATTAGTGCATCCGCCTAATACGCTTCCCCCACGGTGGCGCAATTTTGAGAGCGTTGGATTCTGTCCGAACAAATCGTCACTTCGCCCCACGCTTCGCATGCCCTGTTGATCTGGATTTTCCACCCTTGTGTCTGAAGGAACCCCAAAGCGGTATTCATGATGACATGTGGTCCGCCTCCTGCAATATGAATGATGGCCTTTTTCGGTCCGTCTATTGCAGTTGTTATGGTCGATCCACTGTCCGCCTACCGTCTTGGGCATTTCCTGGAAGGCCGATCGTTGTGGATGTCTGGATTCGGGACACGCGATTCACCCTTTCTCATTTCCCTATGTTCGGATAAAATCTCAACGCCCCTAGCGTTGTCCCGCTCGTGTGTTGGAACAAGTTGGGGGACGATACATTGGTTAGGTCTGAGGTCTCCTTTCCCAGGAATGACCTCCCTCTTTTCTCCAGAAACCCAGGCCCAATTATGGATGCCTGATGCTTGGTTAACGCTCCCACGAGACAATTTGTGGTTGAGCATGTTAAACCAAAAGACGCAGATAAATATGGCGATTCGTACAAGTGGATCAAATATTAAGTAGCGGAAGCAAATGTTCTGGGAATGGCAAAAAACAGCCCTTAGGGATTAGCGTGCTGAATGAGCCTTTCTAATGCCGCTACCCTTTGGCTGGCGGCCTCCAGGGCTGCTTCTCGTTCTCTGCGTGCCCTCTCCTCGTCGGCGGTCGCAGCACGCAGTTCGTCAATCCTGGCCTGTGCACGCTCCCGCTCGACTTGGAGTGTGACCATCTGTTGGCCCGCCTCCGTCAGCTGTACCTGAGCGTCGATCAGTTGTGCCGATAGTTGCTCCACAAGCTCGGTACATGCTGCGACGAAGGCCTCCTTCTCTGCCGCCTGCCCTTCGAGGCGCCGGACTTCCTGCTCTGCCGCGATGAGCGCCTGCGTGCTCTCCGACATGTCCCGACTTTGTGCGACGTCGGCACGCCGGCGGCTCTCACGCATCTTCTCGGCCATGTAATCACGGACCGTCAGATGGAGGCGTTGAGCATCAGCTCCCCCGGCACACAGGAAACGCAGCCAGGTCTGAAGTGATCCCATGCGCCCCAGCCATTCCGATGGGTCTCGCTTGAGGAAGCGCTGGATGCACTTCCACCCCCTGCGTCGCGTTACCCGGCTATCCTCGACCGCCTCCGCGTCCGAGTCATCCATCTCCTCTGGGTCGGCAGGCCGGTAGGAAGGGAAGGCAGCCAGCAGGTCTGCTGCAGGGTCCGCCCCTGGGAGGTCCTCACGAGGGATAGGTTCCCCAACATCCGGGCAACCTTCTTCTCTCTCCCCAGCGGCGCTGACACCCTCGTCAGCCCCCAACCTCTCTCCGGTGGCAGCACCGCCGACGTCCGCAGCCCCTTGATCAGCAGTTGGTGGGGCCGGCTCGGTTTGGGAAGCCTGTTCCGGAGCAGGCGGCATGTCCACCACTGGTCCACTCGTAGATGGCCCGGGTTCGGCAACCCGACGAGCCTCCGATGTTGAGATCACTGCGCAGGGCATGCCATGGTTAGTCACGGATCGTCAATGGCAAGCACCAGCAGTAGAGTAGGGAGACTTACGGGAGTTCGGAGCATCATCTTCCGCTACCCCGGTCGCCGCAGGAACAGTTGCAGCAGGGGACCCCTTAGCGCTTGTCAATTCGATAATGGGTGCCTGGCCCCCGCCTTGTCCTGCTGGCGCCTCTCCTACTCCTGTTGAGGACGCCTGACCGACGTCCGTGTGCTCCTGAGAAGGATGGAGAAACGGGTTAGAAGCTGCATAAGAGAATGGATGAAGCAAGTTGAGTAGGGATAGAAGCGGACCTCGAGGAGCTCAGTGACATCAACGTTGTCAGAGCCGGCCACCTCGCCGCTCTCCCGTGGGCTCCCCCGATGGGACCTTCCCTCGGAGCCTTCATCCTCCCCCGTCTCCTCCTCCTCCTCGGAGTCGTTACTGTCATCTTCTTCCGGCGGCATCTGTTCCGGAGCGGGCTCGAGACCGAGCATCACCTTCACCAGAAGGGATGGCTCCGCACGCTGACCACGTTGGCGCGCGTACTCGTCCATGGCCGTCAGATATGCATATTGCCGGTTGAAGTCCACCCTGTCGGTGATCTGGAGGCGCCCGACCTCTGGCAGATAGATTCCTTCTCTGAGTATCTTTCGCCAGATGACGTCGGTCCCCAGTGACTGCCGCAGGGTCATCCAGGCCGACCACAGCGCCGGGAAGACTGCATCGTGGGAGGGTTCGAGCAGACGTCTCACCTGCTTCCCGGGCCGCTCCTCGACCGCCGCATGTGCCCCCTCTCTGGGCGCTGAGGTCGTAGCGGCAGCCTGCGATGCGCCCGCCGCCGAAGTCCCTGCTCGCGCCGGCCCCGCTGCTTGGCGCGCCTCCGTTCTCCCCCGTGTGGCGGCGCCTCGCCTCCTTCCTTGACGCCCGGTCTCCGCACGGGTAGCCTCGAGCCGCCGAACTAGCTTCCGCAAGAGCCCCTCAGGGTACGCGATGGCCCAGTGTTCGGCGTACTCGGTTGCCAAGCCTGCGTTAACTCCGGTAGGAGGGAGGGTGATGACGTCGCCAGAGCCGAAGGCGACGAACATCAGCCACATCTGGCGAAGGACGCCGGGGTTCGTCTCCTCCCGGACAGCAGTGAATACCCTCTTCGGCATCCGCTGAAGGCACCCGAACTGCCTGGCGAACCGGGTCGGCACGTAAGGCTCGCAGATCACCTTCCCGTCGATCCGAGCCACGAGCACCCCGCCCCGCATGTTCAGGAAGTATTCATGCTGCTCCAGCGGGCCCTGTCCGTTGTCGATCATCTGGCCGACGGGAGTGGGGAACGGGCTGAAGTTGAAATTGGCATGATTGCCAATCCGAACCCTCACGCCCTCCTCACTGAGGGTCATCGGAGCGACCCCCGCAATGTTCAGCAGGGAGGGTCGCAGGCCGTTGCCCGGAGGACTGATGGCATTTGGGAACGTATACCCACCAAGGTGAGCAGCCACCCAGCCATGGAAGAACTGAAAGGGCCCACAGATCCTTCGTGGCGACCCCCCTCGTGAGATGCGTCCCAGAATGGCATACAGCCTCGCCAGTACTGGGACCCCGAGGTTGTACCTCTTATTGGCAGCCATGGCGCCCGCCATCGCCAGCGTCGCCGGACGGACGCCCATCCTCGCATCCCGCACTGGCAGGAGCCACCCGCTCAGAAAGGCGGCCAGGAACGCCGCGTACCGGACGTTCGGGTCCCGGGCCTCGATGACGCGGTACCCCCATGAGCGGTAATCGCCCGTCTCCAGGACCCGCCAGTACGACCCGTTCCGGCTCCTCTGAGCTGCGGTCGGGCACCGCTTCCCCCTGCCTGGCATCTTGACCGCCGGGTCATGCTCCAGGAACTGGCCGAACCAATCCTTGTAGGCTATGTCCTTCTGGAAGTCTTGGATCCCGAGCCGCTGCGTAGCCAGGTCAAGAAGATGCCAGGTCAGAATGGGAGTCCGTGACCTGTCCTCCCAGATGTTCTTCGGTGGCAGGAACTCATCGTACTGGTAGCCCTCCAGCGGGATACCTCCGATGCAGTGGATGTCCCAGAGACCGATGCCGACCTCCCCATGGTGAAGATGGAAGGTGTTGGTATCCGGGGACCAGCGAGTGAACAGCTCCGGCCCGAGCTCAGACTGCTGGTAGAAGTGGAACTGCGACGTCCACACCGCCTCGAACAGGCCGATGTACCGCAGCTCCTCTGCGAAGTGATCGCAAGTGTGGCGTACCCAGAACGCCCAGGCCCATTCACTGGTAAAGTTGCCCCCAGATCGCAAGTCCCAGTCCTTCAGCCAGCCCTTGGTGTCGTCAGTGACACTCTGACGGTATGTGCTCGAGTAGAGGGCTGGAGAATTCTCCGCTGTAGGCTCACCCCCATCAATGGTTCGCGTCCTCGGGTTCAGGACGTAGACATCCAAGTGCCTGGTTTCCCTGGCAGGATGCCCATTGTTGGTGATGTTATAGCGGTGAAGCTCGTCCTCCCGAGTCACCCAGGTTCGCGGCGCATCAATCTCGAACCCTGGCACCGGAACCTCATCGAGGATGCCGAAGTTCCAGAGCGGCAGGTTGTCCGACAGTGGATATGTCTTCTGGGCCGGCGTTAGTAAGTCGAACAAGGATTGATTGTTGGAAACAATCTCCTTGGCTCCGTAAACCTCCTCGTTCGTCGCCATCTCAGCTCTGCGAGTGGCGGCATCCCCCTCATTTCCTCTGTGCGCGGCCATCTCAGAAGTTTCGGGAGTCGTGCGGGTTAAGGGATGAAGAGTGCGGGATCGGACGAGGCTGGTGGAAAAGTTTGAAGGTTGGCGCGCAATCCAAGTGGACGGCGCGCAATTGGGAAGACTGTCGCGCAAAGTTCCGGGTTTTCGCCCAAAAGCAGGCGAAATCCGGACGGTTTTGCGCGCCGATCGGGCGAATTTCGCGACCGGAAGAGGCAATTTCGCGCACGAGAGCTTTGGAGCTTATCGCGCGGAAGGCCAGAGTACGGAACGCGGGACCCAGCGCCCCTATTTATAGGCGAGGCCGGGCCCGCGCTGCGCGGAAAGCGCTTTGCGCGACCGCAGCGGCGAATTTCGCGACCGGTGCCCCTTTTTGCGCGCCTAAGTCCCGCGCCGCCCAGGACTTCGGCATTCCGGCATCTCCCTCGGAACCCGATCGTTGCGACCTCTCGCCGATCAGATTCCGAGGGGGGGCTTTTGTAGACGCCGGAAAAGTCCGTTGCTCCCAAACGAAGCTCCGGATGCGGAAAGCGAGGTCATATTTGGAGTCGGAAGGATGTTTCGGAGGGCCCGGAGGCCTTGCGCGGAATTTCAGAGGCACGCGCGCAAAGGAGATGTCCCGCGCGGAAAACCCCCGGGATGCGCGCAATGCGCCGGCTCGGCGCGCAATTCTGCGCGCCGCGGGTCCGCGCGCCTCCCTTACGCGCCGCGCCCGATTCCGCGCCCGCGAGAAGAATTTCGCGCTCGCACCCTGGATTCCGCGCCCGGGGTTGCCTATAAATACAAGGCGACCCCCAACGTTTCAAAGGTTGCTGGAAGTCGAAACGTCTCCCGTGCGCGCAATTCCACCCCTTCCGCGCGCAATGACGAACTTCAGGTAACCTCCTTTCTTTCGCGCAAGAAATCCTCGGGGTCCGCCTTCGCGCGCAATCCCCGCTGGCTCCTTTCATTTGAATAAACACTCACCCAAAGGCCTTTGCGCGCAAAAGAACCCGCTTGCGCGCAATTGCCCCCGGGGTGCGCGCAATCCGGCCTGATTGCGCGCACCCCCCCTTCTTTCAAGTGGCCATTCGTTAAAGAATGAGCCGTTGCCCCCGCGCGCTATCCGAAGCCCGGTGTGAGCAATCTCAAGCATCCGCGCGCAAGGCGCTGGCCCAATTGCGCGCCAGCCGCCCCGATTGCGCGCCGGCCCGCAGTATTGCGCGCAAAGCTTCCTTTTTGCGCGCAATCTGCCAGGGTCGTCCCCGTTGACCTCCTAAGGTTACCCGCCTGTGTGGCACCCGATGATTCTCATCCCGGGTGCCCGCACCATGCGTTGTCTTCCCGTGCGGCCCTCCAGGCTTGCGCGAAGTGACACGCACCTATGTCCAGCATGACGTTAAACTGCATACTCGTCCAGCATGACGTTAAACTGCATATACGTCCTGCACGACGTTAAACTGTACATCGTCCGCGCTGCAAGACGTTAAACTGCCAAGTGCTTCGTCCGGCAACCTATGCCCAGCATGACGTTAAACTGCACACCCGTCCAAGCTGCACGACGTTAAACTGCCTAGCCCCCATCGTCCGTGCTGCAAGACGTTAAACTGCCAAGTGCCTCGTCCTCAACACATGACGTTAAACTGTACTTCGTCTGGCAAGACGCTAAACCGTCCGCAACCTGATCCCGTGCTCCGCACGCAGGGTCTCCCCCGGTTTGGACGTGGCCCCCACCCGCTCGTCTCTGCAGGGATGTCGGGATTGTCCCCCTTTTGGGACGATTTAATGGGAGTGGCTTTTCCCTACGGGGGCAGGGTATTACAAACCCCTAGTTTCTCGTGGGAGGCTGCACATGTGTATCTCCATTGCACCTCCCCACTGCCGAAGCCAGTAGAGGGTCTGACTGGGATCGAGGTGTCTTTTGCTTTCGGTCCAAGTCCCTTCCAACTGAGTTTTGCAGTATCCGGGCTGCCCCAAGTGCGTAAGTCCTGACAGATTGAACTACGTGGACTTTGATCCCTGTCTTCTATACAGGGTACGTAGGAAGCCTCCCTGAGGTCCAAGCCCACCACCTGGTCGTCCCGGTCGTATTTACGTCCGTTCGTCCATCAGTGGACCCCTCCAGGGTTCACGCTTGCGTTGATTCACCTATGAATCCGCCCCTGTGGGAGACCTCCCGTGTGTATCTCCACGGTGCCTCCCCACAGCCCCCCTTTTCCATTTCCCCTTTTATCGTCCAGCATGACGTGAAACTGTGATCCACCCGGCCGTTCCATCCCCCTCCGTGCGAGGTGGTTCGGTTCAATCCTCCGCCCGGCGGCCTCGACCTCTTCGTGAGTCGGCCTGCCGACGTCCAGCATGACGTTAAACTGTATGCCCGAACTACGTTGACTTTGATCCGTGTTAACGCGCGGTACGTAGGAAGCCCCCCTGGGGTCCAAGCTCTTTACTCCATCATCCATCCTGATCCTTACCCGGGCCGCCACATCCCGGTGGGGTCATGCCACTTCACTCCACTCCACGTTACTTGGGAAGCCGCCCATGTGCTGGCCCCAGCGTCGGAGGTTCCCCGCAAGGGGTTCCGTCATCTGATCCACTTTTCGTGTTGATCGGTCCGATGCCGTCCCCGCTGGACGTTAAACTCGCGGCATACCCCGTGTTAAACACGGGAAGCTGAGGAAAACCTCAGGTGACACAGTTCCCCGCACCTAGTACGGGATGCCTCAGGCCATCGTGCCTTCGAGAAGCCCTATTAGGGACGGAAGACAGGCGTGCAGAGCCGCAGTGTTACAACACGCCCCCAGCACCCAGAGCCACCCGGCCTTCTCACCGCAGGTTGCTGCCCCGCCCAGACTCCTTGGAACGTCCGGGCGGAAGCAGCGTAATTAACCGGTGTCCATGAAGATATGGCGCCGGGAACGAGATTCACGAACATTCTTAAGTCTATGAGGGAGACCCGGATTAGGCGACAAGTTCCGAGGAGACGTCCAAGGAAGGAGAAGCCGACATCCCATCATCCCGGTTTCGATCAAGGAGCAGACGCCCCTGAATAAGGGACGGATGCCGCCCGCCCTTGGAAAGCGGGACTGCGGGACCACAAGCCGCGCGCCCATCCCCTCGGGTTGACGGGTGCACGCGCGAACGCGTCCTGGCGGAACAGCGTAACCCGACGCACATCCGCACCGAAACAAGCATCCAGACATTCCATCGAATCACAACGTGACTACTCCTTTGACTAAAGGTTGCTACCCTAACATTAACCTATGGAATGTCCTGGTAGAAGCTATGTAATTAGCCGGAGTCGAAAAGATATGCCACTGGGATGAGTTTCACGAAAAACCTCTTAATACTTATGGGAGACCCAGACTAGGCGACAAATTCTGAGGAGGAATCAATGGAAGGAGAGACTGAAATCCCATCATATTTTTTCGATCAAGGAGAAAACATCCCTAAATAAGCAATGGATGAAGCTTTCCTTTGGAAAGTGGAAATGTGGGGAAAACTTACGTGTCAACATGGATGGGTTCACGCCCAGGTGAATGCATTAGAAATAGAAATGGTGAACCAGACAAGAATTTCTTATACTCAATATGGATATTTGCGGTGTTCAAGACATCTGTAGAGAAGAGTGTCACCAGATCTATCTATCCAACACCTGGCCCCACCAAGAAAATAGTGGGACTAGTGTGAAACTCACTAGGATTTGGGGAAGTTAAACATTGGGATTCCTGGTCTACGACGTTGTGAACATGGATCTTTCTATCTAGACATGTAAGATTGAAAAATGTAGGGGTACCGGGCATTGATTTCCTAGTATCTTTACTAATGGATGAATTTTCCTACTTTGTAGGACCCAATATACAGCTACAGGAAAATGATCAACTACCGCCCACAGACATAGGGATTGGGGATTTAATAACATGGCAGTCCTAAACTGCTCCATCTCTTATATAGAAAATTCCATGACCAAAACTACCAGATTCCCATGCCTCATATCAACCTCAGAATTTATTCAAATGAGGTTGATTAATACTATTTTCCGTCGATACGAATAGGTCGGGGTTATCCCAACATGGGACATGGCCTACCTAGACCTGGAAGCTTTTGTTCCCTATAAGAACCACATTCCCCAAGGGCCATACATGGAGCTATTTCTCTCTACTCCGACCTTCAACAAAATCAATATCCTATCCCCGTAGAACTCTTATGATTCCCTCCTTTATGTAGATGAAGTAAAGAATGCATGACTCCTCTTGCCTATAACATTAGCCAGGGAGCCGTAAAAGAAGGATCCCACCCGGCTATGGCAGTGTTGCCATCTAGTACCACAAACCATGGAATGGGTGGTCCATACCCCTGCATATCTAGCCATAGCTTGGCTGAAATGGTGTCAACATAGAGTGAAAGTTGAGGAAGATGGTTGTTAGTGGGCATCATCATCCACGACTCATATGGCCCGATCCACCACAGGTGCCTTCTATTGGACCCCTATTGTTTTCTTAGAGTAGGGGAACTTCTCTATCCCAGAGCAGCAACACTTCCATGCTCAGTCCAGAGTGAGGAACCCGTCACGTCACAAGAATGTGGGGTTGACCTCTCTAGTAACTAGTGCAAGAAGCATTCATCGTGTTCCAATATATGATGATGACGTCCACTACAGAGGTCCTCCATATACCATAATAATATATAATTGAGGTCATCCCTACTCCCACATCCATCATGGAGGTTTTCCCTATACAACCATCATTATCTCCAGTTGAGGCCCTCCCCACTTCATCGACACTCTTCATGAACATCCTCCTTGTTCCCCTGGTCTCAAGAATAGAAATTTTTCTTTCTTATTAGGTTTTGAATGTAAGGATCTTCCTTTCCATGTCATCTACCAGCATGGGGTCCTCCCTCTGGTCTCACTAACTCAAGCGAAGGCCCTCCCCACTTCATCGATGGTCGTCACAAAGGTCTTTCACATATCCAATATTTTCAGAACCAAGGCCCTCCTCAGACCATAGCTACCAGAGCCGATCAACGTGAATGTCCTCCCCATGATATAGATGACCATCATATAGTCCCTCCACACATGATTTCCAGCCCTATCAGAGGCCATCCTCACTAAAACACCCACAATAATGAATTTCCTCACCGTATTCCATTATACATTGACTAGGTGATCCTCATTGATCAGTTTGTCCAAGAGGAGTTCCTTCCTACTCCATCACCAACCATAGAAGAGGTCCTCTCCATTTCAATGATCTACCATGCCCTAAAAACCATCCCATGTCAGGAGGGTGGGTCATCACCACTAAAGGAAGAATCTTGAAAATCCTTAAACTACAGTCAAACCCATCTACATTTCAGTCTCCGAAGCGGAGTGAGATTCAATGAGGTAACCTTAAAACTGATCCTATATATCAGAGGCTGGTGTAGGAACAAGGCATATCATCCACATCCTTCTTGAATCTGAGGTCCACTATATCCTTGAATCCCTCCAAAGATACATATAATAGGAGGAAGATTTGGACCCTTTTCAGGGTCTATCTGTGAAATCATCCTTAACGTCAACATAATAATTCTATACCTCAACAAGAGTTCATGGAGAGTTGTTTTGGGGACCAATAGAGGATTGAGAAATAGTGTGACCCAATGCCAACAACTGTAGTCTAATCATAGGAAACAATGGTTGTTAGTCCATCTTACAGGGATATGGTAGTGAAATCACTGCATTCTTCGGAAGATAATGCAAGATGCAGTGACTTTTCATCACATGTGTTGTACTCTCCACCAGCATGTCTACAGTCAAAATAGTCCACATCAGTTCCATTACTGGTCTCACATCCACGTATAGTTGAAGAGTGTGGAAACCAAGGGCCTGATCCCAAGTCTGAGCCAAGAAGAATACGGGACATTCTCGCAAAGAATCATTTCCCAAAGTTGTTCTGACCAGTTGAAACCATAATCATAACAATTCCTGAGTCCCTTGCCTGGGATGAGGTTATATTCCACTACCAAACCATATGGATGATGCATTTCCATCCCCATTGTTAGTGGTTAGCTTACCCCAAGAGTGGGGAACACTACAATGACACTGGCCACCAATGTCGCCTGGTCGAGTTGGCCACACTTCTCGTTGCTCAGCACACTGTGTTTCCTATTTATCATTAGACCCTCCAACAAGAATTCCTACAGATCTTAACTGTGGTGCAAAAATTTATCAAGGAGGCTTCCCCGCGTGTCTAGATATGAGGCTGGGGTAACTATTCTACCCTACATTTCAGTCCTATATTGCACCAATTTGGTTCACCCAGTGATATCGAGGATATTCTTCTAGGTGTCTCCATAGAGAAGAAGGTTTTTCTGGAGATATACTCGTAAGGGGGAACTGGGACAAGTCCCAAATAAGAGGAACATACTGTTTGGGAAGTAGAACACTTGGAAGATCTGTAAGGCATCCATACTCACCAAAAAAGAACCTAGCTTGGACTTTCAACACCATCCAAGTCATTTCCTCCTAATCGAGACCCCAGCAAAGGCAATTGGAAATTTACGACAACCAAACCCTTTGACCCATCCATCTCAATGATATAGACGAAAGATGATGTTGAGAAGGCGACATTGTGTCAAAATATTTATGAATAGAAAAATATGGGTGATGATCTCCTTGATGAGTGCACAACAAAATGGTAGCCAAATTACGGTAATCCTCAACTGGGGAAACATGGGAATCAGCAGGTAAAGCCTCCTACTAGTTGGTTTCCTCTGGGTGATCTTGAAAAACCTTCCCATATAGACACTGTAGAGGCTGATGTTTATGGAATGTGTCTATGATATGAATCACCCAATCCACATGAATTGCATGAAAATATTCCTCAGAACCTGGCTCAGGTTCTGCCCCTCGCTCCACAGGTCCCACTACCTTCTCTATAGGTTATTCCCCCAACTCCATATGTAATTCCTCCAATATCCCAATGAGATTCTAGTCCTGCTTACCACTTTTAGGAACCTTCCAACTCATTGGTAGTTATGGACCCTCGTATTGATCAAAATAAATATACAAATGATCTGATAGAAGCACTAATTTCTCACCTAATGGCCCTAGAAACTCAACAGGTTGAAATACCACTAGATGGAAAGATGCATATGAAATTGTTGGATGGTATCCCAATACCCCTAGGTTTTGGAAATCAGACCTTCCCCCCCTATAATGTGATGGTTGATCTTCTGCAAAAACTATCCCACTTTATTTCAAGGTATGGACCCATACTGGGAACTCCAGCATAGAAGGAGGCTGTAAGGCTCTGATTATTCGTAAATACATTGGAATGGAACACATTTTTCTTGTAAAAGAAGTTACCCAATGGGAAAATAGCTTTTTGGGAAGATCTTTGTATGTGGTTTCTCTACTAGTTCAATTACATGACTCAAAAGAAATGAATTTCTGGCTTCTTCAAGTGCAAGAAGAGGCCTGATGAGTGCATCACATACTTTTATTCATGTTGAAGGGCCTCACATATTCCCTTCATATTCCAATATCTTAGGAGCATCTGCTAACGATATTTGTGAGGAATGGAATACTTAACTAGGCACTTCTCTCATCACTTAGAAAATCCCTAATTGGTTCTAATATTTCTCTTTCAACGATCAATGTTTAGAATAATCCTTGAATCAAGACAATCATGCACACTCATTGACTCATGTAGCTCCCTTATGAAGATTCTTTACGGCCGAGACCACAGCGGTAGCCCAAATAAAGTCCCATAAGAAGTTGGAATTGTTACAATTTGAGACACCTTTATAGCTTTGTTGAGGCCCACCACCTCAGGCACTACCTCCAGCTCATCATCACACACATCATAATATCAAGGGGCCCTCACGTAACACACCACCACCACTCAGATGAGATAATCTGGTTCCACCTCCTTGAGCGGCTCTGCCATCCCCTCATTTGGGATAGGATCACATATGTCCTTTCTCAGATTAGAAGTAGAGGACCTACCTATTTATGAGTCTCATCTTCCTAGTTTTTTGTGATTATTCTTAGATTGGGAATCCTATGTTTTCTAGAATGAAAGAGGCACGAAGAGGTAGATGTCACTGATCTCCCTAATTACTGCCCATATCATCAGTTACATGTGTACACCCCATGTAGTGATATGTGTTTAAAGAGTGTCTCTAATACCAGATCAATAAAAACATAGTTAGGTTTGTCCAATCCCTAAAAGAGGTGGGGTGTGTGTTTATAATGCCTGACAGTGATAATGAGGGTGAATGTCAGTAGGTTTCTAACCGCATGTCTCAAAAATAAGAAGACCAGATGGCTCACAAGGCAGTCATCTATTCACATGGTATTATTATTTATTTTTTTAATCAACTTGATACTTCATATTTCTCTTTGATTCCTCTGGATACTGACTTCAAATCAATATCTCAGTCATCGTCCTCTCATGGGAGAAGGCACTGACGACATAAGGGAATACAAATCCCTCCACCTCTGCCGAATCCATATCATGCTCCCAGCGGCATCATGCCCCCAGAGATGGGTATTTCCCCATTAATCCCTCCAAAATGAGGAATTCTTCGTATGATGGACATGGGTACGATTTGGTCAATACCGTGGATCTGGTAAACCCTTACATATTTCCCGATGACAAAGTGTGCCAGGTGGACCATCCAAAGGACCACAGTCGACGCCATCGTCAACCGAGTCATGGGTATGTGAATCACCAAAACACATTGGTTGGTGCATCTAGATATTCCGTGCACTATACTAAGCCTACACTGAATTCCTATCATAGAGTTCAGTATGCATATCCTTCTCATCACATTTCATCATATCTTCCTACATCGATGTTTTGTACTACATGATTTGGAAGAGACACCAAGAAAGTTCTATGATCAATCACATTTTTTCATGGATGGACCCAAGTGAAATGGTCTTCATCCAATATAAACTCTACACAATTCAATAGTGAGCAACTAGAAATTCCCTGCACCATAAAAAAAATTTTGGTTCAACCAACAATGCCTGTCATACCTCCAGCCACATGGAATCCTCTTACCAGCAAAAAATATTCATGGAACAGAAACATTATGTTTTCAAGAATCATGGTAGAATTAATGTGACGATATCTATCCTTGAGTCTCCCCACCTATCCGTAGATAACTGTGAAGCCCTTTTAGAGGCCTTAAGAATCACTCTCAAGTTTGTGACAGATGTAGTAGGGACAAAATCATTCAATGCTGAGATAGTCGAGAAAGCATAATATCAAGCCACCATCTCTTTCTCTATAAAATATTAAGACTCTTCTATACAGGGGCACATCCACTCATTGTACATCACTAGCTAGTTCAACAACATGGAGGTCCACCACTATCTTTTCGACACGGGCTTTGTGATCAACCTAATCCCAAACTGGACACTCCACATTATGGGTGTTTTTGAAACATATCTGAGTACCTATAATTTTATGATTTAATGTTAGGAAAAGGTAGACCAAATACCAGTTATAAAGGTCTACCTAAAGACCCCATTAGGTGGCCTAGTTTCCATCACTGAGTACATGGTTGTCTCATAAGACACTACATACAACACGTTGATGTGTAGACCATGGCTCCTCTTGTATGCAACAATCCCTTCCTCACATCACCAATACATTAAGTACTCCCTTAATGGAAAATTAGGCATAAAACAAGGATATCTATATCCATTTTCCTCTTGTGAATCCTGCTAACTATATGTCTACAACTACAAAAACAAGTGAAAAAATTAAGCCAATGAGGTTGAACAAGATACAGGTGTGACCAGCCCGTGGAAGACCTGGATGACGCCTACATATTCCCGATACATATTGGATGCCAAAAACCCAGACATGAAAAATGTATTTATGTTTATGGAATGAGGGGAATAATGTTACCATGTCTAAGGAGAACTGGATGATCACCTCACATTCCAAAAAAATTAGGCTTGAGTGATCCTAGATCCCCATACTCCTCTATGGTATCGATATTTTCTCCCTATGGAAACAATAGTACACCATACCTACATGTTCTTTCGGGCTGGGATAAATCACCCCAAGATGATGATACACTATTTATTTGTTATTATTGAATGTTTCCCATTAGGTTGAAGGCCATATGGGATCAGTTTGGTTGCTTTCTACAACATGCATTCAACAGTAAAAGAGTCCCCCGATGAGGTTTCTATAGCCGCTTAGGCTGGCATCGGTGTCCCATCAGGATCATCCAATTCATAAGGGTTTCATCATTCAAATTATCCTCTCTCCATGGATGATTAATTGGATTTGGAAGATTCTCCTCCCACATTCTAAGAGGGTGTCTCCACTATAGTTGATGAATTGGTACAGGTTAACCTCGGAACAAAGACTGATCTGAAACCAAAACTGATCTGTGTAGCTATTCCTACAGAAGAGAAACAATGATACATATATTTATTAGAGCACCATATTGATGTATTTTCATGGATTTATGAGGAGATTCTATGCTTAGATCATTAGGTCACTGTCCACCATCTTGGTCTCCAAGAAAATCATATTGGGTTCAAAGATCCTGCCAGAAAGATGAACCCTTCTTACAGTGACATGGTTGAGGGAAAGGATGATAGTCTCATCAAGGAAAAATTAATCAAGGAGGTCTAGTACCCCAGATGTATTGCTAAATTTATTCCTGTCAGGGTGAATAACAGATAGATCAAAGGCTCCATCAACTTCCAGGATCTCAACCCTCACTGTCTGAAGGATTCTTTTCCCCTTATTACGATAGACCTATTAATCAATGCCACATATGAGTTCCAATATCACTTCTTTATGGATGGTTATTCCAAATATAATCAAATCTTAATGGACCCTAAGGATGAAGAGGATACCACCTTTAGTGAATCACAAGGTACATTCAGCTACCAGGTAATTCTTTTCAGTTTGATGAATGTTGGTGAACCCTATCAACATATCATGCACACGAAATTCATGATGACCTGAGATAAATTGGTGGAATTCTACGTGTAAGATATGGTGGTTAAATATGTTTTCATATGGACCATCTTAGTATACTGAGAAAGTGTTCAGCTTCCTCCGCTCCCGCTATCTAAAGATGAACATCGTGATGTGTTCAATTGGTGTCACCTATTGAATGTTTCTTTTCTTCATTGTCAGATACATAGGTAATTAGACTAATTTGGAAAATATCAAGACCATCAGTCACATGTATCTTCTTAGTAACATTCATGTGCTTTGAGGCCTTCAAGGTCACAAGTCCTAGATATGCTGATTCATCACAAATCTGGCTGGTAAATGTAATCCCTTTTCCTATATGATGATGAATGGTTTTGAATGTTTGTAGGGTGAGGAGAGTCAGACCTCTTCTGTGGAATCAAGTTGTACCTACTAATACTACTAGTTCTGAGGCCTCCCGTTTTCAGAAAGTTGATGATTCTCTATGTGACCGATCTGGAATAGTCCCTCATCACCATTCTCATCTAGAGGAAAAGTGAGGGAATATAGAACAATTTAAAATAGATCATCCACATGCTCATCGATACGGAGACTAGATATTCCTCTATTGAAAGGAGATAACTTTCCCTAGAATTCATAGTGTAGAAATGGAAACATTACTTACATCACCATGAGATACATTTGGTATCTCGAGTAGATTTTATAAAGTACTTTCTAAACTACCCCATGTTGATAGACTTTCTATCTCAGCAGGATGTGATCCTCAATAGTTTGACAAATTTTTTTTCCCCTAGAATTATATCAAGGTATTGGGATTGGTATAATTTCATGCGGCCCATCCAAACCTCGTAGAACAATCTATTAATACTGACTTTTAGATGATAAAATCCTCTCAGTGTATCAAGCCATTCCGTGTTGGAATATTCAATTTGATGGTGCTTCCCAAAGCCCTACCAGAAGGAGAATCAATGATCCAGGACTCAATAGAGTATTGTTGGGTATCATCTTCATCCCGCCTCCACAATCTATCTTGTTAGATTTGATTTTGTTGTCATATGGTCGTACCAAAAATAAGGCAGAGTATCAGACTCTCATCCAAGGTCTCGAGCTGGCCCTCAAGATTGATGTTCCCCATTTTCATGTCAAATGGGATCTAAACTGTTCATCATGTAGATCAACGGTGGCTACGTTGTTAGGAATCTAGTTCTCATACCTATGTTAGATCATAATCTTCATCTGATGGCCTAGTTCCCTTCTCGTCCAGATGTTACAGATGTCCTTCGACTGCAATACGCCGAGTCAATGTCTTGGACACCGTTGTGGTATCTCTTTCCAAGCCTGACCCGCATGATTTGATTATCCATGTGGTGCATTGAATATTCATCGGTAACATTACTACAAACGATGAAGATAGCCCATAGTTATGCTACCTTACACAAGATGCCTCCACATCAGGACCATGTCACCATGCCGCAGTATCAGAGAAGACCCCGAACTATATGAATATATTTATTGAGTTTCTCCATTTCCATAATCTCCCAATAGACAGAGATGAACATGTGTGAATCCAATGGCACGCAATGCAGTTCACCCTCTAGAGTGGTCATATCCTTGAGAAGATACTCTATAAACGTGGGTATAATGAGATTCTACTCTGTTTCATTCAAGGAGTTGAGATTTTGAGGTTATGTAAGAGTTTCATTCTGGTTCCTATGGAGCTCATCAGGTAGGGCGGAAACACTCTCATCAAATCTAACTATTGGGATATTTTTGGTTGACCATGATCTGAGACTGTATGGAGTATTCCAAGAGATGTCATGCATTGTAGATCCATGCTAATTTTGTGCATTGGATGCCAAAGCCTCTCCATACTACAAAGTACTCTTGACCCATTGTGGTATGTGGACTTGATGTCGTGGGACCATATCCATCAGCATCATATTGACAGTGAATGTTCATCCTGACTGATATAGATTTCTTTTCCATGTGGGAGGAGGCAATTCCACTCAATGGATTCGTCGCTCATTCTATAATTATGACTGTGAGATTGATTATCATCCTCCGATTTGGGGTTCCTCATATTGTTCTCACTGATAAAAGAACCAGCTTCCAAGAAGCCAAGTTGATGAAATTATATGCCATGTACAATATCATTTCTAATCATACCTCTCGCTATCATGCACAAGAAAATGGGAAGGTCGTGGAATTCAACAAAAACATCTATAACATCTTGCATAAGATGAATGGTCATAACAAGAAGTGTTGGATGGAAAAACTCCCCAATGAATCTAGTCTTACAGGATGATGAATTTTAATTATAACCAGGTGACTCCATATTCTATTGTGTAAGGAATAGAGACAGTCCTGGCCATTGAGGTTCAGTTACCCTCACAACGAACAACCATATATGATCAACAAGCACAAGACAATGTAACTAAAATTCATCTGGCTAAACTGGAAGTGCTTGATGAGAACATGAATCAGGCCTTTCCGAATATGGAGAGGCATCATAAGAGGATAACTAGGAATTTCCACAAGAAATTCCACCTCCTCTCTTTATTACAGGGTAATGCAGTATTAGACATGATAATGTCAATGAAACCTGGGAGGATTCCACTAATGCTGGGGATTAAATGGTAGGGAAATTATGTCATTTATAAGGCATACTCCAATGGGGTATACCCCAATGGGGAATAATCTCGGGTCTCTATGGATGGTGAGCGTATTGCTCCCCCACCAATTCCAAATTCCTCTAGAAGTACTTCACATAATGGAATCTCCATTCTAGAAGATGTTAAACTGCTCATCCCCTCATTATCCAAGACATTAAACTATAAATGGTTGAAGCGCTACCACTCTAAACTAAGATGCCTTTAACCTGCATAATGATAATTTGGGAATGATGAATACACATCATTTTATAAGCTATACGACCAAAAACTAAGATCTCTATCGTCCTTACTACAAGAAGTTAAACTGCACGGGTACCTCAACCCATCATGAGTCTCGTCATTTGGGTCTCCATCATCGTTCACATCCAAAATGTCCCCCATAATGGCCTGATCTCATGCCACCCTGGCTCACATACCATTTTGGGCCAATGTAATGGAGGATCTTGGGAGACAATTTTACACATGTTCCACGTTGCAAATATGTTCAATTGATGATGCTCAATTGTTTATTCCCATCCTAGGTCACATTATCTGAATAATGTGTTTCAAACATGGTCAACTGTTATCCTAAATTTTTATTATTGTCCCCATGATATCTGAAATGATGGGAACAGTGATTCACCTTTTTCTACCCTTCTATCCCATGAAAATGACATTAAACTAGGCATCTAAGGTCTAATATCTACAACTTTAAACAAATATTGTTTACGTCCTTGTTCCATTGAGTTAAACAACAAAATATCCATAATTACTATGTATGGCTTGATTCCCATCCTTATAGGATATGTAGTTATATCCAGACCTTTCATATGTGGCCCAACATGAGGTCTTTAGGCAATTTTGACCTCTTGGCCCATATTCCTTCCTAGGATTGTATGGTGTGGTACATAGTCTTTTTCTCTATTCAGTTAGGATATTTTTTCTAGGCAACCAACATCCCCTTGAGACACTCCTCCTTTATTTTCCTTGTTGCATAATGTTAACTTGTATGGAATTTCAAGAACTACATATGGATTGATTACCAACTTCATGTGGTACGTAGGAATGACCATACATTTTGTCTTCAGGTCCAGCTCAACAAATATCTTCACCCCCAAGTTTAGTTTACTTGGAGGGTTGCATATGGCGTGGTGTGGAATTATTTAGTCCCCATTCATGTTGGGTTTAGAATGACCACATCATGAAGCCCTCCTTCCAGAACATTCCCATTTCTACTTCATTTTCACATGACCTTAAAATCCACAGAATTTTCAAAAACTACTATTGTCTTAATTATCATCCTTATGGGATATGTTGGAATGCACATACATTTTATCCTTGGGTCTCGCCTCAGTTTTTAGTAACCTTCTCTGCCTTTTGGCCCCTTTGACAGATTTTCCACAGATATATGTTATGTGGTGTGGGATTATGTCACCATTCACATTGGGTTTTCAATAACAACTCCACGTACCCTTCTTGATAGCTCTCCATACCCTTTTCCTTTCATACTTACTGAATGTCATTAAATTTCATGGCATCTTCATATTTACAGGTGGCTTGATTATCATCCTTATGAGATATATAGGAATGCCCGAAAATGTATTCTTTGGTCCATCCCAAGGTCCTATTACCTTTTATGTCCCCTTGGCCTAAATATTCCCCCCTGAGATTACACGCGCTGTGGTGTGGGATTTGGTCCACAATCATGGTAGGTATTCTTTACCACACCATGAAAATTCAATTTAGAACATCATTCTAACGAATGATTCAAGACCATATGATGATAATCTATGATACCTCATCCCACATGACATTAATCTATTGTGTATTTTCTTCACAACATTAATGTTCATGGGTTGGTCATATCAGAAGACCATTAATTGTGACACTAGTGTCCTAGAAGCATGACAAAAAAATGGAAATGCGTTCTGGTATCCTCGGTCGAGAGGAATTCATGATTGACATTAGTCAACAACAATGATATTTATCAAGGCCCACATACCAATTGATTCCTATAGTGATGTCCAGATTCTTCTTCTTGGGGTTGTTTCCTCAAAAAAAACACACTCACACTAACTAATAAACAAGATCAATCAAATGTCTCTTATTCCGATGAATGTGCCAGATATTCACAAATTGTATTTCCCTTTGAATTGGTATCCGACCATACCATGATCAAGATCTACATCTATATTGATTCCCATCCTTGTGGGATAAGTTGGAAATCTAAGAAATTTCATCTTCAGGTCTAACCCCAGGTGAATCAAACCCTTCCTTCTTTTTGACCCCTTTGCCTGAACTCTATTGGAATCACATGGTGTGGAGTGGACTTATTTGGTCCTTTTTCATGTCAGGTTTATAATATCCATTCTACATACATCCCTTCTAAGATACCCCATCCGCATTCCCCCATGTTTTCACCGCGTGACTTTAACTGCACGATATTCAAGAACTACGTGTGGCTTGATTGCCATCCTTATGGGATACGTATGAATGCCCAAAAAATTCATCTTTGGGTCTAGCCCCAGGTTTATCAATACATTTTTTCCCATTTCCTCCACTCACCTCCATGAATCGTTTACCATTAAATAGATTCATCGACCCTTTTCATGCCCCACCAATAGGCTCAAATGCACTATGGTGTAGGACATAGAGTATGGGATTCTATATGGACACATTTGCATCCATTTCCATGCTTAATTTCTCTCTTTATTTTTGTTTCCATATTCTTTCACATCCAAAAGGACCCCCCTAATGGTATGGATGCTCGACCTTATGGCTCTTCTAATACTTTGGGCCAATGTCCCATAGGATTTCGAACAACATTATGAGATATGTTTTGTGCTTCAAATATGGTCTGTGACCGACCCTTGGATGCGAGTTCCCATTTCAGGTCACATGATATATATATATACTGTGTTTCAAACACGATCATCAGTTCTCCTCCATCGTTATGAAAATCTCATTATTTCCCAAATATTGGTCTCAAAATTCACATCCCTTTCCACTTCTTCATGTTCAAGTGGAATTGTGACACCCTTGGTGTCATCCCTCCATGCATCGCTTAACATTAAGATGACAAATCAGTGGCATGGGTACATCATATACTCCACATCGTCTCCCCATACAATGTATTAAATTTGTTTTTGATATCTTATCCACACATGTTTCCCACACCGAGCATTTCTCACATGGGATTTGGGATATGGGTAAGGTTTGTGCCAACATGGAAGAACCACAATTTTTTTTCCTGAACCATATGACCTTAAACTAGGAGTTCACATCTTAAACTAGATAACCAAGTCGAGAAATCATGACTCTAAACTGTCTATGTGTTCTTCTAGAAATTCCTAATATTGTGTGGACTTATTTTTCCTCATGCATTTTGGGATATCTTTATAGCACCACGTTACATATTTCCTCCTTAGAAGACTCACCTAATGGTCATGTCTATAAGACCATAATCTAAGATCCCATATTTCCTTATCATATGATGCTAAACTACGCCTTCTACACCTAGATTTTGTAATGATAAATTACCCTACCATACTATGTATCCACCCGAGAACACATTACCCCATTTTGGTAGTGGAGGCCTGCCATACCACATTCCACAACTACGTGCGGCTAGATTCCCATCCTTATAAGATACGTAGTGACACCCAGACATTTTTTTGTGTCCCCGATGCATCACCACGAAACCTCTTATTAAATTTCATCCCGAGTTTCATCAGAATTATTTAGTGTGGTGTGGGAATATTTCCTCATTCATATCAAGTTTTCAGTAACCACACCACATACCTCTCTCGAGAGTTCTGCATTTTTATATCAATATCACATGACAATAAACTGCACAGGCATGTCCCACACAGATTTTATTGGTCTTCATTCATGTTAGGTTATGAACCGCACCACACTTTGCTCTATTAGGGGTACCCATGTCCTCGATGAAAGACAATAAACTGTGGCCCTACCCTGAACATGTTCAGGATGCCCCATGATAATTATGGGATGTATCATCTTCCTCTATAGAGAATATTTTCCCTACCATCATTTTTCGCTGACCACAATATGCTCAAGAACTATCTTTTTCATGATTCTCATCATTATGTGATATATAGTGATGACCAGACTTTTTTCGATGGGCCCAGCCCCATGACTGTTAATGTTCATGGTTCTTTTCCCCTGATTATGGTCTGAAATCTATGACTTTAAACATTTAGTCCCCAGTTCGTGTAAGATGACATTAAACTGTTGAACAAGGTCCATGCAGTATGAAAATAAACTATTTTCATTGTCATATTTTTATGAATTTATATGGTTCAATGAATCATCCTCATTTTCATGACATAAAATTGAAATCCATCTTAGGTCCTTGCTAGAGAGGTCTCACCGGGAAGTAAGCCTGATCTCGAATAATATTGATGTACTTTCATCATGGTGTTGTAATTTTAGAAGTGTTGGAATTTATCCAAACAACCCATCATTCCATCACCATACTTTCTGTTCCCTCTATTTAGGATCCTCATTCCCTCTTATGTCTGAAAGAACCCCATAATGGTTAGGACGATCAGCTATAAGGCTCACCTACCATCTTGTTCCAATAATCCAAAGGACATCGGACACCACACCATGTTTTCCCATGTGTTTTAGAATGTGGAAAATGTTTTTCCCTCATTTCATTGCTCTCATTTCAGGCTACACATGATGTAGATTTTTTGTATCAAATTTGGTCAATAGTAATACTCCATCATCATGCCATCCTCACTGCATTCCAAATTTTCGGTATCGTAATTAATATTCTTCATTCCCCTTTTTGAAAATTTATTCCAAAAACCTTTGCTTCATCCCTCTCATACACCAGAGTACATTGGATAGAGTGATATGGCTATTCTGATGTCCCTATTATCCGGTCTAGACCCCTCTTTAATTTCAAAAAGTTTAGGTGGTCACCTAGACCATTTCTTTTTGAAATTTTATCCATCACTCTCATACACAATGGGAATAGTTATGTAAATTCTCCTTTTTCTCACAATGGGTATGGCCTACATGATCTTAGGTATTGATCAATAATTACTTCGTAGTTATGGTTGAGGTGTACGAAGATAAGAAAGAAAGAAAATAGTAAGTTTATGCACGTAGATTAGGATAGGAATGAAAAGAGTAAAAATACTTATGAGTTGGGCCAAAGAATGTCCCTTATAGATCAGCCCTATTGAGGGATTGCTCCAGTTATTCCACCTTCTGGCTCATAGCTTCTAGGGCTGGTTCCTACTCCATGATCTCCCTCTCTTCATCAAAATCTATAGAGTGGATCTCATTTTCCATGCCCAACATTCACCCCTGATCGGATTTGAAATCAATCATTTGAAGGCTTTCCTACACTACTTTATCTTGGGCTTCTCCAACTCGGCCTTGAACTGTTCAATGTGATAAGAATGGCTCATGATAAATGGAACTCTTTCTCTTCCTTTATCTTCAAGGAATTAGAAATCCAACTCAACCTTAAGAAACACCTGGGTATTCTTTGATTCGTTTTGAAATTTAGAAATATCAGAGCATTGGATACTATATCATATCATCTAAGCCACATAATAACAGATTATTATAGGAATATGATGAGAATCCACCCCTCTAGTATAGATAAATTGTATCCATGTGCGATGTGACTATCCATTATGCATGTGATTGACTAAGAAAGTGTTTTATGTACTTCAATGACGTGCGTCGTGTCATAGGATTCTCCTTGGCTGTGTCAGGATCAATGTTGTCCATCTACTCAGGATATGCAGTCTTGTAGTCAGGAAAAATAGCTTGCAGTTTAGTGGCGGGGTCCTCTTCTGGAACTCTTTCTTCTTCGGTGTCCTCACCCCCACTATCCTGGAGCACAACCCTTGCTGAAACATCACCAATGATTGCAGATTTTTTCTCACTGGGTACATGGGCTGGAACATCCTAAATAAATGTCTCTATGAAAATTGGTGCTATCACTGGTAGAGATCACACAGATGTTCCAAAATCAAAAGTTTTTCGAGACTTCATCCTTGTGATCACTGTATTAGGAACCAATATCTTGGTCAGCCACATTCCTCAATAAATGATGTTATCCTACAAAGGTATAAACTTACAAAAGACAAGCGTAACACTGTCCAGTGCTTGAGTATGGGTAGGAGCTTCCACAACAGAAGATCCATTGGTGATTATTAATTGAATGATCGACATTGGAACCTAAATAGAGGGAATATCTGGAGGCTCTAAGGTCTCCACTTCATCCTCTCAGACTGGTTTATCTCTATCCACTTCAATTGTGGCTGGTCCTTCGACTGCTTTAACCATGGTTGGTCCCCCACTCTACCTGGTCCTAGATGCAGATTCATATGGATGTTCTTCCACATCCATGGGTACAATTTCACCCCTTGCAGGGGAAGCGTCTTGTATATCATCATTCTTGTGTTCCTGAATAGGGAAACGTTTTGTTAGAGGATTTTAGTTTGAAAATAGAAAGGCTAGCAGAGATACGATCCAAGACTCACCATGAGTGGTTCAGCTGATTTCATGTCATAGCCTACGATTTTGTAGCTCTCACACGGGAATCCCTAGTGAATGACTATTTATTGAGGTACCTCACCTCTAGGACCTTCACCACCAACCTCTTATTATCCATCCTCCTATTCTACCTCTTCCTCTTCTTCCCCTTATTCCACTTCCGCCTCTTTCTCCCATCCTTCTTCTTCTTCCTCGTCATTGACATCTTCCGATGTCAGCTTTTTCAGGTTGCGCTCCTTTCCAAGCATCATGTTATCTTGGATATGTATTTATTCATACCAACCTTGTTGGAATGCATAAGTATAGATGGTTTCTAGGTACACATGTCAGCGATGAATGCTCACCCTCTTAATCACCTGAATGCGTCCTACAATCCGTAGGTCAATCCTAGTGCACACCAGTCTCCATCCCAGCAATTTAGTGGGAATAGATTGTCTCATCATCCTCCAAGAAGACCATAGAGATGTAAAAATTTTGTCGGTTGTCATCTTTAGAATATTTCTTAGTTGTTTCCAAGGGAGTTCCCTAGCTGGCCCATGAGGCTGCCCATGGGAATACCCCTCTTCAGAAGGGGGAGGTGCATTATCACCTTTTCATACTCCTATTAATAAAGTTACAGCATGTTCCATTCCAATTGTATGGAATATTCCTATTCTCAACTCCCCAGAAATACCTTGTATGCTTCCTCACTATCTCAACTCCATGCTCGCCACCTTAATTTTCTGAATTTGTTTCCACAGAATTGCCTCTAGGTATATTTATATCCAATGGTCGTCATACGCTATTGATAGGCCAACATTGACATCAGTTGTGGGAAGGGTGATAAATTCACCAAAACCTAGAGTCATGAACATGACCCACAATTGGAGAATAATGAAAGGATGTCACACTTCCCAAACTTCTGTATATAATTTCTTGGGAATCTTCTTCATGCACCTACATTTCTTGAAAACCCTCATCGGCACAAAGGGTTTGAAAAAGATTTTTGCATCAATAAGGGATACTAGCACACTACCCATGATGCATTTCAGGTATTTTCTATTCCCTAATAGGCCTAACCAGTCATCTACCATCAGAAAATATGGGGGCCAAAAATGATTAAAATTGACTTTTTTATAGTTTCAAATCTTGATCTTGATCCCTTCCTCTTTAAGAATCAATGGATGAATTCCAGAAATATTCAGTAGGGATGGTCACATGCCATCACCTGGAGGGAGGATGGAATTTGGGAAGTCATACCCATAAGAATAAGCTAAAACCCAGCCATGAAGAATCTGGAACAATCCTAATATTCTCCTAGGCAATCTTCCTCCAGAGAGGCATTATAGAATAATGTACAGCCTATCCATTACGGGCACCCCTAGATTAACCTTGTTCTTGGTCTCTATGATTATGAACATCACTTGTGTCCCTTGACAAAACCCCATTTTTATGTCCCTCAACAAAATCAGCCACCCTCATAGAATTGCAGCAAGGAACCTAACATAACATAAATTTGGTTCTCAACTTTTGTTTATTCCAAAACCCCATGATCGTTACTCGCCCACTTCCATGACCATCTAGTATGATCATGCCTTCCCCCTCAAAGATATTTTGAAGAACTGATTCCATCATGATGGCATTTTCATTTCCTTTTCCTTTGTCAGAAACTACCTAAAACATCATGAATAGAATATTTCTTTTATGATGTACTTGATTTTTAGCATCTCATTTTCCAGCTCCAAAAGATTCCATGTCAGAATGGGGGTGCACATCCTATCCCCCCAAACGTTTTCCTTAAAGATTAACTCATCGTATTAGTACCCTTCCATGGGAATTCTCCCAATGCAATGGATTTCCCATAAGATGATGCACACCTCCCCATATTGGAGGTGGAAAGTATTTGTGTTGGGAGATCACTAACTAGACATCACCAGTACCGGGTCTTTATTATGGTAGAAATGAAACAGCGATGTCCACACCATTTCAAAAATATAGATTGATTATAGCTCCACCCCAAACTCCTCACTTGTTTGGCATACCCATTATGCCCATTCCCACTCCTCGCATGTTTGGCTTACCCAGTACGCCCATTCCCATTCACTCAAACAATTTCACCCAAACATGAAGTCCCATTCATACCAAGCTTTGGTATCTTTAGTAATGATGCTTCTAAAGGTACTCGCATTGTGAGTTGGTGATTCCTCAAGATCCAGATCTCTCCCTACAACAGTACTTGTCTTTAGATTCAGGACATAAACATCCATATTCTATGTTTCCCTAAAATTGTGAAAAAAATTCACGATGTTGAAAAATGGAAGACTAACCTCACATGTTACCCATGACCGTGGTGTATAAGTCTTGAATCCTAGAATCATCACCTATTCTAGAATACTGAAGATCCATATCTGTAGACTATCACTTAGAATATAATTCATTTGAGCTAGTGTCAGCATACCAAAAAGCATCTAATTATCAAACATGACCCTTACAATATAAAGGATCTGATGATTTGTGATCATCTATGTGATCCCTATAGTAGTATTATCTTACCCCCAAGCATGGATCTATTCATCAACGATTTCATTCAAGTACTATAACTGAAAAAGGGAATTACGTGAAAGAATGGGGTGTCGGGATGCAAGGCAGTCTATTTCCCTGATGGTGAGCTTGGGACGTGAAAAAAATCCAGCTAAGTCTCATTCGTGTAAAAATTGGTTATGGATGGAAAGGGCAGGGGGTTGCACACAAGATAAAGACCAAAACCAAGATCATCTGTGTTAAAAGGAGGATCTTTTGCGCATGAGAGGAAATCACCTATCACATGGGAATTTGAATGTACGGAGCCTTGGTCCCCATGAAATATATATAGGCGTAGACCTATCATTTCATGTGTGAAGAAGTTGATTGCGTGTTGAATGATAATTTTTTCATGCACCTACTATCAAGAATTATACTCTTTAGAATTTCCCTCAAAATTCGACCATCAGACCCCCTTTCATCTCAGATTCATAGAGGGGAATGTTTTGGCGCTGAATTTCAGTTAAGTCCATGAATGAAAAATTTTGAGAAAACCAAAGGTTTATATTGATTCATAGAATGATCCTAAGACACGCAAGAGAGGCGTGTGAATAATCCGAGGTTAGTGAACAATATGGGGAAGTGTGCCTAGGATCTTACGTGTCCAATGTGAGGTGAAATGGATTCTTGCACCTCAACCATTTGAAAAAACATCCATGTTAGAAGTGTAAAAGAAATTTGGAGGGTGCGTAGGAATGAAAATTGCACGCAAGGTCATCAACACCCCCTGAAACATCAATTTCCACTTGTGTGTTGCTCACCTAGTGCGTCGGTTCCAGATATTTTGACTATAAATAGATCTGTACCCCTGCACTTTGGGTGACTATTATAGAAGATGAACAAGCGCTATGCAATATAAAAGATGACCATTTCATGACAGCATGACAGAAATGGCTTCAATGTACTAAATCTTGTGTGATAGGTCTCTTAGGGGTCCTATTTCGAGTGGTACCACTAGGTCTTGAACCTCGTCCATTAAATTTTACTAAAAGAAAATTGCATGGAAAAGATTGATCTTGCACCTATTTGTTCTATTCTTCCATACTGATAATGCATGCAGGCTAACCCTTTATACATTGGTACTAATTTTTCCTGCAACCATCTAATCTTGCACAGAATCCCTTATCTAGAATGGAACCCTTCAATCATGCGTGCACCCCTCCTTGTGAACTCCATACTTCATCCATACCCTAAGGCACCATGGTAGAGACCCTCTTTTTCACAATACCCATATCTTGTGGATACATCTCCCATGAGGCCCTGCAGGTTTGTATGAAGTGATTTCAAGGTCCCCTGGGTATTGATTCACATTGTGTTTCTTTGAATAGGCATGGTAAAGGTTGTTGTTTCTTCGCATAACAACTCTAATGTGAGACCGTCAATTGATCAATCCACAAACCAATCTCCAAATGACATTTCTAGTGACTTCCCTTCACCAAGGGTAAAAGTGTGCCCGTTATGAATGACCTAGGGTTGAGGAGTGAATACTCAGCATCTGAGCTGTAGGACACTAAACTGCCAAGACCCATATCCCTGACACATGATGTGAAACTGTGATCACCACATAACTAAAAATTATGAATAGGACAATGAAGGTGATGTGCACTATCACCATCTAACACCCTTCTCCCTATGAACATTTTCACCATGCGATCCTCAGGCAGTCTCTACAAAATCCCAAAAACCCTCTGATGGGATGATTCAGGTATGATGGCCATGTGCTCTACATATATTTGTACAACCAACTTTCTCATTAGGCCTCCCTTTTAGAATAAGTCCCATTTTTCATCACCGGGGTTGTTGACCATCGGTAAGCCCCACTGAATTCCATATAGATTCAACTTTCTCAATTCTAACTTCAGAACTTTTTTTCCTCTTATTCTCAAATCGAGCATGACTCACGTGGGATGAGAGTAAAGATTGACCATCAAATCCTTTTTGGGTTTCCTTAGTGTGTAAGCCTCATCTACTATATTCAAACAACATTGGCATTGATCATTTCCCCTTTTAATGAAATGTACGTTGGAAGCCTCTTTGAGGTTTGAGTCAATCACCCATTAGTCTCGACATCTTCATGTTAGCTCCCACTCATCCTGCATGATGTCAATCTGTATGCCCCATTCATCCAACATGCTGATAAATTCCATTCTATCAAACTATATTGTATTTTATAATTGTATTCCTGAGAATGTACATAGGAAGCATCTCTAAGGTCCAACCCCAAACAATGGTAATCCTATGTCTGCCATTTAGGGGTTCCAAACTAGTTCTTGGGAAGCTAACCATGCATAATCCCAATACTCAATCCATACTCCTATAACAACGTGTGTCCCTATTGTGATGGGCCTCTAACCACGTATAATACCCATCAAATCTTCATGTCACTATCTGTTTTGTACACTATAATACTAAGTCTGTACATTTGAACTATGTGACTTTTATCCTTCCCCTTTTGAGAAAGGTACCAAGGAATCATCACCGAGGTTCAATCCCATAACCCATGTCCCATCCTTGTCTCTCCCTTGAGCCTTTGTATTTTTGGAAGATCATGCCCCAACCTAGAGGTTCTACTTCCTTCGAGTCCCATCCATGTTTCCATTTTCACAAGTTTCCTCCTTAGTTGACTCATCGCCCCATTCCAAAACTACACAGACTTTGATTCCCTACCACATGGATACATAGTAAACATATTCAAGGTTAAACCCTGACACCATCACCTTCGTACCAGTCCTCAAAACTGTCCTCACTCATTCAATCATTCGACACTCCATCCATATCCATCCTGATTTAACCTAGGCCACCACATCTCAGTGATATCATTCCATCCTCGAGATGCTAACCATCTGTATGTCTCATTAATTTCATTTCTCATTTGTAGCACCCATGATTATAACCATTCCAAATCCCCAGAATGTCTTCTGGTTGTTTTCCATTGTGCACACCCCGATGCCATGAATCACCCTCTCAAACTATGTGGGTTTTGATCTCTATATTCTATACATGGTATGTTGGAAGCCTCCCAAGTTTCAATCCCAACTAATGGTAGACTTTGGTGTCCCATTTTTCTGGACCCAATCATTTATGGATCTGTCCTTATTGGTTTTAATGATCCACCCATCATGTAAACCTCCCAGGTTCTCCAACCTAGGGATGTACACATATGATCCCCTCCCATCGGTGTTGCGATCAATCCGATCCATAACCTCTAGACATAAAAATCATAGAATAACACGTGTTAAACATGTGAGGATAAGGAAAACATTAGAGACAAGCATATGGAATACAATTCACCGTAATAAATGTGGGATGCCTCAGGTTTTCCACACCCTCAAGAATCCCAATAATAAGGGGGAGAAATATAGGTGTACTAGTGTTTCAACACACAAACACAGAAACGATACCCAAAATGACTACTCCTCTGACCAAAGGTTTCTGCCTTGACCTGTCCCCATGGAATATCCAAACAGAAGTAGTGTAATTAACCAGCATCCATAAAGATATAGCACCGAGAAGTATTTCATGAACAACATATTAATCTTTAAGGGAGACCCAGACTAAGAGAGGAATTCTTAGGAAGAATACATGGAAGGAGAGAATGAAATCCAATCATCCCTTTGCAGTTAAGGTGAAAACGTACCTAAATAATTGATGGATGCCTCCTGCCTTTAAAAAGTAGGAATGCAGGGTAACATGCAGCACATCCCCATAGACTGGTGGACACCCCAGTGAAAGCATCAATAACAGTGAAATATTAGAGAGGAAAAAATTAAACAAATGTGTTATGAAAACAATTTTGGTGAGATTTACTACTTGTAGATATAGACAATGTTTTCCTTCAAATATCACCATGGTAGAGGGATTTAATATTATTAATGAAGAAAAAATTGAGACCTAGATATTATTTCCCCTCAAAATCCTTCATTATGTTTGATGAGTTCATATTACCTTTTAAATCCAATAAACCCATCATGAACACATAATGTGTTCCTTATATCAAATTGGAGGAAGTAAATACATGAAACTTCACATGAAATGAATGTAGAGGTAGAAAAAGTGGAACATGATATCTATTTTTAGGTACAATGAGTATAAATATGAGATAATAGATTTGAAGTACTACAAAAAATTACTGATCTAATCAAATATATCTAGAGAAATCCTAGTATATGGATTATTTTTGTGGGAACCATAAGATTTAATGGTATAAATTTACCCTTATTTATTCATGAGATTAATGAAATTTAATGGAAAAATTATTTTAAGTGTGTACATTATAACAGAACTTTTTTTAGTATACATTGACTTTTAAATAAATATTGTTCATTCAATAGAATCTAATACACACAACACTGAGCTCAAATAAATAATTCATTATTTCTTTATGGAAGAGTTCTAAAATAAAAACATAAATACATTACAAGTTAATGAAATTAAACATTGTTAGTATAATTACTAAATGAATTAAATTGAAGATAAATTAAAATACCACAATGTTTAAATTATCATAATTATGATCAATTATAAATATCTATATTATAATGAATAATAAAAAAACAAAAAACAAAAAATATTATACAAATATTGAAAAATTAAATAAAGAATAATATGAATGATTTTAGTGATGTATTCAAGGAAATTAATAGAAATTTAATATGACCATTGTATATATATATATTATTATGGGATATATGGTCATTTTAAATATGGTGTTGAATTATGTGAGGATGATGTTTAATATGATACCATTTCATGAAGATTATTATTATTTATTAAATAGTCTAGAATTTTTATGAATAAGTAATAGTGGGTAGAACATTATCTAAACAAATAAAGATGAATTATATAATGGAATGAAATATTTAATTATTACATGAGAAGAATTTAATAGAATTAAAAACATGACAAATTAATTTTCATGACGGTTTTTATAAATAATTCCTTGATGAGAGGACCAAGGAAATATTTTTTTTAGTTAATTGATTATGATAATAAAGAATTTGATGGTGAGAATTATTCATTGTTGCGTTTATAATTATTTTACAATGATTATGAATACCCCTTATATAAATTAAATTTTTTACATTCCATGGACAACAAAGGTCCCCCTTAACCACGTATGTGGGGTCTATGTGTCAACCATGTGGGAAAGTGTTGTTAGGGATAGCATTTTATAGAATCTATGGGGATCATAGCACCCAAAGGTAGTGCATTGAGTAATTTTAGCATGATGTCGGAATAACTACCAAAGAGGTTTTTTATGAAATGCACATATGGTGTAGAAGGGGTTCCCAAAAGACTATTTAATGGTGTAGTGTGGCCCATAATAGTGAGTGTTTTATAGTGTTCTAGTTGTCGAACTAGTGTCTTCTCTTGTGGTGAATGAAACTTAGTTTCTTATATAATGGAACTCAACCAATTTTTATGGGGTGGGAATGAAACATGTACTATCCCAAAATTTATAATTAGATTAATATAACATGAAACATCAAATCATGTAATGTCTAAAACTTCACTGGGCTCCATCGTTTCATCATCTTCCTCCAACTATGAAGCATAACTCTGTTGCTATACTCAAGGCATGACTACCACTAACAGTCATGTTATCCATTTCTAGTGACTCATCTATGATTTGGAGAATTAGATCATTGTGAAATCAAGAATATAGAGTTATAAATTACTATATACATTAGGAAATTTAATTAATTAGAATCATATGATTTCAAGACAATTTTTCTGAAGATAATTTGATTTTCGGAAGATAATCATGAATGAGATGATGCATGTGATATTAAATATTTCAAGGGACTTTGAAAAAATCATGGAAGAAGATAGTTATCAAATAAATCCCTGATATTCAATGATATATTATAAAAATTCATGTATAGTTATAAATATTTAATTCTTTGGTAATACTAGTATCGAGCTATAGATTTCTATATTTCATGGGACGTTCAATCAATCAATGAAATGACATACAACACATAAGAGAGTTGGTGGGTTGTAATCTATAAATATCAGGGGAATTATCTTAGAGATAATATTTCGTACTATTAAGTTATCATTCTCATCTTCACTACAAAATAGAGAATCACAACAAATTGATATTTTATAAATAATAAGCATCATGTGTAACTTCTACAACAAGGACGATGAAAGATTCTACATAAAATCTTATATGATAAATAAAGGTTATATCATCCACCAAATCTTATTGATGTATAGTTTATGTGTACAAAACATATGTGATGAAGAATTAGTGTATCCCATAGGTTAAATGGAAAAGATGATAGATTTATGTAACCAATATTAGAAAAGGATTTGTTGTATGAAGACCCAAATTTTTCCGTGAAGAAAAAGATGGGGACTTTGATCATGTTGAGGTATAAGTAACAAATATAAATTTTCTATTGTTGCTTTTTCTCATGAATTTTTTGGATAGTAAGAATTATTTTTATTAAATAGTAATTGTATTTGACCAGAAATTGAAATGGTTCCATGATTATTAACATCCATTTTTTTCTTTATAATAAAATGAGAGCAGTGTGCAATGGATAAAAATGATGACAAACTGAGAAAGTAGTCAACTATAAAAGAGGAGAGAATCATTAATATGTTTATGATGTTCATTTATTTATCTTCATTTACTAGTATCCTGATAAAATAGGTGTTGATTATGGATATGTGATAATGGGAATTGTGAAAAACTATAAACAATTATTCACCCACCCTCTCAGTGTTTATCACCAATAATTTTCTCCTTTAAATTTGACTAAAAGAGAATATATTAAATGGTGTTTCTCTCAAGTGTATCAAATAGATAAATTAAATTTTTTTAAAAACAAGGGTATTATAAAATTCTATGGAAAGGGTTTCATACATTGATATATAGAGTGGTACCTTTCTTCCTCTTTCTTGGGAATGAAGTACTTGATTTTTTTCATTATGGATTTACAGTTATGAGTGAGACCCTGATAGGGATAGTTGGTGGTAAGAAATATATGTAATGTTATTGAAAAGATAGAAATTCATAATTTTCCTCATTATCTAAAATAGATCTAAATATTTTATGGCTTGTATAGATAACATTTCAATTGTTATGAAACATCATAGTTTTAATGATGAAAAAATGGTGAATGAAACTAACCATTAATCCAGTATAAAATATTTTGATGATGTTAAAATTCATAAAGATGAATTATTTTGTGATTTCATTATAAGGATTTATTTTGTTTTTATCACTATTAGAGGATTCAGAGATTCCTCTGATGATTAGATATTAATGAAGAAGATAATGAGAGTCTTACCAAGTAAATTTGATTCCAAAATATCATAATGTAGAGAAGGATATTTTGATGAATTCATTATAGATGAAATTATCGTCACAATTATCCATTATGAGATGCCAATAGTTTTATAACATAATTGAAATGAAAAAAATGGAAATAATAATCTTCAAAAAAACCAAAAAAAAATTTAAAATAGAAGAGGATAAATGATTTCTTAATGTAGATGGAGATTTTTAAGACCATAGAGAAGAAAATTCTCTATTTAGAAGAATATTCAAAGGTTGGAGAGGTAAATTTAAAGGTAATAATTCATTCAGTTTACTTAATTAATTATTTATAGACTTTTATCTATAAATTACACAATTAATGCTAGGTAATATAGTAATGATGATGGAACATATAAAAAGGTAACCACTAAGAGACATTCTATAAAAATAGTTAAATAGAATGAAGAAGTTCTCACTTATATATATTAGAATAAATTTTATTTCTATTCAACGATGTTTTCCTTATAGTTATAAATGTATTGATGATGCGAAATAACATTTGGGGGACTCAAGAAGATTTCTTTTTGTATAACAAAATTAAAGAAACTATTCAGATGAAGATTCATAGTAAAATAATAAATATATTTCATTGGAAGGTGAGACTTCCATATAATACACTATGAAAATAAAAATCAAAATATTCTATTAAAAGATATCATTGATGATAAAAGAAAATACTCAACTCAAATCCAGATAATATAGGAATGTTAAAAACCATGTACAGATTAAATGCTTTTCGAAAGATGTCGAAAAGATGAATATTGAAATTGAAAACTGAGGAAAAATAATTGAAATCATGATTTCTAATATTGTTCTTGGTAATTATGATAAAAATAAGCTACATAAAATGATAACTATAAAAGTAAAACCAAAATAATATTTGTGATTTGATTTAAATGAAGATAGAAAATATATAGATGAATATTCTAAGAGAGAGGTTATATAAATTAATATTATTATAAAAATGTGTTGATGAATTTTTTACAATCACCATTAGATTAAAGACATGGATATAAAATAAACTGGAAAACGTGGAAATGTTTATCCAATTAAAAAATATGATGCAAAGGGAATGTAAAATAAAGGATAGAAGAATAATGATCTAGATTATAAAAAAAGTCAATATCTGAAATTCAAATAGGGTGTTTAATAGAAAAAAATAATCTCACAAACACAAATGAGACTAGAATATATATAAAAACAATAAAAACTCGTTCATGAACTATGTTTTCAAGGTTATTGATGGTTTTGTGCAATATTTGGTCGGAAATCCAATATCTATTGGTACAGTAATACTTTACCAATCTTGAGAAAAGAGAATAAATAAAGGGGAGATAATAAAGTCAGTTAAGAACTCAAAATAAGAATGAATGACCCTAGAATATAGTTCAAGAGGAATAGTTTTGAAATATTATATGTGTTTTATGGAATATGTGATCAGGACGGACACACATCAAACATATGGGATTATTTTATTCTAGATCAATTGAAATTATATAAATGACTTAGAGTTAATAAAAATCATAATAATATCATAAATAAATACAATGTTGTGGATGTTGAATTTAATGATTTCAAATATGAATGAAATAGGATTATAGATACCTATTTTTTTCAAAAATGATAGGAGAAATAAAAAATTTGAAAAAATTGGAAAATATGGTGGAGGATCTTTGTCCTTCCATATTGAAATCTCTTTATAAAGTAATGGATTTATTACAACAACTATTGGAATGAATAAAAGTTTTCTAAATAATATATTCCTCATTTATGTGATATTGTGATTTTTTTGTGTGTATCATAATTTTTTGATGCTATAAATGAAGTTATATTTATGAAAATTATTGTTTAGTCAAGAGATTGAATTATGGGGAGGTTATAATTGATGTTCTGAGAACCCCATATAATATATTTCATATTAGAGAATCCATGAAAATCTATTTTTTAAACCAATAATTTGAACAGAATTCGGGGTATAGAATACATTATCATATTGTCCTAATGAACATGTAGAAATTTATTAGATAATAATTTGTATTGAATATCCATATTATAAAATAAGATACATCTATTAAATGATGAAAAAAATCAAAATGGTAATTAAATTAAAACTCCAGGACCTCTTGAGTTGATGCAATTATATTTTTGAGGAACTATGAAAAAATGGTTAATATATAATGAAATAAATTTTTAATATTTTCATAGATTATTTCACGAGGATTTCATGAATCATTTTCATATCACATAACTCACATGCACTAGATGTGATTAAAATTTTCAGAATACTTGTATAGTGTAAAACATGATTACCCATGAAGATACACAGACTGTAAAATGGAATTTATAATTTTGAGTAGGCCATTATGATTTGTAAAAACTCCCTTATTTATGCATTGTTTATCAATCATTCATGGTTGTGAAAATGAATTCTCATGGATAGGAAGTCTTTTAGTGAGATAATGACCAAAAACTCAAGGATGCATTTTTTTCAATTATCAAGACTAGGTATTGATGTGTCAATGAGTTAAGAAAGACATTTTCATGTTCAGATAATACTTATAGTGTGGTATTTTATTATTCTATTTAAAATATATAGCTTCTATAGTATTCTAGAAAATTAGTTTATGTGAAATTATTTTACACACCATGTATGTTCTCTAGTAAGATTCATTGAAACGAGTTCAGGGAGTGAAGGATTTTCACATGGTGTATTGGTTTCATGATGTTTTCTATAAAAAATAAGGATATTAATTAAAAGGTAATAAGTTTTTTGGTGTACATTTTCTTCATGGATAACATGATGTGTAATGGGATTACAGGTTTTGTAATCATCATGATTTGGGATTTTAGGTTTATTCATTTTTGATTTCTTTTTTCAATCATTATATCACATCTCCCTCATAAACTAGAATATTTAAGAGGAGTTTTTGGACACCTCCAACCCTTAAGAATCATTTTGTTATGTCATTGATCATTTTTGTTTTTTGATGAATTTATAAAGGTCAGAGTTACTATTTTTCTTTGTCTTTGGTTGTGGATATAGTGTTTCTATGGTTTTGTTCGATTTTATGATCATACTTTTTTCTTTTATTGATCCATTTTAGTTTCTTGGTGTGCTTATAAGTTGATGTCCATTACCATGGTTTCCAATCATTATTTCTGAATTCAATATAGTTTATACTATTTTATGGATAATATTTCGATATAATAGATTATGGAAATCAATTTTTTATTGTTCTTGGTTAATTAATTTTGGTGATTTTTAAATTATAAGTGATATGTGTTTTTAAAGTATTGATTGGAATGGAAAATGTTTTCCAAAAAATCAAGATTTCTTATAAAGTTATTTTCATGACATAGAAATTGACATTCAAACACTAATGTTGATTAACTTGAATTTAAAAAAAATCATAAAATTATGTGAATGGTTATGAAAATCTATTTTGTCAAATGGAACATTGGGAACCTTTCAGGTATCTGGAAAGAGAAAGGGGTGGCCTTAGAGTGTATGGAACCAGTAGTTGGAAACCTTCTAGATATATGTGGTGTAACAACCCAAACATTTATTAATGAAAATTACTCTTGATCTAATTAAACCTCTTATTATGTAAAATAGTTATATAACATATTCACTTATTAGTATTTATGATTTTGGATTTTAAAATAACATTATGAATTGTGATTGTTGTTAATATAACTGTTAAACAGTGATCACATGATTATTATAAATATAGGGCTTTAACAAATCCAATTTAATGAGACAAAGGAAGTGATTTCCTCAACCAGTAGAATTTCTCCATACAAAGCCCATTTATTGGAGCTTCAAAAGTAGCTGGAATCATTTGGATTCTCTCTTGACCAAGCCCAATCTGAGCTTCAACACGTTAAGTATGAACAAAACCACATATGAGAAAAGTGGAAGTTGATTGAGATTACCACCCGAGCGATGTTATCGGAGCCACCGCAAGAGTCTGTCACCCTAGCACATCTTACCATTTGATATTATGGGGGTGTCATAAGGGTTTAATTAATGAGACCCTAGTACTATGATTATGTACATTATTTATCTCTAATGAATATAGTTTCATTTTATTATTGTTACATTGTAAATATATTTTTTTTAAAAAATATCATTTTTAGTTAATTAAGAAAGCTATTTTGATAAATTAATGAATTTTTGAATTAAATAATAATTTAATTAAATATTATTAATAAATTAATATTTATATAATATAAATGATTTTATGATTATTATGATTATGAATGTGATTTTTAATATGTTATGAAAGCTATTTTTTGTCAAAACCCATGAATTTTCGATAAATATCAATTTTTATTTAAAAAGTAAAAAATCACATATTTATAAAATTATTTAGATAAAATTAATATTATTTTTGGAATTAGAACATCAAAATTATCCAATGGAGAATTTCTCATAATTTTCTGAGTCCGTTGAATTTTTGGTAAAAAATTAAATACCGTTTTAATATATAATGTGTTTTATGACATCATAATGACCCAACAGTGATGTAATAAAATAATATAAACCAATTTTTCGGCCAATATTTGTTTTACTATTAAAATAATGTGATTTTAGGTTTTTTTGATATATTTTACAATGCTTTATTGGACCCTTCCATAATTATAAATCATTTTAACTTTTCAAATTGATTTCCTTGGGAGTGTGACTCACCTCCACATAAGAATCCCTATTATTTTATAATGTTCATCCAATTTACATATAATATAATGTTTTCCACTCACCTTAAAAACCATGGGAAAAAACCATGGGTTGGTTTCTGATTTTGATAAGTTTAATGTGTGGTGTCCTAAACCTAAATAATAAAGAATTCCCTCTCATTTCCTATATAAACTCACCAAAGATCACACTTAATCTTCACTCAAAGACTTTAAAGTTCGTCCAACCTATGACCTTGTCTCCCTATAATCCTCCCAAGGATCCCTAACCTCTCAATGAGTCTCTATCAAGTCCCTCCTAAGCCTTTCAGATGACACTTCCATGAAAGGGATTCCTTCCATTCTCAGTTTATCCAAGTTTATTAATATTGTTATGCCATTTTATTTTCAATTGTAAATATTGGGTTTTGGTTTCACACCTCCCCCATGCTGACTTATTTATGTTCTAATGATGAGAGACCCTATTCACTCTTATTAATGACTCTCATGTACACCCGTTACCATGTCGAAATTCTATAAGGAATTTCTCTCTTCTTGTTTTCATTCAGACAATTCTATTGTAATATGAATCTAAATTACATTACATTTGATGGGATATGTATCTATATTACCTATTAAATATATATTTCATGTAAATATGATGATACATTCCCTTCCCTCTCATCAACTATTTTTATGAATTCTTATGTCATGTTATAATGCTGTCGAAGTTGAACCACAATTTTCCAAGCCAATGTCTTTGTGTCATGAATTCCATGCCCATTTATCTATCAATGGTATAAACCTTTATTAATGTTTACTTATTGATTATAGAGTTTCATTCATTAATTCCAAATTCTTTTATCATGGAATAAATGATGATATTTAATGATTCTATGTGGCACACATACGCATGAAATGTTCAAGAAGGGTGAACCCTCATAGCGCTCCAATGCATTGGGTAAAAATTAGTATCATGATACGTCAAGTGCAATTAGGGTTTACTCATTATAATTCAACTGAAATTATTGTTTACTCATGATCCAAGTTTAATTATCCTGTGATCATGCTAATAGCATGTTAAGTGTTGTTGCCACAGTTCTATGTTGTGATAATCATGCTTTATCATGCCTTTATGTTCATGTTTCTTTTATGCTCTGTTGATATTCCTATTTCCTAACATGTATTGTATTATTAATTTTATTCCTTGTTAACTCCCTTAATAGGATTTATTGATCACCCTTTTTTTATGCATGTCCTCAGGTTTTCCCATGCATTGTTAAGTACGAGGGAATATAGTGGTCATGTAATGAAATATTTTAATAAGGATGTTGTGTTTCCTGTTTTAAGTCATTATATAATGTTCCTAAGCCCCAAATACACTAGACCTCTCGATATTCAATTTTTTATCAAGTGAATAGTTTATTTTATAAATCATGATTAAGTGTTTAATAAAGAGAAGGGTTTTTATAGTTGGTATCAGAGGATAAGTTTAGTTATTTTTGTGAATAGGATTAGAAATCCCAAGTGAAAGACATATGGATAAGACTATGTATAATAATAACATACCTCAATTTTTTTGGGTATTGGGTAAGTGGTTTATAATTAAGATAAATCCCTGTCTGGATACGATTAGGTAGTGGCGGCTCTATCCCAGATTTACCTAGGAGTGAAACCTCCGACATGGAGGGTCGGGCTTGACCCGGGGTATCTTGGTAAACGACAATAGGCCTTGATGATCTCTTGGTTACGACACTCCAAGGGAATATACTTTGGTAAATTTAAAATCTTAGTATGAACCATTATTAAGAGAAATTAAAAAAAATCCCCCAAAAATATATTTTACAAAGTAGATCATGGATAACTTATATAGAAGCATATAGATTCATATTTTAAGGAAATAAAAGTTATTTATAAGTCATCCATTTTTTCTTTGGATTTACCAATATGTTTTACCCAAACTGTCCTTTTATTCGAGCCAATGGATAGTCATATGAAGACTCAGGATAACAACCGATGTGAAATAAAAGAGATGACTATTCTAATGAGATGCCCAATCCGATGGGATCCGGAATCACGAACATTGTCAATATATGATCTCAGTTAACTAAATAATTTAATAGAAACATGGGTCAAGAGGAACTTTCAACCTCCCCTAAGAAAGAACAAGTCTCAATTGAGAGTTTCATGACACAAAGGCCTACTACTTTTAATGTATCATTTGATCCCTCAATGTCCGAACAATGGATCAACTCCATTAAAAAGATCTTCTCCATATTTCAATGTTATGAACAAGAGAAGGATATTATGGCTGCTTATCGTATGGAGGGTGAGGCTGATCAATGGTGGAAATTGATCAAAAATATGAAGCCTGAGTATGAGATTGAGGAATTATAATGGAAGGATTTCTGAAAAAAAAAATTCGATAAATATTTTCCATGCACCCCCCTGCTATAATATGGAAAGAGAATTTGATTACCTCATGAAAAAAGACAATGAATCTATCATAGTGTATGAGGAAAACTTCACAAGTGATGCACAATTCACCTCTGGCCTTGTCATTAACCCCAAATTCAGGTTTGACCGCTTCTTTGGTGGGATAAAACCTGGCCTACGGAAAGCCCTAGTGATCTGTGACTTCGATAGCTATGAGAATGTTGTATAGTGTTCCCTAAAAGTCAAAATGGAGATCAGTGATTACCAGGGGTATCATTGGGAAAAGATTCATAATGTTGACTTCAATTATAGATGTCTGATGGATAAATCCAAAGGTGATAAGAATATCCACAACCCCACTTTCCAAATGTGCAGAAATAAGCACCCCGGAAATTGTATGAAGGGGAAAAGGAAATGCTTTATGTGGGGAAGATAAGGGAACCAAGCTGTTAACTACCGACAAGAGAAACCCGCGACTGTGATTGAGAATAGGAATGCATTGTTCGACCCTCAATACATTGTTAATTTCATCAACTACAAAGAACCAGAGCACCTTAAAAATTAGTGCTCAATTCCAAGGGTTTTCGGAGGTAACCAACAACCTATGAGGTAGTAAGGGTAATCTTTTTCCCTCACTACCGCCGAAGTTAACCCCAAAAACAAAGTGGTTCCAGGTACGCTAGTTATTCATTCACAAATAGTTAACATATTTTTTGATTGTGGTTCTACAAACTATTCTATATCCTGAATGTTTAGTAGAATAACCCCAATACAAAAAATATCATTGAAGTACAGATGTCAGTGAGTATGGAAAATGGGGAAATCATTGCATCCCATGAATACAACACCTCCCCTTTAATAATTTGTGGATTGAACTTCCTGTAGAACCTCTTCATACTTCTTCTGGTGGAATTTGATGAAATTCTCAGCATGGGTTTCTTTCCTTATATAGAGCCAACATAAATTTCAATGAGTGGGAAATCACCTTCCATCTGTAAAATTGACCCCCAATTCTATATAAGTGCAAGGTGGAAGATGAATATTATTTAGCACCATCATCTTAAGTGTGTATATTACTGCCCTATGAGTACGCGTATCTGGATATGATGATTGATTCAAATGAAGAAACCATCCTTGAAGAAATGCCTATTCAGAGGGAATTTTTAGAAGTGTTTCCATATTAATTGATTTGGTCTTCTCCTAGAAGAGATGTTGAATTTTCAATTGACCTTATACCTGGGGTGTTTCCAATATCCAAGACTCTGTATAGAATGGATGATGTGGAATTGAAGAAATAACTATAGGAGAATCTAGATAAAGGGTTTACACACCCAAGTGCTTCACCATGGGGTGAACCAGTACTCTTCGTCTAGAAGAAGGATGGGTTAAAGCACAATTACATTGATTATCGTGAGCTCAAAAAAAATCATGATAAAGAACAAGTATCCTCTTCCCCGAATTTATTCCTTTTTTCGATCATATTCATGGATCACAATACTTCTCCAAGGTGGATCTTTAATCGGGATATTACCAAGAAAGGGTTAAAAAGGAAGATATCCCCAAGGCTTCTTTTCGTACGAGGTATGGGCACTATGAATTCATAGTAATGCCTTTCAGATTCACTAGTGATCCAGAAATTTTCATGGGCATGATGAATAAATTCTTTATATATTTCCTCAATAATATTTTTGATGATTTTATAGATTATATACTAATATACTCCAAAACAAAGGAGGAGCACGAGGAGAAACTAATAACTATACTAGAGACCTTGCGAAAGGAGAAGATCTATGGAAAGTAAAGAAATTGTGAGTTCTAGTTGAGGGAGGTCTTATTATAGGGCTATATCATAACAAGAAATGGGATATCTATGTATCCCTCTAAGACAACTGAAATTGAGGGATGGATGAGGCCAACATTGGCAAAAGACTTCTATAGCTTCCTTGGGTTAACTGAATATTATCGCCAAATTTTTATAAATTTCTCAAGATTGTCAAACCCTCTTACGAATCTAATTCAGAAGACAGTAATGTTTTCTTGGAGTGATGAATGTGAAGAGAGCTTTAAAGGGATGAAAAGTAGGTTTATCTTTGCACCCGTGCTCGCATTACCCATAAGTGGGGAACATTTTATGGTATTTAGTGATGCTTCAAATAAGGGACTAGGTTGTGTGTTGATGTAGAATGACAAGTTCATTTCTTATGCTTCAAGGAAATTGAATGTTCAGGAGAAACTTTATATAAAACATGATCTAGACTTTGTTGCGGTGATCTTCTCTTTAAAAAGTTGGAATCATTAACTCTTTGGGGAGAAGTGTGAAATATACACGGACCACAAAAGCCTTAAGTATATATTCACATAGAATGAGTTGAACATGCATCAAAGAAGATGGTTAGAGTTGATTAAAGACTATGACTTCTCACTCCATTACCACCCTGATAAAGTGAATAATGTGGTAGATTCTCTAAGATGAAGGGACCCATCGATTCTATAATTGATGAGAATTGAAAAGGATCCAATATTATTAGATTTGATATTTATGGACATGGGAGGCATATAGAATGGAACATCATCAATCCATTCACAAATGTTTTCTCAACCGTCTCTTTTGTTAAGGACATAGGATTCTAAAAAGGATGATGTGGGAATTTAGAAGAAGGAGGAAACAATTAGAAAATGGAAATCCATAGAGTTCGATGTCAATGAAGAAAGAATTGTGAGATTTGGGAAAAGGATTTGTGTTGCATCATGTCCGGAGATGAATAAATAAATTTTTGACGATGCATATAGTTTGAATTTCTCCTTTAACTCAGGAAACATTAAGTTGTATCCTGATATTTGAGAGAAATACTGGTGGGATAACATGGAGAAGGAGATCGCTGAGTATACATCAATGTGCCCGGTGTGTCATCATGTGAAGGTTGAGAAGCAGAAGTCTAAGGGGATGATGAAACCATTACACATACCAGCATGGAAATTAGAGAACATCACCATGGGTATTGTCACCGAATTATGAAGGCATCCAAAGGAAACAATTATATTTGGGTTTTTGTGGACCATCTTACAAAGAATGCACACTTCATTTCTATTCAAGAGGATTTCTCACTAGATGAACTGGAATATATATTCATCGGAGACGTGGTAAGCCAACATCGAGTACCACTATCATTTGTATCTGATTGAGATCCAAGATTCACCTATATTTTTTGGATGAGTCATCAACATTATTTGGATAGTGAGTTGAACTTCATCATGAATTATCATCCTCAAACTGATGGCCAATATGAGATAACTATCCAAAAATTTGAGGACATGTTGGGAGCACGCTCAATGGAATTCAAAGGAGTATGGGATCAATAGCTTCCTATAGTTGATTTCTCTTACAATAATAGTTTCCACTAAAGAATCCAAATGGATTCTTATGAGTCCCAATATGGGAAGAGGTGAAGAACACCACCATGTTGGGATGAAGTTGGGGAATGAAAACTCCTAGGTCAGGAAATGGTCGAAGAAATGGTAGAGAAGGTTAAGACCATCCAACAGCCCATTAGAGCTGCTCAGAGTCAACAAAAGATCTATGCTGGTAATCGTCGATGAGTCCGGGAGTTTGATGTTGAAGACACGGTATTCCTCCGCATATCATAGTGGGAGAGAGTATGAGATTTGGGAATAATGTAAAGCTTATTCCAAGGTACATCGGCCCTTTTGAGATCATTGATCGCATTAGAGCAGTGGCCTATCGACTAAAACTCCCACAGAACTAATCTCAAGTACATGATGTATTCAATGCATCCTTATTGAGAAAGTACATACTCGATCCATCACATGTACTAAATGAAGAGGTGGTACCATTGGAGAATGACCTCTCCAATGACAAGAAGCCATGGAAGATCGTAAAACATGGAGAAAAATTTCTTCGAAACAAGACAATGCCCCTCATCAAGGTGTTATGGGGAAACCAAAAGTTGGAAGAGACAACATGGGAATCAGAGGAAGTGATGAAGCAGATCTACATGAAACTGTTTAGTGCGGGAAAAGGAAATTTTGAGAGCGAAATTTCTTAAGGGGGGAAGATTGTAATGACCAAAAACTTTTATCAATGAAAATTTATCTTGACCTAATTGAATGTATTATTATGTAAAATGGTCATATAACATATTCACTTATTTGGATATATGATTTTGGATTTTAAAATACTTTAATGAATTGTGACCATTGCTAATATAGCTGCTAAATAGTGATCACATGATTAGTATCAATATAGGGCTTTAACAAATCCAATTTACTCAGAAAAAGGAAGTGATTGCCTCATCCAGTAGAATTTATCCATAGGAAGCCCATTTGTCAGAGCTCGTAAAGGAGGAGGCATCATTGGGCTTCGCTCTTGACTAATCCCAATCCTAGCTTCAACATGTTAAGCTCGAATGGAACCGCCTGCGGGAGAAGTGGAAGTTGATAGAGATTACCACCCAAGTGATGTAATCAGAGTCACCCCAATAGTCTATCACCATCGCACACCTTAACCTATAATCATGTCTGGGTGTTATAACGTGTTATGTAATGAGACCCTTGTACTTTGGTTATGTACATTATTTCATTATAGAGAATATACTTTCATTTTATTATTGTTACTTTGTAAAAAGTTTTTAAGAAAAAAATAAAAAATTTAGATAATTATGAAATATATTTTGAGTAATTAATGGATTTTGGAATTAAATAATACTTTAATTTTATATTATTACTACATTTATCATTATATAATATAAATTACTGTATAATTATTATGAAAACCATTGTGATTTTTATAAAGGTTTGAAAGCTATTTAATCAAAATCCATGAATATTCGATAAATGTCAGTTTTTAATTTTAAAGAAAAAATTCACATATTTAGAAAAGTATTTAGATAAAATTAATATTATTTTTGGAACCAAGATATCGAAATTATCCAATGGTGAATTTTTCATAATATCTTGAGACAATCAAATTTTTGGGTAAAAATTTAATACTATTTAAATATATAACGTGATTTATGACATCATAATGACCCAATAGTGCTGTAATAAAATATTATAAACATTATTTTCTAACAATATATTTTTTTCCATTAAAATAATGTTATTGTAGGTTTTTTTGATTTATTTTACAATGCTTTAGTGGACCCTTCAAGATTTATAAAACATTATAACTCTTTAAATTAATTTCCTCAAGGGTGTGAATCACCTCCTCAAGATAAACCCTTTTATTTTAATAAGTTACACCATTGGAATTATAAAATAATTTTTTCCACTCCCATTTAGAAGAAACCACAAACCAAAACTACGAGTGGGTTTGTGGTTTTGATTAGTTTAACGTGTGGTGTCCCAAACATAAATAATAAAGAATCCCCTCTCATTTCCTATATAAAACCACCCATGCTCCCACAATCTCTTCACTCAAAGAAATTGGAGTTCTTCAAAACTCTCCCCTCCTCTCTCTAGAATCCCTTCATGGCACCCCAACCTCCCAAGTAACCTCTCTCAAGCCCCTCCCAAGCCTATGGGATCACACTTCCAAATAATGGACTCCTTCATTTCTCATTTTATCGACGTTTCTTGATATTGTTATACCCTATTATATTCAATTTTAAATGTCGGGGTAATATTTTTAACCTCCCCCATACTGCCCCTATTTATTTTTGAATGAGGAGATACATATTTATATCCCATTAATGCCTCCCATTTACATCTGTTACCATGCCAAAATTCTGTAAGGAATTTCTCTCTTCTTGTTTACATTCAAGCAATTCTGTTGTATTATGAATATAAATTCCATTACATTTGTTGGGAAATGTTTCTATATGACCCCCTTATTTCCCATTTCATGTACATATTACGAGACACCCCTTTCCCTCCCATCAACCATTTTTATGAATTATTTTGTCATGTCGTTATGCTGCTCAAATTGCCACGCGATTTTCCAAGGCAAAGTCATTGTGTCATAAAAACCATGCCCATTTTTCTATCAAGGGTATTCACATCTAGGAACATTTACTTATTGATTATAGAGTTTCATGTATTAATTCCTCATTCCTTTATCATGGAAGAAATGATGATATTTAATGATTCAATGGTGTATGATCCATGTGACACACTTATGCATGAAATGAAATGTTTAAGAAGGGTGCGCCCTAATTGCACTCCAATGCATTGGGTAAAGATTAGTATCATGATACATCAAGGTCAATGAGGGTTTAATAATTATATTTAAATTTAAATGAATGTTAACTCAGGATCTATGTGCAATGATCCTTGGCTCATACTAATACCATGTAATGTGTTGTTTCCACATTTCCATTTTGTGATAATCATGCTTTATCGTTCCTTCATGTTCATGTTTCTTTTATGCTCTGTCGATATGCCTATTGCTAAACATATTTTGTATTCTTCATGTTATTCTTTCTTTACTCCCATACTGGGCTTTATATCCCACCATTTTCTTATGCATGTCCTTAGGTTATCCCATGCATTGCTAAGTATGAGGGAATGTAGTGGTCATGTAAAGGAAATTTTCAAAAAGGATGTCATGTTTCATGTTTTAAGTCATTATATAATGTTCCTAATCCCCAAAGACAATATAACTCTTGATCTTCAATTTTGAATCATGTGAAGAGTTTATTTTATAAATCATATTTAAGTGTTTAATAATGATAATGGTTGTTATAAGTGGAATTTGGAAGGGCTCCATATTTTTTGGATCCAATGATATTACTTTGTAGGATATCTACTTTCTAGTACGCATTGTCCCATAGGTTAGAGACCAATAAAAGGTTCCTTTTCATTTATGGTTATTTTCTGTATGATGGTTTTTATCATTAATTGTTTTTCATAGGCATTTATAATAGCATTGTGTCACATAGCTTCAAATGATAATATATTTGATGGATATGTGTTTAGATGTTGACCTCTTGGTGCGTGGGTATGATTTCATATTTATATCAATTATAATGGTACTATTTTTAGTCAAATATTATGAATGTTTTTTATAAAATCCAATGTGGAAAATGATTTATAAATGTACCAGAATTGTAGGAGTTCTTTGTAAAACTATTCTTTTTTAAATCTAAGAAGATTTCCATTCATGATATTAGAACATGTATATACTTTGTGGTTTCATCCTACCAGGATTTATTCTCTCATAGTAAATTTCCCCAAGGGGAAGTTGTTAATGTTTTATTTCATGATATAGGTAAAAGGAATGGAAGATTGTCGTATTTTTTATTCAACTTTGGTTTTTTCTTTAGTTCAAGTAGGTTTGGAGACTTTTGGTTACATGATGAAATGTTTTCTTGTATGATCAATACATTTATTGTTTACCATATTATCTTGGTTTTGTGGAAATTTTTATCTCCCCTGTTTTTTTGTACACAGATGGTATATCAAGATATCATAATATTGAAGGCTTGTTTTGTTTTCTTGTTTCACCTAACCATGTGACGGATGGCCTAGGTGTATGGTTTGGTTAACCAAGGATGGTCTATTAAAATTTGGTATCTAATGGATGTGCCATCATGATGTGTATTAACATTTCATAATTTTTGTTCAATGTATTTTGTAGATATGATTTTGGACTATCTTAATTTAGATAGTAAGTGTGAAATATGGGCCTGGATAACATAATTACATGACTAAACCTGATCTACCATGGGTGTTTATATGCATTTAAAATGTTTTAGATTTGGGGTTAAGGTTATTTGAATAAATTGAATGATAATTTTATTTATGTTTACCTATTCCTTTTTCCAAAATCATTCATTGATGAGATTTATTAATTGATTTAAATTTTATATTTTTATTCATTGGATTTAATTCTGCAAGTGGTTTTATGATTTTTTGAATGTGATAATGATCTAATTGTATATTATATTAATTTTTAATAAATTACTTCAACAAGTTATCTTCCAAATATAATAGAGGAAGCTGTAATATAGGTTCTAAAGGCTAATCCTCTAGTAGAACCTTATATTATTGAAGAAGTAATTTTTACCATTTAAACTCTTTGTCTTGCGGGTTACACGAACCCATGAAATGTGGTGAATAATGGATCAGAATTTATTAATAAGTAACAACCTGTATTCAATGGTGAAAAAAGAACTTTAGGAATCTGAGGAGTAGATTTAGCTGATTGATAATTTCATCAATTTCTTAATGAAAACTAGGTGGGTTTTCCACATACGTGGTCGAGGGACCAAAAAGGATATGGTGGGATTCTATTTAGCATGTTATGTTTCATGAGGTCCTTACGTGGGATTCATTCAGGAAAATTATTAATCAGTAATTTTTCCCTGATATGCACAATAAAGCAGAGAAACAAGAGTTTCTAACCATGGAGTAAGGGGATTATACTATTCTATAGTCTTCTATAAGTTTTTATGAGCTGGTGTATCTGGTACCGGAGCTTGTCACCAATAAGTACCTAAAGCATCCGATTAATATGTTAGGAAGAAGGAATGATATTAGGTCGATGTTGATTATCATATTCCATCTAAAAATTATGGATATAGTTGCGTGGAGCATTAGTTGGCGTAGTAATTAAACATGGTGTATCTTCTAACTAGAAAATGAAACATGCAGGTAGAAATTTATCTTTAGGTCCATCTAATGCATTTATGTGAAAAGATGGACCTAGGTTGTAAAAAATAATATAATCTCACCAAGGATCCATAAGTTAAAACCAATGATTCCAATTGTGGCTTTTAAAATTCTCAAGAAAAGGTGGATGTTCATGAATCTATGACTAGATGTATTTATGTGGAATTGTATGTATTGGATAATTTTAAAGCAAGGTAGGATAGTGTTAATGTTACCATTTTTATTTCATCTTATATGGTGCTGGATTGGTTTCATGTTGGCACTTTTCATTATTTCATATGAAATATATTTGATTATTTTTTTTGGATTTAATTTTGATCTTACTTCGTACTCATTGGATCATTTCATGAATTTTTGAATGTGATCTGAAAAAGGTTTTAGATGACCATCATGTATGGTGATGAAATCCAAATTTGTGGTTGAATACGAGTTAGTAATCCTTGATCTTGAAATATTTAAATTGATTATCTGTAGGGGTTTGATGATCAATTTTAAGGCTCATATAAACTATTATCCAAATGGGGAATAATTCTTATATGCTGATGGGGTAACTAATTTCTTCCAAGGGGAGTTGGACTCGAGATCATGAAGGGATGGACTTGATGTTCTTTATGATGTGGTAATCTCATGTCATTTGTTTGACATTTTATTTGATGCAGTTGGCCCTTATTTTTGTGGTTGACTTTTGGGTACGATGACTGTGTAGGCCAATTTCTTTTTAGATGATTTTTTTGTTTTCACCCATAGATATTGTAACGTCCTAGATCTGGGTGCCACTCAATGGGTGCCCCGAACCCGGTTGGTCACATGAACTCAAGTGCATTTCCCCAAACTCTAGAGGCTGCTGACTAGCAACGAGGGCCTAGGACTGATTTTGGGGAAACTATGTCCTCATTTGTCAAAGTGTAGTGCAATGGAAATAAATATAAATATTTAAAATCCAAAGTAGTAAACAATATAAACATGAAATTGAAATTGAAACTGAAATTTAAGATATCCAACAGTAATATAAATATGATGATGAAATATGTATCTAATTCTAAGAAAATAGCCAGAACAGGATACAATGAAATCTAATACAGTGTAAGGAAAAACAATGTACTACAAAATGAAACCAAAGTAGTGAAATAGGAACACAGCAGCATCACATGCCTAAGCTCAGTCCCATGCTCTCATACTCCACTACAACAATCATGTACATGTGTAGGGACCTTTTTCCTTATCGACACCTGCAACAATATAATTTTTTTGGTCCCAAGACATGACCCAAACACGATGTGAGAAATAAATCCCAATAGGCAACCACCAAAGGCCCTTTTCCAACTGTCAGACAAAATGTGCAACAGTAGTGTGCAATAATGAAATGCGGTAAACTCGGAAGTACTCAAAAGTAACTATTACTACCAGTTACATTTCCATTTTAATAATTAATTTTCAATTCCATGTAATTCAAATATGAGTTTTCTGAGATTCGTCCTCAACCGAAAATCTCCTATACCAGTTCCTTAACAGAAACCACAATAGGCTATCTAACAAGTAAAAGATAAAAATAATACCAAGCCTATGCTTTATCATGGTAGGTACACCATAAAAAATTACCACAGTAATTATTCAATTAACGAATGTTCTCATACATGTAAGTCCTTACCCTTAGGTGAACAAGAATGAAACCCTTAGGTAACTATCTATAGGCATAACAAATATTTCCCTCAGGCATACAAATAGTGCCCTAATGCATACAAGATCTAACCCTCACGCACAGAATCTACTGCACTCAGGCCTAATAAACGTTTCCCTTGGGCTAAACAAAACCATTCCCTATGGCTAGACAAAACATCCCTCAGGAATTCCCTAGGAAAACATGTAACTAGGCCGAGCACAATGCATAAGAACGCATTTTATACAGGTTTCCTCTCAAGAAAAATCAAAACATGCTATAATCACGGCATACCCATGGGTATCCTGGCGAAATGTCTAATCAAGGGAACCACACCCTCGGGGTGGCCCTGGATCAAAGCAATGATCCCAAACAGCTGTTTATACTCATATAGAAAATTACCTATGGAATTCTAGGTATCTCAACAGTAAAAGTCTCAGTCACACGACACCCCAAACATGGGTGTATGGCACAATGGTACACAAATTCAATTCGAAAGTTGGAATTAAACACAAGACCACCTACCTTGATCTCATCTGATCAATATACAAAAATGGTACCTCCCAAAACAACCAAGAATGACATATATCTCCAATAAATGGTTTCCCATTCAAACCTAAATAACATCCCTTCAGTAAAGGATTGGAAGTAACGAGTCAAGAAGAGGGAAGACCTTACCCACATGGTTCAGACGAGATCGACGACGGAAGAATCAGAGTCCTGGTGTGAGATCGGGAGCTCCTCCAAGTCCTGACCTTTTCTCATGATTCTCCAGGTGAGCCCTCTTCCTCTTCTGCCAAATGATGAGGCTACTACCTGTTTCAACGAAAAAAACATGACTACACAGTGTGTACATTTTGAGTACAAGGTGTGTACATTCCTTTTAAATTGTTCCGCTGGCGGCTACTTTTTACCGCCTCACTTTTAATCTGTCGACTAATTACACAGAATGTATTACTATGTACACAACATGTAGTTAGTTTATAAACCCTTTAATCACTGATAAGCCTTCACGCCATGTATTCTCCTCACACACAGCAAAAGTACACAACTTGTGTGCAAAAGTATATGACGTGTATTGTTTTTTTACACCCAAGCCTACACGCCCTGTATTCTCATCCCACACAGCCAAAGTACACGGTGTGTGTACAAAAGTAAACGACGTGTACCCATAAATTTGGGATTTTCCCAACATTCCCTTTTTTCTCAAAAACACTTAAGGATAAGGAAAAGAGGAAACCCTTACCTTAAGAATAAGAACCGGGTTCTTACATACTTCCCCCCTTAAAGAAATTTGTCCCTGATTTTCCCTTCCAAGGGTTGTGAAGATAAAGTTGAGAACAACATTTTCCACTGAGCACGTACGTCAGTCTCCCGCTCCTAGGTTTCGTCATGCACTCGGCCATGCTGCCATAACACCTGTACGAGAGGTACTGACTGGCCTCAGAGGACCTTCATGCTCCTATCAACAACACAATTCATATGCTCCTCAAAGGATGCATCAACCTGAATCTCAACTTCCTCAGGATTAAAAATGTGATATGGTTCTGCTTAATAATGTCGCAACTAAGATACATGGACGACGTCGTGCATGGCTTGGTACCTCTGTGGTAACTGCAACTGATCAGCAACCGACCCGACTCTATCCAGGATCTCAAACGGCCCTACATACATTAGTGAAAGTTTACCATGTCTCCTGATCCTTATGTGTCCCAAACTCGGTGAAGCACGCAATAAAACCTTATCCCCGACCACGAACTCCAAGGGTCATCTACGATGATCAACATAATATTTCTAACGAGACTGCACGGTAGCCATCTGTTTCTGTTTCAACTGGACCTGCTCTCAAGTCTCCCGCATGAGAAATGGTCCCTGTAAAACTACCTCACCTGCCCCCAACCAGCACAAGGGTGATCGATATTTCCTTCCATATAAAGACTTGTAAGGTTCAATCTCAATAGTTTACTGAAAACTATTATTGTAGGAAAACTCGACCAATGGTATGTGATTCTCCCAAGAGACACCAAAGTCTAGGACGCATGCGTGCAGTATGTCCTATATTACCTGTATTGTATGCTCTGACTGGCCGTTGGTCTGAGGGTGGTAAGCTGTGTTGAGACGCACCTTTGTACACCATGCCCTCTGAAAACTCTAGCAGAAAAGGGACGTAAAACCGGCATCCCTATTTGAAACGATAGAACGAGGGGTCCCAAGAAGACACACTACCTCTCATATATAAAACTTCCTGATATCTTCAACACCGAAGGTCTCCTTGATCGGAAAAAACTGAGCTACATTCATAAGTATGCCCACAACAACCCACATGACATCATTTCCTCAAGGTGTCCACGAAATCCCAATCACGAAGTCCAGCACGAAATCATCCTATTGACACTCCAGAATGGATAAATATTGTAACATTCCGGCTAACCACTAATGGTCCTCCTTCACCTGCTGACAGGTGGAACATATTGTAAAAAACCCAGCTACCTCTATTTTCATACCCGGCCACCAATACTAAAATCTCAAGTCATGGTACATTTTGGTAACTCTAGGATGCACTGCCCAAGCTAAAACATGAAATTCCCACAACAACTCCTCGTATATATCCCCTGGAATCCACACTCATCCATGGATACATAGTTACTCATCATTATCTATCGTCCAACCAGGAGGAGGGTCCTCACTTTCCACAAACTCCTGAAGAACTGGGCCTTCATAATCCGATAGTTATCTCATCCTTACTCTATCCATGAGGGTAGAAGTCATAGATAAGGATGAAAGATAGGTTCGCCCCTAACTATCATGCACCTCCAAATGCATCTCAGGGAACAAAGACATGAGGTTCCACTAACCACTATCCTCCTAAACTGCTTGTATCTGAGTCTTCCCACTCAGTGCATCAGCTACTGCATTACCCTTACCAGGTGTATAGGCAAGCTCAAAGTTGAAGGACTTATGGTATTCAACCAACCTTCTCGATCTCAAATTCAAGTCACACTGGGTAAAGATGTATTTATGATTTTTGAGGGCCGTAAACACCACCAAGTGTTCTACTAAGAGATAATGTCTCCAACAACGTAACACATGAACAACTACAGCCAACTCAAGATCATGCATCGGGTAATTTTTCTCATGTGGACTCAACTGCTGAGACCCGTATGCAATGACTCGACAACCCTACATCAACACTTCTCACAACAAAATACCTAATGCGTCACAGTAAACTATATTTCTCTTCCCTTTATATGGATGTATTAGGACCGATGTTGATGTCAACGTTCCCTTCAGCTCCTGAAAGGCTGTCTCGCATGCATCTAACCAAACAAACATCACACCCTTCTTAGTCAAACCCGTCAATGGCGCAGCTATGCAGGAGAAGTCATGTATAAAGCACCTGTAGTAACCAGCCATCCCCAAAAAGCTTCGTATTTTAAACACGTTCATAGGATATTCCCATGAAACTACTAGTCTCGCTTTCTTTGGGTCCACCGAAACTCCTACCTCTGAGATAATATTTCCCAAGAAGTCAATCTGGTCCATTGAAAAGTGGCACTTTGAGAGCTTAACATATAACTGATGCTCTCTCTGTGTACTCAGTACGATCTCAAGATGGGTCGCATGGTCGTGTCGATTTTGAGTGTACACCAAGATATCGTCCACAAAGACTACCACAAAAGAATCCAGATATGGGTGGAACACACGATTCATCAGATCCATGAAAACTGATGGTGTGTTTGTGAGTCCGAATGGCATAACCACGTACTCGTATAGGCCATATATGCTCTGAAATTCTGTAAGCAGTATGTCTGATGGGCTAACGCGCAACTGATGATATCCATATATCAATTCAATCTCCGAGAACACTCTTTCTCCTCAAAGTTGATCAAAAAGATCATCAATACTTGGTAAGGGATATTAGTTCTTAACCGTTAACTTATTCAGTTTCCGATAATCCACGTAGAGTATGAGAGTACCATCTGTCTACTTAGTGAAAAGGAAAGGCGAACCATGGGGAGATGTACTAGGTCGGATGAAACCCTTGGCTTGTAGCTTCTCTAACTGCCTCTTGTGCTGCTGCAATTCTGGAAATGCCATCCTCTAAGGTGGAATGTACCCCAGTGCCACTCCTGGCACAAGATCAATAGAGAAATACACCTCTTGCTCTGGAGGTAGACCTAAAGGGCTATCCAAAAAGACATCCCTAAACCGATCAACCACTAGAGGGAAATCCTTTTGACAAGTTCCCTGGTCATCCAGATATAAACTCTTAGTCTGGGCTGTCACTCCACCTCACCCACGATGCTCTGGTCCGGCTCGACTCGCCTAGACATCCCATTCACCCTTGTATAGAAACTCTCCACCCTATGGTGATGTGAAACTGACCCTGCGATGATAGAAGTCTACAATGGCTTGAAAGGGTACTAACCAGTCCATCCTAGGAATTAAATCATAGCATATCATCTCTAAGACATTGAGGTCGCATAGAAAGTGACACCCACGTACCTCTAGGGGGTACTCCTTGCACAAATGCAATCCTTCCGTTCTCATTCCCAACTGAGTGTCTAGAGTCATGATATCCAGAGAAGAAGAAACATATAGACCAAGGCACTCTACAACGGTAATAGATACAAAACTATGTGTAGCACCAGTATCGAAAAGTGAAGAAGATAAAACAGAAGCAACTAGAATAGTACCTATGATAGTGGAAGATCCGGGATCCTGATCCTATTGTGTCTGTTGCACTGCATATGTCTCTCTAGTGCCACGACCCTATGACACAGCTTGGCTACCCTGAGTTGACCCACTCTATTGTCTCTAAGATCCTGGTGTCTAGCTACCATGGCCACGACTAGCACCTCTTCCTGAACATTCTGACATATCCCAATTCCCTGATGGGTAAGAAGTTGTTGGCACTGCTCCTACCCATGGAGTCTACACAGAACCCCTCTCACTTGTCACTGGTGGAAACACCCTAAAAAATACTAGAGATGACTCATCTTTCCGCAAGCATGGCACTCCATTGGGTCACGTGGGCACTGAGGTCTCTTGTTCCCCTATTTACCACACTGGTAGCACATTATCTGCAAACCTAAAGAATTCTCCTCGATAGTACTAAAACCGTGAGATAAATCCATCTTCCTCTTCCTCTTTTCGGTAGAAATAGTACCAGAGACCGGTGTAGAACCTCCCTGGTTCGCACCACTAGATTCTCGTAGGTTCCGCTCAGTAATAAATGTCTGGTTCAAAATATCATGTACTTTAGGAAACCTAAAAACGTTCACCAGTGTTCAGATGTCATATCAAAGACTATCCTCAAAGCATCTAGCCCTCAACGTCCCATCATCCACCAGAACAGGTGCAAAATGTTGTAGCTCGGTGAAGAGAGCAGAATATTCCATCACTGACATGGTGCCCTACTATATATTCATGAACTGTCGAGCGTGATCTTACCTTAGCTTCTCTGAAAATAAAAATCCATAGAAGACTACCTGAAAATAATCCCTTTCCATGTCTCGATGATGTTCAGTCTGGGTGGTAAAATCCCACCATCTCTTGGAGGAATCACGCAACCTGTAGGTAGAGAACTTGACTCTCCTCCCCAGAGGCATTCCCAGATGCTCAAAAATCATCTGCATAGAACCAAACCAAGAATCCCCAGCCTGTGGTCCTTCATCCCTTGAAAATATAGGCAGATGCAACTACTGAAATATAGGTGTCCGCTCTACCCTAGATGTTGCAACCGGCAGTGCTCCCTAGAAGGTCTGCATGAACCACATGTAGCCTTTACGGAACTGCACGTCCGCTCCTGCTTCCAGTATAACGGTTTGCACTGCATCTAGAATAGCTGGACGATCCATTGGTAGCCCGTGGCCTACCTCCTACCGAGTATAATCGTCACCACATTCTTGGCGAACAACTCGTGGTTGTCTCAGCAGCATGACTCTACATGGTCAAACACACACCTTAGTTTAATTTACGGTCGAGATTTAATTTGTCCGGTTAAGTGTGCCAACGCAAAAAGGGAAAGATCCAAAAAAAAAGTCAAAAAGAAACTATACTGCGTGTATAAGGCCTACACGGTTAGTACCCCTTATGCCCTTACATGTCCGTGTTCTGTTGCCGGCCTGGGCATGTCTCAACCATAGGTACATGGCATGTTACACCCGCACACTGTGTGTACGCCACCCCGTTTCCCCAGACACACGACCAATTCCACACAATATCTCACTGGTCAACACTACACGGCGTGTCCCACAGGTACAAAGTGTGTACTAGAAAGGTAACACTGACCCGTCTTTGTTAGTTACACACCCGGATTTCATGATTACACTACATGGCGTGTTTATAAATTACACATAGTGTATCACCTAAGGTTCATCCATCCATGTTTTTAGTCACACGGAGGATGCAAGGTCAACCCTACACGGTGTGTATATATAAGTACCCAATGTGTACTTAAAAAGTTTCATTTATTCCCAAACAGATGTGGACATGTCGTGCAGTCAAAACTACATGGCATGTATTCTGGGTTTTTCCGGACAGTAAGCCTCAGAAACTACTCCGGATCCCCTTTTTCATTAATTTCTAGCATCAGTATGCCAAATTCCGATCCGTGGGGGCCCATACTCCCCACGAACCAAAGTTTATCACCCAACCGTTTTATGTTATAGTAGAAAATGCAACAAAAGGTTGGATCATGATCTTCCAAATTCCGGTCCAAGAGAGCCCATACTTTTTAGGAACCAAAGTTTAGCATCCATAAACTCAACTGTAACATGTACCAATACCCTATCTATAGTAGTTGTATCTATCAAGGTACCTATCACAACAACATGCATTTTTCTAGAAATACATCTATCACGACAACATGCAATTTCTAATGCACCAACATGACATGGAAACTATGCATGACATTTTATTCTAACATGTTCCTAACGGATGCATGGTATCGAATACCATCATATCATCAGGTTGAAACTAAATAGAACCCACGTATAACATATAAAAAACACACCACAAGTGCGTCACCCAATGGTGAAAATCAAATCAACTGTAATAATCATAAACAGAAAAATCAAAATTTAATTCGAGGCAATCCGACATTTACCTATACACGGGGTAGCTACTCTCGAGAAATGTTTATTACCGAATCCCTTAACAATATATCTCTTCCTGTTGTCACCATATAATAAAATAACTCTGAGAAAGGAACATGCCTCTAATACCACTTTGTAACGCCCCGGATCTGGCTGCCACTCAGCGGGTGCCCCGAACCCGGTTGGTCACATGACCTCAAGTGCATTTCCCCAAATGCCAGAGGCTTTCGACTAGCAGCGAGGGCCTAGGACTGATAGTGGGGAAACTATGCCCTCATTTTTCTAAGTGTAGCATAGAGGAAATAAATATAAACATTCAAAATTAGAAGAAGTAAACAATATAAACCTAAAATGGACAACGAACCTGAAATTAAAGATATCCAACAGTCATATAAATATGATGATGCAATATGTCTCTAATTCTAAGAAAACAGCTCGAACATGATACATTGAAATCTAATACCAAGTTCGAAACAACAATTTGCTAAAAAATGAAACCAAAGTAGTGCAAAAGGATTGCATCAGCATCACAAGCATAAGCTCTGTCCCATGCTCTCCTACTCCTCTGCAAAAATCATGTACCTGTATAGGGACCCTTGCACTTACCGACACCTGCAACAATATAATCTGTTTAGGCCCATGAAATTACCCAAACAAGGTGTGAGAAATAAACCCCAGTAGGCAACCACCAAAGGCTCGTGCCCAACCATCAGTGAAAATGTGCAACAATAGTGTGCAATAATGAAATGCAGTAAACTCAGAAGTAGTCAAAAGTATCTATTCCTACCAGTTACATTTCCATTTTAATAATTATTTGTCAATTTCATGTAATTCACATATGAGTATTCCAAGATTCTACCTCAACCGACAATCTCTTATACCAATGAAACAACAAAAAGTAAAAGATAAAAATAATACCAAGCATGTAATTTAGCTTGGATGGTAAAACATAAGAAATTACCACAGTAATTTTTTAATTAACCAATGTCCTCATACATGTATGTCCTTGCCCTCACGAGAGCATGAATGAAAACCTCGGGTAACTTCCCAAAAGCATAATGAATATTTCCCTCATGAGTACGAATACTGCCATCAGGCATAAAAGATCTCTCTCTCAGGCATAAGAGCTACTGCCCTAGGCATAAGAAACATATGCCCCAGGCTAAACAAAACCTTTCCCTCTGGATAAACAAACACTGCCCTCAGGCATTCCATAGGAAAACAAGTACCCGGGCCAAGCCCAATGAATAAGAAAGAAATTTATATATGTTTCCTCCAAAGAAAACTGAAAACATGCTATAATCACGGCATACCCACGGGTATCCTGGACAAACGGCTAAACAAGGGAACCACACCCTTGGGTTGGCCTTGTATCAAATGCAACGATCCCAAACAGCAGTTTATACTCATTTAGTAGATTACTTATGCAATTCTAGGTATCTCAATAGTCAATGTCTCAGTTACATGACACCCATACATGGGTGTGTGGAACAACGATACACAAATTAAACTCGACAGTTGGAATTAAACACAAGACCACCTACCTCGATCTCCTATGATCGATATACATGGAAGGCGCCTCCCAAAACAACTAAGAACGATGTAGATCTGCAATAAATGGTTTACTGTTCAAACCAAAATAACATCCCTTTGGGAAATAATTGGAATGAACGAGTCAAGAAGAGGGAAGACCTTACCTGCACGGTTCAAACGAGATCGACGACGGAATAATCGGAGTCCCAGTGTGCGATTGGGAGCTCCTCTAAGTCTCGAGCTTCTCTCCCACTGCCCCAGGTGACCCCTCTATCTCCTATGCATTATGTGGAGGCTACTTCCTGTTTTAATGAAAAAAACATCACTACACGGCGTGTAATTTTCGAGTACATGGCGTGTACTTTCCTTTTAAACTGTTCCCCTGGCGGCTAAATTCTACTACCTCACTGTTCATCTGTTGACTGATTACATGGAGGGTATTACTATGTACACAATGTGTAGTTAGTCTTTACACCCTGTAATAATCTACAAGCCTACTCGCCATGTATTCTCCCCGCACACATCCAATGTACATGGCGTGTGTAAAAAAGTACACGGCATGTAGTTTTCTTTTACACCCAAGCCTACACGCCGTGTATTCTCATCCCACACATCCAATGTACATAGCGTGTGTACAAAAGTACACGGTGTGTACCCATAAATTTGGCTTTTTCCTACATTTCCCTTGTTTTGTCAATAACACTTAAGGAAAAGGAAAAGAAGAAACTCATACGTCAAGAATATGAATCGGGTTCTTTCAGAGAGAGGATGTGTTTACTATTGAACTGCACCCTGGAACAATGCATGATTCAGTTCCATCTTCTTTAATGGAACCTCTGGTATTAGGGGAACTTAAGGACTAGTTTTAGGACCTAAATTCAAAATAATTTATTTTCCATAGAGTGTCTCTTTGATCATATCATATTCTTCTTTCTAAAAAGATAGATATGAGTGTTTTACTTTTTATTGACCATTGAATGTTTAATCATGTGAATTTTAAAATAATATATAGTTCACCTAGGATTGATGAAAATTTTTACTATATTATAGGGTTCTGTTGGTTTTAAAATATTGACCCATAGGGCGGGAATCACTTATTGAGGGTTATAAAAGAGGATACACCATTGATATTATCTTGGAGCATGTATCGGCATTTTTAGTTCCCCCTTATCCCTTGAATGGGGGATTGTAAAAAATAAATAAAAATGATGGCCTTCGGTCCATTCAGGCCATTCGGTTTGACTAATTATCTTGAGATATGTATGAATTTGATGAGCTGATTCATTCATCAGTTCTTAGAAACATTCATTATTTTATTCATGGATGATATTTTGTAATGATGTATGTCATATGAGGGTCACATGTACCATTTTTATATCATTCATTGAACCTTTAATGAACATCATCTATATAGAATGCTTTCCAAATGTGATTTTTTATCCAAGATGTGAAATTTCTAGGGTAGTGATATCAGATAGGGGATTATCAATGGATCATTAAAAGATATAGGATATTATTTCAAGTTAGTATCCAAAAAATTATTTTGAGATCTAAATATTATTAGTTTTGGATGGTTTCTATAGGCGGTTTTTTAGGATTTCTCCATGATTGGATCTTCGATGACTGCTTTATCCCATAAGGGTGTAATGTTTAAATGGAGTGGAAACTATGAGTGATATTTTTAGGAGATAAAGATGTGGTTTACTTCAAAAATATTTTTTGTTCTTCTATAATTGAGTTTTTATTATGATTTTTTTTACATTGATTCTGGTATGGGTTTTGGTCGAATCATTATGTATTGGAAATCAGTGAGGGATTATAGCTCACATCAGTTACACAATCCAAATAAAATATACTCTATCCATGATCTGGAGTTGTCATTGATTATTCATGTACTCAAAATGTAGCACCACTATCACCTTGTTGAGTGGTTTACTATGTATTCAGATCAGAAGATCCCAAAATATATTTTTATTCAAAGAGATATGATCTTACAAAAAAGATGTTGGTTAGAGTGTCTTTAGACCCCGGAATTTGATATTTCATACACCCCTAGGATGGTAAATATTGTTGTTGATGCATTGATCATGAAATTATAAACACAATACATGATGAAATTGGTTGAGGGGTCGTCTCTGATGATTTTGTCTGATGAGTTGATCATGGGAGTGGAATAAGTTAGTGGATAAATATTACTGGAATAAATGAAAGATGAATTGTCTTTGGATGAGAGGTTTTGAATTTATGAGGTGGAATACACTGATTTCCAATTATTTAGTCAAATATTTTATTGGTGGGATTCCTCTGGTGAATGGTATTGATCTCTTAGTGTAACTTTGTCCTTCTGTGGTAGGTTGGTTGTTCTATTTTTTCTAAGGCAGGAGTTGATAGATAGTGGACATCAGTATTGCTGGTACATGTAACATGGGTATACAAAGATGTATCACAAAATGAAACATTTTTATTGGTTTCCGGGGATGTGTTGGTTTATTTCCTACATTTCATCAGAGTGTCTTACATATCATTGAATTATGGTAGAACACCATAGACCAAAGAGTTTGTTGCAACCCTTACCCATACTAGTATTTAATTTGGATGTTATTCCCACATATATTTTTGTTTGATAGACATGATACCCCATTGTCAATGATGTGATTTGGGTTATCATTGATTGACTCATGAAATCATTACCATCATGGATAAAATAAAGTTCGAACTGCCTAAGCAGTTGTATGTTTGAGAGATAGTGAGACGTTATGTGGCTCCCACTATGGTTATATCTAAGAGGGACACTATGATCACATCTAGGTTCTGGAAAAGATTCCATGAGGTGATGGGTCCCTAAATTATATTGATCATGACTTATCGCCCATATATGGATTGATAGACATAGAGGGCTATCCAGATTGTATAGGTCATACTCCAAGATTGTGTGTATGATTTTCAAGGATCTATTGAAAATCATTTCCATCTGTTCAATTTCTACTATAAAAATATTTATAAGACCATGATTAGGATATTACCTTTTGATTGTTTTTAGGAGAGGCCATTTCAAACTCTCTTTTTGTGGGAATAGTTGGGAGAGTGGTCTCTGGTTGGGCTGAGTCTTGTTCAGGATATGATGTAAATCGTGCAGTTGATCCAAAGGAGATAGATCAAAGAAAAAAATCATTATGAATATTACGATGACTTTCATTATTGGCGTCTATAGTTTGATTATGGGGGATGGGTTTTTTCTTAGAGTTTCTGATCATTTGGGATATCAGATGTAGTGTACGTAGGGTTAGTTGGCACTTAGATTTTTTGGAACCATTGAGATGGTTGAGTCACTACGAAATATGAAATATCAGTTCTACTTTCCATCCATTTTTACTTTTACCCACGATTCTTTTCATGTATCCTAAGTAAATAGGTATATGTTGAATCATTTCTATTTTATTAGAGGGGAGGATGTTGATCATGATACTGACAACATTTTTTTGAGTATCTTTTTCAGATTACAGTTCATCGAGAAAAGGTAATTCTTGGGAATATGATTCATTTAGTCCCACTATTATGGTCGTGCGGATGTGATAAAAACTAAATGAAAGATATGGAACTATTGAAGATATAGCAGTGTCCATCACCTTTTGTGAGTCTTAAAATCTGTGGGATTTCTAGGTGAAGAAGCATTTTATGTTCTGGAGATTGTAAAACCCTGTTATTCTTTTTAAGTACTCCCTTTTTATATGTTTTTTATTATCCTTGTTTGGGTACATTTTCATACATCTCGAGGTTAGAGAACCATTTTGGAAAATTTTCCAAAATTTCAGATATGTATGTGTATTTGAATTAATGAAGTCCTGGTATTAACATGTCAATTAATTAGCATGGTTTTACTCATGTTTAGAGAATTAATAGAGTGGGTATTTGAATTTTTTGTATAAAACTTGTAGTTTCTCTAGTATTGTAGGAGATTACACATTTATATATTGTTTCACATTCCATGTAAGGTTTTCCAAGTAGATTTTGTGAAACAGGTTTAGGGAATGAATTTTTTATATGTCATGTACTCGGTTAAAATCGTTTCCTATCAAATGTATGTTTTTTAATAAAAAGGTGATTGTTTTTGGGATAATTGAGCTTCATGGATTATATGACATGTAAGAGGACAATATTCTCTATAATCATCATGAATTTTTTATTTTAGGGTTCCAGACAACTGATTTCTTTTGTCATTTATTAGGAATATTCTCCCTCTCAACTAAGAACCAATTAGGGGAGATTTTTTTATCCTTATACCCATTAAGATTGTTTTTTATTTTAGGGTGCCAGACAACTGATTTCTTTTTTCATTCATTAAGAATAATTTTTTTCTAGTTCTTGTTTGGATTAGGTTGTGGTTGCGGTTTCTGATATGGTTTTGTTAGTATTTGTGATCAGATAGTGTTTTATGATTAACAATTCTACTGTAATAGTATTCCATGTCTTCTTATGGTTATTCCCATGGTATCCAATCACCATTTTCAAAGGTATCATGGTTATACCATTTTGAGGTATGTTTTCAATAAAATTGGAAATTTGAATGAATTAATTATTGTTCTTCACATATTACATTGGTTTATTAGTTAGTGTGAGGTGATATGTGTTTTTATAGTAGTTATTATAAGGGAAATGAATAAAAATGGGTTTTTATTAAAAATGGATTTTGAGGTAGATATGGATTTTCGAAACCTAAAGAAGATTTGATTGGCTTTGAGAATGTTTCATAAAATTATGTGCGTGGTTTTGAAAATTTATTTTGATAAATGGAACCTTAGTAACATTTAGTGTCTTTGGAAAAAGACATGGGTGTCCTTAATGTGTGTAATACTACTATGAAGTAATCATTTGGATATCTATGTAATGTGGAATGACATGATATTGGCAGGATCCAATGTTATGAATATATGTTTTCTTGATTTTCTAGTGTGAATTTTACTATTGGATAGGGCCCAATATGTGGTTCTTGTTAATTTAATTTTATTTATTAATTGATTGTTTTTCATTGATTGTTTCTCACAAGTTTTTATACGATATTGTATCAAATAGATTCACACGATAGGTTATTTCATTGATATTCATTTACTTTCTTACCTATTGATGCATTGATATAATTTCCTATTTATATCACTAAAAAATGACATATTTGTTTTGTGAATATGAAATATTTTTTTTGAAAAAGGGTGTAAATGATTTATAAATGAATTGGATTTATGGAAATGATTTGTAATATTGTTTTTTAAACTAGAAATATTTCATTCTTGATATTTGACATTATATAGACTCTATGGTGGAAGCCTACTGGGATTTTTCCTCAAACAATAATTTTTTCCTTCGTTATTTTATAGATAATTTAGAATAGTATATATGTAATGGGAATGGAATATTTTCTCATGTAAAATTATACTTTGGGATTTTCCATCGGTTTAGGTTGGTGTTCAACTGATTGTTGGTAACATGGTTACTTGTACTCTTGTGTGATTGAACATTTTAGGATTATCCTATTGTGTTTTTTATGGATAGTGGTATCTCATTTTTTACACTTTGTACTCTGATTATATGTATTGATTTATTTATATTTGATAATTGTTCTATTTTCATGCTTCACCTCACCATGTGATTGCCATATTAATGGTATGTTTTACATGACCAGGGATGGTATTTTACAATATGGAAATATAAATTTCACTAGATATATTGAAATCCAGGTAATTATACATTATTTTTGTTTTCTATACACACCTCAGTAGAATGAAGTGGTTGAAATAAAGAAGAGGAATCAAGTTGATATTGAAATAACTATGCTTTTAGAGCATGATACCTCAAGATTCTACTAGTTACATGCTGTTATGAAAATTGAAATGATAGAAAAGGGGAAACCCATAAATAGAACATCATATAAAACTATTTAATAAATGATTCTTAGTAAAATAACAAATGTAAAACACTATAGAGTGTATGGCAGTCTATTTTTGTTAAATAGTATGTATAAATGTGGAGGAAATTTTTATTGAAAAGATTAAGATGGAATTTTCCTTCGTTACAGACTAAATGAAATTTTCTACAGATGTTATAATACAAAATATTAGAGAGGTAATGATATTGATGATGTTTTAATTTTTTAAAATGAGGAGGAATTTTATAATTCTACCATTGATCATGATTTGGATGATGTAATAAATTTTTATTCACTCTATTATATTATTCGAAACACACACATTGAAACATATAATGTTGATACAACATACCCTAGTGATAATGATTAAAATTATATAATAAAATGAGATAACACCATATTGAAGAACTATATTGATATTGAGAATATTATGGTCATCAAAATCATATATTACAACATAGGAGAAGAATTGTGGTAATCATCCACTTCCTATCTTCATCAATGACTAATCCTAAAATGGTTTAGGAGATTTCTGAGGATATGGAGTTAGTTCAGTCTATCAATAATGAAATTAAAAATATTGAGAAGAATGGAACCTTATAACATGTTACTAGACCCATATAAAAGTGGGGAATTAGAAGAATGTGGGGTTTCAAGAATACGATGGATCATAATAGAAAATAGGATAGAAACAATGCCTAACTTTTTTTCAAAGGATATTCATAATTGTATGTCATTTAAAATAATTAAATATTTTATCCAGTGTCTATACATGAAATCATTAGGATTTACATAGATATAGTAGCCAAAAATGTTTTAATGTTTTTCAAATGGAAGGTATGTTGATATATTCAAATGGTTATATTAATGAAGTAGTGTATATGGAACAACCAAGGGTATTAATACTAGATTAATATGGTATCAAAGTATGTAATCTAATGAATGAAATTAATGGTTTCAATAAACCCAAATGATTTTTTAATATTAATCTCAATGAATTCCTAGGATGAATGTAATTCAACATGGGATATGATGACAATATTTTGTAAGTAAAGAAGAGAAAATGATATCAGGTTTTTGGATTGTGTATGTTGGTTACTTTATTTTTCTATAAATAATGAAACGTTATGTGATGATTTTCATCGTATATAATGTAGCGAGTTTAAATGAAAATGTGTTGTGAAATGAAATTTTTTTGGGCTTATAAATTACACAAGTACATAAAAATATATTTATCTCATAATAAGATTATTAAAAGCTTATATAGATGATGTTTTAAATGTTGGAATGTAAAGATGTGTCCAATATTATTCAACTATGTATAAAACCAAGTGAGGATGATAAAGGAATAATTGATAATGGAAGAAATGTAGATGTTTAATTTCAAAACCCATTGGGCATAGGCATTGTAGAATTACTATAGCGGTACTATAGCAGTAGAGGTACTGTAGCTACGACGGGCTTTGTAGCGGTGACAGAACTGTAGCGGCGGTGGGCACTATAGAAGTGGCGGGTGCTGGGTGGTACTGTAGCATGCGGGCACTATTGTAGTACTATTCAAATAATGGGCTTTGGGAAAAAAATTTGGCCCTATAGGCCATGTAATGGGCTATATGCCCACTGGTCCTTTGGGATATGTAATGGGTCTTACTCTACCCAGTCAAAAGAGGTCATTTATTTGTTTTAATAATAAAATGAGGCTTCAACCCCAACCTTTAAAATAAAATAATAATAACAAGTAATGCTATTTTATATTTTCCCACTCTCTAACCAACATATAAATATAATCGAATAGAATAACATATAATTGTAAGTAATGATAATCCTAAGATACATCTAATATATTAAAAACCATTGATTGATTTATAAGAATAATGAAGAGTTAGATTAAAAGAAGATTACAGTTTTTGACTTGGAATGGGATATAGATGGTATAAAATCAACATTTGGTGGGTCATTCTGTATTATATTTTATGTATCGTGGAACTAGAATAATAAAAAATCAATTACATTGAGTTTAACTAAGGAAATATATATGGATCCATGATAGGAATCTACTTAGATGATGTGGAAAAAGACACATTTTAGAGATTGAATATTGAAGATAAATATCCCCTATTCACTAAATTTGAATATTAGAGATCCATCATTCTATCAAGGAATATAATTCAATTTTATAGATCTAAAGACATTGATATCAAGTATCATTATTATAATGGAAGGTGGATTATGGTTCTATAGAACTGGAATTTTTCTATTCTAAGAAATTGATTGCTGATATTCTCAAAAAACCACTTACAATATAGTTCATTGAGAATTTAAGGATATAAATGGGAGAGATGGCCACTTTATTTAAAAAGAGTTATGATATTTGTTGTAAATCACATGCTATTATTTAATGTTTAAATTCATTATGAGATGTCACATGTATGTGAAAAAATCATTCCATATTCATTTGTAAACAATTATGATGTGTTTATTAATTTAACTAGAATAGTTAATCGTAAATGTATTTACAACTACTCTTTTGGTTTTTTATGAAGAAAAATAAAATATTGAGTTGGTTTCTTTTTGAGTATATTAATGTTTTTAGTATTTCTCACCATTTTTTTTATAAAAATATTAGGCTCACATAGATGTAGAGTTGATCAATTATGGAATAATTTATATTGAATAGCTGTTCCTCCCTTAATTTCCCTAGGTTTTCATACCAATATGGGCAGGGGTGATGAATTATGTATTTAAAAAAACATCAAATGGGGATATTGTTGAATCTATAAGGGGATAATTTAATATTTTTTATCAATAGTATAAAAGTATGATGATTGATGTACATATCCACAAGAATAAAGAATATGTTCTTGTGGTTATGACACTGTGTTAGACAGTAAATAAGAAATTAAGAATGTTATAAAATATTTCATTATTAGATGAGAAACATGAAACATACTATAGACCATAAAATAGTTTTTTGAATTACCTTTTTTTATTAATTCCATGAGTACAGGGTTATGAACTTATTTAATTGTATTACATAATTAAATTGAAGAAGGAATTTGATGGTCAGTAGAAATCATTCTGGTGTTCATACATAATGTTTTACTAAGTATTGAATTCAAATTATATTAAAATAGTCATCACATGGCTAACCAAGCACCCCCAGAACCAAAAATGAGGGGGTCATGTTTCAACTATATGCGAGAGAGCCGACCTTTCTAGAAGTATGTGGAATAGAGGGGGATAATATCACCCACATGGAATGTATAGATGAATAGTAACAGCATGGTACAATAAATCCCACATTGTATGCACACATCATACACACATGGTGATCTTGGGATTTTTGGAGGACCACAAACTATTGTGGAATGGACAGTGTGGGAGAGTTTTTGAAGGAGATATGAGTGTTTTATCTACTTCCATATTGAGATGAGGATGAAAAAGAATTTTTTATATATAGTATATTAACCAAAAAAAGTAAAAGTGGGACAATCATTATACACATTGTTTTCACCCATTCAAAATTATTTCTATATAACATGAAATATATACTGATAAGGAATCCAACACTTCTCTGAACACCACTTTATCATCATCTTCCTCAATCTAAGAAGCACATCTTGACTATAATACTTGATGTCATGACACAACTTATGACCATGCATTCCAGTTTTAGTGAATGTGACAATCCCAAGATAAGTATATTGCGGGACAATTATTATGATTGAATGATGCATGATTCTACGCGTGAGATAAATTAAATATTAATCTTTAATTTAATGTATAATGATATATCATAAAGGCATTCAATTATTTTAGAGATATTAATGCATTATATAATGCATGTGAAAAAATTACAGGCCCATGAGTCCAAACTCTTGAATAAAAAATCTAGTAACATGAATGAAACCTGAATATTGATGTGATGGGATAGAAATGAATGTAATGTTTAAAATAGTAAAATATTTGGTATTATTACTATTTATCCATGAGCTAAAACATTTTTCTGGATGATAAAAATATTCTTGATTCAGAATAAATCATTGAAGAGAGTCAATGGTTCCTCATATATACATATGTAAGGATAGAGGGAATAGAGTATGTTACATATTCTTGAGAGATTATTCTCATCTTCCTTGATAAATTTACCATAAAAATAATCATATTTTCACAAAGAAGAAAAATCCTTCAGGACTTCACAGATGTGAAGGAAGAAATCTTTAACATATCATCTTCTGTAATGAATCACGTTTCTATGATAAACTCATCACCATGAAAAAGAGGTTAAAGAATATATATTTTTTGATATATAATCCACGTATAACTCATGATACATAAGGAAGAAGAATGATTCATGTAACAATTGGTATATAATTCATTTGAGTATGTAGATACACATTTTTATATGAGAAAGAAGAAAGTAATTAGGATCAGTTTGATGCGGAACAAATGATGATACATTCAGAGCTCTTAGAGAGGCTCATGGATTCATAGTATATTTAGCATCATTTTTCTATGATATGATTTTTTTTAACTAGACATTGAAAAATATAAAAAGATATTATCATTTTGGATTTTTTCTTGATAACAAATGGAGAGCAGTGTGTGCGGGATAAAAACCTGACACACTGGGGACATCGACTCTGTTAAATGAGGTGAACCTCATTAAAAAATTTATGGTGTTCATTTATAGTTTTTCATTAGCTAGTATCGTAATATAATGGTTGTATAATATTCATGGGATACTAAGTGATTCTATAAAAATTGAGAAATTGATTCACCCCCATTGTTTATAACCCTTCATGTGATCTTTTTATATAGTTGAAAGATATATGGCCATTGTATACAATGTCATTGGGAATACTCGAATTATATAGGTGTACCAATTTAGTGTAATTATAAATGATTATAAAAAAATATATTAATAAAATTCATATTTAATAAACAGTTATTAAATGAGATAAGTTGATAATAATTAATTTTAATATATAATATAAAAATATTTATTTTTATTTGTTACACATTATTATGGAAATAATTGTTTTCATTACTTATATTATAATAATTATTATTACATTAAAAATTATTTTACATGTTTGTAAAACTATTGGAATGATTAGGATTATATTGGTTCAATTAATGTGTATTTTTAATTGATAATGATTTATCTTTATTATATTGAAATTAAAATAATTTAATTAGAAAATTGTTATCTTCACAAGGAATTTCTTTTCTATGTGGTGAATAATTTATTATTAATAAATTTTATCATAATTAATGTATTATTATAATAATTATTTTCTGTATATATAGAATGAAATAGATTATTAATCATTTAATTAGTAATTTTGATGAAATAATATGAAGAACACTTAATGCATGAAAATTCATTCTCTATAAAAAAATTAATTAATTATTTTATATTTTTTAGATATAAATTTATACTATATGGAAATTAATTACATTAACTGTGTCCAGATATAGATTTAAAATTTTGATATGAGGTTTTGGGGTCATCTAATATTTTTACTAAAAATATCATTATTATAGAAAAAAATTAAACAATATAAGATGTGAAAAATCATAGTAATATAAGAAGAGAAAAACATGGTCAAAAGGTATGTGTTTTTTGTAATTAAAAATAAATGAAAAAATTCTAGAAGAAAATTCTTAGTTGTTGGATTCAATCCGATATTTCTCACCAATATCTCCATACCAAACTCCCCTAACACTTAATTGATTCCATCTTTACCGTCAACCTGACATATGTTTCCAATGAAATGACCCTCATTTTCACCTATATATGATGATAATTACGACCCACTAAAAAGTACATATATCATTCAATTATCACATGAATATCATCCCAAATTTCCGATAAAAAGTCTTATTATGTATTTAATATATATTGGTCTCATAATGGATGCCTAAATACATTACTCAAAAGGTAACTTTTGTAAGGAGGAATTCCACTGAAGTATATAGTACTTCTATAAAAATATATGTTAAATTATCATTTAAGACCATTTTAAATTTCATTATACACTCTAATGGTGTTATATTATAATAATTCTTCTTTTTTGAAAATCATATTTTTTGATGTCAAAATACACATGTTATGGGAATATTTGAGGATGGCACAACCATTTCCCCAATTAAGACACCAAAACCCTCTAAGAATTATTATCTGAAATTCCCCAATTCATCGCGAATGGTCAAAGATAAAAATGATCCTTGGAAACATTCCCCCTTCATGAAACAATGAAGGAATTACTATAACATCATCTTAACAACATTCAGAGTAGTAGAGTGTTTCGTGAACATACGAATAGGTGATGGTGCCTTCGTGATCTGACTGATCCATGCCTATTTAGAAATCCCACAGTCTATTTTAGAAACACATCCATGATTTACACAGTCAATTTCCAAAAAATACCTCCCTCAGTCTGATATTCTAGAGTTGGTTGCCTGACATTTGGATTTCTGAATTGAAAACATTTAAAAAACCTCTTGAGCATCACAAACCAACATAAAATGGATCATCCATGCAATCCACAATTCATAAAACCCCATTCCATGTTTTATTTAATTCCTCCACACTAGTTGGATGTAACAACCGAAGCTTCCACAGTATTCTTCTATTTAAATAATGCAATAGCTTGCATTGTACGAAATAACGAGTTTAAGCACACCAACAGTAATAAAACAAGCTGTTATGAATAGTAATACCAACTTTTTGAAATTTTATAAATTTTCTTTATCAAAATAGACTTCATTTTTGAATTCAGAATATCAAATTTATCTTAGGGTGAATATTTGGTATTTTTTTGAAAACATTCAATTTTTAATGAATAGTGAAAAACACTGCATTTTTTTGGAAAATGACTTTTTATATAAATAATTATTTATTTTATTTAAATTCTTTTGGTCAAAACAAATACATAATATCTATATAAGTTTAATTTAATTCATTGGAGAAATTTTATAATAAAATTTTATTTATAAAATTTTATTTAACATTTTAGCGTCTTTTACCCACCTTATAGAAAAATTTTCAAATTTGCATAAAAAGTAATTTTATTGCTTCTATGAATTGAATTCCAAAAATCCGAAAGATACAGTTGACATAATTATGTAAAATGTGGTTTAATAGGATGAATTTTTTTGGTGAATAGTAACTTTTGAATTTTGCTTACTACAGTTAACAGTTAATTGGGTAATTAAACGTAAAAATGATTTTATAATTACCCAAAAAAATTACTAAATGTAATGGATTAGTGTTCTTAGACCAAAAGTATACTTATTAATAAAATATAATCCTCTTTGATCCATTTGGATTATATTAGGACATTTATTATTATTTTATTTAAATAAAATTTAAAAGTGATAAATTCAAATTTTTGTAACTAAAACATTTTTAATAAAGGATTATACATAAGTAAAATTCAACTATAAATAATCATTATAAATCTAAAAATAGTTTCTAAATAATGGTTTTTTATTTATAATTTTGATATATTAAATAATTAGATTTATTTAAGACACAAGACTGATGCAATAATTACCTTATTAATGAATGATTAAAATAATTGATATTATAAATATCAAAATAAATGTAAATTGAGATTTTTTATGCATTCAACGAATTTCCTAGAGTAATATGACATGTTAGGGCTGATTAAAAAAATTGTTTGAAGTGATAAATTTGTTATAACATTCACAAAAACCAAATAATAAATAGTGTCAAAATACACACAAATGCGTTTTTAAAACAAATACTATTTTATTAAATGATATAATATTACTAAAAATCTAATATTTGGAAAAGGACATAGATAAGGTTAGATGATTCATCAATGAACAAATTGGGGTTTTATTTGCTTTTTATATTAAGTTTATTAACCATTTATTATAATAATACAAGAATACATGGTAAAAGTTATACTATTTAACTAAGAGTTAAATCTAAAAGATAAGCTTAATATGGTGAAATAAACCTGTATAAAACCTATTGGTTGAGAGTTTTTCTACCCATACCCACCATAGTATCTAAATAAATCCATTTAGAGCTATTATAAATCGAATATGATTGTATAATAAATTAATATTTCAATCTTTTCCTAAAGTGACCCTCACCTCTCTTATAAAAGGGTACTTCCCATTCTCTCCTAAAATCACACGTCCAAATCAACTTGGATCGGCCATCCCCTGCTAAAATATCTTCCCAAATACCCTCATTTCAACCTAGATTCCTTAAATTTAACAGAAATCCAACATAAGGAGCCCTTTTTATCAAATCAAAAGGAATCACCCGAAGAAGATGTAATAATTTAGTCACCTCTTTCAAAGTACTTTTCTTCTTCCACATCCTATTTCTTTGTTAATTCCATACCAAAATAATAACACTATTACCTTATAAATAATGTAATTTTATTACAAGAATGGTACAACCATATTCACTATTCTATCCATCATATGAATCAAAAAGTCACCATACATACGTATATACGGGTTACCATCTCCACGTCGTGGGGTAGTTTGATATTCGACACCTCATTATTTGGATGAGTATAATAATTAGTATAATTTATATAAATAATGAATATAACATGATAATTATTCTTTATATAAGATATACTATCAAATTACATATGATTTCACCATTAATAGAATTGTATTGTCGCTCGTTCGTACGTACGGAATACCGTCTCCACAAACGCGAAGAGATTCCTTCCTAATCATAACCATTCAAGAATAATTTTCATTTAATGTTTAAAAATAATGTTTAAAAAATAATATAAATATGGATATGAATCAAATACATCATATCCATAACAAAAATGACTTTCGTAACAAAACATATAGAGGAAAACGAATTAGTTAACAACCGAAACAATGATACTACTAAAATTTTATTAACAAAACAATATTAGAAGATGATATATAACATCATATTTATGTATATGGTTCTTGTATAATTTAATAACAATGATTTAACTATTATACAATATGTTAACATACCCTCTACCAATAAAAAGTGAAAGGTAAGGGTTAATTTTACAATCTCATTATTGTATGAGATTTTTTATACGTGGTTATCTACTGGGACCTCTTTATCATCCACATCCATGATTCTTAAAAATGTATTTCAAAACATTTTTACTATTTCCTAAATTATGGGTTAAATTCATTTATACCTTTGTTTGAATTTTTATAAAATGTTTTGAAAGAAATATTTCCATCGTTTTCCAAACAAGGTACTTTGTGACCTTTTCGACAGATTAAGGTAAGAATGTTTTTTTAACGTATACGGCGGGTGAAGCTATCTTCCACCGTTATAACACTTCCGAAGCTTACCTTACAAGATTATATGAATATTTTCAAAATAAACATTTTTTTTATAATTACTTGTCATTTAAATGATTTCAAAATATAAATAGATATTTCTCTCCAGTAGTTTTGATTTCTTCTATGTCAACATCCTATGATGGATTTTATATTTGTTTGAAGTTGATTTATTATGATAAAATGTTCCATATTTTTTTTGAAGGTTTTGTGATATATTTTATTGTGGATGTGTTATTTTTATACCATTCATGGTTTATGGGTAATGTATTAACACTTTTTATATTAGTTTTAATATGAATGTTTATGTTATGTGTCAACCTTTTCATATGAGTAATGCATTAGAATTAGTAAGTGATGGGTGGAACCTGATATAGCTCTTAGATACATCTTTAGGTCTCATGAGACAAACTAGTGTCTTGGCTTATGGCCTTGAAAAAATATTATTTATAGTCTGGGCATGATGCTTTGACTATGTGGTTATGATGTCTGACATTATGCATTCCATCATTATAAAATTAGCTATTGATATTACATGTGATTATTCGACTACTAGAATATCCATGTTAATATGTAAATGGTATTATTTGATTTATCTTTTCCACATTATGATGAAGTTTATGTTTAACATGGGTGCGTTTTAGTCTTATATCTTTCCATAAATGTTTATTCATATTTTTTATAATTTTCTCCATATTGTCATCCTTACTGAGCATCTGAGCTCACACCTTTTTATTTTTTATTTCTTCCAGGATGTGAATAAGTGTAGTATGATTAACTTGAAGGGATTGGTAAAAGAATGTGAGTGTGTTAAAAGGGGACACAATGTTTTTGTTTTTCCATTTAACAATGTAATGTAAAACTTATGTATGTATATAGTACTTCCAATGATACTAAAATAATTGGTATATCGAGAATTGATCTCTTGTGGTCATGGAAATGTTATTTAATAATGCACCGACTCTGGGTAAATAGGGTTGGTGCGTTACAATTGGTATTAGAGGAAGTTTAGTACAAAAAATGGACACTAGATTATGAAAAAACTCTTATTAGAGAACAATACCCTAAGATAGAGCTTGAGGATTAGTATAGAAGAACTTCCTTTATTTTTTTTAATGTAGAGATTTTATGATTTTTATAAGAAATACATCCCTGTATAGATACAAGAAGGTTGAGGAGGCTCTGGTACCGATGTACCTAGGATTGAAATCTCCGACAATGAGTTTTGGACTTCACCCAGGGTATCCTAATACCTGAAAATATGCCTTGTTGCACTCTTGGTTATGACACTCCTGGGGGATATGCTTAGGATAATTCAAATTTTTTTACAAACCATTAAAAAGGATTTATGAGAAAATACTTCCTCAAAAGAAATATTTTTTTTATGATTATGGATTATATACATAAACTATTCAATTTATGTTAGATACATTACAAGTTTGGAATTATTCATTGTGATTCATAAATTAACCTAGTGTATTCGATTGTTTAGAAATGGATCCTAGTAGAAGTAATGGAAACCGTATTAATTCACATAATCAGTGTAGGGATTTCTCTCCTAATCAAGATAAATATAGTGGAGCGAGTGATGAAACCGGTGCTGAACAACTTATAACCATACTGGGACAACTCACTCAGGTTATGAATAAAAAAACATACCCGTATGGAGAACCCTGATATACAATGAAGAGGATGAATGATAGACCACTTCATGAAGAAAAATCCACAAATATTCAATGGGAATACATGTCAATTTTTAGATGAGCAATGGATAAGTTTCTTACATGAAATATTTCATGCTTTGGGGAGTAACGAAAGGGAAAAAGTTGTCATGGCAGTTTATCTCCTCACAGGAGATGTAGATCAATGGTGGTCATTAATTCAAAACACAAAGGAGGAGTAATAAGTATCAAATATGTAATTTAAGGAGTTTAAATATCTTTTCATAGAAAAATACTTTCCTCATTACTATCAAGTAGATATGAAAGGTAATTTCTGAGTCTAAGGAAAAATGAGGATGTGAATTTTGCAAAGTATGAGGCTAACATTAAATGGTCAGCAAGGCTTGTTGTAGATTATATACATAACAAAAGGAGTAATATTGATCGATTTTTTGATGGGTTACAACCATTTCTCCATCGAGCATTAGTCTCATAATCCTTCTATTCAAACAAAGATATATCCTAGTGTGATATCAAGATAGTAAATGAATTCTCTATGTCTTATGAATTTAAAGCAAATAAAAAGAAGAAGATATATTTTTAACACTATAGAAATGGAAATAAGGGGAAGAAGAGAAAATATGAATTTCCATCCTGTAGAAAATCTGGTAAGAAACATTCTGGTACTTTCTTGAAGGGAATGGGAGTCGGTTACATGTGTGGAGAAAAAGGAAACCAAACTTGTGATTTCATGTGGAAGAAAGAATATGTCAATGATTAATTCTACAACTATAAATAAATGGGGAATTAAGAAAACCAATGTCCTATTAATCAAGGAAAATTACCATAGAAAAGACCAAGGGAGAAAGGCCAATCTTATACGATCACTACTACGGAGGTTGAAGCTCCGAATGATGTGGTGGCAAGTACTTTAGTATTTTCCTCAAAATTAGGCAATGCATTATTTGATTCTGGATCACTGCATTCTTTTATATCTTCCCAAATTTCCACGAAAATTAGATTTTTACAATGTGATTTAACAAGGGAGTTGTCAATCAAAACTCCTAAGGTAAGTATCCTTGCCACAATGTTTTTTCAATCAGTTACCATTATGGAATATAAACATTCTTTATCTGATGATCTTATTGTCATACACATGATTGAATATGATATAATCCTCGATATGGATTGGATTTCGGACCATGATAGGAAAATGTGTTGTAAGAAGAAGGAGTATGCAATTTTTGATGATAATGATATGGAATACCTTATTATTAAATAAGAAATGTCACCCTATGATCTAGATCCACCCCCACTAGATCTACTAAATTCAATTATCGGGGAGGAAGAGAGTAAAATAACTATGGGCGAGGAAAGGAATGTTCAAATAGAGTACATACCTATTCTAAAATAATATGTTGATGTGTTTCCATAGGATTTACCTGGACATCCTGCAGAAAGAGAAATTGAATTTTCCATTGACTGAATTCTTGGTTCAAGGCCCATATCAAAGACCACTTATAGAATGGCCACTGTGGAATTATTGGAACTAATTAAACAACTAGAGGAATTGAGTAATAAATGATTTACTCTCCCTAGTGTTTCGCTTTGGGGATCCCATGTTCTTTTTTTAGAATAATGATGGATCAATGAAGATGTTCATTGACTACAGGGAGATCAATGCTATAACAATAATGAACAAGTATCACCTACCTCAAACTTATGATTTATTTGATCAACTTCACGGAGCTCAATATTTTTCAACGATTGACATTTGATCAAGATATCATCAGTTTTTCGTTAAGAAGGAAGACATTCTGAAGACATCATTTCGTATCAGGTATGGGCATTACATGATTACAGTAATGCATTTTTAAATGAATAATGGACCCTCTATTTTCATGTATATAATGAATAGAGTTTTCAAAGAATATCTTGATGAATTTTTAGTTGTATTTATTAATGATATATTGGTTTACTCCAAAAGCTATGATGGGCATGAAAATCACTTTCACACAATTCTAAAGACTCGTAGAAGAAATGAATTATATTGGAAGTTTAGCAAGTGTGAATTCCGGATTCAAGAAAATTTCTTTTCTTGGCCATATTGTCTCTAAGGATGGAATATTATTCAATCCTCAAAAGACCAAGGAAATCCCCCAATGTCCAGAACTGATAAGTATAACTGAGGTACATATATTTAATGGTTTAGCAGGTTATTATCATCATTTTGTCCAGAATATTGCCTGATTGGATAACCCATTATCCAAGATCCCACGTAAAGGGTTAAAATTATTAGGACAAAAGAGTGTGGAGAATGTTTTGAATAAATGAATAAAATATTAGTCAATGATCCAATATTTACTCTGCCATCGAAGAATGATTAGTTTGTTATTTATATTGATGCATCAACGAAATGACTTGGTTGTGTCCTCATACAGAATGATAGAGTTATTGCCTATGCATCACAGAAACTAAAAATTCATGAACAATACTATCACACTCAGGATCATGAGTCAGCTGCTATAATCTTTTCTCTAATTATATAGATACACTATCTATATGGTAAAAAATGTGAGATATATACTAATCACAAGAGTCTAAAGTATATTTTCTCACAAAAAGAACACATCCTAAGGAAAAGAAAATGGATTGAACTACTTGAAGATTACAATTGCACTATACAGTCCCACTTAGGGAAGGAAAATAAGGTGGTATATGCTTTGAGAAGAAAGGATCATGGTGTTTTTAACATGATGATATTTGAAAGGGATCCTATGTTCATGGATCTAGTAAATATGGATATGGGAATAATCATGGAAGGTGAAACATTATTACTTTTTTAAATGGTTTCCAAATAATTTTTACTAGAAAGGATAAAAATTTCTCTGACTGATGATGAGGAGTTTCAAAAGAAAATTACAGTTGTGAATGATGGGAGATTTATTGACTTTGTATATGAAGATGGAATATTGAAATTGGGGAAGATACATTGTACTACTCACATACATTTTCTAAAAAGTGAATTGTTGGATGATGCTCATAGCTCTAATTTCCATATATGCCCTGGTAGCATTAACATGTATATATATTTGAAGGAATATTTTTGGTGGGACAACATGAAGAGGGAGATGGAAGATTATGTGTCAAGATATATGGTTTTTCAACAAGTGAAGGCTAGAAGAGTACATCCTAGATGAGTCATTCAACCTCTTCCCATATCAGAATGTAAATGTGATAATATTACTATGGACTTTGGTATGGTTCTACCAATGACTCCTAGAAATAATAATGCAATATATGTAGAGACCTGAATCATGACACTCATTGACATTACATTACTTTTGTCGAATATCTAATACATAACAAAAATAGACACACAAGGACCGTAATAGTTTAGTGTCTTTGGAAACATGGAATATAAACATCTAATCATGTTGAAAGATCTTCAACATCTCCCATAACGATCCTCCCCTTTTTGTTTCCTTACTTAAAACCATTTTTTTAATCCTGGGGGAAAAGAAAACATAAAAATGGTGAACTCAAATTCTCAGGAAGGGTAATCATGGAGAAAATAAAACAAACCATATACATTTGAACTTAAAAACATGAACATAATATTTAAACATCAAAATCTTGAGCAATGACATAAAACATGGCAGTACGTAAGGCATAGATCATAATGGATCATCAATGATGATAAAATAGCATAGGAATAAATCATGTTATTGTGGCATCCATTAAGCACATGTAATTATTTCCATAGTAGCCAAGGCATTACTACAATGACCATCTTAGTGGACAAGGTCCCTTTCTAAATCGAGTTCACTCCTCATTTCAGTCCTGTAACACTGAACCAGATTAACTTACCATTCCTGCCATGTCTATCTCATGAGATATAAATCTTTACCCAATGCATTGGAGGGATATATATGCCCCACCCATCTCATAATGAATTCATTGTTACTTGTGCCACAAAATAAACATACATCATTCATAAAAACCCAATAAATAAAATGGGTTTAATAAAATCATCCCATATTCACATAATTTATATAAAAGAAATGGATATCATTTCATAATAAGAAAAGTGAAACCATGTAAATAAATCATAGAGACACTATACTTGAAACATACACATGTGAAAAAATGTCATCTTAGATGATAAATCGGTTTGATAAAACACTTGAAATGAATTCTTGAGGAAAATATCCTTTTTTCTTCAATGTCATTTTCTTTTCACAAAATGTCATGAAATTTTAAAAGAAAAGGATTTTTTTGAAAATAGTCTTGAAATCTTTTGGATGAAGCTTCATGAAAATAATTATTTATAAACCTCTAAAAATTTGTTTGTGCCGTATAAGTTAAAAAAACATTCTTCTCGTACTTTTCCCGGAAAAGTCAAAAAGTACCTCGTAAAAGAAAGATTCCATACATAACATGTAGTAAAAGTCAAAAATGGGTAAAAAGGACATTAAACATACATGAAACCATTTTTAGGAAACATGGACATCGATGAGAATAATAACCCCTGTAAATACTTATGAATAAACAATCTCGGATAAGAATGAGATTGGAAAAGTTATCCCTTACCTTAGGTCCGATATGCATAGTATGGATCCGAACCTCTTGTATAATGATTTTAATAATGTCATTGACTTATTACAGAATCATATTCATTATTATGATATCATATATGGTTCACTTATGACTTTATATTACCCATTATTTTGTAAATTAATGTTAAAGTAGCGTTTTGGGTAAAATCATTTCATTTGTCGTTCGTGTTTTAACTTGTAATTATTCATATGATTACTTAGATGATGGTTACTTACATACAGAATGTAAAAAATGATTTATATATAATATATATTCAGAATATACATATATATAATAGATCGATAAATGGAAATAAATACACCGTTCATGGAGACGGTAGGTCGTACGTACGCATGAACGCTGTTTTCGTTTTCTTATTGAATTGAATGGAATTAAGAAGATGACATACATATATATATATACATAAATCCGGTATCATTATTATGTCATATATTTTATGATTACTTATTATATATACTTTATAATCATTCATGAATGTTTAATCATTGATAATGAATCTCATCACGTCGTGGAGACGGTACTCCGTACGTACACACGAGCGATAATATCATTCCCATGATCGTGGAATTGTATTGAAGTGTATGTATAATATTTAAGAATAAATATAACTTTACAATAATCATATATAGTCATTATTTACACCATTATAACCATCCAAGTAAGGTGGTGGTGGAATATAGATTACACCGAGGCGTGGAGACGGTATTCCGTACGTACACACGCACGGGGATTTCGTTTTCCATAGGATAGATAAATGGTGAAATAGAGTTGTTTCATACTTATAATAACATATCAGTATATGAGTGATACTGATGTTATTACTTCATAATGAAACAACTAATTAAGAAGAAGTGGAAGAAGAAATAAAGTTGAAAGAATCGTTAACGAACATTACCTCTTCTTTGAAGCGCCTCTTTGAGACCTTCTCTTAGGGCACTACAATTGGTCTTTGAATAAGATCAGGACCTCTAGGATTTTTATAGGGAAGTGTAGAAGAGAATTTTCCAGGGGTTGGACGAGCTTGAAGGCTCAAATTGGTGTGTGGAAGATAGGGAGGAGGTTCCCTTTTATAAGGGAGGGGAGGGGCACCTTTGAAAATCATAAAAATATTAATTTATAATAAATCTAACCCCACTTAAAAACCTAAAAAAGTCACTAATATTATAATATTAGATGAGATAGGGTTGTAATATCATAAACCAATAAAAGTTAGACATTATATGAAATTATTTTAAACCTTATCAACTTGATTTATCTTTACTTAATCAATTTAAATTTATTTGTGGTAATAACATTCTAGATTTTAAATTATAACAAATAATTACATATTTGTTGTGAATTGTCCATAATTGGATACTTTATAAAATTTTAGACCATATAAATATAAATTTTTAATTTTTATATATTTTTGTGATTTTTAAGCAATTTTATAATATGTTATTTTTATAAAATAACAATAGTGCCAATATTGACAATATTCATTTATTTGAATTTAAATAAAATATATACAGATGTTATGTTCGAATTAAAAGTTTTAATAGATTCATAAAAGGTCATATGTATCTAAAAAATTAGTTGATGACATTAAATAGTTCACAAAATATTTAGTTTATTATTTTTAAAACCATTTTTTGGTTTATCTCTTAATAAAATAATTACTGCAACATTTTTGTATAATTATTTAATATACATATTTGTTGCATAAAATTTAAAAGTAAAATCTTATGATGAAGATAAATCTATTACCATTCACAATAATACTTTTACTCGAATTTATCATCTTAAAATCACAATATGTAAATTGTTATATTTATTAAATTATGAAGGTGACAACTTTGGCATCATTTAAAATAAAATAATATAACTGTCATAATCACTTTTATGAGACTCCAAATGGTTATATATTAGGTAATTGGATGATTAAGGTGTAGATATACACTACCAATAATTGTTGGTCATGTTTTTCGGCCTTTTAATTGGTATTATTATTTCAATAAAAACTATATTACTGATTTTTCACTTAATAAATAATTTCTGCATCATTAATGTATCACTATTAATGACAATTATTTAATCCCTAAAAATTCTACATAAATTATCATGATATAGATAATTTTATTAGATTTCTGGAGACTCTTCATGTTCGAAGTTTTATTATGTTTATCACTATATTAAAATTATTATACTTATATGATTTAAGAGAGTGACATGTTGTCACTTTCATTGGTTTTAATAATAATTAAATTATTTTCATAGTAAAAAGTAATAAAATGAATCTAATCCTACCATTAGGTGATATGGGTATACTTTTAGCCATCCAATAGATTTTTGTCATGTGTTAGGGTAATTTTATAATATTATATTTACCCTCAATTACCCAATTCACCTTTAACTATGGTAAATAAAATTTACTGTAGTTACTATTCATAATTCCCAAAAATAAAAAGTAGCCTATTAACATAATTTGGACCCACTGATTCCAAATATGGAATCCATTTTTTTCAAATTCAATACACAGAAGTTGCAGACATTAAATTAAAAATAATCCCGTTGTCGAATGAAAACAGGTTTTTGATTAAAACATTACAAAAGATTGAATTCATTTAACCTACGAATTCAATGTAAAATCAATGATAATGACATAAATTATATTAAATGGAAAAAATATATTCTATTTATACTTTAAAACCATTCAATATTATAATTTAAACACATATGTTATTACGATGAAAAGAATTGTTTTTAATTAAAATATAGCGTCTTTTTACTATTCATTAAAATATGAATGTTATCAGAAAAATATCACAACTTTATCCAATGTAAAATTTTATATCCTGATTCAAAAGAAGAATTTTATTTTGTCAAATTGAACTTTTAAATATGTCAACAACTAGATTTAAAATTGGTGCACCATCAAAAGGCGGCAAAAATTCATTTTTTTTTAAATACTTATCTTACCCGAAAATTTTATTTTGTTCTTATACAATGTTCTAGAAAATGTGTAAGATGAATAATAATTTTATAAAATTTAAATTTTTGTTAATACTATTCATAAAGTCTAGTTCATAATAATATTATAATAATATACCGTTGTTTAGTAAAACCCGGTATTGCGTACAACACACGCTATCGAGGAAGGTCGCAATTGCGTGTAATGAAAGCCAAGTTAGGGTTGAATGTTGAGAAAGACTCCTTTGTTGTTTCATATAACAGAATCCAACCATATTTCATTTATACATTGAATATATATATATATATATACACGCTCAAGGTTGCATAGAATGACTATTATCAAACGAACTTGAAATTCTGTGTAACACAATCTAAGAAATGTGTTGCATATACTGCAAGCTAATACGGTGTTGCGTATTGCATAAGTTAATCTTATTGTATCATAAAACACATGACATTAAATAAATTAAAAATAATACTTATCATAAAATATCAGGCTGTTACATTCTACCCCCCTTAAAATAAATTTCACCCTCGAAATTCGTCGAGGTTATGCATGGTTTTCTACTTGAAAGTTTCATTAATTAAACCCCACCTCATAAAATGAAATACCAAAACATAACATTCAAAACTAAAGTATGAAATGTAACGGTTACCCAAATTAACTCATCACTGGGTTTCCACGTAGGAGAACATAGGTGAAAATATGGATATGGAAGAGAAATCTAACCATCATGTTTTGATGGGGAGTGGTAGAGAACATGGCTATGAAAAAGCCAACAATCACAAAGCCATATATTTGTGATGATCTAAGGTACCATATGATTCATTGGATATAAGGGCACTAGGACAACATTTTTGGTTTTCAATATCATTTCCCAAAAGTTGAAGAATTTGAATTAGAAGAAATACTTGCTTGATTTTGGTACAATCTCACCGTTGTTCATTCTTTGAACAATTTCCATTTCATATATTAATGAAATGAAGTTGAATTTTTTATTCGTGAAGTGTTAGCAGATCATTTGATAGAATGATGGGTCATTCCATCTGTTTCAAACAAAAGGTTATCAAAATTTATAAGTACATCTTATGGTTAGATTAATAATATATGGTTCCAAAAATGAACTTCTACTTCATATATCATACCGCTTAATAAAATAAAACTAGTTTCTACTAACCAGGGACTTCCTGTAGGACAGTGGTAGGCGATAAAAGCCTGTCGCACTTTGGTTGTGGGTTTGATTTCTAGAGCCTTGTCCGACGTGATGGGTTATCGACCATCCTGCTGGTTGTCCTTTTTTTAAAACTACATTACTATAACATCCCATCAATAATATCAAAAAAAGTTCTATAATAACTTATGTCCAACATAATCCATTCCAATATTTAGGTTTATCTAAAATAATTCTGTCCAAGCTCATAGTATAATGAAAACAATTACTAGAAAGGTTATCTACCAAGAATGTGAATACAAGCATTTATTCCACATATATCATAAGATATATCTCATTGGATGCATTACAAACACATAAATACCTTAGTCATATATTCTCTTGGGACATACATTACCATAGAACCTTAGTGAAAACATGAATACTGTCAACAGGTAACTCTTTCCACATACCAAAATCCCAAAAAATCTATATAATCAAACCATAATATCACTTAGTCCTTATATCAGTCATGAGCTCATGAATACAATCAAACATCTTATTATCTTTTTATCCCTTCATTATGCGCATATCATCTACTTTCCAAAAATATCTGAATAACCTTCCATGGTTACCGGTACCATTCAAAATATGCTTTCATATACTTTAGGAAAAACAATAGTGTAAAAATCCATAGATGATTCTTTATTCCATAGAACCATACATTATTATTTATAAACATACAATCATTCCACTAACTTCTTAAACCACTAGCTGAGCTTCACCATTTATTTCATCTCATATATCATTTGTAGTCTCTTCACCATCATCCACATAAATACAACCTGTATGACCATGCTGATTCTCTTCATGAGATTTTCCCTTAGAGAATTTGTTTACATAATTCATATACATTCTACATTTAAAACATCTAATCGTTGTTGATGTCATAGCAATAATATTATCCTTGTCCATGGTGCTAACAGAAACTTTTCCTTTTCACTTACTGGCTTTGTGTCCTTCTTTTTCACACCCAATGCATCTTCCAGTTCCTTTGAAACAATCTCCCTAATGCCTCTTCCCACATGATTTACATGATGGAAATTGAACTTTCTTTCCTCTATGATCATCATGAAACTCCATATTTCTCTTTTTATCCGAGTCGGGAAACTTACCAAAGTTGAGATTATTGATCATATTATGAGATTGATGATTAGGCATAATAACGATATTTGGACTTCCAAATCCCGTTTCATTTGGTTCCTAATGAAGAATATCATTCCATTGTCCGTTATATTCTCAATTATCATGAATCTTCCTCTTTCCAGACATTTTCTAAAACCCAAAAAGAATAGTTTGAGAGGGAAAAATCATGCAAGGGAAAACAACATAGTAAAGGAAGAGTACCCTCAATATCTAACATCTTAGGTTAAATTCTATGACCGTTACCGTAGTTTTATGACTATATCCTATATGTATACTTATCCTTAAGGACATCCCTATACATACCTTAGAAATATCTCTACGGATCTCACTAACGTTTTCACATCCTAGTTTCCAAAGGATGACTAAACCTTTCCTCTGATACCAACTATAGAGACCCGAAGCATGACGTTCATGGACATTACATTACTTTTACAGAATATCTGATACATAACAAAAACGTACACACAAGGACCGTAATAGTTTAGTGTCTTTGGAAACTTGGAATATAAACTTCTAATCATGTTGAAAGATCTTCAACATCTCCCATAACGATCCTCCCCTTTTTGTTTCCTTACCTAAAACCTTTCTTTCAATCCGGGGGGAAAAGAAAACATAAAAAGGGTGATCTCAAATGATCAGTAAGGGTAAACATGGATAAAATAAAACAAACCATATACATTTGAACTTAAAAACATGAACATAGTATTTAAACATGAAAATCTTGAGCAATGACATAAAGCATGGCAGTATGTAAGGCATATATCTTAATGGATCATCAATCATGATAAAATAGAATAGGAATAAAGCATGTAATTGTGGAATCCATTAAGAACATGTAATTATTTCCATAGTAGCCAAGGCATTACTGCCATGACCATCTTAGTGGACAAGGTCCCTTTCGGAATCGAGTTCACTCCTCGTTTAGGTCCTATAACATTGAACCAGATTAACTTACCGTTCCGGCCATGTCCATCTCATTAGATATAAATCTTTACCCAATGCATTGGAGGGAGATATAGGTCTCACCCATCTCATAATTAAATCATTCTTACTTGTGCCACAAAATAAGCATACATCATTCATAAAAACCCAATAAATGAAATGGGTTTCATAAACATCAACCCATCATCACATAATCTATATAAAAGAAATGGATATCATTTCATAATAAGAAAAGTGAAACCATGTAAATCATAGAGACATTATACTTGAAACATACACATATGAAAAAATGTCATCTTAGATGAATAATGGTTTTGATGAAACACTTGAAATGAATTCTTGAGGAAAATATCCTTTTTTCTTTAAAATCATTTTCTTTTCACAAAATGTCGTTCAATTTTAAAAAAAGAGGATTTTTTTGAAAATATTCATGAAATATTTTGGATGAAGCTTCATTAAAATAAGGCTTTATAAAACCGTAAAAATCTGTTCGTGCCGTATAAGTTAAAAAACATTCTTCTCGTACTTTTGCCGGAAAAGTCAAAAAGTACCTCGTAAAAGAAATATTCCATACATACCATGTATTAAAAGTAAAAAATGGGTAAAAATGACATTAAAAATACATGAAACCATTTTTAGGAAACATGGACATGGATGAGAACAATAACCCCAGTAAATACTTACGAATAAACAATCTCGGATAAGAACGAGATTGGAAAAGTTATCCCTTACCTTAGGTCTGATATGCTTCGTATGGATCTGAACCTCCTGTATAATGATTTAAATAATTTCATTAACATATTACAGAATCATATTCATTGTTATGATATCATATATGGTTAACTTATGTCTTTATATTACCCATTCTTTTGTAAATTAATGTTAATGTAGCGTTTTGGGTAAAATCGTTCAATTTTTCGTTCGTGTTTTAACTTGTAATTATTCATATGATTACGTAGAACATGGTTACTTAGATCCTGAATGTAAAACATGATTTATATATAATATATATTCAGAATATACATATATATAATAGATCGATAAATGGAAAGAAATACACCGTTAATGGAGACGGTAGGTCGTACGTATGCATGAACGCTGTTTTTGTTTCCTTATTGAATTGAATGGAATTAAGTAGATGACATAAATATATATATATATATATATATATATCCAGTATCATTATTATGTAATATATTTTATGATTACTTATTATATATACTTTATAATCATTCATTAATGGTTAATCATTGAGAATGAATCTCATCGCGTCGTGGAGACGGTAGTCCGTATGTACGCACGAGCGATGATATCATTCCTAGGATCGTGGAATTTTATTGAAGTGTATTTATAATATTTAAGAATCAATATCACTTTACAATAATCATATATAGTCATTATTTACACCATTATACCCATCCATGTAAGGTGGTGGTGGAAAATAGATTACACCACGGCGTGGAGACGGTATTCCGTACGTACGCACGCGCAGTGATTTCGTTTTCCGTAGGATGGATAAATGGGGAAATAGGGTTGTTTAATACTTATAATAAAATATCATTATAAGAGTGATACTGATGTTATTACTTCATAGTGAATCTACTAAATAATAAGAAGTGGAAGAAGAAATAAAGTTCAAAGAATCAGTAACGAACATTACCACTTCTTTGAAGCGCCTCTTTGAGACCTCCTCTTAGGGCACTACAATTGGTCTTTGAAGAAGACCCAGACCTCTAGGATGTTTCTAGGGAAGTGGAGAAGATAATTTGGCAGGGTTTGTCCGAGCTTTAAGGCTCAAATTGGTGTGAGGAAGAGAGGGAGGAGGTGCCCTTTTATAAGGGAGGAGAGGGGCACCTTTGGAAATCTTAAAAATATTAATTTATAATCAATCTAACCCCACATAAAAACCTCAAAAAATGACTCATATTAGAATATTAGATGAGATAGGGTTGTAATATCATCAACCAATAAAATTTAGAAATGTTAGGAAATTAATTTAAACAATATCAACTTGATTTATCCTTACTTATTCAATTTAATTTTATTTTTGGTAATAACATTCTAAATTTTAAATTATAACAAATAATTACTTATTTGTTGTGAATTGTAAATAATTGGATAATTTATAACATTTTAGACCATATAAATTTAAATTTATAATTTTTATATATTTTTGTGATTTTTAAAAAATTTTATAATATGTTATATTTATAAAATAACAATAGTGTCAATTTTGACACTATTCATTTATTTGAATTTAAATAAAATATATACAGAAGATATGTTCGAACTAAAAGTTTTAATAGATTTATAAAAGGTCATATGTATCTATAAAATTAGTGGAGAACATTAAATAGTTCATATAATAGTTATTTTATTATTTTTAAAACCATTTATTTGGTTTATCTCTTAATAAAATGATTACTACAACATTTTTTTATAATAAATTACTATACTTATTGGTTGCATAAAAATTAAAAATAAAATCATATTATGAAGATAAATATATTAAATTTCAAAATAATACTTTTACTTGAATTTATAATCTTAAAATCACAATATTTAAATTGTTATATTTATTAAATTAGGAAGGTGACAACTTTTGCTTCATTTAAAATAATATAATATAAGTGCCATAGTCACTTCTATAAGACTCAAAACGGTTATATATTAGGTCATGAGATTCTTAAGGTGTATATATACACCACCAATAAGTTTGGGTCAGGTGTTTGGGCCTTTTAATGGGTATTATTATTTCAATAAAAACAATATTACTGGTTTTTCACGTAATAAATAATTTTTGCATTATTAATGTATGACCATTAATGACACTTATTTAATCCCTAAAAATTCTAAATAAATTACCATGATGTAGATAATTTTATTAGATTTCAGGAGACTATTCAAGTTCTATGTTTTATGATGTTTATCACTAAATTAAAATTATTATACATATAAGATTTAAGAGAGTGACATGATGTCACTTTCTTTGGTTTTAATAACAATTAAATTATTTTCATGATCAAAAGACCATAAAATTAATCTAATCTGACCCTTATGTGATATGTGTATACATTTAGTCATCCAATAGAATTTTTTCATGTGTTCGGGTAATTTTATAATATTATATTTACCCTTAATTACCCAACATACCTGTAACTATGGTAAATAAAATTTACCGTAGTTACTATTCATAATTCCCAAAAATAAAAAGTGCCCTATTAACATAATTTGGACCCACTAATTCAAAATATGGAATCCATTTTTTTCAAATTCAATACACAGAAGTTGCAGAAATTAAATTAAAATTAATCCCGTTGTTGAATGAAAACGGGTTTTTGATTAAAACATTGCAAAAGATTGAATTGATTTAACCTACGAATTCAATGTAAAATCAATTCTAATGTCATAAATTATATTAAATGGTAAAAATATATTATATTTATATTTTAAAACCATTCAATATTATAATTTAACCACATCAGTTCTTACGATGAAAAAAGTTGTTTTTAATTAAAATATAGCGTGTTTTTACTAATCATTAAAATATGAAAGTTATCAGAAAAATATCAAAACTTTATCCAATGTAAATTTTTATATCCTGATTCAAAAAAAGAATTTTATTTTGTCAAATTTAACTTATAAACATGTCAGAAACTAGATTTAAAGTGGGTGCTCCATCAAAAGGCGGCAAAACTGCATTTTTTGAAAAATACTTATTTTACCCAAAAGATTTATTTTATTCTTATACCATGTTCTAGAATATGTGTAAGATGAATACTAATGTTATATAATTAAAAATATAGTTAATACTATTCATAACGGCTAGTTCATAATAATATTATAATAATATATCGTTGTTTTGTAAAACCCGGTATTGTGTACAACACACGTTATCGAGGAAGGTCGTGATTGCGTGTAATGAAAGCCAAGTTAGGGTTGCGTGTTGTGCAAGGCTCCTTTTTTGTTTCATATAATATAATCCAACCATATTTCATTTATAAATTGAATATATATATATATATATACTCTCAATGTTGCATAGAATGACTATTATCAAACAAACTTGAAATTGTGTGTAACACAATCTAAGAATAGTGTTGCGTATACTGCAAGCTAATATGGTGTTTCATATAGCACGAGATAATATTTTTGTAGTATAAAACACATGACATGAAATAAATTTAAATGAATACTTATCATAAAATATCGGGTTGTTACAATATGGGTCAGTGTTGATCGTCTTACCAAATCAGAACATTCTAAAGCTATAAGAGAAGATTTACAACATGAATGTTTAGCAAGACTATATATTAATGAATTTTTATGACTTTATGGTGTACCACTATCAATTGTTTCTTATTTTGATCCCCATTTTACATCATGATTATGTAAAAGTCATTAAAAGGGCATAGATACTGAACCCCCTTCGAGTACTTCCTACCACCCTAAAACTGATAGACAATCAGAATGGACTATTAAAACCTTAGAATACATGATAAGATATTTCTCACTTGACTTTCAAGGTATGTGGGATGGGTATTTAAATCTGGTAGAATTCTCCAATAATAATAGATTCCATTCAAGTATTCTGATGTCACTATATGAAGTGTTATATAGAAAGAGATGTCACTCACCAATTTGTTGGGATGATGTTAGTGAAAGAAAACTTGTAGGCCTAGAAGTTGTTGAGGAAATAGTGGAAAAGGTGAAGATTATCCAAACCAACATCAAAGAATCTCAATGTAGGAAAAAGAGCTATGTTGATAACTGAAGGAATGATTTGGAATTTCACGCAGGATATCATTTTTTCTTGAAGGTATCTCCATGTAAGGGTGTTGTACAATTCAGTAATAAGGGTAAATTGAGTCCCATGTACATTAGACCATTCGAGATTCTAGAAAAAATTGGATATGTAGCTTACCATTTAGAAATTCTGCCAAGTCTCTCTAATGTTCATGACGTGTTTAAGGTATCACTATTGACAATATTCCTGTGTGACCCAACGCATGTACTCACTTATGAAGAAATAGAACTAGAACATGATCTGTCTTATTGTGAAGAGCCTTTCAAGTTTCTTGACACCAGAGAACAAGTGTTGAGAAATCAGATGACTCGTCTGGTGAATGTTCTATAGAGAAACCATAGGATGGAAGAGGAAACGTGGTAACTTGAGGAACTTATTATGAAGAACCACCCAAATCGTTTTATGCAATTATATTCTAGAAATTTTGAGGACAAAATTATTTGAAGGAGGGAAGAATATAGCACCCCAAGCTTCCACGGTACACTTCTCTTTGAATAATTCAATAGCTTGCATTGTATACAACTTTGAGTTCCAGCACACCATAACCAATCAAACTAGACGTTATGAATAGTAATACACACTTTTTGAAATCTTAAAAAATTTAATTTTCAAAGTGGACTTCATCTAATGATTCAGAATATCAAAATTAGCTTAGGGTAAATTTTTGGTATTTTTCTGAAAACTTTCAATTTTTGATGAATAGTGAAAAACACTGTGTTATTATTTAAAAATGAATTTTTATTGAAATAATTAGTTATATTATTTAAATTTATTTTAGGTAAACGTAGATACAAAAAACCTATATATGTTCAATGTAATTCATTAGAGTAGTTTTATAATAAAATTACATGTATAAAATTTAATTGATCATTTTAGCGTCTTTTACCCACCTTCTAGGAACATTTGAAAATATGCATAAAATGTACTTTTAGAACTTATATTAACTATATTGAAAAAAACCTAGAGACTCGATTGAAATCAGTAAATAAAATGGGCTCAATAGTAACTTTTTTCAAATAGTAACTTTTGAATTTTATATACCACGATTAAAAGTAATTAGGGTAATTAAATGTAAAAATGATATTATAAATACCCTAACACATGTCATAATTCTATTTAATAAGTTTTTTGACCAAAATAAACCTTACGAGTAAAATATGATCCTCTTTTATCCACTTGGATAAGATTAGGACATTAATTATTATTTTATTTAAAAAATAGTTAAATGTGTTAAATTGAAATTTTCATAACTAAAACATTTTTAATATAGGGTTATACATAAAACAAATTCAAATATAAATATTCATTAGCAGTCTAAAACAGTTTCATATAAAATGGTATTTTATTTATAATTTTTAGACATTAAATTATTAAATTTATTTATGACACAATGATGACACAGTAATTAACTTATTAACGAATGACTAAAATAATTGATATTATAAATATTAAAATAAATGTAAATTGAGACCTTTGATGAATTCGAAGAATTTAATATGTTAATATGATAAGTTAGGGTTTATTAAATAATTTTTTTCGAAATAATAAGGTTTTTATCACATTCACAAAAACAAATACTAAATAGTGTCAAAATTGACATGAATGAGTTTTTAAAAAAATTACTATTTAATTAAATGATATAATATTAATAGAAAAATAAGGACCCTAAAAAGGAATTATATAAGGTTATATATTTAAATACTTAACCACTTGGTTTCACTTGTATTTTTATAGTATGTTTATTAACCATTTATTATAATAATATAAGAATACATGGTAAAAGTTAAACCATTTAACTAAGATTTATATCTAAAAGATAAGTTTTCTATGGTAACCTAAAACTATCTAAAACCAACTGGTTGAAATGTTTTCAAACCAGAACCACTATAGACTCTAAATAAATTCTTTTTGATCCATTATAAACTGAATATGATAGTATAATAAATTAATATTTCATGCTTTTCCTAAAGTGACCCTCACCTATCTTATAAAAGGGTACTTCCCCTTCTGTCAAAATCACACATCCAAAGCCATTTGGGTCGGAAAACCCCTACTCAAATATCTTACCACCTAACCTCACATCAACCTAGTGGCCCTAATTTGATCAAAAATTGGAGATAAGGAGAACTTTTGATCAAATCAAATGGAAGCACCCGAAGAATAGGTTATAATTTCATCACCACTTTCAAAGTTCTTTTCTTCTTCCACTTCCTCTTTCATTGTTGTTTCCATAACAAAATAATAACTACAATACCTTATAAATAATGTAATGTTATAATAAAAATGTCACAACCATTTTCATTATTCTATCCATCCTATGATTGAAAAAGTCACCATACATAAGTATGTACAACTTACGGTCTCCACAGTGTAGTGTTGTTTTTTATACAACACTTCATTATTTGGATGGGTAAAATAATGAGTATAATTGATGTGAATAATTATTATAACATGTTAATGATTCTGTATATAGGATATACCATCCAATTACTTGTTATTTCACCATCAATAGAATGGAATTTTTGCTCGTGCGTACGTAAGAATTACAGTCACCACGAACGCGATGAGATTCATTCCCCATTGTAACCATTCAAGATTAATTTTCATTTTATAAATGAAAATAATTTTTATGAACTTAATATCATTATGGATATGAATCTAATACATACTATCCATAAAAAAATTACTTACATAACAAAACATATAGAAGAAAATGAATCTGTTAACACCCGAAACAATGATACTATTGAAATATTATTAACCAAACAATATTAGAAGATCATATATAAATCTTATTTATGTATATGGTTATTTTTATAATTTAATAACAATTACTTATCTATTATACAAGAGGTTAACATACTCTAATCCAAGGAAAAGTCAAAGTTAAGGGTTAATTTTACAATCTCTATATTATCTGAGGTTGATTATACGTGAGTATCTACTAGGACCTCTTTATCATCAACAACCATGTTTCTTAAAAATATATATCAAATTTTTATAAAATTTCCTAAAATATGACTTAAAGTCATTTATAACCTTGTTTTAATTTTAATAAAATGTTTTGAAATGAATCATTTCATCTTTTTCAGACAAGTTGCATTATTTCCTTTTTTAACGTATACGGTGCGTGAAGCTATCTTATGTCGTTATAACACCTTCGAAGCTTCCATTACAATATTGTAAAATTATTTTCAAAATAAATGTTTTATTTTATAATTACGTATCTTTTAAATGATATCAAAATAGAAAGAGATATTTCTTTCAAATAGTTTTGATTTCATATATGTCAACATCCATTGATGGATTTTACACATGTTTGAAGTTGATTTGTTATGATACAATATTCCACATTGTATTGATGGTTTTGTGATATGATTGATTGTGGATTTGTTTTATAAAATTCATGGTTTATGGTCAAAGTATTTACATTTCTTAGGTTTTTTTTAATACGAATGTTTATGTTTTGTTTCAATAATTTCATATGAGGAATGAATTGGACATAGTATGTGACGAGTGGAGCCCGCTATAGCTCCTTCATGCACCTGTAGGTCTAATGAGACAAATTAGTTTCTTGGCACAAGACCTTGAAAAAATATTATTTGTAGTCTTGTCACGTGGCCTTGACAATGTGGTTATGATGTCCAAAATTATGCATTCCATCATTATGAAATTAGATATAGATATTACATGTGATTATTCGACTAGTAGAATATTCATGTGAATAATTAAATGGAATTATTTGATTTATCTTTTCCATATTATGCTGAAGTTTATGTTTAAAAGGATTGTTTTTCAGTCTTTTACATTTCCTTAAATTGTTATGCTTATTTACGATAGTTTTCGCTATATTGTTATCCTTACTGAGCATCTGAGCTCACCCATTTCTATGTTTTATTTTTCCCAAGATGTGAAGAAGTATATTAAGATTAACCTGCATGGATCGGCCAAAGGATATGAGTGTGTTCAATGGTGAAACAATGTTTTTGGTTTTCCATTTCATAATTTAATGTAAAACTTATGTATGTATCTAGTACTTTCAAGGCTACTAAACTAATTGGTCTATCGAGCCTTGATCTCTTGTGACCATGCCAATATTACGTAATAATGCACCAAATATGAGTAAATATGGATAGGGAGTTATATTGGAGATGGATTTCATTATGGACTACACCCTAGGAGAATTAATATATACTTTATTGGTTCTTAATGATTCATGAAGCATTCAGCCTTTATGAAGCACTATTATGATGAACAATGACATCATCCTAAGGTAATGTCGCCTTGTTTTGTGGATCCTACTACTTCTCAATGCCCTTGAACACTACGAAGAACCATATATTCATTAATAACTCCTTAATATGTCACTAATAATCTATAATATCCCCTATTAGGCCTCTCCATGGTGTCTTCCTTATACTGACACCCATTCGTAAAGGTTGAGTGCCCGAGGCCCCCACGCTAATGGAGGAACGGTCCAGCTGAACCATGAGTCCCCATGATACATGTGAAACCTATTCATGTGGAATACCTCTCCACTCTTAGTTTGGATCAAGATCACCATCTACCTATTGCTTCTCGGCATAGGTGCACTAATGCTTATTGATTATAATTATACACGCAATAACATGGACCTCATGAATGCACACTCCTCCTATAATTATACCATGTAATTTAAAAATAAATTCCCTTACTAGTGTTTAATGCGCATTGGTCATATAAGACCTATGGTTATGGAGGGTAATGAGTGATTCCACCCACATCCAATTTGCATGATGACAAACTTCCTGGTTCCATGTCCTAGTCATACAATATTAAACTAGATGACAATATCCAAAGAACAAGACATAAAAATGTAGCCTTGCCCTATTATATGAACATAGGATTCCCCATGTATAGTCATCATCGGATTCCACTTCCCCCTTAAATATCACAAACCTTCCATACTAGGAAGATTTCATACGTAATCCCAACTTACCCCATTCAACAAGAAGATGATTCTACATGAATGAACAATATTTAATAAGATAATCCTCATGAATATTTCACATATAATCCCCAACAATGTCATTATTTCTTATATAAGAACCCTAGAATCCATCCACTAGCAGAGAGAGTGGATCATGGGATCTTAAGATCCACCACTTCCTCTTGTGTCTCACACTGATCATGACTCATGTGCGGTTATAGGATAGTGTTGATAATGACATCCACATGATCCCAAACATATATATGGGCCTCCAATATAGCATAATCACCAATATACAACTTATATGATCCTATTACAATGTGTAATCCCCAAAAAATATGATCTATGTGATATTTCATTCTAAATTAACTGGGATATGTAATAATCCTCTCTAAGGTCCAAACAAAACATCCAAATTCACCAAAATGTTCATTAAGACACATTCATAGAAATATCATGCCCCTCACCTTAGAGACCATGTTTCCTATATGCCTTTTGTGTAGCTCAAAGCGTAAGCCCCACAGCATACCACTTCGATGCTAATTTCATTACATTATCATCTTTACCGAATGATGTTATACTTAATGGACCAGCCCTATGGAACGAACTTAAAATAAAACATATAACTACATAGTTATTGATCCCTATCACCTAAATAGGGTATGTCAGATACCTCCCTAAGGTTTCATCTCAAACAATTGTAATCCTAGGTGCTCCCTCATATTGAAACACCTATTGAACCACATCTCCTAGGTGCTCCTATAAAAAAATTCATACCTATAAATGATTTTAAACTCATTCCTTGATCAATATCAATGGATTTTATTATTAGGATATGGAAATTTCCCTCCTAGGGACATAAAATCTTGATCCACCTCTATGGGGTTCTCTGGTCAACCATTTCCCATAACCATAAGACATTAAATATGTGACCCAATCATTCTTAAACATACATTATAATTTATTTCCATAAGACATTATACTCATGTCATGATTCAAATACATAATCCATATGTAATTGTGATGAATGAGGTGAATGGCTAGGAAGATATTTTCCCACAGTGTTAGTTACCTCCTATAAAACATGGGAAGCATTTGGTGAAATCCTGAGAAGATATACATCCCCAAAAATTCAATTACCTCTTGATCACTATAGGATACATTTGGTTACATTATTGAGATGCCTTATAGGAGATTCCCCCCCAAGAGTATCAATGGAGGTGAAAAAAATTTCTAGAGTCTAGACATTCCCAACAATTCCCAACATGTCTACTCTATTGAAAATTGATTTCTTCCCCATAAAAATGTAATCATAATGCATATAAATAAGTATATTAATTAACTATCTTCCATAAATTTATGGCACTAGGAATGAGTTCAAAAAATATGAATAAAATCTGGAAGGGGTAACCATACTAGGAAAAATATCTAAGTAGGAATCCATGGATGGCGGAACCGATATCTGATCATTGTGTTTTTGAGAAAGATCTTGACATCACTGATGAAAGTAATTAAATCCTTCTTTTACATGGAAATTGAGAATGTGTGGAAATAAAACTTCTACTATGTGTAACAATGCGTGTATGAGTATGTGATCCTTGATGAATGCATTAGAAGTATAAATTATTAATCCTACATGAAACTATTCCACTTGATATGTGGACTCGTATCATTTGAGAAATCAGTAGATTAACATTTCATTTTATTAAAACATCACCTTGAGGTCCCACCATGAAAATGGTGGGTCCATCATGGAACTCATTAGCAATTGGGTTAGTTTGTAGTTGGGAATCCCCAGTCTATGAAATCATCAGCATGGATCCTTCTCTTCTTTAGATGATTTTATGGTTCTAGAGAGTGGGTATCTATTTACTTATCTTCTTACTAATGGCTAAATCAACCTCCCTTACTAGATCCTAGCTACAAGGAACCAACCACTGAACACACGAATGCTCCTTGGCTGGAGAATCGATGATGTGGATATCCCACATGAATCTACCATCACAAAAAATTCTTCCATGTATATGGATACCAGTTACATACACACATTATTAACATAGGAATACATCCATAGGAGGGAGATGCCATCCTCATATGTCATTATGGGAATAAGTGGGTTATTCCAAAAATGGACATGGATTTCATGGACTTGGAGGCTTTAACACAACCACGAACTTCCTTCCCCCAAGGGATACGCCAAGTGAAGTCACCCCCATGTTAGAATATCTAACCACATTGGGTCTCTCTCCCTTGAAAAATGTAATTAATTTCTCCCCTACATTGAGGAGTTGGGGGATTATTGGGTCACCCAATTCACAACTAATACATGGGAGCCTTCAAGGAGGTATCCCTCCAGGACCCATATGTTTCATAAAAGATAGTTCCATAAGATTTAAGAATAGGTATATCTTACCCCTTCTCCTCAATTGTGGTCTACACCAACTGATTCCAACATTAGGGGCTGGAAAAGGAGGATTCCCAATAAGTGGAATCGTCTTCCATGACTCCAATGGTCCACTAAAATACTGAAAATTATGAAATATCCCTATAAAAATGATCAACGATCCATCTTCTCCCTCTAGAGATCTAGACATTAGCCATCCCTTTGAAATGATGGGATAAATATTTCAATCACTAGTGCCACCAAAAACCATTATGGGCCATCTAATGATAATGAGTTTTTGTGTTGATGTCCTCCCTGCACTGTCACCAACCCAATAATAGGTACTCTCAACTATCACAATCAGTTTAGCTTCCTCCTCATGACATTCCAAGATAAAGCGTATATCCTCCCAAATATAATATCAATGAAATAGGATTTATTCCATACTTCATAGACAAATACTATTGAGGTCCTCCCTATGATGTCGCTACAAGATAATATGGAGGTCCTCTCTGTTTCATTGAAAATTGGAGTTAAAGTACCCCCACTCCATCAATAGACAATAAGTTGGTACTCTAGTAGTTTCCAACAATCAAAGTGGAGGTCCTTCCTAAACATTCAACAACTAGTATGGTGGTATTATCTATATTCCATCTCCTTAACATGTATGTTCTACTTGTGTCCATTTTGACCAACATGAAGATCATCCTCGTTCTATAATAAATTTTATGAAGATTTCCCTGTAATGATAACAAAAACCAAAGTGGGGGTCCTGAAAACTTTTTAAAAAATATATAGGGAGGTCCCCATTGTTCCCACCCACTATTATTGACGTCCTCCCTGATTCCTCAACCGTGAGAGTTGAGGTCATCACCAATTCTTCACTAGTCAAGACGGAGTCCATATTTTCTCTAACAACTTCCAATATAGAGGCACTCCTCTCATCTTATCCTACTATTATAGAATATATTCCAATGAAACAAATACCCCTACATTGATGAACCATGACATGTATTAAAATAAAATAATGGATGTCTGAGGTGAAATCCAAGGAAATACCAAGTCATTATTGACCTCATCAACATGTTCGATTGCAATGATGCAGATGAATCGATAATGGCATCTCACCTATGACTATTAGAGCCTTCGAAAGGGTCCCAATATGTTATAATCACTATAATAGTATGTGAAATATACATGATCCCAATGTCTCTCCATAGGTACATCCCTGTGTAGGTTGTTATGGAACCCTTCAAGGAGCTCACGTTGTAGCTATCCCCATCATCAACAGTTTCCCTATCTACCTCTACCCATTATAATAGGGATTTGTTATGGTATGGGATGAATCATTCATATGGTTAGCTACGTGAAGATCCAACAATGAGAGTACCATACCTTAAAAATGAGTATGTGTAAAACAAACAATCCTATAGAGATTCAATGATTTTGTTAGTACCGCCTCCCATAGATGACCAATAGAGTATTGAGAAAATAACTATTTTAGTGAATCATATACTAGCTAACCAATTGCAAAACCAATCCACATTGGTCCCACCACCTCTCTCTCATCCTTCAATAATGGAATATTGGGATAACAAAGATGATGGACCTTCCTCTAAGAAAGGTATCCTTTGGAAAACTCTGGATTCTGATCAGCTATTGATATTGTTTTGCAGAATGTGACTCCTAAATTTGGCATTCATAAGTCTCTCACCGAGTGTTAGGTCATGTGTTTAGACCAGAACTATAGGGAAACATTTCATCACCACTTTCATCATTAGTTTATCTACCCAAGAACCAAGGGAATCCTCTAGGATAGTGAGAATCAGTTCTAAATGGTTGAGCTGAAATCACTCTTAGTGGATCAACACCCTAGATATCTCGGCCACTAACATACACTCTAATAATGATTTTTTAAGAGCCACAAAATTCTCTAAGTAATTACGGAATATGTCTCTTCAAATGTGTATATTTTGGGATAGGGATATTATATTGTTCTCCACTTCTTCCTTATCCTGTGATAGGATATGTTACCTGGTAATGATTATGACCACTACTATGAGGACCCGACCTTATTACATACATAATCATGAATTTAGTCAAAAAAAAATACATTTAAATTGAGGAACTTTTCATCTTTAAAGCTTTATAGAATTAGGACAATACATTAATAACATTACACATTGTTACAGAGTGGATACCATAAAAACAATTTCCATTTTTCTCAAAATATAAAACATTAAAACATAAACATGACTCCTTGAAAATTATTCAACATTTAACATGGCTTCCTTCCTTACCTTAAAAATCCATTAACCTGTGAAAATAATTTAAAAACTTGGGATGGGAATAAAACTCAGTAAGGGATATGAAAATAAGGAATGAACACATTAGTCCATGAATACTTGTAACGTATGAAAACATTTTCAAAAGACTTACTTATCACTGGTATATATATATATACTTAACCTGTGAAACATGAGAATTCCAAAAATAAATACAAACATAAATAGAACCATAAAGGTATCTTGGGGAATTACTTACATAATCTTGTAACCATTCTTGTCTACCTTATAATTTTTAACCCTCACAGCTACCTTACTTTGTGTAACCATCGCAATTACACTTGGAGTAACCATATGGAAGACCTCCATATTATTCATACCCAATGCATTGGAGTGAAATATAGGTCCCACCCTTCATCATAAAGAATTCCTATGAACCAAAATATAATCATACAACATGAATAATAGCATAAAAACATTTCTTTTGAATTTGTAAAACAGAATTTTAAAAGAGGATTTTAAAAATAAAAGTCTGTTATAAATATCAGATAATTGAAGTGATGCTTAGAAGAGTTGATGGAATATGTATACTCTGTAAATAAACATAATTAAACATATTATAATAATAAGTCATCACACAAACAATTTAAATACCACATAAATAACGAAGTAGAATGTTTACTCAATGAATGGAAATCGGGTTAAGAATTCTCTTACCTTAGGCTTGTATTACTTAAAACATGTTTAATCCTCTTGTATAATGTTTAAATGTGTGTTATTAGTGTTTAAAAGAAACATGTTCATGTTCATAACATATTATATGGTCATTTAATTACATCATTTCATCCTTTAATTGTTAATATTTAGTTCCTTGCAAAGTTTTTTTGTGAGTTGTTCACATGATTTCCATGATTGGTTTATGATGGTTGTTCTTGTCGATTGGAAGTGAAACATATGAATTAGAATGGAGTATTATTTAAATATTTCAATTACCACAAATTATACCATTTAACACTTTTATTCATTATATTAGGATGATTCAGAAGTTAAAACATTAATGATGTTCATTTAGATCATTTTAGTGGTTCTTTGATAATAACAACCTCATTTTGTCTTATAAATTAGAACCATGAGTACAAAAGAATTCCAGAACCATTAATGAGTCATAACGCATATATTATAATATGGTTCAACCTTATAAATGGATTAATGACCAGACTTGATATAATTAATGAAAATTAAAATTACATCGTCTACGATGTCGGTAATTCGACACATCACAGACAGTGTTTTTCTTTCTCAAATAAGTGGGAGAGGAGAAAAAATATTGATGATGATTTTTTCCCATAATCATGAGAACAACCATAATATTCATGATTCTGGATATTTCATTCCTCTTGGATAAGAGGGGGTGAGGAAAGAAGAAAAAGGAATCATGAAATTAAAAAAAACGTGAGAAATTTCTCACGAAAATTCGGCAGCCTAACGACGTCTCTTAAAATTTTATAAAAACAATATTGATGAAAGGAATGGAATATATCATCATTCATAAATAACATGGACAGTAAGGGGGATTATTTAATGAAATATAACAAGACGAGCCAAAGGGAATGGAAGAGAATAAAATAAAATGAATGAAAATAAAGAAAATAAAAGAGGTTGTTTACCTCTTGATCTCTTCTCCTTGAGATCCTTCTTAAGGGCTTCTATTTTGGTCTTTTGGTGAGACTAGTAGCTCTAAGACGTGGGGAAAATCCTTGGGAGGAGTATTAGGAAAAACATAGGTATGGATCAAGGCTTGAGAGGTGTGGGAAGAAGAGGGGAGTGAGGGTGGTATTTATAGTGGAGGAGAGGGGGTATTTTTCATTATTTTAATCATTATTATAATATTTTTCTCACGACTATGAATAATATTAATCCATGTGTCCGAAAATAGTAATAATATCACGTGAGTTAGAACCAAGTGGCCTTAAATCACATATGTTGTCATAAATAGTGTATTTTACTGATAATTTTATTATACGGTATTTTATCTTATTTCAATATTCATCGAAAAATATTGAATTTCAGAAAATTCCCAAAAAATCACCCTTACCATTTGTCGATGTGTAGAATTCAAAAATGAAGTCCATTTTTAAAAAATATTTTTTTAAATATTTTTAATTTATTTTTTAAATACAATCACACTTATTTCAAAAATTAATTATTTAAAAACCATAACTGCTTCTATATCACATTGAAAGATTAATCAAGATTTAATTAACATAAATCAATAAGAAAATAAAATAATAATAAAATTTACTATTAATTAGGGTCATATTACTATTCATAAGGGTATGTTTCTATTCACCAAAAAAACAAGTTGGTTCCAATAGACACTAAATAACATACTGAACACAATTATAGATGACGGTTTCTTGAAATTCAAAACCTAGAAGTGGAAAAATTATTTTTAAATTCTAGTTACAAATATCCAATTAAAACAATGTTCCATGCATTTATATTTATTTTTAGAAAAACGTGGGGTGTTACAATATCCCCACCTTTTGGAAATTGTGTCCTCATAATTTTATTTATTTATTAAACAAGTGAGGGTACCTTTCCCTCATAGCATTTTCAGACTCTCATGTTGCTTCTTCAACCATGTGGTTTCTCCACAAAAACTTTACCTAGTGGATTATGTTATTCCGCAATAGCTATTCCCTTCGATCATGAATCATAACTAGTTTCTCTTCATATGAAAGGTTCTCTTCCAGCTGATCTGCTTCTGGGCTCAAGACATGTGATGAATCTAGCACATACTTTCTCAACATAAAAACATGAAAAACATTGTGTACCTAAAACAAACTCAGAGGAAAATCTACTCAGTATGCAACTGTTCCAACTTTCTCCAAGATTTCAGAAGGACTGATGAACCGTGTACTTAGTTTACCTTTCTTACCCAAATGCATCAAACTTTTACAAGGAGATATTTTATGGAAAACATGGTCACCTACCTCGAATGAGAAGTCCTTCCTTCTGTTATTTGAATAAATTTTCTCCATGCTTTGAGCTGTCCTCATGTGTTGCTGGATCATCCTCACTTTTTTAGCCACTTCTTCTACTAATTCTGGCCCCATCAACTTTCTTTTACCGACTTCCTCCCAAAACGCTGTAGCCCGACACCGCTTCCCATACAATGCCTCAAAAGGTACCATCTTCATACTTGAATGAAAACTATTATCATACGAAAACTCAACTAAATAAATATGATGATCCCAACTTCGCTGATAGTCCATTGAACAAGCTTGAAGCATATCCTCTAAAGTTTGAATCGTTCATTCTGACTTCCCATCTGATTGAGGATGAAAATCAATATTGAAATTTAAATCTTTGACCAACGAATTCTAAAGTCCCTTCCAAAAGTTAGAAGTTAACCTGGGAACTCGGTCAGAAACAATGGAAAAAGGAACTCCATGTAAGCTGACAATCTCCTTAAGGTAAAATCGAGAAAGCTGATCCAAAGACATTTTATCTCTAATATAAAGAAACTGAGAAGACTTTGTTAGATGATCAACAATAACCCAAATCGCATTGTTACCTTGATAAGTCTTTGATATTCCCACCACAAATTCCATGGATACATTCTCCCATTTCAACTCTGGCACTGGAAAAGGATGAAGCATCCCCTTCAGTAACCGCCGCTCTGATTTAACCTGCTGAGATGTCAAACATTTCATGGTAAAATCAACAATATCTCTTTTCATTTCATCCCACCAATAATACTCCTGAAGGTCTATATACATCTTAGTACTGCCAGGATGAACAGAAAATGGAGAAATATAGGCTTCACACAACAATTCATTCTTCAACTGGGAATCCCAAGGCACACATAACCTTTTACCAAATCTTAAAACACATTCATTATCAAGGTTAAATTCTCACAACATACCCACTTTAACTAATTCAACCTTTTTCTATAGCTCACGGTCTTCCTTCTGTACTCGGTTAATACTGTCTGACAACGAAGACTGCACTGAAACCTAAAACAAAACAGATGTATTCCCTGCACCAACAACTTCTAAGCCAAAATTCATCAAATCTTTAATAAAGGGATCATGTTCCAAACATAACATGGTTAATGATGCATGATGTTTCCGACTCAAGGCATCTGCTACTTTGTTTGCTTTTCAAGGATGGTAATTGATCATGCAGTCATAATCCTTTATCAATTTCAATCCATCTTCCCTGCCTCATTTTTAATTCATTCTGAGTGAATATATACTTTAGACTTTTATGGTCCCTATATATTTGACATTTCGTTCTGTTTAAATGATGCCTCCAAAATTTTAATTCAAAAACCACAACTGCCAATTCCAAATCATGTGTGGGATAATTTTGCTCATGAGGTTTAAGTTGTCTCGAAGCGTAGGCAATTACCTGATCGTTCTGCATAAAAACACAACCACGTCCCTTCAAAGAAGCATCACTGTAGATGAAAAACGCACCATTTCGGGAAGGTAAGGCTAAAACTGGAGCATTCACCAATCTATTCATTAGTTCCTGAAAACAAACATCACATTCCTCTGTCTAAACAAAATTAACACCTTTCCGTGGAAACTTAGTTATCGGGCTAGATAAACGTGCAAAGTTCTTAACAAACCATCTGTAATAACCTGTTAAGCCCAAAAAACTAAAAATCTCCGTAACATTTTTGGGTCTTGTCCATTCATTAACTACTTATCTTTTGTAAGGATCAACTGTTATTCCATCCTTATTTACAATGTTCCCAAGAAAATAAATCTGTTGCAACCAAAAATCACACTTTCTGAATTTTCCATACAATTTATTTTCTTTTAATGTTTGCAAAGAAAACCTTAGATGTTTTTCATGCTCCTCTTTATTTTTAGAAAATACCACAATGTCATCAATAAATACAACCAAAAACTTATCCAAGAACTCATGAAATACTCTATTCATAAGATTCATAAATACATCAGGTTAATTAGTTAATCGAAATGGCATAACAACAACTTCATAATGCCTATATCTAGTACGAAAGGCTGTTTTTGGGATTTCATCCTCCTTCACCTTCAGCTGATGGTATCTGGATCTCAAGTCAATCTTGGAAAAGTACTGAGCTCCCTAGAGCTGATCAAACAAGTCATCGATTTGAGGCAAAGGATAATTTTTTTAAATAGTGATGTTATTCAAAGCTCTATAATCAATGCAAAGTCTCATGGAACCATCTTTCTTTTTAACAAAAAAATATGGGCTCCCCATGGTAAAGTGCTAGGATGAATGATGCCTTTGTCAAGGAAATACTACAATGGAATTTTCAATTCAAGATGTTCTATTTGATCCATACGATAAGGAGGTTTTTTAATTGTCTAAGAATTAGAAAATAATTCAATTTTGAATTCAACTTCTCGATCAGGTATGACACCAGGTAACTCATCAGGAATAACATCAAGGTATTCTTTCACCGCTGGAACATCATTAATTTGAATAGTTCCCTTGTTTGCAACAATTTGAGAAAGATAACTTTCATTTCCATTATACAATAGACTCTCACCTTCCTGATATGTTATCAATTGTATGGGTTCATTATTTTATACAAAATGAAACACTTTTTGAAAAACAACTTCTTTAGCTCTACAGTCAATCTTAGCATGTTAATAAGAAAGCCTGTCCATTCCTAGAATAACATCAAACTCGACTAATGGTAAAACAACAAGGTTTTCCAGTAAAGTCATTCCACAGACCACAATATAAAGATTCTTATAATTCCTCTTTGTTATAACATTTCCCTGGTGTTTTAACAAGATGTTCGGGTCTCATTTGTTGAGGTGATATTTCCAAATTACCAAAAAATTTATCAGAGATGAAAGAATGTGTAGAACCCATATCAAACAAAACTTTAGAAAAATCTGAGTGAACAAACAAAGTACCTGATACAGCTTCATTAGATAGCCCGCAATCTGTTGACTTAGTCGCAAAGGATCTCACTACACCTTTTTTCTTGTAGTCTGGATTCTTTGTATCATTCAGATCTCTCTTTGGGCAGGCGTTTTCATAATGACCCATCACACCACATTTAAAACACTTTACAGTTTTCTTATCAGGATTAGTCTAAGGATCATTTTCATTACAGTCTCGAGCCATATGTCCAAACTTACAACACTTAAAACACTTCCAAATTTTGATAAGACATTCCCCATGGTTCTTCTTGCAACACTTTTCACAAACTAGAAACTAGATTTTCTTACCATCATATTTCATTGGTTGATTCTCACCAATTTCTAACCAACTAGACCTCTTCTTTTCTTTGTTTCCAAAATGCACGTGATCATCAGCAAACTCCATCTCTACCCTCACATCATATCGGACAATTTTCTCATAACTTTTGAATTCACTGGAGGCCAACAACCTCCGATACCTTGGCTTCAGTCCTGAGTAAAAGCGGTTGATTTTCCTATTGAGATCCAGAATAATATTTGGAGCATACCTCACCAGTCAGGTGAAGTTCGCTTCATACACAACCACTAAATCTTCCTCCTGTTTCAATTCATCTAATTGCTTCCCCATTCTAAGTCGCACCACCTCAGGAAAATATTTTTCAAGGAAAGTACTTTTAAATTCATCCAACTCCAAGGCATCAAAATCCTCTCTACCCCTGATATTACTTACCATTAACCACCACTGACCAGATTCCCCTTCAAAATGATAAATGTCAAGACTTACATTTTGATTGTCTGAACAACCCATAACATCGAATATCATTTCATGGTCTTTGATCCATCCTTCAGCTGCTACTGGGTCAGAAGATCCGTTGAATGCATGAGGATGTTGTCTCATAAAATGTTCCACTACTATCATGTTTTGTTGTGGTACCTCTATTGGTTCTCTTGAATATATTCCACCACCATTTATTTTCTGTGTTAGCAGGGACATTACTGTCACAAACTGCTTGGTTCCAATCCCAACCATTCCAGGCTGTAGATCAAGAAGGATGTCATTCTGTCGATGCCTCTCCACTTCAGCTTCCCTGTTCCTTCTTCGGACAACCATTATGAAAAAAAATGTCATAGATGAAGCAACATGGTAATATATAAATGCTATAACATTTCAAATTAAACATAGAGTGAAAATCATTTATGGTATTCTATTAACATCACCCTAACCCCTAAAGTTATCTAAACTATCCTATGATACCAACTGTAAGGACCCAACCTTATTACATACATAATCATGAATTTAGTCAAAAACAATTACTTTTACATTGAGTATCTTTTCAAGTTTAGAGCTTTATAGAATTAGGACAATACATTCAAAACATTCCACATTGTTATAGAGTGGATACCATAAAAACAGTTTCCATTTTTTTCAAAAAATAAAACATTAAAACTTAAACATGATTCCTTGAAAATTATTGAACAATTAACATGGATTCCATCCCTGTCTAACAAATCCATTAACCTATGAAAATAATTTAAAAACAAGGGATGAGCATAAAAACTCAGTAAGGGATATGAAAAGAAGGAATGAACATATTAGTCCATGAATACTTGTAACGTATGAAAACATTTTCAAAATACATACTTATCACCCGTATATGTATATATACTTACCTTGTGAAACTTGAAATTTTCACAAATACATAAAAACACAAGTATAACCATAAAGGGGTATTGGGGAATTACTTACATAATCTTGTAACCATTCTTGGCTACCTTATAATTTGTAACCCTCGCGACTACCTTACTTTTTGTAACCATCGTAGTTACGCTTGGAGTAACCATACGACTAACCGCCATCTTACTCATACCTAACTCATTTGAGCGAAATATAGGTCCCACCCTTCATCATAAAAAATTCCCAAGAACCAAAATATAATCATACAACATGAATAATAGCATAAAAACATTTTTTTTAATTTGTAAAACAGAATTTTAAAAGAGGATTTCAAAAATGAAAGTCTGTTATAAATATCAGATAATTGAAATGATACTTAGAAGAGGGATGGAATATTTATACTCTGTACATACACATAATTAAACATATTATAATCATAAATCATCACACAAAAAATTTAAATACAACATAAATAATGAAGTAGAATGTTAACCCAAAGAATGGAAATCAGATTAGGAATTCCCTTACCTTAGGATTGTCTTCTTTAAAACATGTTTAAACCTCATGTATAACGGTTAAAAGAGTGTTATTAGTATAATAATGAAACATGTTAATTTTTATAACATCTTATATGGTCAGTTAATTTCATCATGTCACCCTTTAATTGGTAGTAATTTTTTCCCTTGCAGTGTTTTAGGGTGAGTTCTTCACATGATTTCCATGATTTGTTTATGATGGTTGTTCTTGTCGATTGGAAGTGAAACTCCAGAATTGTAATGGATTAGTATTTTAATATTTCCAGTACCATAAATTATACAATTTAAAACTTTGATTCTTCAGTAGAGGATGATTCATATGTTAAAACATTAATGATGTTCGTTTAGATCATTTTAGTGGTTCTTTGATAATAACAACCTCATTTTGTCTTATAAATTAGAACCATGAGTGAAAATGAATTCCAGAACCATGGATGAGTCATAAAACATATATTATAAGACGGTTCAACCATATAAATGGTTTCATGATCAGACTTTAAATAATTAATGAAAATTAAAATTACAACATCCACGATGTCGGTAATTCGACACATCACGGACAATGTTTTTATTTCATAAATAAGTGGGAGAGGAGAAAATTTAATGATGGTGAATTTTTTCTGTAAAAATGAGAAAATACAAGAATATACATGATTCTGGAGATTTCATGCCTCTTTGATAATAGGGGGTTAGGAAAGAAGAAAAAGGAATCATGAAATAAAAGAAAAACTTGAGAAATTTCTCACGAAAATTTGGCAGCCTAACGGCGTCTCTTAAAAATTCATAACATCAAGATTGATGAGAGTAATGGAATATCTCATCATTCATACATAATATTATCATTAAGGGGGAATATTTAATGAAATATCCAAACACAAGACAAAGGGAATGGAAGAGAATAACATAAAATGAATGAAAATAAATAAATTAAAAGAGGTTGTTTACCTCTTGATCTCTTCTCCTTGAGATCCTTCTTAAAGGGATTTGATTTTGGTCTTTTGGTGAGACAAAATGCTCTAGGACATGGGGAAGAGCCTTGGTAGGAGTATTGGTCAGAACATAGGTATGGCTCAAGGCCTTATAGGTGTGGGACGAAGAGAGGAGTGAGGGTGGTATCTATAGTGGAGGAGATGGGGTATTTTTCCTTATCGTAATCATTAATAATATATTTTTCTCAAGACAATGAATAATCTTAATCCATGAGTCCCCAAATAGTAATAATATCATTTGAGTTCGAACCAAGTGTCCTTACATCACTTATAATTTCATAAATAGTGTATTTTACTGATAATTTTATTATACGATATTTTATCGTATTTCACTATTCATAAAAAAATCTTGAATTTCAAAAAATTCCCAAAAAATCACCCTTATCATTTGTCAACGTGTATAATTACAAAATGAAGTCCATTTTTTGAAAATAATTTTTTAAATATTTTTAATTCAGTTTTTAAATAAAATCATAGTTAATTCAAAATTTAATTAATTAAAACCCATAATTACTTCTATATCACATTGAAAGATTAATCAAGATGTCATTAACTTAAATCAATATAAAAATAAATTAATAATTCAATTTACTATTAATTAGAGTCATATTACTATTCATATTACTATTCATAAGGGTATGTTACTATTCGCCAAAAAAACAAGTTGGTCCTAATAGACTCTAAATAACATACTGAACACAATTATAGATGACAGTTTCTTGAAATTCAAAACCTAGAAGTGGAAAAATTATGTTTAAAATCTCTTTACAAATATCTACTTAAAACAATGTTCCATGCATTTATATTTAATTTTAGAAAAACATAGGGTGTTACAACTACACTCTATAATAGTTATAAAACAAAACTTTTTTCCCATTTTTTCAATTGATATGGACACCAATATAGTGTTTCATGATAAAAACCACCCCTAGGATATCAAAATTCCATGTAGACCATCATACAAGTGTTATTACCCACTGAAACAGGTTGAAACTTTACCGTATGGTTCCCTCATAAACATTTCATGTCCCTCATAATATCGAAAAGGTTAAGAAGGATTTATAACCCTCTGATCCATAATTTTTTCTATCAAAGAATGAGGAAGAGTAAATATGGAATTCTTACTCTATGATCTTTTAGTGAACAAGAATATCCTGACATCTTTTATGGCCATTCGACACCCAAATTACAATGCTGGATGATGTGAGACCATTTTCCCTCTTGTTGGCCATCTAGTCATTCTAGGACAATTTCCTCCTAGAAACCAGGGTATCCCCACACATCAAGACACAGTAGAGGTTTTGGTGAATGATTAGAAACCAATTTTTTAGTTTATGAACCCTCTCGAGTTGTTGAATTACCCACCTCAAGATTTATACCGAACCACTCCACCAACCTCTGATCTTGGTTACAGAGTTTATGAGCCTCTCAACCCATTAGTAGTCATGATTCCTCATCAAGATAGAGATCATTTCAATGATGATTTGATAGCTTCCCTCATTCGTTTCCTATAATTTAGGAATGTGGGGATCCCACCTAATGAGAATCCATATCTAGCATTAGTGGATGAAATGCGATCACCCCTATAATTTGAAAAACCCATGATTTTACTCATTCAATGAGATGGGTTACTCATTATAGTGTTTTTCCACTTAAACTCAAGGTGCAACCTATGTTGGGAACCCATGAGAAGAAGGAGTCCAACATTTGTTTTTATTTTTCATCTATACATTGGAAGGACCTAAGTTTATGTGGTACAACCAATTACCTAGAGAATAAATCATAGGTTGGGAAGACCTTTGTGGAAAGTATGTATTATAGTTCATATCCACTACCCACAAGACAAGTATTTCTTACCACTTCATATAATAAAAATTAATTATGAGTGAGTTAAAATCATTTTTACCCTAGGTGAAGGCCTCACGTACTCACTAATTAACACATTGAACCATCGGAATATGCTAACAGTGTGCATGGGGAATTTTAAGATTGTGATGGTCCCAAACCTTATCACTAAGAGCTTACTAGGTGGGTTTCGTGATTTTTTTGATAAGTCCCATTGTTAGGAGGAGGCTTTGCACTATGATAAAAACCACACCTTCTTCCTTATATATATCCTTTGAGAAGATATTTCAAAGAAGAGGCTACCACTACTGTATAAGTAGGGAATATCGAGATACTATAATTATTGGACCCTCCACATGAAGAGTCTCATAGAGTGTAAATTTCCTACATGGAATTACCTCTCCCAACATACAATTTATTGTTGCTTCTTCAACTAACACATCCACAAAAATCTAAGAATTTGGATCTGAGCCCTCATTAGGCTATGACCCCTCGATAGGTATAGGATCCCACAGTTCCCTTCCAAGAATTTATAATCAAAATAATTATTTCATGGATGTTCAGTGATCATTTAATTTTCTCTCATCCATAGATAAAGGAATTATAATGCTTTTATATTACATGATTCCCCATATATCCGAATTTACTGAGAGCCTCAATCACTACTCTTACTAGATGATTCTTGGACATATAATCAAGGGATACTATGAATTCATGGATTGGTTCTAGAACTATGTGGATAATGGTCTATCCATGATGTGAAAATTCTAAAAATGAGTCACAAACATCTCCACCAAGCTTAGCAGGGATAGATAGGGTTCGGGTAAATGCAAGAACATTTGTAGACATATGACACAAAAGCATGATGTCTGTATTTCCTGTAGAGTAGTCACTCACACCAATGGTGTCATCCGTTCCCTCTTACGATATAATGAACCCCATTAAGTACCAAATCCTTCACTTGCTGATACTTGTGGATATATTTCATATCCCTCATAATCATAGAAGCAATGATTTCAATGAATAAAGTTGAAATAATGTCCCATGTTGGTACTAAAGATATTTGATCCTTTTGTGATTCCATGCCTCTAGAGTTGGGAATCACCCCTGGTGTGTTCCCATTATAAGAATACCGATCCGATGAAGAAAATGAGAATTATTCATTAAATTTTATCGAGTTGACATGTAACACCCCAAGATTCCACGGTACGTTTCCCTTAGAATAATGCAATAGCGTGTGTTGTACGCAACCTCGAGTTCTAACACACCACAACTAATCAAACAAGCTGTTAAGAATAGCAATACCCACTCTTTGAAATTTTATACATCTTATTTTTAAAAATGTACTTCATTTTTGGATTCGTAATATCGAAATTTTCCTAGGATGAATTTTTGGTACTCTTCGGATAACTTTTATATTTTGATGAATAGTAAAAATTACTAAATTTTAATTAAAAACAACTTTTTTAATTGAAATAACTAATTGTGATAAATAATGAATTTTAGTGGTCTTAAAGAATAGTTAGAATATATTTTTACCATTTAATACATTGTTGGTCATTGTACATAATTTCACATTTAAACCGGACATAAACAAGTATCAATCTTTTGATATTTATTATATCTTAAAAACACGCTTTTTGTTTTGACAGCGGGAATTAATTTTAAATTAATTTCATGCACTTTTGTGTTTTGAATTTGGAAAAATTTATTCCATATTTGGAATCAGGATTTCCAAATTGTGTAAATAGTTAACTTTTATTTTTAGAAATTGTGAATAATTACATCGGTAAATATTTTATTTACCATTGTTAAAAGGTAAATCCGGTAAATAAGGGTTAAAAATAATATTTTAATAATAATAAATTACCCTAAAACGTGTCCTAACCTTATTGGTGGATACATGTCCGACCATGGGCATCTTTGGGTCGATTTTGGTACCCCATGGAGCCACTTGTTGGTGATAAGGACACTTTATATTAATTAAGTTAAAATAAATACAAAAATGACAAAAGCATATATTTTATAGAAAAAATTTTTTTACATAGGGTTATATATGTTATATTTTCGATTATAAATATTCATTATAAAGATAAAAATATTTCCTACATAATTGTATTTTATTTATAATTTTTAGACATTTAAAAATTAACAATATATATGACACAATAATGATGAAGTATTTTCCTTATTAATGAATGAATTAAATAATTGGTATTATAATTTTACAATAAATATATTTTGAGAGTTTTGATGACAAAAATGAATTTTATTGGTTAATATGACATGTTAGGATTACTTAAATGAATTTTTTTCTAATTAATAACGATTTTATGACTTTACCAAAATTCAATTATTGAGTAGTGTCAAAATTGACATAAATGAGTTTTTAAAACAAATATTATATTATTAATTTATATTATTTTCCTAAAAATATAAGGTTTGGCCAAATGAATCATATAATTATTGGTATAACATTAATGAACCACTTTGGGGTCTCTTAGATGTATATAGTATGTTTATTAACTATATATTATAAAAATACAAAGTGACATGCTTAGTGTCAAACTAATTAACTAAGAGTTAAAACTAAACGATAAGGTTAATATAATGACCCAAACCTGTCTAAATTCTATTGGTTGAGTGTTTTTCGACCCTTCCCCACCTTAAACTTTAAATAATATACTTTTTAGCCATTAGAAACGGAATATGAATTTATTATAAAATAATATTTCTAGATTTTCCTAAGGTGCCCCTCCTCCCCCTTATAAAAGGACACCACTTATAACCCATTCTTCACCCCTTCAATGCCTTTTGGATAGGCCAAACCCTGCCCAAATACTCTCTAACATTCCATCACTTAAACATAGAAGCCTTAGTTTGATCAGAAAGCCAACCTAAGGATCCCTTTTGATCAAATCAAAAGGAAGAACTCGAAGAAGAGGTAATGTCTTCACCACCCTTTTTAAAGTTCCTTTTTTCTTAAACTTATTAATTCCTTCTTATTTCCATTCTAAAATAATAAATCTAGTACCTTCTATATAATGTGATGTTAATATAATTATGGAACAAAAAAATTCATTATTCTATCCATCCCTTGAATGACATGTCACCATACGTGCTTACGTACAGCCTATCGTCTCCACGTTGTGGTGTAATTGATATTCAATATACTATTATTGAAATGGGTATAATAATGCTGTATAATTCATGTAAATGATATATATTACAAGATTAGTATTCTATCTATATGATATACCATCCAATTATATATTATTTTAATTTCAAAAGAATGATATTGTCACTCATGCGTACGTACGGACTACCGTCTCCACAAACACGATGAGATTCAATCCCCGTCATATCCATTCAAGACTAAATTTTATTGGATGATTAAAAATAATATTTAGTGACTTAATATCATTCTGGATATGAGTATGATAGAACCTATTCATAAAAAACACGGCTTATATAAAAGAAAATGAGTAAGTTAACACCCAAAACGACGATAATACTAAGATGTTATTAACAAAGAGATGTTAAAAGATCATATATGATATCATATTAATATATATGATTATTTTATAAGTCAATAACAATTATTTCACCATTATAATGGAGTTTAACCTACCATCAACCAAGGAAAATTACAAGGTAAGGGGTTTTCATCTCACTCCTTATTCCCGAGAGATTCATACCATATTGCCACTATTAACTTTTGTGTGGTGTATGTACTACCCATAAATTGTATTCTTTGTGTAATAAACATTAATTTATGTGTATTTACATATTCATTGTATGATTCCTCTGTCATGGGGTGTATATTTCGTAAGTTACCAAATTGGTAAGGGTTTATTTCACAATCTCTTCATTTTCCTAGGTTTTTTATACGTAATTATTTAATGGGACCTCTTTATAATAACCATCTATGTTTCTTAAAAATGTATTTCAAAACATTCTTAATATTTTACAGAATATTGGTTAAATTCATTTATACCCTTGTCTAACTTTTTATAAGATGTTTATAAAGGAATCTTTCCATCTTTTTCCAAACAAGGTCTTTTTTAACATTTTCGACAGAATTAAGGTAAGAATGTATTTTTTAACTTATACAACATATGCGGAAATTTTACACCGCTAAAAAATCTTCAACGATTCCCTTAGAAGCTTATAAGGATATTTTAAAATTAAATGTTTTATTTTATAATTAATTGACTTTTAAATAATTTCAAAAAAAGAGATATTCCTCTCAAATAGTTTTGATTTCATCTATGTCAACATCATTTGAAGGATTTTAAGCTTATTTGAAGTTGATTTATTATGATACAAAACTTCTATATTGTATTGAAGTTTTTGTGATGAGTTTGACTATGGATTTGTTATTTTTATACCATTCATGGTTTATGGAGAAAGTATTGACATTTTGTATGATAGTTTTAATATGAATGTTTATGTTATGTTTAACCATGTTCATATAAGGAATGTATTGGACTTAATATGTGATAGGTGAAGCCCTCTATAGCTCCTCGTTTCATCGGTAGGTCTCATGAGACAAACTAGTGTCTTGGCATGAGGCCTTGTCAAAATCTTATTTATAGTCTTGGCACGAGGCCTTGGATACGTGATGATGATAGTATGTCATTATGCATTCCATCATTATGAAAGTGGTTATTGATATTTCATGTGATTATTCTAATAATAGAATATCCATGTGAATAAGTAAATGGCATTATTTCATTTTTTCTATGCCATATTATGCTGAAGTTGAGGTTTAAAAGGATTTTGTTTTAGTTATACATTGCCTTAAATGATTATGTTTATTTATGAAAGTTTCCACTATATTGTTATCCTTACTCAGTATCTAAGCTCAACCCTTTCAATGTTTTATTTTTTTCTAGGATGTGAAGAAGTAATTTATGAATGACCTGTAGGGATAATATGAGGGGATATGAAGACAAGATGTTGTTGTAGTAGTTTTCATTTTTATTATGTAATGTAAGACTAATGAATATATCTAGTGTTTCCAAGGATACTAAACCAATCTGTCTTTCGATATTTGATTTTTATTGTGATCATACCAATGTTAAGTAATAATGCATCGACTCTGGGAAACTGGGGTCGGGGCGTAACAATTGGTATCAGAGGAAGTTTATTACAAACCTTGGAAGCTATATTTAGATAAACTCTTATTAGTGAATGTAGACCTAAGATGAACTTTGACGATTAATGTAGAATAACTTCCTAGAATTTTTGTATTGTAGAGATTTTGTGAGTTTTCCAAGAAATACATCCCTATCTGGATACGAGCAGGTAGAGGCGACTCTGGCACAGATGTACCTAGGGGTAAAACCCGAAAACACCGCTTTGAGATAGACTCGAACGGGAACTGGTGCATGATAATAGGCCTTGCTGCACTGTTGGTTACGACACTCCTGAGGGATATGATTAAGGTAATTCTCATTTTCATTAAGAACCATTATGAAGGGTTTATGAGTATATACATTCTCAATGAAAACATTTTTATGATTATGGATTATATCCATAAACTGTTCAATTTATGTTAAGTGTTTTACAAGTATGGAATTATGTGTTTTGAGTCATAAACTGATCAAGTTTATGCCATTGTTTAGAAATGGAGCCTATTGGATGAAATGGAAACTGTATCAATGCGTTCACTCCACATAGGGATTTCCCTCCTGCTCAAGATAATTATAGTGGAGCTGGTGATGTAACTGGTGCTGATCAGCTTATCACCATACTGGGACAACTCACTCAGGTTATGAATAATAACCATACACGTATGGGGCACCCTGATCCGTATCATGGAGGATCAATGTTAGATCACTTCATGAGGCAACAAACACCAGCATTCAATGGGAGTACAAATCCCTTGGTAGCTAAACAATGGATAAATTCTTTAGAGAAAATACTCCATGCCTTGGGGAGTAGTGAAAGGGAAAAAGTTATCATGGTAGTTTATCGCCTCACTAGAGATGCTTATCAATGGTGGTCATTGATACAAAACACGAAGGAAGATGATGAAGTATAAAATATGGATTTTTGGGAGTTCAAAGAGTTGTTCTTAGAAAAATTCTTTCCTTGAGACCATCGAGCAGATATGGAAAGGCAATTTTTGATTCTGAGGCAGAAAGAGGATGAGAATGTCGCAAAGTATGAGGCTAACATTACAAGGTTAGTGAGGTATGTTGCAGATTATATACATAACCCAAGAAGTGAGATTGATCATTTTTTATGGGTTAAAACCATTTCTCCGTCGAGCATTAGTCTCACAAAACTTATCGTCGTACGAAGATATTGTCTTGTATGATATCAAGGATGAAAAAAATTCTCTAAGTCTTATGACTTTAAAGAAAGGAAAGAGAAGAAGAGTTCTGTTAATCAATCTGGAAATGGAAATAAGGGGAAGAAGGGAAAAGTTGAAAATCCATATTTTAGTAAATGTGTGTAGAAACACCCTGGTACATGCCTAAAAGGAATGGGAGTCTGTTACAAGTGTTGTGAAAAAGGCCACCAAGAACATGATTGCAAGGGAAAAAGATTTGCAGTCAATGTGGAATGCTATAATTGTATAGAGATGGGACATTATGCAAATGAATTTCCTAAGCACCAGGGGAACTTGTCTTATAAAAGGCCAAGGGATCAAGGCCAAGATTATGCTATCACTACTGCTGAGGTAGAAGCTCCGAAAGATGTGGTGGCAGGTAATTTAATGGTTTCCTCAAGTTTAGAAAATTCTTTATTTGATTCTGGATCATCACATTATTTCATATCTTCCCAGTTTTCTAAGAAAATTGGATATTTCCAATTTGATTTAACAAGAGAGTTGTCAGTCAAAACCCTTAAGGGAAGTATCATTGCTACAAAGTTATGTGGATCTGTTCCCATTAGGGCATATAAATTTTCTTTATCTACTGATCTTATCATCATACCCATGACTGAATTTGATATAATCTTCAGTATGGATTGTCTTTCAGACCATGATGAAAAGATTTATTGTAAGAAGAAGGAGGTTAAGATTTTTGATGATGATGATAAGGAACACCTTATCTTTAGAGAAGAATCGTCACCACCTAATTCTTATCTAGATCCACCCCTAGTAGATCAACTAAATTCAATTATCGTGGAAGAAGAGAATGAAATTACTGTGGGTCAGGAATGGAATGTTCAAATAGAGGATGTACCTATTGTGAAAGAATATGTAGATGTGTTTCGTGAAGATTTACCTGGACATCCTCTAGAACGAGAAGTTGAGTTTTCCATTGATTGAATTCTTGGATCAAGGCCTATATCGAAGACCCCTTATAGAATGGCCACTAAATAATTAGTTGAACTAATGAAACTACTAGAGGAATTGAGTAATAAGGGATTTATTTTCCCTAGTGTTTCTCCATGGGGAGCCCCTGTTCTTTTTGTTAAAAATAAAGATGGATCTATGAGGTTATGTATCGACTATAGGGAGATCAATGCTATAACAATAAAGAACAAGTGACCCCTACCTCATATTGATAATTTATTTGACCAAGTCCATGGAGCTCAATAATTTCCAATGATTGACCTTCGATCAGGATACCATCAGTTGTGTGTGAATAAGGAAGACATTCCAAAGACAACATTTCAAACAAGGTACGAGCACTATGAGTTTACAATAATGCCTTTTGCGCTGACTAATGCACCCTCTGTATTCATAGATCTAATGAACAGAGTTTTCAAGGAATATCTCGATGATTTTGTGGTGGTATTTTTTGATGATATCATGGTATACACCAAAATCTACGAAGATCAGGAAAATCACTTGCGCATTATCTTGAAGACTCTGAGAAGACATGAATTGTATGGGATGTTTATCAAGTGTGAATTCTGGCTTCAAGATATTTCTTTCCTTGGCCATATTGTCTATAAAGATGGAATTTCTGTTGATCCTTATAAGACCAAGGAAATCTAAGAATGGCCAGCACCGATGAGTATAACTGAGGTATGCAGTTTTTTTGGTTTAGCAGGTTATTATCGACATTTCGTCCAGAAGTTTGCCCAGTTGGCTAACCCATTAACAAAGCTCACATGTAAAGGGGTTAAATTTGTTTGGACAAAAGAGTGTGAATAATGTTTCGAAGAACTGAGGTTAAGATTGTTCAATGATCCTATATTGACTCTACCATCGGGGAATGAGGGGTTTTTTATTTATAGTGATGCATCAATGAAAGGACTTGGTTGTGTCCTTATGCATAATGATATAGTTATTGCTTATGTATCACGACAGCTAATAACTCATGAGAAAAACTATCCTACTCATGATCTTGAGTTAGCTGCTGTAATATTTTCTTTGAAGATATGGAGACATTATCCTTATGGTGAGAAATGTGAGATTTATACTGACCACAAGAGTTTGATGTATATTTTCACACAGAAATAACTCAACATGAGTAAAAGGAGATGGATTGAACTACTCAAGGATTATGATTGCATGATACACTACCACCCGGGGAAGGCAAATAAGGTGGAAGATACTTTGAGCAGAAATGATCATGGAGTTTTCAACAATATGAGAATTGAAAGGGATCCAATTTTCATGGATCTAGTGAATATGGACAAGGGAATAATCATGGAAGGTGAAACATCAGTGCTTTTTCAAATTGTTGTCAAACCATCTTGACTAGAAAGGATTAAGAGTTATTAGACCGATGATGAATAACTTCAAAGGATGATTAAAGCTGTGAATGATGGGAAATTGAGTGACTATCGGTATGAAGATGGAATTTTAAAGTTTGGGAAGAGACTTTGTGTTCCCGATATACCTGATCTAAAAAGATAATTGTTGGATGATGCTCATAGTTCCAATTTCCTTATACACCATGGGAGAACCAAAATGTATAGAGATTTGAAGAAAAAATTTTGGTGGGACAACATGAAGAGGGAGATTTCTGATTTTCGGTCAAGATGTATGGTTTGTAAATAAGTGAAAGCTGGAAGGAAACAGCCTGGTGGAGTATTTCAACCTCTTCTCATACCTGAGTAGAAATGGGATAATATCACTATTGACTTTGTAATGGGACTACCAAAGACTCCTAGAAGGAATGATGCAATATGGGTCATTGTTTATTATTTTACTAGGTCATCACATTTTCTTTCTATAGGGGAGGATTTACCACATGAACGTCTAGTGATAATATATATTAATGAGGTTTTGAGACTTCATGGAGTACCCCTATCGATTGTCTCGAATCGTGATCCCTGTTTTACATCAAGATTCTGGAAAAGTAATCAGAAGGCTTTGGATACTGAACGTTGTTTGAGCACTTCTTACCACCCTCAAACATATGGACAATCAGAATGAACTATATAAACCTTAGAAGAAATGTTGAGATCATGTTCACTTGACATTCAGGGTGTGTGGGATCAATATTTACCACTGGTGGAATTTTCCTATAATAATAGCTTTCATTCATGCATTCGGATGGCACCATATGAAGCGTTATATAGAAAGAGATGTCTCACACGAACCTGTTGGGATGATGTTGGTTAAGGAACACTTGTTGGCCCAAAACTAGTGGAGGAAACGATGGAAAAGGTAAACGTAATCCAAAACCACATCAAAGCAGGTCAAAGTAGGCAGAAGAGCTTTGCTGACAACCGAAGAAAGGATTTGGAATTTCAGGTAGGAGATCATGTTTTCTTGAAGCTATCTCCATGGAAGAGAGTTATACGTTTTGGTAAGAAAGGAAAATTGAGTCCCAGGTACATCAGACCTTTCAAAATTCTAGAATGAATTGGGGATGTAGCTTACCGTTTGGCAATGCTGCCAAGTCTCTCCAAAGTTCACGATGTGTTCCACGTATCACTATTTAGAAAATACATGCCTGACCCAACACATGTACTCACCTAAGAGGAATTAGAACTAGAACCTGATCAGTCTTATTGCGAAGATCCCATCAGGATTCTTGATACGAGAGAACAAGTGCTAAGAAATCGGACGACTCATCTGGTAATAGTTTTGTGGAGAAACCATAAGATGGAAGAGACAACGTTGGAACCCGAGGAACTTATGATGAAGAACCACCCAAGTCTTTTTATGCAGTAATATTCTAGAAATTTCTAGGAAGAAATTATTTGAAGGAGGGGAGAATGTAACACGCCAAGCTTCCACAGTACGTTTCCCATAAAATAATGTAATAGCGTGTGTTGTACGCAACCTCGAGTTCTAACACACCACAACTAATCAAACTAGTCGTTAAGAATAGTAATACCCACTCTTTGAAATTTTATAAATATTTTTTTTCAAAATGGACTTCATTTTTGGATTTGGAATATCGAAATTATACTAGGATGAATTTTTGGTACTTTTCGGATAACTTTTATATTTTGATGAATAGTGAACATTACTAAATTTTAATTAAAAACATCTTTTTTAATTGAAATATTTAATAGTGATAAATTATGAATTTGAGTGGTATTAAAGTATAATTGGAATATATTTTTACCATTTAATTAAATGTTGGTCATTGGACATAATTTCACATTTAATCCGGACATAAACAAGTATCAATCTTTTGATAGTTATTATATCTTAAAAACACTCTTTTTTTACAGCGGGATTTATTTTTAAATTAATTTCTGCCACTTCTGTGTTTTGAATTTGAAAAAATGGATTCCATATTTGGAATTAGGATGTCCAAATTGTGTAAATAGGTGACTTTTATTTTTAGACATTTTGAATAATTACTTCGGTAAATATTTTATTTACCATGGTTAAAAGGTAAATCTGGTAAATATGGTTTAAAAAATAATATTATAATAATAATAAATTACCCTAAAACGTGTCCAAACCTTATTGGTGGATACCTGTCCGACCATGGGCATCTTTGGGTCGATTTTGGGACCCCATGGAGCCACTTTTTGGTGATAAGGACACTTTATATTAATTAAGTTAAAATAAATACAAAAATTGACATAAGCATTTATCTTTTAGAAAAACAATTTTTACATAGGGTTATATATGTTATATTTTATATTATAAATATTCATTAGAAATATAGAGATATTTCCTACATAATGGTATTTTATTTATAATTTTTAGACATTTAAAAATTAAAAATATATATGACACAATAATGATGCAGTATTTTTCTTATTAATGAAAGAATCAAATAATTGGTATTATAAATGTTAGGATAAATATAATTTGAAAGTTTTGATGATATAAACGATTTTTATTGGTTAATATGACATTTTAGGATTACTTAAATGAATTTCGTTCGAATTAATAAAGTTTTTAATACATTACCAAAAATCAATTATTGAGTAGTGTCAAAATTGACATAAATGAGTTTTTAAAACAAATATTATATTATTAATTTATATTATGTTCCTAAAAATCTACGGTTCAGCCAAATTACTCAAATAATTATTGGTACATCATTAATTGACCACTTTGGGTTCGCTTGTATGTATATAGTACGTTTATTAACTATATATTATAAAAGTACAAAGTTATATGGTAAGTGTCAAACTAATTAACTTGGAGTTAAAACTATAAGATAAGGTTAATATAATGACTCAACTTGTCTAAATTATATTGTTTGAGTAGTTTCCGACCCATACCCACATTAATCTTTAAATAATCCACTTTGGAGCCATTAGAAACCGAATATATATTTATTATAAAAAATATTTCGAGATTTTCCTAAGGTGCCCATCCTCCCCCTTATAAAAGGACACCACTTCTAACCAATTCTTCACACCTTCAAAGCCTTTTGTTTCGTCCAACCCCTAACCCAATACTCTATAAACATCCCTCACTTCAACATATAGGCCTTAGTTTGATCATAAAGCCAACCTAAAGAGCCCTTTTGATCAAATCAAAAGGAAGAACCTGAAAAAGAGGTAAAGTCTTCACCACCCTCTTTAAAGTTCCTTTCTTCTTCAACTTCTTCTTTGCTTGTTATTTACATTTTAGAATAATAACTCCAGTACCTTCTATATACTGTGATGTTATTATAATTATGGAACAAACAAATTCATTATTCTATCCACCCCTTGAATGACATGTCACCATACGTGCGTACGTACAGGCCATCGTCTCCACGTTGTGGTGTAATTGTTATTCAATATATTATTATATAAATGGGTATAATAATGATGTATAATTCATGTAAATGATAAATATAACATGATAATTATTCTATCTATATGATATACTATCAAATTATATATTATTTTAATATCAAAAGAATGATATTGTCACTCGTGCGTACGTACGGACTACCGTCTCCACGAACGCGATGAGATTCAATCCCCATCATTTCCATTCAAGAATAAATTTTATTGGATGATTAAAAATAATATTTAATGACTTAATATCATTCTGGATATGAGTATGATACAACCTATCCATAAAAAACACGGCTTATATAAAAGAAAACGAGTAAGTTAACACCCAAAATGACGATAATACTAAGATGTTATTAACAAAGAGATGTTAAAAGATCATATATGATATCATATTAATATATATGATTATTGTATAATTCAATAACAATTATTTCACCATTATATAGGATGTTAACATACCATCAACCAAGGAAAATTACAAGGTAAAGGGTTTTCATCTCACTCCTTATTCCCGTGAGATTCATGCCATATTTCCACTATTAACTTTTGTGTGGTGTATGTACTGCCCATAAATTGTATTATTTGTGTAATACACTTTAATTTATGTGTATTTACATATTCATTGTATGATACCTCTTTCATTGGGTGTATGTTTCGTAAGTTACCAAATTGGTAAGGGTTTATTTCACAATCTCTTCTTTATCCGAAGTTGTTTATACGTAATTATTTACTGCGACCTCTTTATCATCCACATCCATGGTTCTTATAAATTTATTTCAAAAAATTCTTAATATTTTAAATAATATGGTTTAAAGTCATTTATACTATTGTTCGAATTTTTATAAGAAGTTATAAAGGAATCTTTCCATCATTTTCCAAACATGGTCTTTTTAACCTTTTCTACAGAATTAAGGTAAGAATGACTTTTTTAACATATACTGTGTTTGCGGATATTTTATGCCATTATAAAATCTTCAAAGCTTCCCTTACAAGATTATAAGGATATTTTCAATGTAAATTATTTATTTTATAATTATGTGACTTTTAAATAATTTAAAAAAAATGGATATTTCTCTCAAATAGTTTTGATTTCAACTATGTCAACATCATTTGATGGATTTTAAGCTTATTTGAAGTTGATTTATTATAATACAAAACATCCATATTGTATTAATGTTTTTGTGATGTGTCTGACTATGGATGTTTTATTTTTATACCATTCATGTTTTATGGAGAAAGTGTTGACATTTTGTTTGCTAGTTTTAATACGAATGTTTATGTTATGTTTAAACATGTTCATATAAGGAATGAATTGGACTTAATATGTGACAGGTGGAGCCCGCTATAGCTCCTCGATGAATCGGTAGGTCTCATGAGACAAACTAGTGTCTTGGCATGAGGCCTTGACAAAATCTTATTTGTAGTCTTGGCACGAGGACCTGGCTACGTGGTGATGATAGTCTGGCATTATGCATTCCGTCATTATGAAAGTGGTTATTGATATTTCATGTGATTATTCGACTAGTATAATATCCATGTTAATAAGTAAATGGAATTATTTCATTTTATCTATGCCATATTATGCTGAAGTTTAAGTTTAAAAGGATTTTTTAGTTATACATTTCCTTAGAAGTTTATGTTTATTTATGAAAGTTTCCGCTATATTGTTATCTTTACTGAGCATCTAAGCTCAACCCCTTTCAATGTTTTATTTTTCCCAGGATGTGAAGAAGTAATTAATGAATGACCAGCAGGGATAATATGAGGGGATATGAAGACAAGATGTTGTTTTAGTAGTTTTCATGATTATGATGTAATGTAAGACTTATGAATATATCTAGTGTTTCCAAGGATACTAAACCAATATGTCTTTCTAGATTTGATCTTTCTTATGATCATACCAATGTTATGTAATAAGCACCGACTCTGGGCAACTGGGGTCAGTGCGTTACATGAAAGACAACTTTAGAGTTACTGATGATGAGTATTTTAGAGAAATCACCATAAGTTCCTCTGTATAACACTATAAAATGGGAGTTCAAGGACATGAAAACCATAGGAATAACCTAGTTAATACCTCAAGATAATCCATGAATGTTTCTAAGACTATGAATTATGTGTTTCAAAGATCTCAACTGGTGAAGTCACCCCATCTCGAACGATAAGAAACACAACCACAACATACCATGTTAACTAACCAAGAATAAAAACCATAAATGCATTGTGATTGGCCATGTCCTAAAAAATCTGGTCCTCAAACAGCTGGCAGTCAGCTGATAGTGGTTTTGGGAGAGTTAGCTAATGAGTAGTAGGATATGTCAGCCATCATCTCAAACCTAGTAGTACAACCATTATTTCCTATCATACCGCCCACTAATGATTAACCCTATGTGGGTGTAAATATGCATCGGGAATGGATGTATGATTTTATGAATAAACACTACATCATACCTTTAAGGATCACGATCCACATTTCCCTATTATTTAACGAAATATGTGATGACTTTAAGGAATCCTTAAAAATACCACTCCATTTCATAACAGAGGTTTCATCTGCAAAAATTTACTTTGTAAAGGATGTTGATTGAGGAATTACATCCATAATCTCAATTGTTGATTAATATGAGGGAACCCTCCCATAGGGGCATATCCTCCCATAGTACATCATGGGATATTCAATGGTGTGGATAATAATCACTATCTTGTTAACATTAATTATTGTGTTAATCTCATCCCAAATTGGATAGTATACATGTTGGGGTTGACCGATGTAGTTTTGAGCTCCTCTAACAATGCGATTCATAGTAATGATAGGAAAACCCTAAAACAATGTGGATGAATTCCTATGAAGACCCAATTTGGTGGATTGGTATAATGTTATGATTTAATGGTAATATCACAAGCTACAACATACAAAACCGTCATTGGTAGGACATGTAATCATATTTATTTGGAAGATCCCTCATTGTATCACTAATTCCACAAGTAATCCCTCAATTGAAAAATATGGATGCCTAAATGTGATTCATCTCCCTTTGACTCTTATGAATCCCACTATCTTGATTCCCACTATTAAAAGAGATATGGGAAACAAGTTCATAACAATGTGGTTATGTGCATGAATACTGAGTAAATACCATGGGAATAAATGGATGACACCTTCGTTCTTCTGATCAACTGATTAGAGGCCACAATACTAGGTTTGTGAAGTTACTTTTTCATTTTCAAGGGAAATGGGAATCACATCCCCAATTATAAGGAACATCCAAATATTAACCCACACATCTACAATGTAAGGTCACCGGTTCGTCCCTTGTAAGGTACCAAGTTGTTCTCCCTATGGCCACTATTCCATGGAACTACCATATATTATGGAGTGAATGGTTGAATTACTAAAATATGACTCACCCCATTTCCTACACATAAATCATGGATTCAATGGGTGATGGACTAATGCAATCTTCTTGATATCCACTATCAGCAAGGATTCACCATATCAAGAACCCCTGGCGAGGACTCTATATCCACCCATGAATGCACAACTTCTCCCCCAGAGTATGTTGGTCTGAGTTAACTAACTCATCCTATTTATTATAAATCCTCAAATGTAGAAGAGTATTTGTAATATTCTCCTCCATTATTTTAAGACTTTTTCTCCACAACCATTAATAAGCTAGTATTGGTGAACCTTAATTCCAAGGAAGATCCAAGGCCAATGCGGATTAGTGAAGCCATGCCTCTAGAGGAGTAGTAGAAGTACATGCCATTCAATAATACACATCCTGATGTATTCTCTTAGAGTTATTATACAATCCCAATATGATATCATTTGGACTTCGTCCGCTATCAAGGTCACAAGGTGAGTCATCATAGGATCAACTAGCATCCCAGGAAAATGAAACCTTCCCATTTTGATATTGTCGAGGCTGAACTTCATAATCTTATCTAAGAAATCATCATTAGGGGAGCTAAGTACCCAAAATGAATGTCTAACATCCTCCCATTCGGAAAAAATAACAAGTATATCAGAGTCTGTATCAACATTCGGGACCTCAAAAACCATTTCCTAAAGGATGTTTTTACACTTCTAATGAAAGAGCAGTTGATCGATGGTATAGGTTGGTTCCAAGACCTATACTTTATGGATAGATATTATAGGTACAAAAAGATCTAGATGGACCATGTGGATGAGGAATATTCCACCATCAGGGCACCCCAAGGGAAGTTTCTCATGGTAGTAATTTCTTTTGGGTTGATGAATGAAGGATCCAGTTATTAGCAGGCCATAAATCACATCATTAAACTAATAACTAGGAAGTAAGTGGAATTCAATTAGGAAGGCCAGGTGGTAAAAACCCACTAGTTATGTGACCATATCAGGGACTCTGAGAATGTGTTTGGTTTCCTCTGATCCTATCATTATAAGATTAATACTATAATGTGTTCATTCGTTGTTACCTTTGGGAAGTTTCTGTGGTTCATCATAAGATATAATGGAATTGAGATCAACTTGGAGAAGATTAATTCAATTAGGAAGATGCGACACCCTAGAATCATATGAGTTCTCTAATGCATCTAGAGAAACATAGAATACATAATCTTATTCATCAAAAATTTGGATAATAAGTGAAATCTCTTTTCAGGGAAGATGAAATGGGAACTGTCTATGAGTGGGATTATAAGTGTCAAACCACCTTTTAGGAAATAAAATATTATCTACTATAACCTTTATTTCCAATGCCACCCAGCTCTTGGATTCCATCGATCCTCTATGCGACAACCATGGAATTTTCCCTCAGTGAACTTATCACCCATCAAAAATGAGGAAAGGGATAATAGATTGTACTATATCAGTCACATGAACCTCAACTGGGAGAACAAATCTTCTTCTATTGAGAATAGATTCATCACACTACTTTTTTAAATGTATAAGTTAACTCATTATCTATACCATTGTGAGATAAAAAAAGTTCCCCTTATGGATCCACTAATGTATATCAAGAATCATCCCATGTTGAAAGGATGTCCGACATGCTGGGTAGTCATCCTATAGGAGTTAGACACTTGGTTTGTTCCATATAAAGCTATCAAGGGCGAGGAATTGGACAAATTTATGGCATCACACCTAGCTTTAAAATAATTTCCTATATATTAAATATTCATATACAATTATATCCTATTAATTGATCGTGATACATCATTATGGAAGATTTATTTCAATGGTGTCTCCTGGAGGATAATAGGTAGAATGTTCAATGATGCTGTTGGAATCAAAAATTTCTTCCATAAAATTCTTCGAATACTACAAATATTCATAATGAAGCATAGTTTGTTTCAAAATATTCGATTTGTCTAGTTGTTGTGCCCGAACGAAGTTATGGTTCATAAGTTATGACTATATGAAATTAGAATGCAAATAATGGTCACAAAAGATGATTTTGGTACAAAGTAGGGATTTGCGTGCAAAAATGGATTCTTGTGTGCATAATTTGATGCTTTTTATGCAAGAAAGGTATTTTAAATGAACCACTGCTCAAGGGTTCTCCTGTAAATACAAGTGAACCTACGTCTTCTTGAGGGCCTCTAGAGGCTGTCCACCACTCTGATGCCTATAAGACATCCTCTTCCATGACTTTGTTCAAAACATCAATTGTTTCATGAAAAAACATAAATTTTCTGCATAAAAAATCTCTCTTCCACACCTATGTGAAAAACCTAATTCTTGCATGAAAAAATATATATTTCACACAAAACCTCTATCATACATGAAATACATCAATTTTACGCATAATAGTCTCATGCTACCCATGTTTTGCATGAAACTATGCCACGCTGTACAATTTTCTGTGAAAATATCAATTTTGTGCACAATAGTGCAATGATGTACAATCTTGTGTATCCCAATGTCGTACTGTTCAACCTTGTATGCACCTGTGTCACGCTGTCTATCCATGTGTGCAGCCTATCATGCGTATAACCCATCGTACATGCTACAATATGTCGTCCTTCACTTATTGGTCCACACCACATGGACTGCGCCCCCACACCCCCACTCAGAATTACTATGGTCCTATGGTATCATCCCTCTTGGATGGTCCCTTCCCTACTATCACTGACCCAATGAAAAATGGAGAGTCTCACCATAAACTTTTTGGTCCTGGTCACTGATATATATACATTTTCCTCCCACCTTCCATCTATGGAATACCATGATTTGGGATATTTTGATGCACTCCATAAAACTCCTGGAGTCAGCATATTACCATTTTCCCCTTTCCCATTCAATGAGTTAATATTATCATATTCCATTCCCCAAGTACCTTGAGTCGAACAATTTCTTTAGAAACTCCTCAAAACCCTATTACCTGGTTCTAATGCTTGGTTGATCTTGAAACAGATGCTCTTGCATAAGCCCCACACCAGCCATTTCTAGGTTTCTTCCACCTAGTAGACCACACTACATGACATTAAACTGTAGTAAAACTTATAACTAAAACATAGGATTCCTCTTATTCCAAACAAGATATTCTTTATATACCAAGAATAATATGCTAATGGTTCTCACTACATGAACATAAACTCTGGAATATTCTATCATTCACGAATATGATGCCTTACACATCAAACATAAGATTCCAAATCAATGGATGAATAAAAAACAACCACCACGGGCCTCCTCTTAATGTGTAAGACCAAAACCATATTTCCTCAACTGATCATCATGTCGAGATTCCCTCATAGCATGACATGAGGAAGACGAAATGAGAATCTCATTGCATAAGGACCACACACTTCTTCCATTCAAATGAAGATAAACAGATCCTTAATCCTTGAAATTCACATGGGATTCCCTCTTGTATAGACATGGGGAAGAAATTAGGAGGCATCATCAAAGTGTAATCCCTATACTCCTTTCCCACTCATTAGCAGAACCCACGTAGCTTCTACACGTATGCCCCATACACCAGTTTCGCTCCATTGCTTCACCCAGGAAGCTTCCATGCGTAAGCCCCATACACCTTGTCCACTCCTTAGCGGCACCCAAGAAGCTTCCATGAGTAATCCCCATACACAATTGTCACTCCATAATAGCACCTGGGAAACTTCCACGCATAATCCCCATACTCCTTTGTCTCTCCATATCGATAAAAAATTAGCTCATTTCATAATCCCCACACACCTCATTCATTCACATGTTGTTAAAATGAATCCTTTCCCCTACAATGCACATGGAATTCCATCATGTCTTAACATAAGGAAGACATTATGGGCGGCTTCAAAGGGTAATCCCCATACACCTTTACCACTCTTTATCAGCACCCGGGCTGCTTCCACATGTATTCCACATGAACCATTGTCACTCCAATGAGGCACCTGGGTAGTTTCCATTTGTAAGCACAATACACATTTTTTTCTCCTTAGAATCACCTAAGAAACTTCTACGCATAATCCCCACACACAATTATTGCTCCTTAGTAGCACCTTGGATGATTCCACGTGTAAGACCTATGCACCATTGTCACTCCCTAGAGGCACCAGGGTAGCTTCCACACATAATCCCCATAAACCATTGTCAATACATAGTGGAAAATATCATTTCATATGACTGAAAAATCTTTTCCATTCAAATGTTGTTAAATTTCATCCTTACCCCTTTCAATTCAAATTGGATTCCCTCATAGACTGACATAGGGAATAAATTATGGGAAACTTCCACATGTAAGCTCCATACACCTTAACCGCTCTTTAGAGGCACTCAAAAAACATCCATGTGTAATCCGCATACACCATTGTCGCTCCATAGTGTCACCCGAGCACCATTCAAGAGTAATCCCTATACACCTTTGGCACACCATAGAGGAACTCATGCAGCTTCCGCACCTAAGCCATATACCCATTTTATGCTCCCTAGTGGCACCAAGGTAGATTCCATGGATAATCCACATACACCATTGTTTCTCCAAAAAATCACCTAGACATCTTCAAGAATAATACCAATACACCATTTTCACTCATTATCAGCACATGGGAAGCACATTGCATAATCCTCACACACCTCGTCTATTCACATGACATTAATGTGAATCCTTACCCCTTACAATGCACACGAGTTTCCCTCATAGCCTAGCATGGGGATGACACTATGACAATATTCCACACATAATCCCCATACACCTTTTCCACTCCTTAGCATCACCAGTGTAACATCCATGCATAATACCCATACACCATTTTCGCTCTATAGCGTCACTTAGGTAGCTTCCACGCATAATCCCTATACAACTTTGTCACCCCATAAAGGCACCCAAGCTGCTTCCACACATAAGCCCCATACTCCTTTTCCACTCCTTAGTGACACCCAAATAGCTTCCATACATAATCCTCATGCACAATTTTCACTCCATAGAGGCACCTTGGTAGCTTCCACATGTAATCCTCATACACCATTATCACTCCTTAGTGGAACTTGGGAATAACATTTAATAATACCCACAAACATAATCCATTCAAATGATGTTAAACAAAATCCTTACACCATACAAAGCACATGGGATGCCATCATGGATTGACATGGGGAAAAATTATGGGAAAATTCTACATGTATTCCCCATACACCTTTTATTCTTCTTATCAGTACCCAGGAAGTTTCCATGCTTAAGCCCCATACACCATTGTCTCTCTATATCAGCATTCTGGCACATTCCATGTGCAATCCCCATAAACCTATGTCACTCCATAGCGCCACCTGGGAATCTTCCATGAATAAGTACTATACACCTTTTCTTATCCTTAATAGCACCCTAGGAAACATCCATGAGTAAGCACCATACACCTTTTACACTATATAGAGGCACCTCAGTAGCTTCCATGTGTAAGCCTCATACACCATTGTCGCTCCATAGTAGAACCTAATAAGCTTTAATGTATAATCCCTATACACATTTTCACTCCTTATCGTCACACAAGAAGAATCCACTAGAAATCCTCATACACAGTTGTTTCCCCATAGCAGCTCCTGGGTAGCTTCTATGCGCAAGCAACATACACCGTTGGTGCCCCATAGCGACACCAAGGAAGCTTCCGCTCGTAATCCCCAGACACCTTTTCCACTCCTTAGTAGCATCCAAGAAGCATCCACATGTGTTATCCATAAAACATTTCCCATCATTAGAGTCACTCAGGAATCTTCCACATGTAATCCTCATAAACCTTTGTCACTCCATAGTGTCACTCGGGCAGCTTCACACATAAGCCACATACACCATTGTTTCTCCACAGTGGAACCCGAGAATCTTTTACATGTAAGACCTATATACCTTTTCTGATCCTTAGCGGCACCCAGGAAGCATCCATAGATAATCCCCATACACCTTTTCCACTCCCTAGTGTCTCCTAGTCAGCTTCCCTATGTAAGCCCCATACACCATGGTTTCTCCAGAGCGGCACCCAAGAAACTTCCACGTGTAATCCCCATACACCTTTGGCGCTCCTTAACGGCACCTAGGAAGAATCAAAACGTAAGCCCAATATACCTTTTAAACTCTATATAGGCACATGGGAAGCTTCCTCATGTAAGCCCCATACACATCTTCCCCTCCTTAGTGGTACTCAGGCATCGAACCTTGTGGAAGCCCCACACCATCCCTCGTGATAACACCTTTCATGACATGATCGCTAGGTCTACTTCAACCTCATATTTATCACACAGAAAATGGTTCAAATGGGCTTAGGGTAAGCATCAACCATGAAATACTCTCTAGGAAACTATTAATGCGTAATCTCCAAGACCCTCTTAACCTAACTATGCAGACTTTGATCTTTGATCTTTTTGAGAAAGGTACACAGGAATCCTCCCCGAGGTTCAAGACCATCACCCCATAATCATATATTTTGGCTATTTAATGTCGGTTCACACTACTCATCCCACATCATGTTAAACTATATTCCCTTTTGAACTACATAGATTTTAATCTCATTCGGGTATGTAGGAATCCTCTTTTAGGTTCAATCACATCCAATGGTAAACTATGATGCTCCCTTATTTGGATGTTCCCTCTTGATGTGACATCTTACTTCTTTGGGACACATCGCCTGGATCCACCTTTCTGATGGCTTTATCTTCAAAAATTATGGTTTTTGTCCTTCTTTACACCTCAAATAGATATCCTATCTTTCTGGGCATCTTACCATGCCTAAGCCTCACACTCATCCTATACTCCTCCAAAAAAGAGATTCTATCTTGAGATGGGATACTAACCATGAATAATCCCAAGCATGTCTTCTGGTTGATATTCTTTGTATACACCCCGATTCTATACCCCATTCAAAAACTATATGGACATTGATCCCCTAACATGGGGATAAATATGAAGCCTCCCTGAGGTTCAAGCTCATCCCATTTCCTATCCTGTCCTTTCCTTTTAGAATTTGTGTTCCCAGAGGGTAATTCCCCATTACTAAGGTCCTACTTCCTTTGGGTCCCATTCATGCATCTATTTCTCACAAGCTGCCTCACGCGGTGTCTCATAATACTATAGAGAACTATGTGGAATTTGATTCCCTTCCACAAGGATATATAGGAAGCCTTCGAGAGGTTGAATCCCAGCATACCCAACACAACCATCCATTTTATTCATTCCATCATGATTTTACATGGTCCACCACATCCTGGTGGAATCATTCCACCCCATTCACATCATCACTTCTCTTAGTAACACTCGGGAATCTATCCATGTGTAAGAACCATTCTATCCAATGGTGCTCCCTTTTTGGGATTCACCCTTCCAGTGAGACATCTTCCATTTATGGGACACACCAACCTGGGTCCTCTCTTTTTGGGTGTTCTGATCCATAAATATGGTACACCCTTTTTCGATATACCTTCTTTGTGTGAAATCATCTCTTTATCGGAAACACCACCCTAGGTGTGCTCTTTTTTGGAATTCTGATCCATCCATCTTGTTCCCCCATTTTGTTACATACCTTCCCGGTGTGACATATTCCCTTTATGGGACACACCATCCTATGTACTATATTTTTTATACATTCTTATTCATCCATCTATTACTCCATTTTTGGGAAATACAATCCTGATGTAACATCTTCCCTTTATGGGCCACACCAACCTATGTATTCTCATTTTGGGAGTTCAGATCTATCCATCTAGTACTCCCTTTTTGGGATGTACCTTCGTAATGTGTCATCCTCCCTTTATGGGACACTCTATTTAAGGTCCTCTATTTTTGGGTGTTCTGATCCATACATCTTGTACACCCTTTTTGATACATACCTTCACGGTGTGACATCTTCCCTTTATGAGACAGAACACCCTAGGTCTAAAATTTTTGGGTGTTCAGATCCATCCATCCAGGACTCCCTTTTTTAGGCGTACCTTCCCAGTTTGACATCTTCCCTTTATTGGAAACACCACCGTGGGTGCACCCTTTTGGAAGTTCTGATCCATCCATCTGATAATCTCTTATTGGGACATACCTTCGTAGTGTGACAACATTCCAATTGGGGACACACCACCATTGGTCCTCTATTTTTTGGTCGTTCTGATCCATCCATTTGGTACTCCCTTTTTGGGATATACCATTACAGTGTGACATCTTTCCTTTATGGGACACACCCCCATTAGTCCACTCTTTTTGGGAATTATAATCCATCCATCTGGTATGATATTTTTAGGATGTACCTTCACAATGTGATATATTCCCTTTTTGAGACACACTACCCTGAGTCCGATCTTTTTGGGCATTCTGATCCATCCACCTAGAAAAACATTCTAGTGCATCCTCATAGGGGTCCACCTCCCTAATTAGCCATTAGTGGTGTCCAGATAAATCCTTTTCCATCTCCTCAAGACGTTAAACCCATGACCTACCCAAATTTAAACATGGGATGTCTGAGGAAAACCTCAAAAGACACGCCTATGGAATAACCATTTCTACTAGATGATAATCATGCGGAATACCCCAAGTTAAACAAGGAATGTCTGAAGAAATCCTCATAAGACATTCCTCTAGAATATGAATCCCCATGATCAATGTGGGATGCCTCATGTTCCACACCATTGAGAATCCCTCTTATAAGGAAGAATGCATTTGTCCAATGTCCCAACATCATGTGAAACCCCAACATGCCCGATGTTACCATCTACTCTGACAGAAGCTTTTTGTACTATCAAGACCCCTTGGAATGTGCAAATAAAACTATCATAATTAACTATTGTCCACAAGGATATGGAACCAGGAATGAGATTTCAAAATAATGACTCAAATCTATGAGGGAGACTCAGACTAGTCGACAAGTTCAATGGAGAAATCCACAGAATAAGAAACCAACATCCAATCATTCCATTTTGATCAAGGAGGAAACATCACTGAAGACGCAATGGATTCCACCTGCCTTTGTAAAGTGGGAACATGAGGTAGTAGGTAGCATGTTTCCATGACAATGATGCATGTACCAACCGCAGAAGGCTTCATAAATAGATACCATCCTCAACAGAGCAATCCTATGTCTCATCTTCATCAGCCCGACATAATCCACCATCTATACTCATTCCTACTATCATAGGGATGTACCATAAATGATACAGGTTATTATGCTCTCATCAGTAGTCTTGAGATGGACCTCTAGATTAATGTACCCAGCTTTTATGTGATGGGAGAATTAGATTTATCCATAAAACAGATTAATGGTGTTTACATCCTCGAAAATCCAAAGTTCATTCCCCAATTATAGTACACTTACCAACATATGGTCTAGTTCCATTATCTAATAGAAATTAATCATGTCCCACTATCATAAAGTGGATGAGCCAATTCCTTTTTCGGTTTTTATGTGTCCCTTACAAATTCTCTCTAGGATGACATGTTTATTCATGTGGCATATAAGATGGTCATCACACGTATCATCCCTGATAATGATGATTTCCTACAGGTAATCAAGATAACTTCTAGTGATTCCCAAATAGGACCCCAAGTTCTCATTTAGAATAAGAAAAATCCAATTGGATAAATCATTTCATCGAGTACATCCAACATAGCAGTATCTGGCCAGATTAAGCTGATTGTGAGAAATTTTGTGGATGTGCAGTGAAGTTTACCCTCCACAGTCATCCCAAAATAAAGAAAGGTATATATAGACATTGGTTTTATGGGGTTATCCTTATATTCACCCATGTATTTTAGATTCCCCATGTTATTAAGGATGTTCATTCAAGTTCCTATCATTACCATCAACTAGGAATGAAGCTCTCCCATTATATTCAAAGGTTGGGATACAATTGGTCTAACATGATACATGATTGAATTGAGTAAGACAAGAGGATCCATGCATGTCATATCCATGACAACATTATGCATCATCTTGTAGAGACCCTCTACACCACAATGTATTAATAAACCTTTGTAGTGTGAGGACACAATATTTTAGGCAATTATTTACTAGAATTAGGCTTCGAGTGAAGGTTCATTAGGTTTATGATGGATTTATTTTCCATTTGGGTAGGAGAGATTCCCCACCAGGATTTCAATGCAAGGTTTGTGATAGAAATATTGATCTCCCACATCATTCAACGATTCCAAGTTCCTCGTGAAATTCTAACTAATAATGGAATTATCATATGGACCTCTAAAATAAAGAGATTTTATAAAATATACAATATTCAGTCAATTCATACATCTATCTAACTTTTACATGTGAATGGACAAATAGATGCATTAAAAAACCATCTCTAACATTCTGCAGAAGATATTGGGATATAGGATGAAGATATTTCCTGATAGGATATCCAAATACCCCTTAGTCTATCAGAAAATTAATTGAAATAACACCCAAGTGGCTCCATGTTCCCAAGTATATGGAATAGAGGTATTAATGTCCATTATGGTACAGTTTACATCACTCCAAATATCTATCTACAATATGAAGTCATCATTAATAATAGAAGAAGTCTATATAGATTAGCTGAATCCCCTCTAAAATAACATGTTCCATGCCTTTCACTATCTATTGAGGCTGTATAATATGGTTTTTAGAGTGTTCAATATGATGTTTTTCCTACACTCCTTGCATCAGTGTGAAATGGTATTAGATCTCATGAATCCAATGATACCTAAAAATCATCTAATGATAGATCCCATGTGGAAATGAATGTATATCATTCATAAGGTCTATTCCAATAGATAATACACATTCATCACCAGAGATAGAGAACTTATTTCTCCTCCCATCAATTCCATGTTTCTCAAGATGTTCTTTGAAAAATGATCAAGAATATTCTAAGACATATAGTGTTAAAATGTGTGCGATTTATGAAAGACATGACATTAAAAAAGGAGTTTAATTCCAAGAAACATGATTATATATATAATATGATTCAACTCAGGAAGGTTTTTTGGGATTTCCCCCTAGCCCCTCATTAACAATGGGTTTATCATGACACCATAATAGGCATATCCTATTGAGACACTGATATCATGGTCCAAACACTGCGACCTTAAACAAAGAGCCTATGGTCCAAATTCTATGACCATAAATTAAGAGAGTTGTCTATTAATTAAGAAATTAATCTAATAAAACACCCTTCTTTCCGCAATGTAAGAACTTAAATTTTTCAAAAATAGTCTCATATTTATGAGATTAAACTAAAAGCCGCACTTAAAGAATGATTTGTATGAATTAAAACTTTAAAACCCAATATACATAACACATACGTTAAAATACAAGTATACCCTATTTAAAACTAGGATTCCTCTTAAATAGTATATACTTTTACCACATTTACCAAACATGGGATTCTACATAATAATTTTGGGAATCCCCAACTCCCCTCCCAATAGACTATTTCCCCCATTGATGTTGGTTTCATACCACATCATGTTATAGAACTATGTGTGGTTTTGTTCCCATAAATATGGGATATGTAGGGATGCTCAAATATCTCATCTCTAGGCCCAACCACAAATTCACCAACACTTCATCCCCATGGACTCATTCATAGTCCATGACCTATAACCATAAAATATATGCAGTTCTTTATAATATTTTTTATGGTATGTGAACTTCTTTAGCTATAGTCATGTTGGGATTTATCTCTTGCATACAATGAATATTCACTTGTAAAAAATCTACCCATGGTCCAAAAAATATGAACATAAAAATTGCGTAACGAGATTTATTATCACTTTATGTGGTGTAGGGTCTCCATGGATCATTCAATTCAAGTTTTAACTCTAGAACCACACAATATTCCTTAAATGGTCCTTTTACATAGTCTAGACTATACCAATTTTAACTATTTGAATCCACCTCCAGAACTATGTGTGGAGTGATCCCCATTATCATGGGATACATTGTGATAAAAAAAATATTTTATCAACATCCTAACCCCTCCACTGACTTGTTAGGGGGTTATATTTTTTCCAATGACTCAATCCAAACCTTCAATATGAAATTTTTTGGAATTTTTTATTTATGGTCCTTGTTGTTCCCCATTGACTTCAGGTTTTACCTCATTCATGTCGCATGTGTTTCCATTGAATCAAACACTTCTACAATTCACACATCATGATTTTAAACAAATCTCCTCTATGGTCCATGCAGTAAGATATTGTACAATTTTCAATCTTCCCATAATGTTTTTCATCACATGAGGTCCTCCCACCCCTCTATTCGGATTGGGATAATCCTATTTTGGGATATTATAAACACTTTAGGAAACCTAATGTTACGAAGAGTATGGCCTGAAAAATGATAAAATCCATCGTCTAATCATAATGACCTAATACTATTTGTGATTTTTATATGGGGTGTTTTAGGCGACATGAAGAGGCCTCATGGGATCTTTCCATGCTAATAGGTCTTCCATTGTTTTAAAGTACATCCCTTCAAGAAATTTTCCCTTTTAGTCCATGTATGATGAATTTTAACAAATTACAGTGGTCCAATATATATGGCCTTAAACTATGTGAAATGTCTAAGTCAGACGATGGTATACTGTGAGATATGTCCTAATCACATGATGTTAAACATTGTAAATCATTATCCCTGCTGTATGATGTTGAAACGTGTTTCCAATTTCCTTACTATAAGATGTTAAATTGCATGTCTATATACCACATTTTATGATATAAAAATACTAGGTAACTTAGGCCCTCACATGAGACGTTACTTCATATGGTACTGGTCATCTACCCCATCCTTCACGTTCACCCACTATCTCTCAATATCCAAGATGATGATCCACTAGAAGATGATTTTGACTTTGTTCATACCAAGACCCCCACACCAATTTCTCTAATACAAGAAGGCATGATTCAATGAGTTCTAGAATCTATTTGTGGATAAATCACTTCATATCAACACTTCTTATTCACCTACTTTGGTCCTCTTTCTCCAATAAGTTTGAAAGGAATACCCTAATGACAATTGTGTATATCTAAGGCTTTCCTACCATCTTGGGTACACATCCCAAAAAACTTTTGGAAATATTTTGTGATTGGTACCACATTTATAATATCGTCAGTGACCAAATATCTATTTTTCCCCAATTTTCTACTAAGATGTATGGGTGCTATGTTTAGAACAAGTTTACTAGTTATAATGTATCATCATGAAACTCCCATTGTGTTATAGATCGTGTGTGTCCTGATTTATCTTCATGATTACCCTTTTTTAGGTATAATTAAAGTCCCCTATTTTTAATCCATTCTTGAACATTTGATTTTTCAGAATGCATGTCAGATGTTTAGAGATCCCTATCCTCCATCCATATCCCCCCTCATCCAGAAAATTCGTAGTGGTCAGCTAAAAATAGATGACCAATGTGTGTTAGATGAATGTATGAAAATCTCATGTAAATAAGAAATCATGGGGTCATCCATTGTTTCTCAAAATAATAATGACTCATGTGATATTAGGGATTAGAAATATAGCGGCTTATGACTATGATTGGGGTGGGATAATATAAAAAGAACATGTTCAAGAATGAAGGAGTTTTATGTAAGTCAGATAATTATGGGGCCATTCTCATATTATAGCCTCTCCTTTAAAATTTATTATAGGATTGATCACAGTAATTGATCATTTGAGTTTATCCAACCTCTATAGTGCCTCCTCAACAGTGCACTTCCATGCCACCCATTATTCTTTATCCTCGTATATATAGAGAGGTAACATTAAGACCAGATTCATTATTAAATATGATCTACTCGGAACATGGAATCTACATTCATGGATTCAGCCTCCTTGTCCTCAACCACTACCAGTTGATCCCTCACACAAATAATGATCTCAACCCCTGTAGTAGGAACCATTGCGTGATCTTGTACCAGCCCCTCCAAGTGGACCATCTATTCTATAGATTTTTCAAGTAACATGGAACCCTTAGACTTGTTCCTAGCCATTAAATTTCATTCTACTGCCAGTCAACATGACCCTACTCAATAAGGAAATACCAGGACAATAGGTGATGGTTTCTAGAGTTCAATCCAGTATTCCCTCATCGGACTCACCAATTCTTGAGTGATTCCACTCATTCTGGTAGTTCAACTATCCAGATAAGGGTGATGTAATAATGTACATACATCCACATAGTGTGGTTCCAAATATGATTCTCCTCAATAGAATCTAATTTTGAACCATAAAAGTTTTCAGGTGTTCTAGAATTATATGTAGGAAATACTTCCAGTATAGTATTGAAAATATTTTCCATGTGTAGGACCTCTGGTGCAAGTGGTTGGAGATCAATCTCTAAAATAAATTCCTCATCAATCTCTCTATCTGTGGCAAAAGCCTCCATTGCCCCTTGTGTTATCACTAAGGTGGACTACATCATCCTAGATTCTTTTTCTATCCATTTTGGTGGCACAACCTTAGCCTCATCTCCCATAGCCACCACTAGTGGAAATTGTTTGTGCAGACTCTTCCCATAAAACCCCCCCAATTACTCTAGCCTCTCACAGAATCACTACCTCTTCAACTGTAGCATCGACTCTAGAAGTAAATCTTTTGACACATATTTGATAGTATCTACCACCAATACTCCTCTAGATAGTTCAATCATGTGAGCCTTCTCAACAACCTCTATTGAGAGTGTGGTCTCAACATTACCTTCCAGTGAAACCTATGGGGTTGGTTTGACCAGCATGTCATCCTCCACTATCCCTGTTGAGAGAGAGACATCCATAATCACCTCCTCATCCTCAGGATACAATGACATTGTTTCAGGTGATGATGGTTCATAAACCATTTTTAAAACATTGGGAAGATATCCCCCACATGTTTTGATGTTACCTAGACCTCTGCATAAGAAATTACATGAACATTTCCTTATTTACTACTAATCGACTCCATAATAGGTAAAATTGAGGATCATTAAATGTGTAAGACGATTGAGTGGTGGTAAAAATCATGAAAAGATCGGTATGTTAACATGGTTGAAGAAAAAACTCTAATATAATTTCGAACCTGGTAAAAGTATCTCCCAAAAGAGTCTTATGATTCTTCACCATCAATCATGCTGGTAGCCACACGGATTGCACTGCTGGATGTAGGGGAATACATTCCTAGAAGAATCGTCAACCTATCAGTAAAAACTATTGAATTACACTGGTGAAAATTATGTCATCCATATTCACCATGTATTTCATTTAAAAAGAATGGGGAGTATATAATAATTCCCTTGTCTGGTCTAGTTAAGTGAGGAATGTCTACATGGTGATCAAATACTTCCACTACCTGAGGAGTGGTGATCTACTTGTAAATTACCTAGGCCACCATTTTATTAGGATAGACGACATCACTAGGAAACTTTGGGTGACATTCTTGTTTCACATTCCCCTTTATGTCCACTCTCGAGATCAACCTAGAGGGCCCAGTTTCATCCCGTGGCCAGCTACCCAAAAGTGTTGAGCCATGTGCTACTCAACTCTCTACATGACCTTATTGTTTGGGTGCATGAAACTTTGGACTCACTACTGCTACCATGTACAATGGACTAGTCCTTCCAACACAAATTGCATTAACCATCACTTTGACCTAGCACCATCGTCAAACCACTAGATCTTTGTTAGCTCGGGTGGCACACTACCTAATCACGAACCTAGGATATGTGTTTTCCCAACTATTAACATACATATGGAGTGACACATACCATGAAGTTGGGGAGATAAATGATTCTAAAACATTCCACCCACACACATAAACATCAAATAAATATTATTCATCATTGAAAGTTGAATATCATGATAAACCACAGAGTACAACATCAGTTATGGCATATGTAAAAACCTAAATAGTATCACAAAATGGTGTGGATTGTATGGGTAGGTTATTTTTTGTACACTATTGATACCAGTACCCCACCTTGAAAGGTTAGAAGTTATAGTATTTATTCAATGTTCCATATGCCATTATCAGTCACCAAACCCATTGGTAAGGGGAACCCATGATATATGAAGTTCTCCACCAACCTGAGCTTCTCCATCACTTCCACTAGACCCTACATGAATGGGAGACTTCCCATGATTATCAAAATCACGGAACAAATGATTTTATGTGATATGAAATGAGTTTAGAGTACTCATAACCTCTGATATATGCTACCATAAGCTATAAAGAAAGTGTAAGGGCTCGTATACGTGTATCTGTGTCTTCCATTCAATGTTATGTTGATTAGACATGTATAAATTCACCACTAATTTGATATCAAGGTTTGTTCACTACCCCATCACTAGAATAAGCTCCACTATGATGGTTCCTGACCACACCCCCCATTTTACTGTCAATAATTGGAATATCCACATATAGATGAGTGTAGCGATAAACCCCATAATTCATTAAACATTTTGTTCCCCTAACATGACCTTGTATCCCCAAAACTACCATTGTATTTCTTATAATATCAGCTAGTATGATCCCTCCATTCCCTATTTATATCCTCAAGTACATTTCCATGGTCATTTTGGTAGATTCTATACTGGCTCCCCTCTTATAACTGGCCTTGCCACTAGTTTAATAAAAAAGTATCTGATGAACTAATTGATGTAAAAAACTCTTGTACTCGGCTTCTCTTCACGGGTTCCCGGAACTAGACTAATCAACCCATTATCCATGGGAGAAAATATTATTTATCCCCCCATACATTCTATATGTGTAGGAATTTATCTTACTTATCCCCTGGTATTGGGATCCCAACAATTTTGTGAAGGACCCATAGGCTATCTATGACATCCCAATGATTAAAATGGAATGTATTAGTCCCCAGTGATCATCTTCACAATATATTAGGATTGATCTCCTATGGCCGGTAAACATGGAATTTTGAAGCCCATGCTTGTTCATAAAATCCCATATAAATAGCTATTCCTTGAAAATCTTGAATAAAGATAATTCCTACATGGCCTAGGTCCACTCATCTATGATGTTTCCACTGTATCATAAATCGTGTCCATCGTCTCATCTTTTTCATGGATCCCCCATTCTTTCTTTGAAGATATTCTAATATGTGTTGGGCATGAAACAAATTTAATCATATCCTGGTCTATGTTGTTTATGTGGCTATAGAGAAGGAAATATAAGTGAATCATTGTATTTCTAGATATGGGATATGTCAGCTATGTTTCACTTATAGTACCCTAGTATTCCTCTGAACCTGTAATATGTAACTTCTCTACATCCCTCTAGAATGATGTTCTCTTCTCTTTTTTTTCCAATTTCATTGATAGGGATCATATTTCGAAGATTATATTCCTTCTGAGCCTCTGTTTTCATTTTTATTAGTGATTCTTGTTCCAATGAACATTAAGCTTACTACCTAATCTCGATTTTCCCCACCATGTATTTCCCTTGAGTAACATCTATGTAGACTTTTTAGTGTAAATTAGATTCAATACATCAGTGACTCTTTATGTATGGGTCATAAAAAGGTATTTTTAGGAGATAGTCTATAGGAAAGTGGGTTGTAGTGATTGCTTCGTGAAGATAGGTTCAAGGGGTCTGATTCACTATGAATAAATTGTTGTATAAAGGTCTATAATTCCAGTTGTCAAAGAAGAATTCATAGGGAATTTTTTTAGAGTTGAGGAGATTCACAAAAGTACATAAAAAATTTTTCTTTTCATGAAGGTTTGGTAAATTGTATTCCCACATTTATTTATATGTGTACATCCATCCAGGTTAAAAGGTATCCTCTACACTAGAAACTATCTTAGATGGGATTTTTGAAAGAGTTTCATGATTTATCTCCATGAAAGGATGTAGATTTCCAATTTTAAGAGAGTATCCCTCATAATATGACCCTAATTTTCTCATTGGATCCCATTCTATGATGGGATTTTTTTATGCTGACATATGTGTGTCATAGGACTAGTCAAGGAAGTAAGAACTGATTTGTAGAAAATTCTAACTCAAATCACAAAAAACCACTCCACAAATTCTATTTACTGAATCCCTGATAAATTAAAAAAATTTGGACATCATGGAGCTTTTTGGCTATGATCTCCATTCATGAACTTGCAAAGTTGTGAGGGTAACCTCCACTCAATGACCATATGAGTCACATAGTGCTTCAAGAGTGCATGAACATGAAAATGTTTCTTTTAGAGTACTACTAATTTTCACAGATTCATAGAGCCCACAATTTCATCATGGAATTCCTATAATATTCACAAATCCCCTTGCCTATAAATACTGCATTCAGTCTGATATTTTTGGAATGGTTACCAAACCATTCAACTTAGGAATTACTCCAAATTCTTCAATATCATGGTCAGCAAATTGAAACTTGAAATGGTTCTATGATGATAACACTAATTCGTGAAACAATCTTCCTTGTGTTATTTAAAGTCTTTACTATAGGTCTATATTCCTTTCGCGAAGGCCTATACCATTTGTAAATCATTAAGGCCCTCTGAGGATCATGAGGCTTCATGAAGAATTTAACCATTGTGAAGCATTCCTCTAATGAACCATGACTTCATCCTAAGGCATGGTCACCCTATTTTCTGAAGCTTCTTACTTTTTGAATCACTTGACCTCCATAAAGCACAACACCATCTTGATGCTCCCATTTATAAGGCTCTATTCTTTGGGAAACTCCTCTTATGGGCAACTCTATGGTGCCTAGCCTTTACAGACACCCCTTCATGATGGATTAAATCTTGGGGACCCCACACCCTTGCAGGACTAGTCCAATTACATTTGAAATCACCATTTGACCTAGTCCACCCATTTTTGTGTCCCCCACTCCACTCAACATGGGGTTCGAGCTTACCACATACTTTTTTTCTTCTCAACATAGGCACACTAACATATACATCATTATTGGACACTAATCCTATCATATACCCTAGAAGTTCCAAACCCATTCCCCAAGTAGTAGTGCATGTTTATTGGTCATGTAATCCTTATGTGTATATAAGGTAATGAGTGATTACACTGAAATATAAGCTAAATAATTTAAAAATTCATAGATCCATATCCTTGTTGAATAAAATTAAACAACATCAAAATGTCCAAAACTCATTACGTAATACTGTAGACTTAGCATATAAAATGATCCTGGGATGACCCATGTATGGTCATAATAGGATTCCACCTCCTCCCCCTATAGATCACATACCTTCCATACCAGGAAACTTTCATGTGTAAGCCCCAATTACCTTATGTGAAAAGAAAATGATTATCAATGCATGACCCATATGGAATGAGATCCTCCTTATGAAGATTAAACATGAAAGACCATCCCACAAAATTATTATTTCGAGAATCACCCCACCATACATAGACTAGAATTTCTAGTGGATTGTGTGATATTTAGATCTATATCGTCCTCTTCTTTTTCAAATCGATAATTTCTCACAATGGCTTAGATGTTAGTAGAGATCATCAAATCCTCACAATCCCAAGACTTATATGGGCCTGGAAATCTAATATAATACATAATATCCACCCCAAAAAGTTTTTTTCCATTTTTAATCCACAAAAAATCTATAAAAGATAGGATTTGATTCTGAACAAACTGGGATACATATGACCCCTCCTTGCGTTCCACCCCAAAAATCCAAATTCAACAAAGTTTTCTTGTATCAACATCCATAGTATGATCATTCCCCTCACCAGGGAGATCATTTCACCTATAGTTTCCTCATGTAGCTCTGTGTGGAATCCACACACCATCTCTCGTTGATGCACCTTTTAAGAAACAAGCATCCTTATCACATGATGTTAAACTACAAGGATTGGTCATGTCACTCGATCATACACTATTTCATAAAAATATGTGGATTTTCATCCATGTCCAAATTACATGGTATATATGAATCCTTCTGGAGGTTCAATCACCACCAATGGTAAACCTAGTTGGTCCCTACTTGGTTTAAACCACCTTGAACCACCTCTGTCGGGCCCTCTGATCAACAATTTACCATCTCCACATGACATAAAACACATTTATTGATCATTCTTAAGGGATTTATTAATCCTGGTGTGTCATTTTAATTCTTAGGGGAAGAAATTATCCATCCTCATCCATGGGGAGTTCGGATCAATGATTTTCTATATAAAAAAGATGTTAAACTCAAGAAAAAATATACCTTTTAATAAAATCTGATCCATACCGAGAATACATTAATCACATGCCTTTATTGAAACACATACTCCATGTTAATAATGGGATGCCTGAGGTTAGTAAATTTGAGGGTATATAAACATTACATTAGTTACCTCATATAAAACATTAGATTCTTGAGGTGAACATCTTGGACAATATACACAACCAATGTCAATTACCTCATGATCACTATGGTATATATTTGGTCTCACATAGGAGACGCCTAATTTGAGATTCCATCCCATGAGGAAGAATACAAGTGACCAATGATCATATCATCCAGATATTCCCATTGATTTCAATTGTGATTACTCTCTTGACCAAATGATGCTGCTGTATCAAGATGGAATCGGAATGTCCAGAGGGAAGTAGTGTCATTGACCAGCTTCCAAAAAAGAGACGACATCCAGATTGAATTCCATGAACATAAATTAAATCAACGAGGGAGACCCAGACTAGGAAATTAGAACCATGTAGTAATCTATGGAATGAGGAAGATACATTGCATTATCCTCCTTTGATTGAGGTGAATACATCACTGATGGAAGTGATGAAAGTCTTTAGACATTGGAAAGTTGAAAAAAGGGAAATAAATCCACAAGTGTATTCACTAATGTGAGGATACACGGGTGCGACCATATGAATGCTTCATAAAATATTAATATAATATAACTCTATGCACTTATTCATTGATGTTTCATGCCCTTGTTTGGGTTAGTTCAACCTCATACATGAATGATGCTAATTAATCATCAGTATTTCAACCAATAATGAGTATAATGACATTAATAATTGTACTATATGATATATATTTAATTAGGTTATGAGTATGGTTATCAAAGTTTGACAAAAAATGAATAGACATTATAAAATATCTCATTATGATCTATATATTTCTGGAAACATTATCGCATTGAAGTCCATTATCATGAAACAAACCCACATCTTCCATCAAATCAACAATATTAAAAATAAATAATATAATTTTTTTACATAAATTTCATTAATAATCAATGAATGTTGATCTTGATTTTAAATATTTAGAATTTCTATCACCATTATGGATCTTGGTCAAAATATTAAAAACTACTAACATATGAAGATGAAATTAAATTGTATCTAATTAATATATATGTAAAAAATAAAAATAATAGGAAAACATAAAAGATAATAGTTATGTATAGGGTTTTGAAATAATTTTTTCAGTTGGTTATGTTTATTATTGAGGAGTTTAAATTTCCCTTTTGGAGGTGGGGAGTAAAAGATAGAGTTCATCATCTCAATTTGACACCATTAATATATGTTTCATATTTGAACACAAATTTCAATTTTTAAGAATTAATTAACATACCGTGGATTTATTATATAAAAAATGAATTTATTTCCAGGTAATTAATAATCCGACATTGTTTCCCTATTTATTGGAATTTTGATTCTAATGTTATAAAAGTAAGAGAGGATTCTTTTAAAAAATCAAATTTAAATATAGATTTATATTTTTTAAATTTCCTTTAGGGAAATTATATATTCTTCAACTTTAAAAAACCATCTATTATTTTATACTATCATTAATTCATGGTTTTACATGACTTATTTCAATCTTCCCTTGGCATTGGTTTATAATAAACCCAATATGATTATGTTATGTAGAATATACATCTCAAAATTTTGGACAAAAATATATTTATTCAATGTCCTTTTCTACAATTATTATGTGGTTTTAATTATACTAAATTATACGATTATTTATTTTCAATTTTCATTGAATTTTACATTATTTTTCAAAAGATAGAAACGAATGTTTTATCAATCATCATTATGTTTTCTATATAGGTTCTTTCTCCCTCATTGTTCCTTCCTTTTAATTAAAATATACCCAATGAAGGTTGTTATGTTTTATAAAATTAAATTTTATTTAATTCATTATTCTTTTATTAAATCTATTAATTTGTATTTTTTTTAATATAAAATTTATTAATTTTTTTGGATATTTATTTTAATTTTCTAATACATTTCATAATATCCTTCAATGTATTATTTCATATATGTCAATATACTTAATTAATTGTTATTTTCTAAGTGGATATGTTCTAATTAAGTCATTTACTTACATTCTCTTGATGAGTAACTTATTCATTTTGAAAATTTAATGAATCCTGTTTATCTGACATGGGTTATCTATGATATAGATAATTTATGAATGTCATCATGTTGAGGTTGTTGGTATTTGTATCATTTTTCATTATGTTTTGGATGTTTCTAAAATTATATATGTAAATAAGAAAACATTCAATACATAAATATTATATTTTTTAGATGAATATTCATTTCATTACACAAACACATGATTTCAGATCTTAATTGTATAGTAACTTTGGAAACATTCAAAAATAAAAAAATGGTATCTAAGAGTTCTACCTTATATCCCACATAGTTTTTCATAACTATAATCCTTTTTAAACATTCCAAAAATAATATATATCATCCTAAAAAAGGGAATGTAAACATAGGAATAGATGAGATCAGATGCTTAGTCAGGTTAATCAATGGAAACATATAAACATAACACGATCACAAGTGTATGATAATGTTATCATGCATATAAAATATGAAAATCATGAGTCTTGGAATAATTATTTTCATTTCATAAGATATAAATTTTGAGTAAATCAATGAACATGATCCAAGAAAGCCTAAATTTGAAATAAGACATGTATTTGTTGTATAAACAAAATAATCGAAAATCATTTTCATAGTATTCAAGGATCATTACTAAAACTATCATATATGTAACACCCCGACCCCAGTTACCCAGAGTCGGTGAATTACTTCGTAACATTGGCATGATCACAAAAGACCAAGTCTCAAAAGACCGATTAGTTTTGTAGCCTTGGAAACACTAGATACATTCATAAATGTTACATTACATCATAAAGTAAAACAAAACTACAAAAATATCTTGTCTTCATATCCCCTCATACTATCCCTACAGGTCATTCATAATAAACTTATTCACATCCTGGAAAAATTAAAACATTGAATGGGGTGAGCTCAGATGCTCAGTAAGGATAAAAATATTGCGGAAGCATTCATAAATAAACATTAACATTTAAGGCAATGTATAACTAAAACAAAAGCCCTTTTAAACTTTAACTTCAGCATAATTTGGAAAAAATAAAATTAAATAATGCCATTTACTTATTCACATGGATATTCTACTGGTCTAATGATCACATGCAATATCAATAACCACTTTCATAATGTTGGAATGCATAATACCAGACTATCATAACCACGTAGCCAAGGCCTCATGCCCAGACTAAAAATAAGATTTTGTCAAGGCCTCATGCCAAGACACTAGTTTGTCTCATGAGACCTGCCGATGCATCGAGGAGCTATAGCGGGCTCCACCCGTCACTTATTAAGTCCAATGCATTCCTCATATGAATAGGTTTAAACATATCTTAAACCATAACATAATTGCATCACATAAAACATGCATAAAGGAAACCTAAAATTTCCACATTTCAATCACAAGATATCAATACAACACATTGATATAATAAAAACACTTTCAAAACCATTTTCAATACCAAAAAAAATGGTATTTATTTTTCATTTTAAAAAAAGTTATGGCTTGTAGAGGAAGTCAAAACTCAAATAATGATCACAGCGACAGAGAAGTCGTTTTCGCCACATACGTACGACAATAAAAACATTCCTTTTTGTCATTTAGTAAAACGCTTCGTATAAAAATATTCCTTTTGAATAAACATAAAAGTCAAAGGGTTTTATACATCGTATAAAAGAATTTTTTTTATAAAAACAAAATATGCCTCAATGAAAGGATATTGAGACGAAGTCCTTACAAAGATCATTTTTAAATAAAATAGATCTATTATGTGTATTCACTATAAGTACACATAATGAAATTAAAAATACAAGATAGTACATAATAATATCATGAAATAATTTGAAAGTAGGAGATTAACCCAAAGAATGGAAATTGGGTTAAGAAGTTCCCTTACCTTGTGTCCGAATTGACTCGACCGTTATTTCACCTCCTAAATAATAAACTAGAGTTAATATCTACTTGCTTAAAAACCCTTTTCAAGTTCATTATCCCTTTTATATCACTTATTACAATGTTACAAAAATTATGTATTCATTAAAGTTAATAACAGTCGTTTTGTCGATCTTTGGTACTTGAGTCAACAATAAACTTCTTATAATTACAAGTTGTTTATGTGGTAGAATATCCATTATCTCCAGAATTATATTCATGATGTAAATATCATATATATAATATATATCCAGTATATACATTCATTTATAATATTACATTACATTTAGAGGTATGAAATGAAATGCACCGTTCCTGGAGACGGTAATCTGTACGTACGCATGAACGCTACTTTCATTTCTATTTCATAATTAATGGAATGAAATTTTAATTATATAAAGGTATAATATAATTACAGTATAATATCATGTATAATATCATTTACTCCATCCTTTATACGTCCCACATATGGCATTAATGATTCAAATCACTTTGAGGGGGCGGTAGTCCGCACTTCCTAAAATGAAATTATCGCGTTTACCCATAATGGAAATCATAATGGTATGCCATAAATGAAAAATAAAGAATCATAAGGAAAAAACATAATATATATCATATATAAAAATAGTTTCATCAGAATGGCCACCATTAGAGGTGTTAAAAAAGATTGAACAATCATTGTTTCGTGAGGCAGAAATTTGCCAACCACAGAAACAATATGTTCTTTAACCATTAGACGAAGGTGTGTGTAAGTGTAAATAAATTCCTTCTCATAAAAACATCCAAGTATATTTAGGATACTTTTTTTGTTACAATATAAAGTAATAAAAAGATTTTATGTGGTTGGAGAAGAAAAATAAAACAAAAGAACACAAGAGAAGACATTACCTTAAAAACGGTTAACTCTTTTTGATTTGAGCTCAAAGGCTTCCTTGGGCAGACTTCTGCCCAAATTGAGGCTTCTAGGAGTAAGACTGGGATGTGTATAGAAAAAATGGGTAGGGTTTGGCCGAGCCAAAGGCTTGAGATATGTGGGTAAGTTGGTAGAGGTGGGGGCCTTTTATAAGAGGAGAGGAGGGGCACTCTTGGAAAGTTATAAAAGGTTACTTTATTATAAAATACTTTTTGGATTTAACAGGTCCCAAAATTATATATTTCGAGGATAAGGTGATAAGAGTTCGAAATAAATCCATCCAATAGGTTTTTGACATGTTTAGGTCTTAGATCTTACATTATCTTTCCATTTTATTTAAATCGTTAAATAATGAGGTAATCACTGCATCATCATGGTGTCATAAATAATTTAATTTATTTAATGTATAAAAATAAAAAAAAATATCATGAAGTAGGAAATCTTTTCAGATTTCTAAGGAATATTAATAGTAAAAAAGTTTACTTGTATAACCCCATTTAAAAATTATTTTAGTAAAATAACTCATGTTTGTGACATTTTTATTTTAACATTAAATAAAAAGTTTTTAATGTCATTTTCCTACCAAAGTGGCTCCATGGGGTCCTCAAGTTGACCCATGGATTGTCTTGGTCGGACATGACTCATCCAATAGTTGTAGGACAAGTGTAAAGGTCATTTCATATTATTTTAACATTATGATTACCTTAAATTACACTAATTACCTTTAATCACGATTAATTAAACTTAAATGTTACTATTCACCAAAAAATTATTTTAATCCCATTGAACCACATTTTACTTCCTAATGAAAACCATTTATGTCGGATTTTTGAAAATCAAATCACAGAAGTGGCAATGTTTCATTTAAACAAAAATCAGTTTTTTAACCACCACTTAGTGGTTTCACTATTCATCAAAAATAGAAGTTTTTCAGAACAATGCCAAAATTTTACCCTAAGCTATAATTGATATTATGAATTCAAAAATCATGTCTATTTTACAAAATTCGAAACATATAAGTTTCATTAATTAATTTTATAATTAATTCCCGCTGTCACAACAAATAGCATGATTTTAAGAAACAATATATATCAAAAGATTGACAATTGTTTATGTCCAATTTCAAAGTGAAATTAATTCTAATGACCACCATTGGATAAAATGGTAAAAATATATTCTAATTACCCTTTAAAACCACTCAATAGTATATATTATCACTATAAATTATTTTTATTTAAAAAGTTGTTTTTAAGTATTTATCACTATTCATAAAAAATTGGAAGTTCTCAGAAAAATACCAAAAAATCAACACATGCTAATTTCGATATTCTGAATCCAAAAATAATGTCCATTTTGAAAGATAAAATTTATAAAATTTCAAAAAATAGGTATTACTATTCACGACAGATACTTTGATTGGTTGTAGTGTGTGTTAGAACTCGATGTTGCGTACAACACACGCTACTATATTATTCAAAGAGAAGTGTACCGTGGAAGCATGAGGTGTTACATTCTCCCCTCCTTCAATAAATTGAATCCTCGCAATTTGAAATTTTACTTTGAAAATAAAAGGTTGAAAATAGAAAATACCTTTGTGGAAAACCCACATCAGAAATAAGGTTAATAGAATTTAGCCTTAATAAGAGGGAAAGGGAAATAAAAAAGTCACCACCAAATTATGATCTCGATAAGGAGAACATCGGTGGCAATTAGAGACACATATTTGGAGGAAAAACATAAATATCTGTAGGGAGTGTTTGAGGTCATCAATCAAAAACAAGTGTAAAATTGAGGGCCTCAAATCCTTCAATCTATGTTTATTTAAAATATTATCAATTCAACAAGACATAAGGTATTAGGATAACACATATTTTTGTTTTAATATCCCTTTACTAAAGTTTAAGAAATAAGTAATTCATTGAATAAGAGATAGTTATATATATATTTATGCTTGACAAGTAGAGTTTCAACCTTCAGCTAATTTCTACCACAAACTCATCTTTCACTCAAAAAGATAATAGAACTCAAAAATATTATATTTATCCTAATTGTACAAGGTTAAAAATATTAACACATACCATTTATATTAGGAAAACTATTTTTTTAATAAACATGGACTTCCTGTAGGCTAGTGGTAGGTAATAAAGGCATGTCGCGCTATGGTTGTGGGTTCAATTCCTATAGATTTTTCCGATGCGACGAGCTATACCTTGACCTACAGGTTGTCCTTTTTCTAAAACTATAATATTATAATATTCCAAAAATAATATTCAGAAATATTTTAACCTTATACAATACTATCCAAGGTTCAACTTAATCAATTCCAACCTTTATAGTTATCCAAAATACTTCTTTCCAACTCACAGTCCAAATTTTATAAGGAAGGTAAACATAATGAAGATCCTTTTTTCCACGTAACAACATGTGAACACCTTAATCATGTATTCTTTTAAAACACTGCAACATCCTGAATTACCATAAATTCTTATTGATTACATTCATGATCCCTTATTCCTTATAGAATACTAGATATACTCTTTCTATCCAAAAATGTAAACAAATCATTAATTATTTTTAAAGAAGTTAATGATATCCAATATAATTTATCCAAATCAATCATGTATTATTCCAAAATCACTATCTCGGTATCAGAACCATATTATGGTTTATCTTTCCCTCAACCATATATTTTCCAAAAATTTAACCTGCTGTGGAGTCACTTTTCTTGGTTCCACACAATCTCAAGTCCTTGATGAAATAGTACTGTAGTACAACCCTTATATACTCCATAATTATTATAACTAGTACGTCATTGATACAACACTCAAATAAAAAAAATTCTTTAATAACAACAGAAGAACTTTAATCATTCCTCCTCATCTGTGGTAGTATCATAACTTGATTATTATCCAATAACATCATTTGGGGCATACTCTGATGATTTGGACATTAGTTTGCGTAGTGTCCCCACTCCTTGCAGATGAAGTATTGTACATTTGAAACCTTTTTCTTACCCTTGCAGTCACGCACTTGGTGTCCTTTTTCCCATACTTATAACAAACTCCCATTCCCTTCAGGCAAGTTCCAAGGGGTTTCTTCCCACAATTATCACATATTGGAAAATTCTTCTTTTCCCTCGTCCCGTTATCCATCATTCTCTCTTCCAAACTTTTCTTCTCTTTATACCCTTCAAAGCCATAAGACTCGGAGAATTATTTACTTATCTTATTAACACATGATATTATTTCCTCATATGTTGATAACACATGGGAGACTATTTTCCTTCTAAATATTGGCTTAATATCGTGAAATATATGATCATTCTTACTCTTTGGATCATACGTATTGATGGAGTCCACATTCCTTCAACTAGGTGACATTTCTAAACAATGACATAAACTAGATTAGTTTATGAATCAAAATACATAATTATAAACTTGAAAAACAGTTAACATAAATTGAAATATTTATGGATATAATCCATAATCATAAAAATGTTTTCTTTGAGGAATTATATACTCATAACCCTTCATTGTGGTTTGTAATGAAAATGAGAATTATCCTAAGCATATCCCCCAGGAGTGTCATAACCAAGAGTGCATCAAGGCCCGTTGTCATGCACCAGTTCCCGTTCGAGTCTAGCTCAAAGCAGTGTTTTCAGGTTTTACCCCTAGGTACATCTGTGCCAGAGCCGCCTCAACCTGCTCGTATCCAGACAGGGATGTATTTCATGGAAAACTCACA